>CM061140.1:24897947-25555447 GCA_030789695.1 Scilla litardierei | reverse complement strand
AACTGTCCACAGATTTGTGCAAACGTTTTTGAAATCGATGAACGGAGGCTCAAACAGTGTTGGATCGAACTGAAAATTTGTGGGGAGCTACCTAACAAGTATATCTACCAACTGCAAAAAATTTTTTAAAAACAAAATCTGTAGCAATGTCAGATCGCTGACAGCGCTGGAAAAATTTCCAGCCCTGTCAGCACTTCTCCATTGTTATATATATATATATATATATATATATATATATATATATATATATATGCAAGGTAAGTTAGATTCTATATATATATATGTACAAAATACAACGTGGTTGTTCATAGGCACTGGAATCAAAGACTAGGGGATAGGACACAAGCGTCGTCACCCTAGATCTTTAGTTTCAGTATCACGAACAAGACCACAATAGATACATCTGTTTAGTTCATCAACCCCCAAGAAAATAAGAAGCCGAAAAAACTGACTCAACCAATTCAGTGGCCCGCATAAATGAACATCCAACAGTTTGTAGTATGCTGCAAGAGGCCCATTCATTAGTAGCTCAAGTTATATACGCGTCCTTCAGCGGCCATTGCAAGCAAGAGAACCAAAGCAGATTGATGAGAAGGCCGCCAGCCAAGAGGACGCACAGCATTAGCCAGTCAGCTTACAGAGGCCGGCCTCATCCAGATTTGGTACAGATGCCCCAGTTATCAAAGGCTGCAGATGCCGCTTCATCCACATCCTCCATCTTGCGCAGCGCCATGCGGATATCATCATAGATAGCATCAAAGAGCACAGTTTTTGGCCTGGAGATGTTGTCAAATATTCGTCTATTGCGCTCCTGCCATAGATGCCAAGTGACGGTGCCAAACACCGTTTTAGCAAGGATTCCCAGCGGCCCATTCTTCTTGTACTTCAGTTGATAGTAGCTTCCGATCGAATTGAAAGAAAGCTCAACGGGGCCCGCATTGCCCAGCTTCAAGAGTGACCTACGCATGATGTAACTAGAATAGGGACAAGTAAAGAACAAGTGAGCATTAGTTTCTGGACTATCAGAGCAAAGGGTGCATGTATTTGAAGCTTGGGGAAGCCAATTTTCCATACGGTCTTTAGTGAGGAGCTTGTTCTTCAACGCTCGTAGCAAAGTAATCGAATACTTAGGGATATACTTACTGTACCAGACCAAATTGGATAGAGGAAATGGTGGAGCTTTATCCCGAACAGATTCCCATGCATCTCTGAAGCGGAAAGCCGATCCGTTTTTCCATTCCCACGAATCCGCACCAGAGGTAAGCGTCAGGTTTTGGAGAAGGGGCCGAATTATTTGAATTTCAGCAACACAATTCCAAGAAGACCCATTCCAATAATCACTTACTCTCTTTTTACTTGCCCCCATTGGGATAGTGTGCAGAGTTTTGAGAGGGCCACAGGGGAGCCAATTATCGTGCCAGAAGAGTGTATCTTTCCCATCCCGAACTCTCCTCTTGATGATCTTCTGAGAATGGCTACGACAATGTAATAAGAACTTCCAGGTTCCAGATTGAATGGCCGCAGCTTTAGCTTCGTAGAAAGTAGTTGCATCTTTGTATTTGGCCCGCATGTACTTGGCCCAAATACTGCTAGACTGAAGGAACCTCCAAGTTAGTTTCACTCCCGCTGCAAGGTTCAAATCAGACAACAGTCGTAGGCCAACCCCCCCTTCCTCTTTGGGTTTGCAAGAATCTCTCCAAGCCCAGGCCTTGGTCCGCCCCCAAATGAAATTCCTACATATGGATGTTAGAGTTCGTAAAACAGAAGTAGGGATTCTGTATACATGTAAAACAGAAGTAGGGATTCCTATATATATATGAGGAGGGATCAAATGACCCCCAAAAATAACCCCCAAAAATGACCCCCATCAAAAATCCTATGCCCCCCATTTTTTCGGAAGATCCGAACCGTTCATCTTGATCTCCACCCTCTAAATACCTTACCCACCAATTTTCAACCCGATCCCATGTGTTTTGCCCGTTCATCCATCCGACCCAAATTTAACGGTTTCACATGAATAGAACTTTTGCGAATGGTTGATTGAACGGGCAAAACACATGGGATTGGGTTGAAAATTGGTGTGTAAGGTATTTAGAGGGTGGAGATCCAGATGAATGGTTCGGATCTTCCGAAAAAATGGGGGGCATAGGATTTTTGATAGGGGGTCATTTTTGGGGGTTATTTTTGGGGGTCATTTGATCCCTCATATATATATATATGAGGAAACGGGAAATAGGGTGTCACATGAGAGAATCTCTCCTGGGTCGGTCAAAAAAACTCCATTCTCCACATGTTTTTTGGAAGATCCGAGCCGTTCATCTCGATCTCCACCCTCTAAAACATCTACCCACCAATTTTCAGCCCGATCCGAGGTGTTTTACATGTTCATCCGCACCCATATATATATATATATATATATATATATATATATATATATATATATATATATATATATGTACCTGGGGTTGAAGCTACATCCCAGCTTATCCCTCTTTCGCCTACTGAATCCCCTGCTGGCAATGAATTCCTACCGGAAAATCCTACCTATGACAATCCTGAGTGGATTGCGGAGCACACTGATATTATGAATGAATTGAAAGGTTCGAAGGGGAAATTGCATGCGGTATCTAATCCTCCCTCGGCTACCCGTTGGAGTAGCAGGCTTAAGTAGGGGAGTCATGCTTATACTACCAACTTTTATCCAATGTCTGTATTGATTTGGAATACTCGCGGGCTTAACACTGTTGTGAGGCGTAGGGACCTCAGAGATAGGATAAAGAAGATTAATCCATCGGCAATTGTCCTTCTTGAAACTAAGTTAAATCCTGACACAATCGATACTAAATCTTGCATTCCACGGAGCTGGATAACTTTGAACAATTTTCATACCCATGGAGGGGGCCGAATTCTTATGGGTCTTGATCCCCTGGTTTGGAAGGCTACTGTTATCTCTTCTTCGGCACAGCACATATCTGTTCGTTGTGAAAATGTGGGGGGGGGGCTGGTTTCTGTGTTCACTGCAGTATATGGAAGTAACAGTGTATCAGAAAGAAGGGACCTTTGGGAGCAGCTGAAGGGGGATGCAGCGAAAGTGGGTAGCGAACCTTGGTTGGTTGGCGGAGATTTTAATTGCATTTTGTATGCTAAAGATAAAATTGGAGGGCGAAGGGTTGAGGCTAGCAAACTGTATGAGTACAACAACTGCTTATCTGACTGTCACCTACATCCACTTAAAAGTAGCGGAGAGCGACTTAGCTGGTGTAATAAACGAAGGGGTACGGGCCGTATTTCAGCACAGCTGGATAGGGTTCATTGTAATGGGGATTGGTTCAACAAGCTTCCAGACTCTTTCTTTGAATATTTGGACCCTCTTACTAGTGACCATTCCCCAATGGTTGTCCATCTTCATCCCCAGGTACACTCGGAGCCAAAACCTTTCAAATTTTTCAATCACTGGATTAACTTGCCTGGGTATAGTTCCATTATGGATTCGATTTGGCCTCTAAATTATAGAGGAACCCCCATGTTTCGCCTGACTAGAAAGCTGAGGCGGGTAAAATCAGAGTTTAAAAGATGGGCTCGGGAGCACCAGACTAGAGACCCTATTCTTATTTGCAGAATCCAGCTTGAAGCCTTAAGAAATCAGATTGGGCTCCACTATGACCCTGAGCTTCAGGAGAGAGAATATTCTTTATCTAATGAGCTTGCTAACCTGCTTGGAATGGAAGAAGAGATGCTGCGCCAGAAAAGTAGACAGGAATGGTTGGACCTGGGTGATAGAAACACAAGTTTCTTCTACACTGCTATGAGATCTAGGCAATGCCGTAACAATCTTATGCACTTGGTGGATATGAATGGGGTACAGAGTAAATCTTTGGATGACATTAAATCTGAGGCTGTCAAGTACTATGAGTCCTTATATAATCAAAACCATTATTGGAATGTGTTCCCTAGGCTTGTGCCCAAAAAGAAGCTGAAACTAGAGACTATTAGGTGGCTTGAAAGAGGAGTTACCCCTGAAGAAATTAAAGAGGCGGTTTTCCAGATAGGGTCATCCAAATCTCCGGGGCCTGATGGTTTCAATGGGTTCTTCTTTCAGCACAACTGGCAGATTGTTGGCCATGATGTGGTAGATGCAGTTCAATCTTTCTCCAATTCTGGCTCCTTACTCCGACAGGTAAATCACACATTCCTTAATCTGGTTCCCAAAGGCTCTAATGCTTCATCTCTGGGGGACTACATGCCTATTGCTTGCTGCAATGTAATTTATAAAGCTATCACCAAGATAATCTGCAGTAGGTTAAAGAGTATTATTCATGACTTAGTATCTCCGAACCAGTCAGCCTTTCTCCGTGGTAGATTGCTGTCTGACTGTGCCTTGCTGGCTCATGAGCAGATTAGAGATTTCAGCAACCCTATGGGGTCTAGAGCTTGTTTGAAACTTGATCTTAGAAAGGCTTTTGATAGTGTTAACAGAGAGTTCGTCTATTACATGCTGCATCAGATGGGATTTGGGTATAGGTTCATTGGTTGGATCAAGGAATGCATCTCCACGGCCTCTTACTCTGTTATGGTCAACGGCTCTCCTGTGGGATTCTTTGGTGGGAACAGAGGGATCAGGCAGGGGGATCCCCTTTCCCCATATCTGTTTGTCATCAGCATGGAAACTTTCTCTCTCCTCCTTGATAAGGCTATTGCAAAAGGTACCATCCTTCCTATGAGACGAGCTGGTTCCATATCACATCTGTTATTTGCTGATGATCTGCTGGTTTTCTGCCGAGCAAATCAAAAATCACTTCGCGGGCTTATGAATTTGCTTGAGGATTTTGGGAATTTCACTGGGCTGGAGGTCAACTGGAGCAAGAGTATATCTATGTTTAGTAAAGGTGTTAAAAATCCTGGACACCTGGCGGCTTATTTGGGAGCTAAGCAAACTAATACTTTCACTACTTACTTGGGGCTTCCGTTGTCTTCCAAATACCCCAAAACTCATATGTACAGTCGTCTCATTGATAAGTGTAGGAAACGGCTTTCTGGATGGACTGCCAACATGTTATCCATTGCTGGTCGTATCGAGCTGGTAAGAACTGTGATCTACGGCATGATAAATTTTTGGGTTCAGGTATATAGATTTCCTACCACTGTGCTGCGCACACTTACATCTATGTGTAGGAAATTTATATGGGGTCCTTCTAAGAGTTGGGCGTGGAGTGACTCTTGCAGGCCTAAGGAAGAAGGAGTGATTGGATTAAGATTACTTACAGATCTGAACCTGGCATCTGGGATTAAGCTAACATGGAGGCTCCTGAAGTCCAGAGGCCTCTGGGCTGAGTTTATGCGGGGCAAATATAAGAATGCTGCAACATTCTATGAAGCAAAAGGGGATGTCTCACAATCAGGAACGTGGAAGTTCTTACTCCACTGTAGGAATCTATCACAGAAAATTATTAAAAGGAAGGTGAGAGATGGAAACGATACCCTCTTCTGGCATGATAACTGGCTCCCCTGTGGTCCTCTTAAGAACATATACGCCATCCCTAGCGGGGCAAGTAGATTTCTTGTTAGCCACTATTGGGATGGTTCTACTTGGATTGATGATGTGGATATTGATATGCTCAAACCAATGCTTCAACAGTTTACATTGACTCCGGGTGCGGATTCCTGGGAATGGAAGCAGGGCTCAGATTTTAAGTTCAAAGATGCATGGGATACTGTGCGCGACAAAGGTACCCCTTTTCCTTACTCTAATCTAATATGGCACAACAAATGCATCCCCAAAATGTCCATCACCCTTCTTCGTGCATTCAAAGACAAGCTCCTTACTAAGGTACGCATGGAAACATGGTGCACTCTAGGCTCTAATTTCTGTGAGCTATGCTCTGCTAATTGCCCAGAAACTATGAACCACATTTACTTTGATTGCCCCTACTCCAATTACATCATGCGTCGCGCCTTACTCAAGCTAGGGGTGATGGGACCTACTGTGCTCTCTCTTCCTGTCCTTGGATCATTCTATTTGGCGAAATTCGACAAGAAAGGCACGTTGGGATTGCTTGCAAAAATAGTACTTGGTGCCGTGGTCTGGCATTTGTGGCGTGAGCGCAACAGAAGGGTGTTTGATAACATTAGGAGGCCAAAGACTACTCTTTTCGAGGAGATTTCTGAAGATGTGCGTATTGCCATGCGACAGTTGCAGGAATCAGAGGATGATGCATCCACGCCTCTGGAGAATTGGGGTATTCCAGTGCCAGGGTGATGCGTTCTGGTGCATTCGGCCTGGATTATTATGCTGCATGCCTTATTTTGATTTGATGATGCTGCCTCTGCCCACCACTGTTTTGTTCTTCTGATTTATATTGAAGTTTCTCGCTGATGCTTTCAGTTGTGAAGTGTGCATTAGATTCCGGCCACTCTGTGTATCCGGTCTCATTTGATGCTTTGTGCGGCAGCAGCTGATTCCATCCGGCCTTTTATGTGGCTTCGGTTATTCTGGCACCAAGGCTGTGGACAATTCAAATATGCTGGCAGGTCACTTTGCTGGGCAATTTGTTGGTTGGGAGAAATGTTGCATATATACTTCATGCGGCTTCTTTAGGCTTCATTATGCACTATTACAGGCTGTGCTTTCTTTCGGCAACTTTGTTTCAATTTGGCCTTGAGGGTAATTTGTATTACCTGAGTGTATGTTTTGTATATATTGGTTCTGTGGATCTGATCAGTGGTACCAGGTAATATGTTCTAGGGTGACGACGCTTGTGTCCTCTCCCCTAGTCATAGCGTCTAGTAACCATGATCACCCACCTTGTATCTTTGACTCTCATTAATATAGATACTAACTTATCTTGCAATATATATATATATATATATATATATATATATATATATATATATATATATAAAGAGGGAACAACCCTTTTGCCATTGTCCTCATGGGACAAAATATGGGCCCCACCTTTGTCTCATGTAGAAAAAGTTTGTCCCATGTGGCATTCCACATGGCTTCCCCCAACAAAAACACCCCCCAACTCACTTATTTACATGTTTGACATTCACACCAAAAACAACCTTAAAATCACCCACTTGTTTACATGTTTGTCACCCCATAGTTTTTTGCATATTAACCTTCGGATTTTGCACCTTTCACCCCCGACAACACCAGCACACACACCTATATTTTTCACACCTTTTCGGTTGCATGCGTTCAACACATTCTCTTCACGGGGGTTTTTTGCTCCGTGCACTTTGTGCACGGATAATTTCAAGTGTATATATTGGGTAAAAGGATCCTATAGTACCTCCATAGATTCAATCTAAGAAGGAGCCCCCATTTCCCCCTATCTCCCACATTTTTTGAAATTTTTTTTCAGGGGTTTGTTGTTCACTTCATGGATGATCAACATACCTAATTTCAAGAGATTCTAATAGTTTTTGAGACCTCATCTACCCCTTGCAACTTCATGGGTTTTTCAGCACGTTTTAAGACCATTGAAGTTGTAAGGGGTAGATGGGGGCTCAAAAGTATTGGAATACCTTGAAATTTGGTATATTGAGCATCCATAATGTGAACAACAATTCCATAAAAAAATTTCAAAAAATTTGTGGAAAATGGAGGGAAATGTGGCGCCTCCTTAGATTTAATCTATGGAGCCACCCTAGATCCCTTTTTCCCATATATATATATATATATATATATATATATATATATATATATATATATATATATATATATATATATATATATATATATTGGAGAATATGCTTGTACTTTATTGATACGAGAAAAGAATGTACAAGGCTGGATGGAGGAGGAAGGATGATTGCAAGTCGGAGCGAGGCACAGACGCCATCACCCCACCCTTAACAGCCACCTTCCGCTATCCCAGGAGCCAAGAGCAAAAGAATACAATATCCACAACCTAAGGGATCAACCCCCAATTTGAAGGGGGGGAATCCTCACCATCATGGAGCTCCCAGACCACCTGCCTCATGGCAACTCTAATATCCTCAGCAATATCATCAAAGAGAGCCGTCTGTCTCTGATAATTACCTTCAAAGATTCTCCTGTTACGCTCCCTCCAAATGTGCCTGTAACGGCCGCTTTCCGACCGTTCGTATTTTCTACGTACACGTACTTTTCGTGCACGTATTTTATTTGGATTTTTCCGAGCTCCGGCATATGCGATGTGATATGCCGTTGTGATCGTTTCGGGGTGTTGGAATTTATCGTAACTTTCGGGAACGTCGTTTCACAGCTCGCTTTCTCGCAAAACGACTTTGAACGATAGGGGCGTTTTAGTCATTTGACTCAAAACGCCGTTTCAAATTTTACGTAAATTTTTGGTAGGCGTAGCGCACGATCGGGCTCCGTAGATCTGTGCATCTCGTCTCCACGATCGCCCCGGTATTTTCGGATTATTTTTCTGACTCCCGGATTGCGAGATCTCGCCCGGATTAACCTCGACCGTCGATCTCCCCAAATCAGATTTGAAATTCAAATCTGTTAACCAAATCTGGCTATTAAACGTTTTTAAATCTTTCCTAAACTGTCCCTCTAATCTTCTCTAGACTTACCCCAACCCGTACACCCTCTATCCCTTGCTCCTCATCCATTCAACCATTATCCTAGGTCTATATAGCTAACCTATATCCTATTAATAATAATATAAAACCCTAACCTAACCCTAACCCTAGGAATAAAAATTCCCAATCCCGCAGCAGCCTAGGGCTCCCGCCGCCGGCCCTATCGCTCTCTCTCCGATCTCTCTCCGATCTCTCTCCCTCTCCGATCCTCTCTCTCCGGCGACCCCCCCTTCGATCCGCGGCGCCTCCTCGCGATCCACAGCACCCCCGCGACCCCGGCGCCGATCGCTTGCGCTCCGATCCGCCACGGCTGCCGTCTTCCCCGCACGGAGCACCGTCGTCTTCCCATCTCTCCGATCTCCCCTCCACGACGAAGCCATCCCGTCGTGATCTTCGCGAGGCCGCCGCCCTCGCGCCCCATCGCGATCCGCCCCATCGCCCCGCCGCGACCACCGGGCCCCTGCGTCGTATCTCACCACCCTCGCGGTCTCCCCTCAGCTCGCAACCGCCGCACGGAACGCCAGCGCCATCCTCCCCTCACCACGCATCAGCAGCAGCACGACACATCCAGCTCCGACCCTAGCGCCCGCCGTTTTCTGCTCCTCCCTCAACTCCGGCTCCCCTCCCCTGTTTCCATCGAAGAACAGGGCCACCAACACCCACGCCTCCGGCCTCGCCGTCGACCCGCTATCCCCCTGGTCGACCATCCTCTCCGGCACGCGCTTCGACCCACCATTCACTGCTTCTCCGTTCATCGCCTCACCTTCCCGCGGCCTCCTCCACAAGCTCCCCGCCGCATGCGATCTCAGCCGCCACATCCCCCTTTTCACCGCTGCCGTACCTCTCCAGCGCAGCGCCACCGCCTCCTCGCTCCCCGGAGCCCCTCGCTTGGCCGCCGGGAACCCTCCTTCAGCCTCCTTGCCTCCGCAGTAGCGCGCCCACCGTGCTGCTGCACATTTTCTCGGCGCCGCCCGACGCCTGTACGTCCGCCTCCGCCATCGGAGGTCCCACCACGGCCTTTCCTCATCGCCGACAGGCCGGTGACCTTGCCCCCGTGGCAGCCCTAGGCCGGAGTAGCCACGGCCAGCTTATGATTCTTTTCGACGTTGTGATCGTGCAGTTGCCCGCTGTTTGACTTCTCGTGACGTTGCTTCCTCCTTACTTGCTGGTCAGCGGCCTTTCGACGCCACTACGACTCTCAGAGACCGTTACCGGGCTCGATTTGCTGCCCGTATTCTGAAGCCTTTTAGACGCCCCCAAATGTTATCTCGCTCGCTGTCTTTGCCGTCAGACTGACCGTGCTCGCTGCCCGCACTTTCGGTTCGCCGTCAGGACGCTTCCGGCTACGCTACCCGTAGCCGAGACGCCGCGCGACGACGTTCCGTAGCTGTGACATCTCCACTGCGCTACCCGCAGTCGGGGACACGAGCACCGCCACCGTTTTCAGACTCGACGCCAGATTTGTGCGCATCCCTCGCACCAGGTTAGTCCCTCTAAACTCATAGCAAAACCCACACCGTAGAAAACTGAACCCTAACTAAAATCGGACAACTGTAACTAAATTTATTTTCTGCGCCAGTAAAACGCTGCTCACTGTAGAAATCGACAATCGGACAATTATTTCTGTGCACATAGGATAGAGGTCGATTTAGGTTGATAAAACATCAAAATGTGACTTGTGACAATTTGGATAGTCCCAATAACCTAGAAATGAACCTAAATAGGATTTACTGAAAATGAGACCTGACACCGACGATGTGGCACTATTTCAGACGGACTACCGCGGACGCGACGACAGGACGAGACGCCCCAGACAGACGACACACTCGCCACCGCAGGTAAGTGCACCCACTTGCGTTTTTGACTGTGCCTTGGTCTTAGATTGCTAGAACTGTTAGACTGTGACTGTATAGAACCGGACGTGAAATGATAGCGTCCGGGACGCCCCTGACGACTCAGACTTGACGACGAAGTCTGAGCCTGACAACAACAACTTTGATGCTGTAGGGCTATCATGTGTGTGCGTGCGTGTGGACAACCTAGAATAACTCTTCCGTACACTGGTCATGTCTTATCACTGTTATCCACACTGGTCGTGTCTTGTCACTGTGTTACAAAAAGCCTACGGGCGTTTCAGATGCTCTCCTTGCGGGAGTGATCTCTGTGCTACAAAAAGCCTTCGGGCGTTTCAGATGCTCTCCTTGCGGGAGTGATCTCTGTACTACAAAAAGCCTTCGGGCGTTTCAGATGCTCTCCTTGCGGGAGTGATCTCGGTGCTACAAAAAGCCTTCGGGCGTTTCAGATGCTTCCCGAGCGGAAGTGATCTCCGTGATACAAAAAGCCTACGGGCGTTTAGATGCTTCCCGAGCGGAAGTGATCTCCGTGATACAAAAAGCCTACGGGCGTTTCAGGTGCTTTCCTTGCGAAAGTGATCTCCGTGCTTCCTGTCCTGAGTTCTGGGGTTTTGGGGTAGGGTTGAGCGTGCGCACGGTGAGAGGGTCTGATCCCCCTCGAACCGTAAGGCGTGAACCCTTCGTGTCGTGTCGTGTCGTGCCGTGTCGTGTCGTGTCCTACTTGTCTTGTCTGTCTTCGTCTTGTTCTGACACCTTTAGGCTAGTCCCGTAGTTGGTAGCACACGCTACGACTGCTGCGTTACTTCCTGTCGTGTTACTCTGTTATAACCACAGCATGTTAATCAACCAGTAAACTGTTGTGTAAAAGAACCTCAGCATGCTAATCAACCAGTAAACCATTGTTTAAAGTTCGGTGCACTTACAGTAAAGTCTAACCCTTCTTGTAGACTTTACCTGACGTACAGTTCCTTTTCTTGGGTGCTGTACGTCAGGTATTTAGCCAGAGTTCGTGGACGAGGCAGTCTCACTGGAGTACGAGGAGCCGAGGACGTCGACCCAGAGCACGTGCCTGACGAGGACCAGACCTTGAGGTCTTTTAGTCGCCACTTTCAGAGGTTACTACTTTCAGTTTTCTTTTAGATAGTTTGTTGCAACGCTTAGGCTTCTTTTTAGACTTTGTACTTGTTGGATATCATATCTCTAATTTAATGAATGCAAATTTCTTTTCTGTACTTTTGTTGTTTCGAACTATAAAAATGCAAGAACCTGAAAATCTTTTAAAATGGTACCTCTACAGACGCTTATTGGGTCCGGGCTCTTAGCCCTGGCCTAAGCGGGCCTCGTCACGTTTCGCTTCCGTCCATTTTGGGAAGCGGGGCGTGACAGGTTTTAGTGGTGGCCCATGCAGGTCTTGCAAAAGTTCGGAACAATAAAATTACCGCATTCATTTGATATCCACGTACAAGTCTGAATTAGTTTCCCAGTCTTAGATAGTAGGAAGACTTAGGTAGACGTCCCAGGTTGATAGTCGGATGCCTTGGTTAAGATTTAGTCGTCCTCGTCCTAGACTACCTTAGCATCCCCATTTGATCCTGATCGTATTAGATATTTAGAGTCCTTCTTTTAGTTAGTCGCTCGTCCAGCTCCATCGACTTCGGGCCCAGCAGAACGTAAACTCGATTCTCTTAGGAACCTTCTCTTTAGATCCTGATTATATTCTAGCTCATAGGAAGTCTTAGAGCTGAGTTATCCTAAATCTTTAGACGACCCGATGATTAGAACCCTTGTCCTCTAGCATCCCTCTGATCCTTGCAAATTTTGTGCTATCGACCATAGAGTCCCATCGTAGCTCTAGCTCTTCACGATTCATATCTTACGCGTACTCTTCATGCGATCATTTTTCCTTTCCCTCGATTCTCGTGATCGTTTCCTGACGATTATCATCGACCTTCGAATCCCTTTCTTGACCAATTCTATCTCCTCTAAAAAAAATCATTTTCGACTTTCCTTATTAAGTTTTCGCTCTGGCTTGATTTCTTTGAAACCCACTATATTATATATTTAAAATTTATTGTTTTGGATCGAGTTAAAACTTTTAATTGACTTGGAGCTTTCGTAAATGTTTTAAGTCAATATCTCGCATTATTTGCCTTGTTTCCAAAATATATATATTACTTTTATAAACTACACAATTTATTTCTGCTATCTTGTACTTATTTTCAAAATTTTCCCCTTTCCCAAAACCTGTTTCCTTTAAAAGTATTTTCGAAATTCATTATTAAATTCCCCGCCCAATTTGACCTCTTTGAAAACTTTTAGTAATTATTTAAAATTTCTTACTTTCGGTTGAGTTAAGATTCTTTCGCAAAATTTTGAAACCTCTCGGTCGTAAAAGTTTTAAGTTACGGCCTCGTAATTATTTTCGAATCAGTATTCATCGTATTTTAGTTTTAAAACTTTGTTACCATTTCGGGAATTCAATATATCATTTTTCTAACCTACGAAACTTATTTATTTTTAATCCTTCACGTACGTACTTTAGAATATTTTTCTAAAATAAAGGGGGATTTTAAATTTCTTTACATATAAACATCTCTATGTTCATCGTGCTCATACTTCAAGAACCTTTGTTTAAATTTATTTTCATTTGCAAAACAATCGTTTTCCACCCAACCAACTACCTCCTTATCTTGCCTTATTTGAACTCGTTCCTTCAGATTCATTTCGTTACACTCCTGGTTTCTGTTTTCTCTAGGTTGTGTAGACATTAGTCCTTGTAGTTGTCTACATTGTTTCTGGTTTAGGAATAGGTCCTTTGGTAGGTGATGTCGTCATGGTGCATGAGTTTAGGTAGAGTGCGTAGACCCATATGAATGTGTGTCATCTTTAGGATCCTGATGTTTGTTTCCTGTGTCTTGAATGTGTACTCAGCGTTAACCATGGTATGCTGGAAGTTGTCTGAATGACGGTACTCATACATATATGAATGGCGTCATCGCAGGCAGATCCTTAGACTTAGTTTTAGTTTTAATGAATGGTTTATCTTGGTTGTATGTGACTGTATCAAAAACCTTGTTTTCTTTAAACCAAATATTTAAAGTTTTTAAACTAGCTCACAAGATCACAAATCACTTAACTTCCCTCATCCATTACCGCAACACCACACGTTTTTCCCAAATGTTTTAAAATATTTCTTTGGCCTTAAGTCTCTCTTTCTCTTCTCTTCTTTCTTCCTTAACCAAAATTTTCGTGTTTATGGTTGTTATATTAATTGGGCCTAGCTATTATCGTTATAGGAAATTTGTTTGCGGGTAGGCTTGGAGTGAGATGAGTTCTATTATGACAATGATTAGTTGATTTTGGGAACACGAGAATGATGGATTAGAATATCTGTTGGATGAAAAGAATGAACTGTCCAAGACTTATTTATAATACCGATGTGAGACGTGCTCAATGGAGAATTCTGTTTGAATGAAATTATACGCGGAGATGAGAACTCAACAGACTTGAGGCTTAGACGGGTAGTAGATAGGAATAACTGCGGAGAATAGTATGAGTTAGGGTGATCATGAGATTGAGTAGAGCTTATATTAGCATTGAGACGGATTGATGAATTGACGTGAGAAGACTTGGAGAATAACACGACGTGTGGAGATAAATGGATGATTAGGCAGTCGGACTTAATGTTGGTTGGGATTAGTTATAGTGAGTAGGATGAGATGTGATCTTGATTGTCCAAATTATTTGGCGGATAAATTTATGGGAAGTTATGACGAGAATGCATTGAAGACACGACGATTGCTGATTGGTGAAGGTATTACAGAAAGACAAAGTTTTTGTCTTGGATTGGTGGTTGACTAAAATCTCATTTTTGGAGATTTATTAATATTGGGAAGAGATTGAGGAATTTAAAAGATATTATTGAGCGGTGATAATTATTATTCTTTTGTGAGAACTTGGAGTTGGAAATTTGAACAGTAGTGATGGGTCTATGGTTGAGTGTTAGGATATGAGAATAGCCGTGGCTTTATCCGGTGAAAAGATGGATTATAATGGATTATTTGAGGAACGAAGTCGAAATTTTTGGGCTAGAGACCTTTGTGTGGAGGATGGAAGTTATAGGCTTAAGTATTTATGGAATTTATGATTAGACTTAGTGTGAGTGATTCCGAGGGCGGAATCATTTCTAAGGTGGGTAGAATGTAACGGCCGCTTTCCGACCGTTCGTATTTTCTACGTACACGTACTTTTCGTGCACGTATTTTATTTGGCTTTTTCCGAGCTCCGGCATATGCGATGTGATATGCCGTTGTGATCGTTTTGGGGTGTTAGAATTTATCGTAACTTTCGGGAACGTCGTTTCACAGCTCGCTTTCTCGCAAAACGACTTTGAACGATAGGGGCGTTTTAGTCATTTGACTCAAAACGCCGTTTCAAATTTTACGTAAATTTTTGGTAGGCGTAGCGCACGATCGGGCTCCGTAGATCTGTGCATCTCTTCTCCACGATCGCCCCGGTATTTTCGGATTATTTTTCTGACTCCCGGATTGCGAGATCTCGCCCGGATTAACCTCGACCGTCGATCTCCCCAAATCAGATTTGAAATTCAAATCTGTTAACCAAATCTGGCTATTAAACGTTTTTAAATCTTTCCTAAACTATCCCTCTAATCTTCTCTAGACTTACCCCAACCCGTACACCCTCTATCCCTTGCTCCTCATCCATTCATCCATTACCCTAGGTCTATATAGCTAACCTATATCCTATTAATAATAATATAAAACCCTAACCTAACCCTAACCCTAGGAATCAAAATTCCCAATCCCGCAGCAGCCTAGGGCTCCCGCCGCCGGCCCTATCGCTCTCTCTCCGATCTCTCTCCCTCTCCGATCCTCTCTCTCCGACGACCCCCCCCTTCGATCCGCGGCGCCTCCTCGCGATCCACAGCACCCCCGCGACCCCGGCGCCGATCGCTTGCGCTCCGATCGGCCACGGCTGCCGTCTTCCCCGCACGGAGCGCCGTCGTCTTCCCATCTCTCCGATCTCCCCTCCACGACGAAGCCATCCCGTCGTGATCTTCGTGAGGCCGCCGCCCTCGCGCCCCATCGCGATCCGCCCCATCGCCCCGCCGCGACCACCGGGCCCCCGCGTCGTATCTCACCACCCTCGCGGTCTCCCCTCAGCTCGCAACCGCCACACGGAACGCCAGCGCCATCCTCCCCTCACCACGCATCAGCAGCAGCACGACACATCCAGCTCCGACCCTAGCGCCCACCGTTTTCTGCTCCTCCCTCAACTCCGGCTCCCCTCCCCTGTTTCCATCGAAGAACAGGGCCACCAACACCCACGCCTCCGGCCTCTCCGTTGACCCGCTATCCCCCTGGTCGACCATCCTCTCCGGCACGTGCTTCGACCCACCATTCACTGCTTCTCCGTTCATCGCCTCACCTTCCCGCGGCCTCCTCCACAAGCTCCCCGCCGCCTGCGATCTCAGCCGCCACATCCCCCTTTTCACCGCTGCCGTACCTCTCCAGCGCAGCGCCACCGCCTCCTCGCTCCCCGGAGCCCCTCGCTTGGCCGCCGGGAACCCTCCTTCAGCCGCCTTGCCTCCGCAGTAGCGCGCCCACCGTGCTGCTGCACATTTTCTCGGCGCCGCCCGACGCCTGTACGTCCGCCTCTGCCATCGGAGGTCCCACCACGGCCTTTCCTCATCGCCGACAGGCCGGTGACCTTGCCCCCGTGGCAGCCCTAGGCCGGATTAGCCACGGCCATCTTATGATTCTTTTCGACGTTGTGATCGTGCAGTTGCCCGCTGTTTGACTTCTCGTGACGTTGCTTCCTCCTTACTTGCTGGTCAGCGGCCTCTCGACGCCACTACGACTCTCAGAGACCGTTACCGGGCTCGATTTGCTGCCCGTATTCTGAAGCCTTTTAGACGCCCCCAAATGTTATCTCGCTCGCTGTCTTTACCGTCAGACTGACCGTGCTCGCTGCCCGCACTTTCGGTTCGCCGTCAGGACGCTCCCGGCTACGCTACCCGTAGCCGAGACGCCGCACGACGACGTTCCGTAGGCGTGACATCTCCACTGCACTACCCGCAGTCGGGGACACGAGCACCGCCACCGTTTTCAGACTCGACGCCAGATTTGTGCGCATCCCTCGCACCAGGTTAGTCCCTCTAAACTCATAGCAAAACCCACACCGTAGAAAACTGAACCCTAACTAAAATCGGACAACTGTAACTAAATTTATTTTCTGCGCCAGTAAAACGCTGCTCACTGTAGAAATCGACAATCGGACAATTATTTCTGTGCACATAGGATAGAGGTCGATTTAGGTTGATAAAACATCAAAATGTGACTTGTGACAATTTGGATAGTCCCAATAACCTAGAAATGAACCTAAATAGGATTTACTGAAAATGAGACCTGACACCGACGATGTGGCACTATTTCAGACGGACTACCGCGGACGCGACGACGGGCCGAGACGCCCCAGACAGACGACACACTCGCCACCGCAGGCAAGTGCACCCACTTGCGTTTTTGACCGTGCCTTGGTCTTAGATTGCTAGAACTGTTAGACTGTGACTGTATAGAACCGGACGTGAAATGATAGCGTCCGGGACGCCCCTGACGACTCAGACTTGACGACGAAGTCTGAGCCTGACAACAACAACTTTGATGCTGTAGGGCTATCATGTGTGTGCGTGCGTGTGGACACCCTAGAATAACTCTTCCGTACACTGGTCGTGTCTTGTCACTGTTATCCACACTGGTCGTGTCTTGTCACTGTGTTACAAAAATCCTACGGGCGTTTCAGATGCTCTCCTTGCGGGAGTGATCTCTGTGCTACAAAAAGCCTTCGGGCGTTTCAGATGCTCTCCTTGCGGGAGTGATCTCTGTGCTACAAAAAGCCTTCGGGCGTTTCAGATGCTCTCCTTGCGGGAGTGATCTCTGTGCTACAAAAAGCCTTCGGGCGTTTCAGATGCTTCCCGAGCGGAAGTGATCTCCGTGATACAAAAAGCCTACGGGCGTTTCAGATGCTTCCCGAGCGGAAGTGATCTCCGTGATACAAAAAGCCTACGGGCGTTTCAGGTGCTTTCCTTGCGAAAGTGATCTCCGTGCTTCCTGTCCTGAGTTCTGGGGTTCTGGGGTAGGGTTGAGCGTGCGCACGGTGAGAGGGTCTGATCCCCCTCGAACCGTAAGGCGTGAACCCTTCGTGTCGTGTCGTGTCATGCCGTGTCGTGTCGTGTCCTACTTGTCTTGTCTGTCTTCGTCTTGTTCTGACACCTTTAGGCTAATCCCGTAGTTGGTAGCACACGCTACGACTGCTGCGTTACTTCCTGTCGTGTTACTCTGTTATAACCACAGCATGTTAATCAACCAGTAAACTGTTGTGTAAAAGAACCTCAGCATGCTAATCAACCAGTAAACCATTGTTTAAAGTTCGGTGCACTTGCAGTAAAGTCTAACCCTTCTTGTAGACTTTACCTGACGTACAGTTCCTTTTCTTGGGTGTTGTACGTCAGGTATTTAGCCAGAGTTCGTGGACGAGGCAGTCTCACTGGAGTACGAGGAGCCGAGGACGTCGACCCAGAGCACTTGCCTGACGAGGACCAGACCTTGAGGTCTTTTAGTCGCCACTTTCAGAGGTTACTACTTTCAGTTTTCTTTTAGATAGTTTGTTGCCACGCTTAGGCTTCTTTTTAGACTTTGTACTTGTTGGATATCATATCTCTAATTTAATGAATGCAAATTTCTTTTCTGTACTTTTGTTGTTTCGAACTATAAAAATGCAAGAACATGAAAATCTTTTAAAATGGTACCTCTACAGACGCTTATTGGGTCCGGGCTCTTAGCCCTGGCCTAAGCGAGCCTCGTCACGTTTCGCTTCCGTCCATTTTGGGAAGCGGGGCGTGACAGTGCCAGGTCATAACAGCCAGAACGGTTTTGGCCAATCTACCCAAGTCGCCCTTTGCATGGAAGCGAGAGAGAATCAAACCCCCAATACCAGCTAATGAGGACGGTAGAGGAGCAAAGCACCCCATTTTTAGAAAACTCCTGCAGAGGAGGTAGTTAGAAAAGATGCACTCAAAGAATATATGATCTATAGTTTCATGAATATTATCAGAGCAAAGAATGCAGTAAGGAGAAGTAGGAACTCCCCATTTTACGAGCTTATCACGGGTGAGCAGCTTCCCGTGAAAAGCTCGCAATAACGAAATGGCCATCTTGGGGATGTGCCCCTGGAACCAGACAACCTTGCAGAAGGGAAACAATGGCTTTATAGCTCTAGTCCCAGCCCAGATATCACGCAAGGAGGGGGACTTAGAGACCCAAGTCCAGCAGTCATCACCAACCGATAGTGTTATGTTAAGAATCAAGTGACGCACATCAGCAAGAGATCTGGAGTCAACCCAACCCATATCCGTCCAGTAATCCCTAACCAAAAACCCCTCTTCCCCAGCAGGGACTATATAAGCATCATTAAGAGGACCACAAGGAAGCCAATTATCAACCCAGAAAAGCATATATATATATATATATATATATATATATATACTAGTCATTACCCGTGCCCATAGGGCACGGTTTATTTAATGGCTGAGTTTTTCTCCCCCACAAATTTCAAGTTCCCCCAAATTTCAAGTTTTCCCACAAAATTTCAAGTTTCCCCCCAAATTTAAGTTTTCCCCAAAAAGTTAAGTCCCCCCCAAAATTGTCATTACCACCAAGGACAAACTTGCCACGTAGGACAAAGCTTTGTCCTAGTAGGATAAGATTCAAAATCTTCATAGAACTGGAAAAAATGGCCGAAAGGGGTGAGAATAAAAAGTGTGGGTGTGTGTGGGGAGGGTCCATAGGCAAAAATACAAAAACCGGGGTTGTATGTGCAAAATTCACCACCTCCTCTTTTATCCCTCAAAATCTCATCTCTTATATTTTCTCTTATTCAATTTCCCTGTTTTATATAATAGATATCCAAATTCTCTTATCCAATTTCTCATGTCCAAATTCTCTTATCAATTTCTCTTAATAACATCCGTCTTTTATATAATAGATATCCCTTATCCAATTTCTCTTGTCCAATATCTCTTATCCAATTTCTCTTGATAACATCTCTCGTTTGTAATATAGATATCTCTTATCCAATTTCTCTTGATAACATCACTCTTATCCAATTTCTATTGTCCAATATCTTTTATTCAATTTCTCTTGATAACATCCCTCTTTTATAATATAGATATCTCTTATCCAATTTATCTTGTCCAATATCTATAATACAATTTCTCATGATAACATCCCTCTTTTATAATATAGATATCTCTTATCCAATTTCTCATGTACAATATCTCTTATCCAATTTCTTTTGATAACATCCCTCTTTTATAATATAGATATCTCTTATCCAATTTCTCTTTTCCAATATCTCTTATCCAATTTCTCTTGATAACATCCCTCTTTTATAATATAGATATCTCTTATCCAATCTCTCTTGATAACATCCCTCTCTTATAATATAGATATCTCTCATCCAATTTCTCTTATCCAATATCTCTTATCCAATTTCTCTTGATAACATCCCTCTTTAATAATATAGATATCTCTTATCCAATTTCTCTTTTCCAATATCTCTTATCCAATTTCTCTTGATAACATCCCTCTTTTATAATATAGATATCTCTTATCCAATTTCTCTTTTTCAATATCTCTTATCCAATTTCTCTTGATAACATCCCTCTTTTATAATATAGATATCTCTTATTCAATTTCTCTTTTCCAATATCGCTTATCCAATTTCTCTTGATAACATCCCTCTTTTATAATATAGATATCTCTTATCCAATTTATCTTTATAACATCCCTCTTTTATAATATAGATATCTCTTATCCAATTTCTCTTGTCCAATATCTCTTATCCAATTTCTCTTGATAACATCCCTCTTTTATAATATAGATATCTCTTATCCACTTTCTGTTTTCCAATATCTCTTATCCAATATTTCTTATCCAATTTCTCTTGATAACATCCCTCTTTTATAATATAGATATCTCTTATCCAATTTCTCTTGATAACATCCCTCTCTTATAATATAGATATCTCTTATCCAATTTCTATTGTCAAATATCTCTTATCCAATTTCTCTTGATAACATCCCTCTTTTATAATATAGATATCTCTTATCCAATTTCTCTTTTCCAATATCTCTTATCCAATTTCTCTTGATAACATCCATCTTTTATAATATAGATATCTCTTATCCAATTTCTCTTTTCCAATATCTCTTATCCAATTTCTCTTGATAACATCCCTCTTTTATAATATAGATATCTCTTATCCAATTTCTCTTGTCCAATATCTCTTATTCAATTTCTCTTGATAACATCCCTCTTTTATATTATAGATATCTCTTATCCAATTTCTCTTTTCCAATATCTCTTATCCAATTTCTCTTGATAACATCCCTCTTTTATAATATAGATATCTCTTATCCAATTTCTCTTTTCCAATATCTCTTATCCAATTTCTCTTGATAACATCCCTCTTTTATAATATAGATATCTCTTATCCAATTTCTCTTGTCCAATATCTCTTATCCAATTTCTCTTGATAACTTCCCTCTTTTATAATATAGATATCTCTTATCCAATTTCTCTTGTCCAATATCTCTTATCCAATTTCTCTTGATAACATCCCTCTTTTATAATATAGATATCTCTTATCCAATTTCTCTTGATAACATCCCTCTCTTATAATATAGATATCTCTTATCAAATTTCTCTTGTCCAATATCTCTTATCAAATTTCTCTTGATAACATCCCTCTTTTATAATATAGATATCTCTTATCCAATTTCTCTTTTCCAATATCTCTTATCCAATTTCTCTTGATAACATCCATCTTTTAAAATATAGATATCACTTATCCAATTTCTCTTATCCAATATTTCTTATCCAATTTCTCTTGATAACATCCCTCTTTTATAATATAGATATCTCTTATCCAATTTCTCTTGTCCAATATCTCTTATCCAATTTCTCTTGATAACATCCCTCTTTTATAATATAGATATCTCTTATCCAATTTCTCTTTTCCAATATCTCTTATCCAATTTCTCTTGATAACATCCCTCTTTTATAATATAGATATCTCTTATCCAATTTCTCTTTTCCAATATCTCTTATCAAATTTCTCTTGATAACATCCCTCTTTTATAATATAGATATCTCTTATCCAATTTCTCTTGATAACATCCCTCTCTTATAATATAGATATCTCTTATCCAATTTCTCTTGTCCAATATCTCTTATCCAATTTCTCTTGATAACATCCCTCTTTTATAATATAGATATCTCTTAGCCAATTTCCCTTTTCCAATATCTCTTATCCAATTTCTCTTGATAACATCCCTCTCTTATAATATAGATATCTCTTATCCAATTTCTCTTTTCCAATATCTCTTATCCAATTTCTCTTGATAACATCCCTCTTTTATAATATAGATAGATAGATAGATAGATATATATATATATATATATATATATATATATATATATATATATATATATATATATATATTGACGAGTAAAGTGTAAAATTTTATTAACAAATAGAACAATACAAAACATCCACAAGGGAGACTAGGGAGAAGATAGAGAGGGTGGGGATAGGGCACAAGCGCCGTCACCCATCACAGACTACAAACTCCCTAGTGAAACCCTCTGGTCAAATATATACATGTAAACGCACTAAAAATCATGACCCATCAAAGCCCCAATTAGCAAATGGGGTGACTGACAATGGGTCATCTCGATCTATATCCCGAAGTGCAATACGAACGTCAGCAGAGATGGCCTCGAATAATGCGGTTTTGCCCACTCCCTTTCCATCAAAAATCCTCATGTTTCTTTCCTTCCATATGTGCCACACCTTGGATGCTAGAACAGTTTTGGCAAGGGTACCCACACAATCTTTCTTTTTGTATAGGGAGAGGAAAAGATTACCAACTCCGGCAAGGGACGGGGGCGCAGTGGATGTAATATTCAGCTTCAAAAGACTCCTGCAGAGTAAATAGAGACTGTAGTTGCATTCAAAAAATAGGTGAGTAATTGTCTCTTCTACCCCATCATCACATAGAACACATTGCTGAGAAGAGGTGACCCCCCATTTATGAAGGACGTCTCTGGTTAGGATCTTACCATGGAAGGCACGAAGGAGGGTAATTGCCCACTTAGGGACATGCTTACTATAACACACAACATTAGAGAAGGTGAAGGGAGTGCCGGCAGTGCGGGAGCCATTCCAGGCATCACGAAAAGAAAAAGAGGATCCAGGGATCCATGCCCAAGTGTCAGAGCCCGTAGATAAGCGAGTAGACTGGAGCTCTGCACGAAGGTGGAGAATATGGGGGTCATCACGCCACCCATTGGTGGACCAGTAATAGCTGACAGTATGATTTTCAGCGCCAGGAGGTACATGATGAAGAGATGAAAGGGGACCACAAGACAACCAATTATCGAACCAGAAAGATGTAGAAGTACCGTCTCTAACAACCCGTTTGATAAGCCTCTAAGAAGTGCTGCGTGAATGGAGTAGGAATTTCCAGGTTCCAGATTGGGAAGGAGAAGATTTAGCATTATAGAAACTTGAAGTCCTGGAAAAATAGTGCCTCATCATATATCGATCCCAGAGACCCTCAGTAGATAAGAGCCTCCATGTTAGCCTAACCGCAGATGCTGCATTGAGATCCTGGAGCAACCGCAAACCCACACCCCCCTCTGACTTAGGTTTGCATAAATCTCTCCACGCCCAGGTGTGTTGGTTTCCCCAAATGAACTGCCGACAGGCGGCGGTGATAGAGCGTATAACAGAAGAGGGGATACGGAAAGCAAGCATCCAGAACGCCACCATTCCGTAAATAACGGAACACACCAACTCAATTCTGCCTGATATGGAAAGGAGGGACGAGGACCAACCTTGAAGCTCCTTTTTGCACTTATCCACCAACCGTGCATACATGGACGACTTAGGGTAATTAGATGACAGTGGAAGACCAAGATAAACTGAGAAGGAGGTAACCTTCTTGACCCTTAGAGAAGAAGCAAGTAGATCAGGGTCCCGGGTACCCTTGCTAAAGATAGCAGAACTTTTATCACAATTCACCAGGAGCCCAGTTAGTAACCTGAAAGTGTATAGAACATCCTTTAGAACCTTAAAAGATAGCTGATTAGCACGACAGAACACAAGAAGATCATCAGCAAAGAGTAGATGCGATATAGAACCCGATCTTCTCATAGGATGGATGGAGCCTGCAGCCTCTGCTCGAGCCATAAGAATTGTAAAAGTTTCCATAACCAAGACGAAGAGGTAAGGAGAGAGAGGGTCGCCCTGCCTGAGACCTCTATTAGAAGAGAAGAATCCTGAAGGAGAGCCCTCAACAAGCACAAAGAAGGTAGGCGTGGAGATACATTCAGAAATCCAGTTGATGAATTTTCCCTGAAATCCCATCTGATGTAGCATGAAAAGGATATATTCTCTATTAATACTGTCAAAAGCTTTCCTCAGGTCTAACTTAAGACAAGCCCTGGAACCCATAGGGTTGCTGAAATCTCTAATCTGCTCATGGGCGAGAAGAGCACAATCAGAGAGCAAACGCCCTTAGAGGAAACCCGCCTGATTAGAAGAGATCAAATCATTTATAACATGCTGCAGCCTATTACAGAGCACCTTACTTATAATCTTGTAAATTACATTGCAGCAAGCAATAGGCCTGTAATCGCTCAGGTCCGAGGCTTTAGCGCTCTTAGGCACTAAGGTAAGAAAGGTGTGGTTTATTTGCTTCAATAAGTTTCCATGTTTGAAGAAAGAAGCAACTGCCAATCAAACATCCATGCCTATGATGTCCCAATTGTGATGATAAAAGTGTGCATTTAACCCATCCGGACCTGGGGCCTTATCTTTACCAATCTGAAATAGGGCGTCTTTAATTTCGGTGATTGAGACCTCCCTTTCAATCCAACTAGCAGCATCATTGGAAAGCTTCCGTTGAGGGATAACATTAGGGAAAATAGTCCAGTAGTCATCTTGGGAGTACAGGTTCATGAAGAAAGAGGACGCATTCTGCCTGATCAAAGATATGTCATAACTACAAGTCCCATCAGGATTAACAAGATGAAGTAGATTATTATAATTATACTGTGCCTTCATTGCATTATAAAAGAATATCGAATTTCTATCCCCTAATAGGAGCCAATTTTGACGAATTTTCTGACGAAGATCTGCCTCTTCAATATCAAGAGATTCCGCAAGCTTGAGAGAAGCCTCAATCTCAAGCTTCTGTAAATCAGTGGAGAAAATGATATCCTTATTTGCCTGAATATCATGGAGGGTGGCAAAGCAATCCGCAGGGGGATTTCTAGATCTGTGCTCATGCGACCAGGCATTGAGGAGGGGTTTAAGGGATTTAAGCTTGGACACCACGGCATGCATATGACTAAAACCCAGGATTTGAAAATAAGGATTCGGCCTGGCCTGAAGCAGTTTATTCCAACAAGCATGCACAATATCTCGATAGCCAGGAAAAAGACACCAAGAATTGTAATGTTTAAAGGGCTTGGGAAAAGATTGTACATTGGGGAGGATATGCACTATCATCGGCGAATGATCACTAGTCCCGGGCTGATCATAAAGGAAGTATGAAGTTGGAAAGATCGAATTCCATTCCAGGTTGCATACAATTCGATCTAGTCTAGCAGAGATCCGAGCAAGGCCAAGGCGCCTATTGTTCCAACTGAAGCTTAGACCCACACTCTTCAGATCCTCGAGGCCACAGACACAAAGGCATTTATTAAAGTCATCAACGGTCGTCGGGTCCATTGGCCGGCCCCCAAATTTCTCATTAGAGAACCTGATACAGTTGAAGTCACCACCCATAAGCTAAGGCAATTTATTGAGATTAGGAGCATCCGAGGAAAGGCTTTTCCAGAGCTGATGACGCTGAGATGGCAAGTTATGTCCATATACTACGTTCAAAGCCATTTTTAAACCCGCCAGGTTATTTAAAATGAGGGAGAGATGTTGAGGTGAAGATGATACGGGAGAGGTGGTCCAGACATTATCATCAATGTAAACAACAATACGCTTTCCAGGATGTTGATTTCTGTTATCAAGAGTAATCCAGCCTTTAGGGAAGCAGCTGGTTAGCTTACCCGCATTACACTCCTCCACCTTGGTTTCAAGGAGACACACAATTGACGGCCTAAGCAGTCGAAATCGATGCTTGAGATCCCCACGCCTCACAGAATTATTCAGGCCTCTTGAGTTCCAGAAGAGAATAGACATTAACACGATGGGGGGGAGGGAGCTCCTGAGTTAACCGCTAACCGAGAGCTCCTACGGGTAGCAGAAGGAGGGCTATGATTACTAGTAGGCTTCTTCAGTTTGCTGCCGGGTTTAAGCTATGATTATATATATATGCTAGTCATTACCTGTGCCCATAGGGCGCGGTTTATTTAATGGCTGAGTTCCCCCCCACAAATATCAAGTTCCCCCAAATTTCAAGTATTCACACAAAATTTTAAGTCTCCCCCAAATTTAAGTTTTCTCCCAAAACTTAAGTCACCCCAAAATTGTCATTGCCACCTAGGACAAACTTGCCACGTAGGACAAAGCTTTGTCCTAGTAGGATAAGATTCAAAATCTTCAAAAGACTGGAAAAAATGGTCGGAAAGGGGGGAGAATAAAAAGTTTGGGTGGGTGTGGGGGAGGGTCCAGGGGCAAAAATGCAAAAACCGGGGTTGTATGTGCAAAATTCCCCACCTCCTCTCTTATCCATCAAAATCTCATCTTTTATATTTTCTCTTATCCAAATTTGCTTATCCAATTTCTCATGTCCAAATTCTCTTATCCAAATTCTCTTTATAACATCCCTCTTTTATATAATAGATATCTAAATTCTCTTATTCAATTTCTCATGTCCAAACTCTCTTATCCAACTTCTCTTGATAACATCCCTCTTTCATATAATAGACATCCAAATTCTCTTATCCAATTTCTCATGTCCAAATTCTTTTATCCAACTTCTCTTGATAACATCCCTCTTTTATATAATAGATATCCAAATTCTTTTATCCAATTTCTCATGTCCAAATTCTCTTATCCAACTTCTCTTGATAACATCCCTCGTTTATATAATAGATAATAGATATCTAAATTCTCTTATCCAATTTCTCATGTCCAAATTCTCTTATCCAACTTCTCTTGATAACATCCCTCTTTTATATAATAGATAATAGATATCCAAATTCTCTTATCTAATTTCTCATTTCCAAACTCTCTTATCCAACTTCCCTTGATAACATCCCTCTTTTATATAATAGACATCCAAATTCTCTTATCCAATTTCTCATGTCCAAATTCTCTTATCCAACTTATCTTGATAACATCCCTCTTTTATATAATAGACATCCAAATTCTCTTATCCAATTTCTCATGTCAAAATTCTCTTATCCAACTTCTCTTGATAACATCCCTCTTTTAGATAATAGATATCCAAATTCTCTTATCCAATTTCTAATATCCAAATTCTCATATCCAACTTCTCTGGATAACATCCCTCTTTTATATAATAGATACAAATTCTCTTTCTAATTTCTCATGTCCAAATGCTCTTATCCAACTTCTCTTGATAACATTCCTCTTTTATATAATAGATAATATATATCCAAATTCTCTTATCCAATTTCTCATGTCCAAATTCTCTTATCCAACTTCTCTTGATAACATCTCTCTTTTATATAATAGATTTCCAAATTCTCTTATCCAATTTCTCATATCCAAACTCTCTTATCCAACTTCTCTTGATAACATCCCTCTTTTATATAATAGAAAATAGATATTCAAATTCTCTTATCCAATTTCTCCTGTCCAAATTCTCTTATCCAACTTCTCTTGATAACATCCCTCTCTTATATAATAGATATCCAAATTCTCTTATCCAATTTCTCATGTCTAAATTCTCTTATCCAACTTCTCTTGATAACATCCCTCTTTTATATAATAGATATTAGATATCCGAATTCTCTTATCCAATATCTCATGTCCAAATTCTCTTATCCAAATTCTCTTGATAACATCCTTCTTTTAATATATATATATATATATATATATATATAAAACATTTGAGAAATTTTTTGAATTACCTTGTTGACTAGGATAAGCTGGAGAGGACAAACAGGTTGATAGAAGGATGGTTGAGATTTAATCTTGGAAAATCAACGGGTGATATGAGAGTTTGTGAAAATTTTGGGAGGAAAACTTTGTAATTTGGAAGGAACTTTTTGGAGAAAACAAATATCCATTCATTAATTAAATCTTCATTTAATTAAACCAAAGCCTCACCCACCAATCTGGTCAAGTCATATAATTAAGTGGATGCATCAAGACTCGAGCTGAGCCGAGTTTACACAAATTAGAAATGGTCAATTTTTAAAAATCAAGTCAGCATTCAGACCAAATGAGAATTAATTGAAGCTTAAAAAGGAGAATAATGTGAGACATCCTTTATATCTCATTTGTGGTTAAGTCAAGTTTGCGTCTTAAAAAGCCAGAAGGCGCCTAAACTGTTCTACGCTAATTTGTTGTTCAGCGCTGAAGGCGTCCATGCCGAATTTGTAGTTCCATGTCGAAGGCGCCTGCGCCGAATTTGTTGTTACACAAATTTGTTGTTCTTTTAAATTTTGGCTATGGGAAAATTTTTTTGGGGAACAAAGATTTCGCATGGGAAAATCTTAAATAAACTATATATGTGTGTATATATATATAGATTTTATGTAGAAAAGGTGGCACATGATCTATTAGATCAGGTGCCAAGACACAAGAAAGTGGAAAGTACAAGCCGTACATGGGCTTGTACTCGCTGTGGGGCCCACCTTTTTGTGTCTTAGCACCTGATCTATATGAATCCATATATATATATATATATATATATATATATATATATATATATATATATATATTCTATATTTGATGAAGAATTTGAATGTTGTCATACTAGGACAAGTGACTAGGACAAAGGGGCTTATGACTAGGATACGGGCTTGATGACTAGGATAATGACTATGGCAAATTTTTAGGGGGAAGCTTTTAAACTTTGGGAGGAAAACTATTTGATATGTGTATGAGGTTTGAAATTTGAATTTTTCAAACAAAACTATTTGGGGGAAACTTAAATTTTGGGGGGAAACATAAATTTGGGATAACTTGAAATTTGTTGGGGGACTCCGCCATTAAATAAAACGTGCCCTGACTCCTTATATGAAATCTAAGGAGTCGCCCCCATTTTCCCCCATATCCCACATTTTTTCGAATTTTTTTATGAGATTTTTGTTCATCTCATGGATGATCAACACACCAAAAATCAAGTCATTCCAATACTTTTAGAGCCCCCATCTACAACTTGCAACTTCAACGGAGACCCCTTCTACAACTTTTAGAGCCCCCATCTACTTCAACGGAGATTTTTGTTCATCTCATGGATGATCAACATACCAAAAATCAATCATTCCAATACTTTTAGAGCCCCCATCTACAAACTTGCAACTTCAACGGAGCCCCCATCTACAACTTGCAACTTTTAGAGCCCTCATCTACAACTTGCAACTTCAACGGTCTCTGTTGAAGTTGCAAGTGGTAGATGGGGGCTCTAAAGTACCGGAATGACTTGATTTTTGGTATGTTGATCATCCATGATGTGAACAATAATCCCATGAAAAATAAAATCCAAAAATGTGGGATATAGGGGGAAATTGCTGTGACTCCTTAGATTCGATCAAGGAGTCACCCTAGAAACACTTTACCCATATATATATACTTGGGTGCAGGCTTCGGAAATTACTAACATCATGCCGCTGCTCACAAAACAACGCCTCACACCTGGGCCTGATAGTTGGTGCTGGAATGCTGGGGACCGGTTTTGTTTCAGCAAAGCCTGGGATGGGGTGAGAGATAGAGGTAACCCCTTTCCTCTGTATAAAATTGTGTGGTACAAGGGATACATACCCAAAATGGCGATGTGCCTCCTGAGAGCTTTCAACCGGAAGTTGCTGACTAAGGATTCTCTCAAAAAATGGGGACTTGATATTACTTCGACCTGTGCGCTCTGTGGGGACGGAAGTGAGGAAAGTAACACTCACATATTTTTTGAATGCGATTATGCAAGCTACCTATTGAAAAGAAGTCTATTGAAGCTGGGAGTTTCGGCCAGTATTCCTCTAACTTTGGCCGATGTGGGTGAGTTTTTCTTGACAGAGTTTGGGGGGACAAACACTTTGAGTCTGCTAGCTAAAACAGTATTAGCGGCAATGGTCTGGCATATCTGGAATGAGAGGAACAGGAGAATTTTTAACAACACGACCAGGTGCAAAACTCTCCTCTATGAGGATATCGCAGCGGATGTCAGGATTGCGCTGAAAGGCAAAGAGCTGGATGATGAGGAAGCAGCTGAAGCTTTGGCTAACTGGAACTTTCGAGACATGGGATGATGATACCATATACTAGCTCCTAGCTACTATTATTTGCATTGTTTTGCTGGTCCTTTTATGTTTTTCTGAGCGGCTGTTTGAGCTAGGGTCTGATAGTAGGGAGTGACGGCGCTTGTGCCCTATCCTCCCTCAATCAAACCTTACTCCAACTGCCAGCCCAGTGTATGTGTTTGTACAGATTATTTACTAATAAAACTTACGCTTACTCTTCATATATATATATATATATATATATATATATATATATATATATATATATATATATATATATATATATATATACATACATACATACATACATACTAGTCTATAACCCGTGCCCGAGGGCTCGGTTCAATTTAGATATTTCCCCCTCAAAATCTTAGTTCCCCCGAACATGTGGGCACGATTCATTTTAGATATTCCCCCTTCAAAATCTTAGTTCCCCTGAAATTGTGTACATGATTCATTTTAGAAATCCCCCCCTCAAAATCTTAGTTCCCCAATCAAAGTCTTAGTTCCCCAAAATTTAGGTCACCTCAAGAGATTTTAGTTCTCACATTGTTTAATTACTCACAAAATTTTTAGTCACTGACAAAAATGTTAGTCCCCCAATATGTAGTTCGTTTCTAAATTTTTTTGTAAAGTTAGTTGCATTTCCACCACATTTTTTAGACAAAATATTCTATAAAGATGGGAGCTAAAAACATGTTATAGTATTAAGATACATGAACAAACAGAAAAATAGAGATGGACGTAAAAAATAGCCATGTCACCAAAACCTAGGAGTGCGAAAGTTGGCAGCATTGATCAGATTATATGCATTAGCCATGTCACCATGTTCCCCCCAATCACATCCAACCATGAAAACAATTGAAATTGGTGAAGTAAAAACACCAATACACATAACCAATATCTCTTATCCAAGAACTCTTATCCAATAACCCATGATAACATCCCTGTTTTATAGAATATAGTAAATATCCCGTGCACACATGCACGTGGACTGGAGAAAATGATCGGTAAGGGGGGAAGAATAAAAAGCGTGGGTGTGTGCGTGGGGAGGGTCCAGGGGCAAAAATGCAAAACCCAGAGTTGTATATGCAAAATTCTCCACAACTTCTCTTATCTCTCAAAATCTCATCACAAAATTCCCAACCTCTTCTCTTATCTCTCAAAATCTCATCTCTTATCCAAATTCTCTTGTCCAAATTCTCTTATCCAATTTCTCTTGAATTTTCCGCGCACGGTTCATTTAATATTTTTTCCTGCAAAATCTTTATTCCCCGAAAAAATATTTCCATAGCCAAAATTTAAAAGCACAACAAATTAACGTAAAAATATTTAGCGGCATAGGCGCCTTCGGCGTGGAACAACAAATTCGATGCGGGCACATTCGCCACGAAACATCAAATTCAGCATAGGCGCATTCGGCATAGAACAACAAATTCAGCGTAGAACAACAAATTCGACGCAGGCGCCGTTGGCGCGGAAAACAAATTAGCGTAAAAAATTTAGCGGGTGCTGAATTTGTTGTTCCGTGCCAAATTTTTTGTTCGGCGCCGAAGGCACCGACGTCGAATTTGTTGTTCTGTGCCGAAGACGTCCACGCCGAAGGCGCCCGTGTCGCTAAGTATTTTTACACTAATTTGTAGTTCTTTCAAAATCCAATGGACAAAAGGCCGCTCACAATCCACTCTCACGGATTGATGTGTAATTCAACTGTCCAGACAAACTTCGGTGCGGAACATTGGAACGCAAGAACGAATTAGAGTTAAAAACTATATGATGAATACATAGGTTTATTATATGAATATGTTAATAATCGATATTTAGCAAGCACATACAACAAATTAGCGTAATTCAACCGTCCATACAAACTTCGGCGCAAAATATCGAAAGAAAACAAAATATATGATGATATATGCATTAATCGCATATTTCCTTTTTGGGAAGTACATTTCTCGTTTCTTCTCACGCTCCGTCTTCAAAGATTCATATAAAAACCAAAACCAAAAAATTTAGTTCCACCATCAAAATTTGGTTCCCTTAAATTTTGGGCATTGTTTATTTACAATATTGTACCCCTCAAAATCTTGAATTCCATAATTTTCAAAAAACAACAATAATTAAAGTGTAATTATGGTTATTTAGTTAATCCAAAAAATTTATTCCTTCTAAAATGTATCTCCCTGTTCTTTTAAAATATTCCTCAAATTAAAATTTATTTCCATTCAGATTCAGTTCTCACCAAATTTTAGTTTACCTAGAGAATTTAGTTCAAGGTTTTTTTTATTTGTTGTTGCTCTAAAATTTGTTAGAGTTCACACTGAATGTTCTAGTATCAAAAAAGTTTCCTATCACTATAGTGATCATCATATTTGTGATCCAGTGTTCATGATGGATCCCTCTACCAACATGATCATGGGCGTCGCTCTGGCTAATTCTATATCAGATTGGATCAATATACTTATGTTGGCATTTTATGATAAGCTATCATTTGAATGGAAGAATTCGTGGAATTGATCTCAATAGAAACTTCATGTGATACTCTTAACGCGTGTGTTTACATTATTACGTCATAAAATTCCTTATTATGTCACATAAAATGCTAGTAAAAATGTCACTAAAAGAAATGATAATAATTGAACCGGTGCCTCTTCAAGTAGAAATCATGTTTCAGAGTGTTTTCTCACTACAGAAGCGTTGACCGTGGACTGCCCGGTCAACGTGGTCAAGGGGCCGACTTGGGTCCCTTGGGTGCGTCGAGCCCATGCAGATGCGACGCGGATCGGAGTTGCAGACGACGTGGAGCACGTCAGCTGGGCCGGGTCTGGATCCTCGACCTCGAGGGGGCTGAGGGGAAGCCTCGGCCCGGTGTGAGATGCTCGGCCTCGGACGGTCGGACGACGAGGGGTAGCCTCGGTCGCCTTGTTTTGACGCTCGGTCGATGCGGAGCGGAGGGGGAGCCTCGGCTCGGATGGATGCGCTCGGCCTCGGTCGGTCGGACGACGAGGGGTAGCCTCGGTCGTCTTGCTTGATGCGGGGCCGGCGTGGAGCGGAGGGGAAGCCTCGACCCGTGGATCTGACGTCCTCCTGAACAGACGAGAACACTCGTCAGGGGGCCGGACCTTGGTTCCGGCCAAATCCCCTCCGATGCCTAAGTCAGATGATGGTCTGAAAGAGGAGGCTCGGCGGGGACGGTTCGACTCGAGAGGAGATCGGAACGACGTCCTCCGGCGCGAGCAGGGGGAAGGAGATGAAATAGGGGAACTAGGTCGTTGATGGAGTACCTTAGGTTTTGTTACCTGAGATGCGGTCCTTTGTCTAGTCGTCCTTCTAGCCCTTTTATAGGCCTCCCGTCGTGATTGCCCATGACTCACGTCCCTCGTCCGCCCCCGATCGTGCCCCCTCAATCCGCCTCCCCATCGCCGCTCCCTGCGCCATGCCAGCACCTCCCCATAACGGCCATTAAGTGGTCGCAGGCCTGGGGGAACTGTTATCGCTGGAGTGGGCGAGTGACTTGCGCATTTTCGGGGTCCGGTCGGATCGCCGTTCGGGGGCCCTCTAGGGGGCTTTGTCAGGCGGGCCCGATCTCGCAGACGGGCTTCTGATCGGTAGTTGGGTTTCTGGCTCCATGTTCTTTCGGGCTTCGTTTGGTGGGCTTGGGCCTCCCGTGACTTCGCGTAGTGGGCTGTGCCTTTGGGCCCATGCTGTTGGGCCTCCGTAAAATAGACGTATCAATTGCCCCCATCGGTGGGGCCGATCGGCCTTTGCCGGCTCGGTTCGACCGATGTGACTTCTGGGGTTCCGAGTGGCGCGTCAGTCGAGGCGCGGTCATAAATGAAGGTTATGATGAGGCGGACCGATTGGACTTCCCTTGGCGTCGATTTCGAAACGCCGCCGGCTCTTTAGGGCCTGCCACGCGTTCCTGTCAGGCGTTTCGAATTCGCCCCTGGGTCTTGTATACAAGTTCCCCGGCTACGTTGATCCCAACTTCTTCCTCGCTCTTCCCTCTGTTCCGGGCTTTCCATAAACTCGGAGTCTCGTGCCGCCTTCGTTTCCTTGTCTTCTCCAAATTAACAAAAAAGGTAACTTCTTTCCTATCTTCATATTATGGCTGTTCTTAGGATAGGTGGCTCTGGCCAAGGGGCGAGGGATCCTCCTGAGCCCCGACGGAGCGGGCCTCGATCCGTGGGATCCGGTCCCTCCTCAGGGAGCCGTTTCCTCCGAGATAAAGGGAAGGGGAAGCTCTTCCCAGACTATGCCGGCGATGATGTGGCATCGGCTGCCGTGCGGCTTAATGTACCTCCGGTTGTCCTCAGAACGCTGTCGAGGACTTCTTTTCTAGCGGCTGCGGAGATCCAGGGAAGGTATCTCTGTTACCCGTATGATGTTCGAGTCCCTTTCATCGACGAGCGGATCTGTCTTCCGAGGAGCAATGAAGTAGGCGTCTACGTCAAGATGTTCCGCCTGGGTCTTCATTTCCAGCTCAATCCCTTCTTCATCCAAGTCATGGAGTACCTCATGGTGCCCCTTTGTCAGTTCACCCCCTGTTCGGTTGCGGTTCTGATGGGCTTTGTGATGCTCTGCTGTACTCGCGGTCTGGAGCCATCTCTCCCCCTTCTCTTCTACTTTTATCAGATTCAGACGGTCGGTTCAGGGTCATGGTTGCACCTCTGAGCCCGCGCGGGGAGGGAATGCCTGATTGGGCTACCCCGCTGATCGAGGGACTGGAGCTCGGATTATGTCTTCGTGGTCTTCCTGGAAGATGCCCAGATTTTGACAGGTTGGGGTGGGTCGGGTCGGCCTTGCCCAACGATAACCCTCTCTGAGGCTGATCAGGCGGCCGTCGCGCTGCTGTCGGCCCTCCCCTTGGAGGCGAAGTCTATCTGGCCTTTACTGGACGACCTACTCCTGAAGGCCATCTTGTGGTCTCTGGGTAGGTCGCTTTTTCAGTCCTGGATTGCCCCGTGTCTTACCCTGATTTCGGTTTCCCTTGCAGGAATGGCTGGTCGTGAGTTCACCCGCAATGTTGATGAGCTGATTCGTCGTGGAGCCGCTCGGAGCCTAGGTAGCACCTCGGGAAGGGCACCTCGGCGGACCGTTGAGGAGGAGGTGCGCCGAACCGAGCCCACCGTGGGCAAGGTGGCGGCCGCGCCTCCCATCTCTACTTCTGGTAGTCTCCTCCCCGGGGGGGTCGCAAGGACCGGATCCGTCCCACCAGCCCAAGAGGTGGGGGGCAACGACGGGTCCGGTGCAGCTCCTCTTGCGCTTGGCGTCCCCCCTCTTGTCCCCGAGGGCGGAGATGGCACGAGGCAGAAGCGCTCCCCTTCGGCGTCTGCCGAGCCTCAAGGAGGGAAGAGGAGGAAGGAAGGCGAGGATCCCTCCAGTCCGGTGTGCTCCGTGCCCCCGGCGGTGGCTGCCGAGGATCTTCCAGTGACCCTGACGACCACCCCCGTCGCAGCGTCTCCGCTTCCATTATCGGGAATCGGTGCCCTGTTGGCGAGCAGCTCGGCCCCCCTCGAGGTCACCCCCAGGGGTTCGGTGTTTGTCGACCGAGCCTTGGCTCAACAGTTGGCCGAGGGCTCCGTTCTCCCCCAGGACCGTAGTATCCTTGAGAGGGCCCCTGCCGACAAGGTGTCAGACACCTTGGTCTGGATCCTTCAACAGGTCTGGCCATCCCGCTATCCCTTTCTTTCTTTCGCTCTCTTCTTGGCTCATGTCTTGTCGTTCAGGGTTCAACACTCGTTGTCGAGTCGCAGCGTCGAGCTGTCAGTTTGAGGGAGCTGGAGGAGTCCTCTGCGAGAGACCGCAAGCGGGCGGGGGCTGCGGAGGTAGCTGTGGTGGAGGCCCAGATGGAGTCTCAGCAACTCAAGCTCCGGGTGGCCGAGCTAGAGGGACGAGTGGACGTCCTCCAGGGAAAGTTGGAGGACGCTCGGCAGTTGGCCGAGGAAGCGGCGGAGTCTTTCCGCCTGGAGAGGGAGGAGCTTCAGAGGGAATTGTCAGACCGGCGTCAGGTGGCACGGTTTGCGGAGGAGGTGGAGAGGGGCGTCGTTGGGACTCTGGGGGAGAGGATCTTCGAGGTCCTCAGGGAAGCCTTCGGTACATATGAAGGCCTTATCGGCCACCAGATCGTCGAAGTCGTCCAGTCCTCCTTCCGGGATTGTGCGGAGCGAGTCCGGCAAACCCCTCCGCCTATCGATCCCCCTCGCTCCGAGCAGGGCGAGGCGCCCGAGGATGCGTCCTCTCGATCCCGGGCCCCCTATGTCGTCCTTCCCGGCCTGTCATCCTTGTTTTTATCCTCAAATTTTTTAGCATCCGCTTCGCTTTGGGCCGGTCTACTTGAAATGGATCCCTGGCCTCGCAATCTCCATTGGCTTCTTTACCGGTTCTCTGCTTCGGAGCAAACAATTGCTGATTGCAAGGATGTTCGTCTAAGCCAGCAACTTTGTGTTCTTGGTCGACAAGCTTTGCTCTGCCGGCGTTACCCTAGTTTCCGTAGGTGACGAATTTTGTTGTCCGCCGAGAGCGGATTATTTGTAAGGAGGTTTCTCCACTTCGATTTCCTGTAATTAAGACACGCTTTTGTACCTTGGTTAATTGTTGGAAATGAAATTGACTTACTTGAATTTCCAGCGCATTTTGCTTTGTTGCTGCGAGCTCGGCTCCTCTGCTGATGGTGGTCGCTCGCTTCCTTTCCCCGGGAGGTTGCCCCTTGAGTGGACAAGTCGGTTGGCGTCCTTGATGGCCGGGGGGCTGCCCCCAGTCTTATGAGCAACGGAGTCGGTCAGCGGGGGTGTAGCTCCTCGACTTAGGACCGGTCGGCGTCTGCGCTGGCTAGGGGGATTGCCCCCAGACTTACGAGCGAAGGAGTCGGTCGGTGAGGGCAAAGCTCCTCGGCTTAGGACCGGTCGGCGTCTGCGCTGGCTGGGGGGATTGCCCCCAGACTTACGAGCGGAGGAGTCGGTCGGCGAGGGCGAAGCTCCTCAGCTTAGGACCGGTCGGCGTCTGTGCTGGCTGGGGGAATTGCCCCCAGACTTACGAGCGGTGGAGTCAGTCAGCGAGGGTGAAGCTCCTCGGCTTAGGACCGGTCGGCGTCTGCGCTGGCTGGGGGAATTGCCCCCATACTTACGAGCGATGGTGCCGGTCAGCGAGGGTGAAGCTCCTCGGCTTAGGACCGGTTTTGATTGACCCCCCATCCGGTGAGGTGGCGGTCTTCACTCTTATGCACCCTTAGTGAAATGTTGATTCCGTTGGAGATGAAGAAAAGATAAAAGGAATGCATTTGTACTCTTAAAGGTCCTATTGGACTAGTACATTTGGAGGAAAAAGGAAATAAAGCTAGACGGAGGGATGTAAACCTAGATAATCTCCTCCTGACTAGGCTGCGACTGGGGGGAGGGGCCTCGCTTGCTCACTCTATGATGCGGAGGGGTCCTTGGACGGTGTTGACCTTCTTCCCCTTGTCCGGCTGCATGGAGGTTCCTTCTCCGTGGGCCGGCTCATCGGCTAAGTTCCTTGCGTGCCCTCGGCTCATCAACTTCTCAATGTCCTTCTTTAGGTGCCAGCAGTCTTCAGTGTCGTGGCCGTTGTCCTTGTGGTATTCACAATACTTTTCCCCATTTCCCCCCCTCTTTTTGTCTTCGGCGGGGGGCGATCAGCGCGCTCTTCCTTCTGTACTTGAGCGAGGACGGCGTCTGGGGTGGCGTCCCTCGTACCCTCTCCCCGCTGCCTGTTTCTCGTCCTCTTCTCGGTCCGGTACCCTTCGGGGCTGCGGCGCTCTCTATCGCCGCGTTTGGTCCCTCGTCTGGCCTTTCCTGCCTCGATGGCCAAGGTCTCCTCGATCAACATGAAGCGATCGGCCCTCGCCATGATCCCAGGGAGGTCTTTCGGGGGATCGTTATGCAAAGATTTCTTCAAGCCTCTATGCCACAGCCCTTTCATTAGGGCCGTTTGGACAACAAGGTCGGGAGAGCTTTTTACGTTCAGCCGCTCCCCGTTGAAGCGGCACATAAATTGTCGGAGCGGCTCGGTCGGGCCCTGCACTATGTTAAACAAATGTTCAGCATCAGGCATTACCTGTCGCCCTGCCATGAACTGTTTGCAGAACAGCTGGGTGAGTTCCTCGAAGCTGTCAATGGAGCGGCTGGGCAGACTGCGGTACCAAGTTCTCGCCGCTCCCTTGAGGGTCGAATAAAAGCCCCTGCAGAGCAGGGTATCGTCGGCTCCTTGGAAGGACATGTCCCCCTCGTAGTCCATCACGTGGTTCCCTGGATCTCCTATAACGTCGTACTTCCCCTTCATCCTCCTTCGTTGATTTAAAATTTTAAAACTTTTTTCGGAAATTTTGAACTCTAGCTTATAATATTTTTCCAGCCTATATTTTTCGTACTTATGTAATTGTGTTGTCCCTTCATATATTAATTTTATTCTGAACCGTACTTTTGCTTTGCCCAATTCGATTTATAATTTTCCTTCTTATTTGTGTTATACAAATGATACGTCGTGTTTACTTTAATATACTTTCAAGACACATAGAATTTCAGCTTTCAGCAAGTTGGTTTTTGCTCGTCGTTTTCGCTACTTCAGATTTTTGCAAAATTACTATTTTCATAACCACTTCCTGATTTAGACCCTCCATGATTTGATTTTAAAGACTTGCTATTCGATCTTGATAATTCTTATACTAAGTCATTATTATTATTTTTCCGTGCACCATACATACTTTCAATTATTTTTATATCCGTACCAGACTTGTTGTGCTCGTATATTAAGAACCTTGTGTAAATCAGTTTCTCATTTTTGGCAAACCCTGGTTCTCTAAAAGTAGTTTCAAATTGATCATTTTAAATTTTCCATAGCCTAAAGTTTTGAAATCATTTAACATGAGTTTAAATTCTTCCGTTACTTGATTTCATTCTTTGACTTTCAAAACTTTTGACAACCTTATATTAAATTACTGACGTATAAGATTTCTAAAACCCCGTCCTTAATATTCGTGTAAATGATTTTACTTCCTTTTATAATGATTTTTTTAAACCAATAGACCATTTTCTCTTATTATGAATACTCGACTCAAACTTATTTTGAACAACTCGTTTTATCGACCTCCAAATGTTTTTATACAAGACGAGGATTCCAACTTTTGAAGTACAACAGTTTTCAATTTCACGTATTTTAGTTTATGTTATTTACGCCGTTTCCTTCCTCTATCCTATATAAGTATCACTACATCTCCCTTCCCCTACCTAAACATTCACCAGTGAATCACAGTTTTCCCTAACCAAGCTGTCTCCTTGTATACATCCTATCTGGATTCGTGCTTATCGATCATACCCTCGTCACGCTCTCGACCTCGACCTCCCTCTATTGCTTAGGCTTTAGTGCTCGTCAATGTCTGTGTCAACTCTAAGTTGTTAGTAGGCCCTTGGACCTTGTGAGGTAGTCGTTGTGCACGTACCTAAGTTACGTACGTGGGCTTGAATGAGGGTACCCCCCATAGTATATTGATGCTTGCGTATTGTGTACGTGTGTGTGTGTGTGTGTGTGTGTATATATATATATATATATATATATACGCGGAGTTACTCGTGATATTATGAAGTTGTTTGTGTGTTATTATTTATAGATTTGTGTGTGGTTAGCTATACCATACTAGGGATGCCTGTGTATATAAGAGTTAGCGTTGGAATATCTAATGGAGTGTATGTAGTTAGAGATACTTGTAATGGTTGAAATAAAATGATTGGTAAAACTATGTGTATGCTAGGAGTGATAATAATAGGTGTACGTATGGTTAAGAGGGTAGGCCTATTATATTGAACCCGAGTTGGGCACTACGGCCCAACACAGACGAGACAAAGAAGCTTTTGATGCTTGGTCTCGGAAGAACAAGATAGCACGCATTACGTTATTAAGCAGTATGGCTGATGACATAATACGCATCTTCCGAGAACATGACCTAGCCATGGACATATGGTCCAAGCTAGAAGAGAAGTTCGGTGGCACATCGGTGTCCAAACTTCGCGCCTTAACTATAAGGTTCGATTCATATAAGAAACGTCCAGATCATTCCATGGGGAAACATCTGCGACATATGGTGAATCTTATCTCGGAATTAAAGGACGCAGGTCATGTGCTCACTGATGAGCAACAAATCCAAGCAGTCATACATTCCCTACCAAATGGGTGGGACCAAATGAAGATGCATCTCACTCACAATGAGAGCATCAAGAACTTCAGCGACGTTTCAAAGCACCTCGAATTAGAGGAAGAGCGGCTTGCGGCTGCCAAGCCAAGTGCAGAAGTGCACATGGTTGCTAGTTCCTCACATGGGGGAAAGAAACAGAAAGATCGTTCGAAGTTCACAAATGAACGTAAAAAGCAACCTGAGTCTACCAAGAAACCCAAACATAGGGGTGGGCACAAGAAATGGCACAAGCAGAAAGACTTGAAGAAGATCAAGTGCTTCAAGTGCAACAAGCTCGGTCACTATGCTCGTTCGTGTACGAGTGGAGGCGACGAGGTAACTTGTAAATATACTAGTTACATATGTGTTTCTAGTTCAATATTTCTTGTGGAATCTAATCTATTTTGGATAATTGATTCAGGTGCCACCGACCACATAGCAAGGGACAGACGGTCCTTCGTGGAGTATCACCGGATACCCCAAGGAACGAAGTGGATCTATGTAGGAAACAACACTCGTGTTGAAGTGAAAGGCGTTGGGACTTGCAAGCTAGTCTTGGACAACGGCCGCACTCTCCTACTTCATGATGTTCTCTTCGCTCCAGATATTCGAAGGAATATAATTTCTATGGTCGTGTTAATGGGTCTTGGCTATAACTGGTTTTTTCATGATTGTAATGTGGACTTAAGTTGTAATAATACTCTTATTGGTACTGGGTTTGTATTTAAAGGATTTATTGTAATGAGTACAATGTATGATTCCTCGTATAATGAAAATTTCCTTATTGCAAATTCTAAGACTTATGAGTATGATGTGATTTGTTGGCACGCAAGGCTTGGTCATATTGGACCAACGCGTATGGATAGACTTGCCAAACGTGGCCTTCTATCCAATGTTTCAAAGGTTGAATTGTCGACCTGCGAACATTGCCTAGTGGGGAAATCTTGTCGCAAGCCGTTTGGAACCGGCACAAGGGCCGAGGTTCCATTACAGCTTATCCATTCGGACATATGTGGTCCGATGAATGTCAAGACAAGACGCGGGAAGTCCTATTTCATCACTTTTATTGATGATTTCACCCGATTCAGACATATCTATTTGATATCCCACAAAAGTGAAGCATTGGCTTGCTTTAAAAACTATATGAGTTTAGTGGAGAATCAATTAGATCGAAAGATTAAGGTCTTGCGAACTGATAGGGGCGGTGAATATCAATCAACAAGGTTTAAGGAACTTTGTGATGAAAAAGGCATAGTACATCAGGTAACTATGCCTTATACTCCTTAACAAAACGGTGTTGCAGAAAGGAGAAATAGGACTTTAATGGAAATGGTCCGTTCAATGATGGTGCAAGCTAACTTGCCAATCACCTTTTGGGGTGATGCATTATTGACGGCCGCTTTCATTTTTAACCGCGTACCCTCGAAATCAGTTAGCTCCACTCCTTATGAGTTGTGGAACCAAAGGTCTCCTGACTTAAACATTTTGAAACCTTGGGGTTGTGCATCCTACGCACATATTTCCTCCCATAAGTATGGCAAACTTGGGCCAAGGGGAAGGAAATGTATCTTTATACGATACGCAGAAAACTCCAAAGGTTATGTTTTTGTTAGTCAGGAAGACAATGGTGGGCTAATTGAGTTTGAGTCGAGGGATGTCACTTTCTTGGAAAACGAGTTTCCAAGACAGGGCGAGATAAGTCAGGACTTATCTCTATTTGAGAGTTATGATCAAGAAAGATTACCTCATTCGAGTGGGAGAATTCTTGGTGAAAACAAAAATACGTTTCAACCTTCACCAATGGATTATACGAATGACGATTATCCTATTCCATACGGGAATAATGATCCAAGTGGGAGCAATTCTAAGGATATTCCAAGTGGGAGTGATATTAGAATTGATCTAAATTCAAGTCAACAAGGACTTGAAGAATCTCAAATACGACGTAGTAGTCGTACAAGGTTGGCTCCTCTAAGATTTGAGGATGAATTTCCGCAAACCTTTATGACTTTACTACAAGAAGATGACGAGCCTGCTACTTTCAAACAGGCTGTATCTTGCCCTGCTAAAGACAAATGGATGGAAGCGATGCAAGAGGAGTTAGAATCCATGAAAGTTAACCAAGTCTGGGACTTAGTTGACTTACCCAGAGGACGTAGAGCTATTGGGAACAAATGGGTTCTCAAGATCAAGCATAAGGCTGATGGCTCTATTGACAGATATAAAGCTCGCTTTGTCGCGAAAGGTTTTACGCAACAGGAAGGGATAGACTACAAAGAGACCTTCTCACCTGTTGTTCGTTTTACCTCAATTCGCCTGATTCTGGCAATGGTAGCTTGCTTAGACCTCGAATTACATCAAATGGATGTAAAGACTGCCTTTCTCAATGGAGAATTGGACGAGGAGATCTATATGGAACAACCAACAGGGTTTGTAAAAGAAGGAAACGAACATAAGGTTTGTAAGCTTCTTAAATCCATATATGGTCTTAAAAAATCCTCGAGGCAATGGTATATACGATTTAAAGAGGTTGTCTTATCAAATGGATTTTCCATGCTTGATGAAGATAACTGTGTATATATCAATAGGAATAAGAACAAGTATGTTATTATGTCTCTATATGTAGATGCCATTTTAATAGCCGGAAATTACAAGGGCTTTGTGATGGATATCAAGGCTTGGCTTTCATCAGTTTTTGAGATGAAAGACATGGGAGAAGCCGCATATATCCTTGGAGTTAAGATTTCAAGGAATCACTCGAAGAAACTTCTTTCTCTTTCACAGGAGACTTATATAAAGAAGGTTCTAGAACGATTTAATATGCAGGACTGCAAGTCCATTGATACTCCTATAAGCAAAAGCGATAATTTATGTCTGAAATCATGTCCTAAGAACCAAAAGGAGAAAGAGATTATGGAAAAAGTTCCATATTCCAGTGCAGTTGGTAGTCTTATGTACGCTATGATGTACATACAAGACCGGACATCTGTTTTGCCGTTGGAATGGTAAGTCGTTACCAATCCAACCCAGGGCAAGTACACTGGAAAGCGGTTAAGAGGATAATGCGGTATCTCAAAGGAACTGCAGACTTTGCTTTATGCTATCAAGGAGATGCCTTGAGGCTCGAAGGCTACACTGATGCTGATTGGGCGGGTGATCTCGATGAGCGACGATCGACCTCAGGATATGTTTTTCTACTCGGATCTGGTGCAATATCATGGAGTAGCAAGAAACAATCATGCATCGCACTTTCAACCATGGAAGACGAGTTTGTAGCATTTAGCATGGCAGTCCAAGAGGCTGTTTGGCTTAGGAAGTTCTTAGACAGGCTAATTAATGCAAGTGACTCAGGTGCTGTACCCATACACAGCGACAGTCAAGCATCTATAGCCTATGTCAAAGATCCGAAATTCCATTGTAAGACGAAACACATAGATATCCGCTACAAATTTGCAAAAGACTATGATAAGACCAAGAAGGTAGACATAAGGTACATATCTACGCATGAGATGATAGCGGATCCGCTCACGAAGGCGATCCCCAGAGATGTGTTTTACAAACATATATCATCTCAAGGATTGCGTAAGAGCTGAGTTGTACCAATGTAAATTCCCATGTCTGTAAATGATCAAATTTAATAAAAGAATAAGTTCTTTTTTCAAACATTGCATATGAATTTCTTAAGAAATGTTTGTGTACATTTTTGAAATCTCAGCTATACTTTCTAGTATGTCGGACAGATTGAGGTTGGCTCTCTCACATGAGCAACCGCCTTATTCTATCAGACGGATAGAATAGAGATGAGACCTGTTTGAAGTCAAAATCATCAGACGGATGATTTAGAGTCATGACTTAAACAAAATGGTCGTATGAAAGATCTGCATCATATGGATGCTTTCAAAAGATCTAAGAGGATTTTGAAATCCTATCTGTCTAAATGCGGGATGTGAGTCCAAAGGATTATTTGAGTAGAGAAAGGGACTCAAAGTCAGACATTGTGGTGTCTGATCATCATCCTTACAACATCATTGAGACATACACTCCCTGGGAAAGGAGCGATGTTGTAATACGTATTCATACTACGTATGCATTTTTGACCATTGGGTTAGAATAGTAAATAAGTTTACTATTATGTGAGACCCAAAGACCAGATGGGTCATAATTCATTACCCTTATGGACTCTAATTGGTTCCTTTAGATTTGACCGGGTGATTGCTATCTTAGCATGTTACTTATGGACTATGGTTAATTCGGTCCGGCGGGGCATGTTAGAAAAGCAAGTCAAGTCAAGATCAAAAGGATCGCAAGAAGAGGAAGATTAATTTCGCATTCACATTTGGACTTTAAAGATTCAAAGCTGGCCAGCCAATTGCAATCCAGATGGGATTCAATTATTGAATATAAAGCATAAGAAATGTGAAGAAATAATCTAGGGTAAAGCATGCGTTGATCTACTCAACTTTACACCTCGAGGAGTGTTGTGTATCTCTAACAAGTGCACAACAGCGGACTCTATGCGCATGACGGTCACACGGCCTATTTCTCGGTATGATAAACAGAAGAGTTAAAGGAAAAATGTTTCCTTACAATCCCCTCAAGTGTGAGTGGGAGATGTTGGATATGGACGACATGAATACACCCATGAGGGGATGTATGAGGGTATACGGCCTCAGATGTCGCGTGCACGAAAGCGTGCACGAAGGGAACCTTTTCTCATGTGAAAAGGACCACTCGATAAGTGGAAAAAGCCACTCGATAAGTGGAAAAAGCCACTCGATAAGTGGAAAAAGCCACTCGATAAGTGCATAAAGGCACTTGATAAGTGAATGAAGAAGAGGATAAATGAATGTGCTTCTATAGGCTAATAAGCTTATAATTGGTTATTTCCTACAATAACCACCCCTAAAGCCTATAAATAGGACCCAAGGGTAAGGCATTCATTCGCACTTTCCATGCCATAAGTTTGCATAAGGCATCCTTATGTTCTTCTTCTCCCTTCCATTAAAATCCTCTTCTAGTTAGAGATTTAGGCGGTGAAACTCTGCTTCGATCCTCAGTGACGAAGTATCGACAGTTGTGGCGAATCCGAGGGCGAAGTTTCGAGATTACCGTGCCGCGTACGCAAGTGTAAGTCTCAACTTCATTTATCGATCCTAACGTTGTTTTGACAGGATCCTTCACATATATCTCCTCGCTAGCGCCTCAGTGGACTGTCCCACTCGGAATGGAATAAAGTGCGCGGATTTGGTCAATCGATCTACGATCACCCAAATCACGTCATTCTGCTTCGGACTCCGAGGTAGTCCAGTCACGAAATCCATAGTGATGTGTTGCCATTTCCACTACGGAATCGGAAGCGGTTGTAGCAACCCTGCCGTACGCTGATGCTCCGCCTTCACTTGCTGGCAAACCAAACACTTGGCCACACTCCGAGCCACACTCCTCTTCATACCATGCCACCAATAGTTCAGACGAAGATCCTGGTACATCTTGGTGCCACCAGGATGCACAGAATACGCCGAAATGTGTGCCTCCACCATCAACTCCTCTCTAATATCCCCAGCCGACACACACAACCTAGCTCCAAACCTCAGCGAGCCATCCTCATGAATCAAAAAGTCAGTCCGCAGACCGGCTTCCACCTGCTCCCGAATCTTCACCAGCTTCGGATCCTCAGCCTGGCCAGCCTTGATCCGATCCACAATCGTCGACTGTATCTGCATACACATCAACGAAGAAGCCTCCCCAGGAAGAACAATCTCCACACCAGACTCGCAAAAATCCTGCTGCAATCTCTACTGCGAGGTCAAAATCATCACCGCTTGAAGCCTACTCAGCGCATCAGGAACCACATTCACCTTGCCAGGGCGATACTGCAAATCAATCTCATAATCCGCCATGAGCTCCAACCATCGACGATGTCGCATGTTGAGCTCCTTCTGAGTGAAAATATACTTCAAGCTTTTATGGTCGGTGAAGATCTTCACTTTCTCACTCAGCAAGAAGTGCCTCCAAATCTTAAGAGCAAACACAACGGCAGCCAACTCCAAATCATGAGTCGGGTAATTCTTCTCATGAACCTTGAGCTGACTAGATGCATACGCCACAACATGCCCGTGCTGATGCAAAACACAACTGAGACCCTTGCCAGAAGCATCGCAAAAGATCTCAAATCCACCGCTGCGATCAGGCACAACAAGAATAGGGGCAGTCGTCAATCTCTCCCTCAGAACACCAAAAGAATTCTCACAATCACCCTACCAAACAAAAGGTACATCCTTCCGCGTCAATCTGGTCATCGGCTCAGCAATACGGTAAAAGTCCTTAATGAAGCGTCGATAGTAACCAGCAAGTCCAAGGAAACTCCGGATCTTAGACGCTGACTGCGGAATAGGCCACTCTCTGATGGCCCTGATCTTCTCGGGATCCATTGAAATACCATCTCCAGTCACCACATGCCTGAGAAAAGCAACTCTGTCCAGCCAAAACTCGCACTTCGAAAACTTAGCATACAGCCGATGCTTCCTCAAAATCTCAAATACTGTCCTCAAGTGCGAGGCATGCTCCTCCTCAGACTTTGAATAGATCAGAATGTCCTCAATAAAGATAACAACAAACTTATCTAAAAAGTCGTAGAAAATCAGGTTCATCAGATTCATGAAAACTGCGGATGCATTGGTTACACCGAAAGGCATAACCACAAACTCAAAGTGTCCATACTTCGTCCTGAACGCTGTCTTCGGAACATCTCCCTTCTTCACCTTCAACTGATGATAACCACTCCTCAGATCCAACTTCGAAAACACCCTCGAACCTCCAAGCTGATCAAAAATATCCTCGATGCGAGGCAACGGGTATTTATTCTTGATGGTCACCGCATTCAACTCCCGAAAGTCCACGCACATGCGACGCGAACCATCCTTCTTCTTCACCAGCAACACCGGTGCTCCCCACAGAGACACACTAGGATTGATATAACCCTTCTGCAAAAACTCATCCAGCTGCTTCCGCAATTCCTCCAACTCAGCGGGTGCCATACGATAAGGCGCCTTCGAAATCGGTTGCGCTCCCGAAACAAGATCAATAGAAAATTCTAGAGCTCGATCAGGTGGCAAACCAGACATCTCCTCGGGGAAGACGTCATCAAAGTCCCGCACCACAGCTGGCCTCTCCAACTCCATCTGCATAGCCACAATCTCCACCGGCCTGGCCCGAAATCTGACAGGACCAAGCGAGCTGCTACCTCAGCTGAACTCAAATACTGGATGTCCGGGAATCTCGAACACCACCTTCTTTCTCCGACAGTCGATCGTAGCGTAGAAGCTCGCAAGCCAATCCATCCCAAGGACCGCATCATAGTTGATGATGTCGTGGACAATGAAATCAGTGTAACGCTCATGTCCACAAACCACCAACGGGCAAGAATTGCAACCAAGATGCACCGAGACCACGCCATTCCCTGTAACGATATTCCAACTCTTGGAAAGAGGGGACATCGACAAGGAATGCTTCTCCACGAAGCTCCGAGAAATAATGCACATCGATGCACCTGAGTCAAAGAGGACTCGTGCAGGAAATGTGCACACCAAAATCACACCTACAAACAGTCTAACAATCAAGCCCTAGTCTAGCAAACAATCATGTTCAAGCAAACAACATAATCTAACAATCAAAACTAGTTAGGAAAGTAACAGCTAGATTAAGGATTACATGTGATAACCTCATCCACAGCCTCGCTCTCCACAGCGGTCATCAGAAAAGCCTGCCTCCTCGGCGGAAAAGCCTGCTGAAAAGCCTGCCTCTATGGAACAAGAGCTGCTCCACGTCCAGCAGGAACATGCACTCTCTGCTGCAACGGCTGTGCTGCAACAAGTGCCCTCCGCAGCTGATTCGCATGCCGACAATCCTTCGCGACATGAGAAGCATCACCACAAACCAAACACTGGCCCAGAAACTTCCTACACTGATCCTTGATGTGGCCAGGCTTGCCGCAGAAATGGCAAGTCTTCTGATCAGGCCCTCCTGGCCTCGTAAACTGAGCTGGCTGATTAGGCTTGAAACCAGGCCTAACCACCGCTCTGGCCTGCTCCATAGGCCTCTTCCCAGCACCAGAAACATGTCCTCTCCTCTGACTCAGGTTTAGCTCCTGCCTCCTCGCAGCGACCAGAACCTTCTGATAAGAGTCCAGATCAGAGGAAGACATAAAGCTCTGAAGCTCCAAAGCAAGTCCATGTAGGAACCTCTGAGCCCTCTCATCAGCATCCTGCACCATCTTCGGTGCGAACCGACTCAGCCTAGTGAACTCTTGGTGGTACAGGTCCACCGTCAAGCTCCCTTGCTTCAGATCAATAAAGTGCTGTAGCATCTCCTTCCTAGCAGCCTTCGAAAAGAACTCCTCATCAAACCTGGACTTAAAGGTAGTCCAAGCTATCGGCTCCACCAGCATCTTCTCTTCCGCATCCCACCAGTTCCGAGCATTATCCTTGAGTTGCCTCTTCGCCAAATCAAACCATCCAGCCGGGGTGATCTTGGCCATCTTCAAGTTATCCTCAATGTTCCGAATCAACTCATCGACAGCCAGAGGACCCTCAGACCCATCAAAATATGCGGGACCCAGCTCCCGAAATTGCTTCGCTCCCGGCTCGGAGCGAGGGGCATCCGGAAGTGCCCGGGCAGCTCGAGCAAGTGGAGCATTCTGGACTTGCAGGAGCACGCCCTGCTGCACTTGCATCATCTGTAGCATCATCTGCATTATCTCTCCATTGGTGGGTTCCCGCTCAGGCTCCTCGTCATGAGGGGGCGCACCACTACCTCCACCTCGGGTGAATCGCCTTCCTGCCATCTAGTGACACAGAAAATGAAGCAGATTAGACTCATAGCTTATGACTCGGATGTCGAACTTAGTTTATTGGACATTCTAATATTATTATCGTTGTTCCGATAATCACAGTTACAGAAGGACCTGCATGGGCCACCAACAAAACCTGTCACGCCCCGCTTCCCTAAAATGGAGGCGAGACGTGAAAAGGTCCGCACGAGAGTGGAGCTGTGAAGCCCCAAACCCGATAAGCGTCAATAAAACATAAGCAGGTCCCTGTAACCACAAACGGAACAACAATAATAACACAAGGAGAGACAGAAATAAAATGTCAAATCTCAGAATTTGTCCAACATGAAAAATAAGTTCAACATCCAGAAAAGCCACCAGGCTAAAAGAAAGAGTCTAAAGGCCCAGAACAAGGCCAACAAGGACAACATAACAAAGTATAGGTGCCATGCACCGACAACAAAATAGCAGTCTAAAACAAAAGGGAAAAGCTCAACGAAGACACTAGGACTGGTCCCCAGTGTCCACGTACTCCTCGCCAAACACAGGCTCGGGCTCGGCGTCAACAAACACCTCGTCCTCAACAATGTACTCAGGCTCAGGATCTAACATGTGTCACCCAAAAGAGTAAAGGGGCACATGTCAGCAAGTCTAAAAGACTTGGGCAAGGAAACTGAAAGTAAGGCAAACTAACAACCTAACAGTTATAGTATGCATGACATGGCAGTTATGGTATAAGTGCACCAGTAAGACATAGTGAAACAGTAAGTACAAGAGAACAATTTATCAAGGCATGTCAAGAGTAGCCAAGCTACTAACAATCTCAATCTTTTCACTAGTCACGTTTCACGTTGTTTGTAGATGTTTACGCCTTACAGCTGAACTGTTGGACGTTAACACTGATTGGCCGCTTAACACTACCCCAGAACCCAGAGTTTACGCCTTACCACTGCAGTTGCTGATCGGGCAGACTCCCAGTTGATTGGCCGCTTAACTCTTACCCCAAAACCCACGTGTAAACGAGCCAGGGTCCCTGCACACGAGCTCAGTAAATGAGCCAGGGTTGTCCCGCACAAGAGCTCGTTTCCTGGATCACAAACCAGGAGCGTATTCCATTTGGCATAGGGGTGCACCTAGCCTCAATCATTTCACAAGGTGTAGCGGAGCTACGCAATCACGGGAACACTTAAAGAATGCAATGACATGACAATTAATTTGCGTACCGTTAATGGAAATTAAACATGACATGGTAGTTGTGCAACATGATAAGTGTCGGATCTAGCTTCGTTGTCAAGCTAGTTCCTAAAGTTGCGCCTAGGCGAGTATCATTTCGTCGCCTAGTCTCTTTTACGCCTACAACAAGCAAATGGCCTAAGACATGGCCCAAAACCCTAAGTGGCAAGTTTCACTTGCCTAGCACCAAGGATGACGATCAATGAGGGTTCGTCCCACGGAGTCTAATCTACAGGGAAGTCACTGTTATGGAGAAACAATCATTAAAACAACATTCATTTCATTAGGGTTTCACAAAAACACAAATGGGTTAAGAGAATATTAAGAGATCGAGTTATTACCGTATAGGAGAGGAAGAATGACGCCGAGCAAGCACGGCAACTGAAGAAACACTCCGGGGAACCAAGGGTTCAGATCTGGAATGGATGTGGAAAATCTGGAGAAATGGGGTTTTGGGGATTTTGGGGGTTGGAGATGGCCTAGGGCATGGTGGTAGACCAAAATGGAGGGGGGAGAAGCTCTTGATGAAGGAGGAAGGCTAGAGGAAGGTTGGGGAAGATCAGAGGTCAAGGGGGAAGGAAAGAAGCCAGGAGAAGAGAAAAGAAGAAAAGAAACGAAGTGGGGTATTTATAGAAAACGTCCTGGCGGCTACCCATAAATTAGGGTTTCGACACTGATTAGTCGGTCAAAGAAGGTTGGCTGACCGACTAGTTTAACAACTAGTCGGTCGGTCGATTAGCTGTGACCGACTAACACCAAGCAGCGAAATTAGGGAAAACCCTGGGTAATGAATTAGTCTGTCTGTGAAGGCCCGTCGACCGACTAGTTTGCAACCTAGTCGGTCGGTGAGTGTTCATGGACCGACTAACGATAAACAGTAACTTAGGTGAAATCTACTGACAGAAACTAGTCGGTCTGAGAGCAAGTTCTGACCGACTAGTTGAGCATCTAGTCGGTCGGTGGTTGTTCTTAGACCGACTAAAAGTGAACAGTAACTCATGAATAATTAACAAAGCCAACTAGTCGGTCCATGAAGGTTTGCCGACCGACTAAATCGTCATCTAGTCGGTCGGTTCCCCTTCTTGTACCGGCTAACGTGCACAAAAAGTTCCGAAATGGAGCGCGAAGCTCCGGGATCGATTCCTAAGACCCCTAGGCTTGATCTAACTATAAGATACGACCGATTTGAACCCCGTCACGAATGACTTACTCCAAAATCGACGATTCTAAGGAAGAAGCTAGAAAATCACGACGAAACGATCGAAAATGAAAGCTACGGAGACGAAAACCACACATGAGGAGAAAATCCACCAAAACATATATATATATAACATAATAATCCAAATACATGAAAACCAATCGTTACATACGAGGTCTAAGACATAGAACTGTATCTTCTTGCTTTTACCATTCTTATATTCGAGCATGCATCGTCAGTCTAGAGACGAACCTTTGCGGGTCGATCTCAGCTACACCAAGCTCTCTCTTCCTTAAGTTCCATACTAACTTAAGCATCGAAGGGGATTTGGGTTGGAACCCAGATCCGACCCGCTAACGAGTCACTGTGGTGCAGATCGATAATCAATGTCCAACATCGAAGGTCGATGTCGAGTTGTCCAACCTCGAACGATCGATGCAACAATCGCCCGAGGGTCGGTCGAAGGTCGCATCACTTCCAACTACCATCATTCGACCCTGGTTCCACCAACCGATGGTCCCACTCCAGCTGCTGACAAGGCTCCAACTCAACGCTTTGAGTCTACGTCAGCTTGACAACTGTCTCAGTCAATTTTTGCCTCAACAGTTTGGCACCGTCTGTGGGAAACCACGAGTCGACTTCTCGATCGACGAACTACTCGACCATGTCGACTCGCCCAACCACATCCTCCGAGGTTACCGCAAGACCTCCCAGCATCGGGATCATCAACATGATAACGTGGGGTCTCCCATACCTAGAGTTATTAACCTCTCTCCAAAGCTCCTATGCTGGAAGGTTGATAACAGTATCAGTGGGGCAAAAGCATCCCAGAGATTCAACACCTCATATCTCCTTCCGGATGAAGATCTGGAAGGCGTAGAACTACCGCACGATGATGTCGTCGTTGTCACAGCCACCATCAAAGAGATCGTCGTGAAAAGGTTGCATGTTGACACTGAAAGTTCGTGCAACATACTCTTTTTCACTACATTGGAAAGGATGAAAATGTCATCCGTGGAGTTGACACCTTGCACGGGACCCCTAATGGGGTTCACCAGACACTCCGCCCCGATCGCATGCATCATCACCTTACCGGTGACCCTCGGCACATATCCTCTACAAATCACTCGCCTAAGCAATGTTATGGTTGTGAAGATCAACTCGGCGTATAACGAGATCATCGGAAGACCGCTACTGAACGCCATAGAAGCGGTGTTCTCAACCTTCCATCAAATGATCAAGTTCCAAATCCTCGAGGGAGTAGGAAGAGCGAAAGGGAATCAGAAATAGGCACGGTCATGCTACACACTATCCATTGTCCAGAGGAGGATTGAGCAGGCTGATCCAGTCGACCCACTGATCGAAGATCGATGGCCTGCCGCGGTCGAAGAAATAGAGAACATCAAAGTCTCCGACGAGGAAGGAAATACAGTCTCAATCGGGTCGCTGCTCCCTTGCGACCTAAAAGATCGGTTAATCGCCCTCCTAAAAGAACATGACGACATCTTCGCTTGGACCCCAAAGGACATGCCCAGCATCGACCCTGAGGTAGCATCCCACAAGCTGGAGGTCGACCCGACATACAGGCCTATGAAGCCAAAGAAGAGAAACATAGGTGGCGAAAAGATGAAAGCTACGATCGAAGAAGTTGATCGACTTCTGGAAGTCCGCTTCATTCGAAAAGTCAAGTACCCTGAATGGCTCTCAAATGTCGTGATGGTCAAGAAGGCGAATGGCAAATGGCGAATGTGTGTCGACTTCACCGACCTTAACAAGGCGTTCCCTAAGGATAGCTAACCCCTGCCACGAATCGACAATCTGGTTGACAGTGCTTCAGGTTATGAGCTGCTCAGCTTCATGTACGCCTTCTCAGGATATAACAAGATTCAGATGGCACCGAAAGAGGAGGAGAAAACTTCTTTCATCATTGATCGAGGTATTTTCTGTTACACCAAAATGCCATTCGGTTTGACAAATGCAGGAGCCACGTACCAATGCATAACGAACAACATCTTCGTGGCTCAAATAGTGCAAAACCTAGAAGTCTATGTCGACGACATGTTGGTTAAGTCGAAGAAACCAACGGATCACATTGCAAACCCCCGGGAGATATTTGCACAGATGAGGCGATACAACCTTCGAATAAACCCTCTGAAATGTACCTTCGGGGTTCGGTCAGGGAAGTTCCTTGGTTTCATGCTGACGAATCGAGGGATCGAGGCCAACCCCGACAAGATCACTGCCATCATCACGATGAAGGAGCCCTCGACTCTTAGAGAGATCCAGAGGCTGAACGGAACGATAGCAGCCTTGGGAAGATTCATGTCTAAATCGACCGAGAGGCCATTAATTTTCTTCAAGGTGTAGAGAAAGGTGGTAGCCTCCGCATCAAGCGACAAGAGAGTCATCGAATGAGATGCAGACTGTAAGAAAGCCTTCTCACAGTTGAAGGAGTACCTTCACACCCCACTGCTCCTGACAAAACCAGATAAAGATGACCAGCTCATCATCTACCTAGCCGCCACTAAGGAGGCCATAAGTTCGGCGCTTGTCAAAGAGGATGCTGGCATATAATGCCCCATATACTACGTTAATCAGGTCCTCCGAGGCACGAAGGTCAACTACTCGAGGATCGAAAATATGGCTTTCGCACTGGTCCAATCCGCCAGGAGACTGCGACCATATTTCCAAGCACACACCATCTTGGTCCTTATCGACACTCCCCTAGAGCGACCATGAAGAGGCTCAATCGTTCAGGGAGGATGATAAAATGAGGGGTTGAACAGAGCGAGTTCGACATCTAGTATAAATCGAGGACCGCCATCAAAGGGCAGGCTCTCATCGACTTTCTCGTCGAACTCAGCTACAACGACAGCCCCCAGGAAGAGGTATATGCAACTTGCACACTGCCTGAGGCTACCCCCTAGTCCTCAACAAGCAGGGCGAAAGATGCAATCGAGGACGATGGAACTTGGAGCGTACAAGTCGACGGTTCGTCCACACAAGTTGGAAGCGGGGCCAAAATAATCGTTCAAACCTCTGCGGGCGGTATATTCGAATACGCCCTCCGCTTCGATTTCCAAACCACTAATAATTTGCATGGAATATGAAGCGACCATCAACCGACTCCGACTGGCTCGAACCCTAGGATGAGAGGGGTCAAACTGCTCAGCGACTCCAGTCTCGTTGTCCATCAACTGAACGGGACCTTCGAAGCCCACGACGACTCGATGCAGAGTTAGATGCAAGTCACTAAAGCATAGCTCGTCAAATTCTCATGCGTAGAGATTCACCACGTGCCGAGGTCAAAGAATCATCGAGCTGATGCCTTATAAAAGCTTGCATCCTCCTCCCCTATAGGACTTGGTCGGACCATGTATATACAACGTCTACCCCATCCCAGCGAACTGGCACCAGAATTGCTGAACCTCGATCAAGAGGTTATATGGATGGATCCGATAATCTGTTACCTAAACACCGGGGAACACCGACAGACCCAGTGGAGGCACGAATGCTAGAGCGGAAGGCTTACCAATTCGTCCTGCTAGATGGTTCATTGTACAAAAGACGATAGACCAGGTATGACATCTTCCCCTATCTTAAATGATTAGCCCCGCAGAAAGTGCACTACATGGTCCAGGAGATCCACGAGGGCGACTGCGAAAACCATTATAGAGGAAAATCCATAGCCTTGAAGGCCGTGAGATAAGGATATTTTGGCCAACAATGTTCAAAGATGTCGTCGAATACGTTCGACGGTGCTCAACCTGCCAAAAGTTCTCAAAGATCAGCTCGGCCCTACCAACTGATCTGATTCCCATCGCCAGTCCAGTTCCTTTTGCCAAATGGGGACTTGACCTCCTTGGATCATTCAAGCCAGCGAGTGCGCAACGGAGATACCTAATAGTGGCGATCGATTATTTCACTAAGTGGATCGAAGCAGAGCCTCTATCCCGAATCACCTGGAAGGAAGCCCGAAGCTTCATCTGGAAATCCGTCATCTGTCGTTTTGGCATCCCAAAATCCATAGTAACAGACAATGGGAAACAATTCGACCGTGCCGGCTTCAGAGACTTCTACGTAGAGCTGAAGATCAAATTACACTTTCCCTCCGTCGCCCATTCCTAGTCGAACGGCTTGGCAGAGTCAGCCAACAAAAGCATCCTCGGGCCCCTGCAGAAGAAAATAACAGGGCTCGAATGAACTTGGTCGGACGAGATCCCCGGCATACTATGGTTGTATAGAACGACCCACAAAACCTCGACGGGGGGAACACCGTTCGTGTTGGCCTACGGATGCAAGGCCATCGTCACTGTCGAGGTCAATGAGCGACCGCTCTATCTCCAATACTGTGACGAAAAGAAACCCAGAGGGCCTCGAGCTCAACCTACAACTGGTGGACGAGGTCTGCGAATGGGCGTTAGCGACCTCATCAAACAAAAGGGGCGAATGGCCCGCTACTTCAAATCGAAAGTCTACAAACACAGATTTCGTGTGGGTAACTTGGTACTGTGTAAGGCTTCTTTCACTCTCGAGAACCTCAAATAGGGGAAGCTCAATGCAAAATGGGAACGACCCTATACAGTGATCGATGTACTCGGTCCTGCCGCCTATCGACTCGCTACTTTGGATGATAGGGAACTTCCTCATCCTTGGAACGTGGAACATCTACGAAAATATTATCAATGATTGTACTAAAAGGGTAAAATGACCGTTCATTTTTTATCCTACACATGTTCGTTATTAATGTAGAGTTCTCTGACATCAGTCGAAATACTCTCGTCTCGTCGGCCGTAAGTCGAAGGGGCCTCTCTCCTCGCCACCGAACGACCCTCGTCGGTCGTAAGTCGAAGGGGCCTTGCCCTTCTCCATCGAATGATCCTCGTCGGTCTTATGTCAAAGGAGCCTCGCTCCTCGCCACCAAATGAACCTCGTCGGCCGTAAGTCGAATGGGCCTCGCCCCTCCCCACCGAATGATCCTCGTCGGTCGTAAGTCGAAGGGGCCTTGCCCCTCACCACCAAACGACCCTCGTCAGTCGTAAGTCGAAGGGACCTCATCCCTTGCCATCGAACGAACTATGTAGGTGAATATGTCGGAAGAGGTCCGCCCCTCTCTACCCAAAGGAGTGTGATTCATGGTTAAAAGGTTATATTCATTACGTGAATGTGCCTAACCTATCCACGACATAACTTGCCTAAGGATTTCTATGACATTTCAAGTTAGGTCGTTGATGGGCTATACACACGCAGATATTCAAATCATGCATATATTCCGATAAATTTTTTTTTCATTCGGTCAAATTAAAGAAATTACAACATTTGGCAAACCAGAAGGCCTGCCTATGAGGGAGGGGGAGCACTCCCTGACACCAAAACACTGGTGAAAGCCTCCATCGCCTTCGCGAGCTTCATCGTAAGCTCGGTCTTCTCCTTCGTGGCAACCTCCTCGAGCCCTGTGACCTTGGCATGAAGTGATCGGCCGGATATAAACCCGGAAAATGATTGTAGTTTTACCGCAAGTGCACGATGTAGTGGCGAGCGGGTATCGAACACGAGGAGGTGGAGTTGGTTCCAATCTATCCTAGGTTGGTTTGACTACAAATGTATTATTGGTGGAGATGGGTATGATGTGATGTAATGACAATGATGATGGATGTCGGTGTCGATGATAGATAAGTTCGATAAATATCGATTCAAATTTAATATAATAAAAGCGTCTATGTCTATGGAATCCCCACCACAGATCGTCATGCATTTCTGTGAATCGTGAATCTCTATGTCACAAGATTTGAATTGAGGTGAACTAGTCGTAACAGAATATAGAACCAAGCTCACGCTCTCACGCTATTGCCGGTTTATAGCAACCTAGATTAGGGCCCACTCTCGTGCAAACCCTAACCTAAGCCACTAGTATGAAGATCGAAATCATCGTCCAATCGCACCTTGAGCCCACTCTCGTGCAAACTCGAGCTACGATCTAGGTTGTGATATTTTGTATTCGTCCAATCTCTTGCAAACGAATATGGGTATAGGTTTATAATAAAAATCATAGCTTTGTTCCAATCTCTTGCAAACTAAGTCTAGAGAATCTCGATTATAAACCTAAATCAAATATCTAGGCCTTTCCATCGATCGGAATCCAATCTCTTACAAACCCCAAATCGATGGAAATTCCTAGCTATCCGTAATAAATCAATCACAACCCAACCGTCTATCAATCCTAGCAACATAGAGATTCATTCAAAACAAAACTGAAATTAGATCCATAATGTCCATCCTTTTGCCCTAGAACAGCGAATCTACTCAAGCATAGCAATAACGATAAAGAAATCGATAAAAAACATTGCTTGCTTATATAAACATATCAAATCAAAGATTTAAATAATAAGAACAAAGATACTTAGCTTTGATGAAGAACTTCAATCCCAATACAAGCTTTTTGATCCAAGAGAGGGCCTAGGGCATGGCCTAACCTCTAAAAAATCTCTAAGAAAACATAATGGAACCCCCATCTAATGATGGCTACAATTCCCTTATATAATCCCCTCAAAACCCTAGCAAAAATCCTTAAACCCCCTCTGAAACCCGCGCCCAAAATCAGATCTGCGCGTAACTTAAGTTCTGGGCCAGCAGCGACTCGACCGAGTGGAAAGCTCACTCGGCCTAGTGAGAATTCCTACAGAAACTCCAAGAAACAGCACTCTGTCAAAAACTGTCAAAAACTTGTCATCGACTGAGTGGAAAGCTCACTCGGCCGAGTGAAAGTGCCGCTCGGCCCAGTGACACTGATATGCGAATTCCAGCACTGTAGCATCAACTTGCAGAAATTCTCCAGATTTCATCCGACCTCCGATTGGCCCGTTCTTAGCGGTGTTGGAACCTTCATGAAGTATACTATCCATAGCAAAATATAAGAAAAATAATTTGCCCACTGGAATGATAGAAGATTTCAAAAGAGTGGGAGGATGTCTGAAAATCTGGGCGCTCGTGTCATATGCGTCACTCGGCCGAGTGGGATTCTTCACTCGGGCGAGTGGACTTCTCTACTCGGCCGAGTAAGGTCTTCTGATGTTCTCCTAAAACTCTAGAGAGTCTTCTTCGAAGTCTGGGTTTGGGCACTCTGGTGCTTTGCGTCACTCGGCCGAGTGGGATTCATCACTCGGCCGAGTGGGTCTTCTGCTGTGCTCCCCAGAATTCCAGAGAGTTTGGTTCGATTTCCTTCAGAAGTTGACTTCACTCGGGTGAGTGGAGTTCTCTACTCGGCCGAGTGGAATTCATCACTCGACCGAGTGCATTGTGGAACTCAGGTCAGGCAGATGTTCTTCGTATCAGTTGTACTCGGCCGAGTACACTGCTTCACTCGGGCGAGTAACTAGCGTGACTCGGCCGAGTGGCCTATTTCTGGAATCCTTCCCTCTCCTCCTCACCTCCTGGACGATTCTATCGATCTTCTTCTTCTTCTTCTTTCGCTCATCATCCAGTACAGTTAGCTCCTCAATAAGGCCATGAGCGATGCTCTGGTATGCGTACAAGTCCTTTAGGCTCATTTTTGCTCCCGATTGCTCCATATTTCCTAAAATCAGACAAAAACAAGAAATAATGAAAGGTAACAAAATATCGTCGAATAATAATGAAAATGACAATATGAGCATTCGAAATGGCATGCAAATATGCAGAAAAAAGGTGTAAAATATGGACCGATCAAAATCCCTCAAGCTTACCTCTTACTCGTCCTCGAGGAAGATAAGTAGAGAGATGAACTCGGGGAATGAAAACAAAGGAAATGAAATGAAAGAAAAAGAATACGAAGTGGAAGGGATCGCTAGATTATTTTCTCAGATCTCAAGCCATAAGCTACACATCACGATAACTCGGAAAATACAAATCACATGCTATAAAGATCTCATGTCTTACTTAAACATGATACTTACAAGCTTTTAAGAACAACAAAAGGGATTCTCTAAATTCATACAATCAATTCATATCCACATCACGCATTTCATAGGATTTAACATACAAATGTTGGCGATGCACTTTTCAATCTAGAGCTATAACAGAAGCATATAAGAATCACACCAAGCATGCAATAGAGAATGGAATAAGAGACATGTCATTCACATTTTCATGTCAATTCATAAGAAATCTCCATAGCTAAAGTAATTCGCTAAGTCTCAGCATTATGAAACTTCCCCATTCGTGCACCTCTCCACTCTAATGTCGTACTCACTCATATAGTCAAATGAATTCACCCCCCAAGCCTACCTTGAGGCATCGCATTTAAAGGAATATGATAGTGGAAAATAGGATTTTTTCATTGGTTTACCCAAGTATTGTTTGGCTCCAATAATGAGATAGACAAATATCTTTCTTTTTCTTTTTGAACTTTTTATATCTCATTTTTCTTTTTGGATTTTTGTAGGAGCTATTTGATTTGTATTTTTGGAGTTTGGCTCCTTTTTGGCTTTTTTGGACTTTCTTGGAGCTAACTTTTTCTTTTGTAGGGATTTTTGGAAAATCGATGCGATATAAGTAGCTTTAGGAGGTGAACTCAAGTGACATGTAGAGAATAAACAGATATATGTGGAGAAGGAAATGGTGTAATGCTCGGTTCACTCTAAGATGTGCACAAATGGTTCAATAAGATAATACATCAACTAAACTCGTATGTAAGGATGGATATTCGCAATCATTTCAATAAATAGTGAAGTCAAGCAGTAAAGGGTACAATTGTAACGACCGGTTTTAGCGAAGCGTAGTCCGCCTTCCCTCTCTTGTTGTATATCCTTCTTCGTATCTGTAGTTCAGTCGTAACAGACACCGTACCCGTACCCGTATCCAGTCTTTTCATACTTATTATTATTATTATAAGCCGCTTATTATAATTATTAAAAAGATCTTCTTATGATTGATTTAATTTTCAAATTCAATTTCAAATTTCAAATCTTTTAATCATTTAAAAGTCAAATGAAACTTACCATTGTTGGACCCATTTAAATATATTGATTAGCTATTATTTCTTTTGATTACCCCTATTAAACACTGTTAATGATTCTTCAAATTTCCTTCCTAATTAACTCTAGCCATTATTGGACCTAGGCCGCACCCAGCTCATGTATTCACGCACACAACCGGATCTTCACACACGCAGCAGCCTAGTCCTAATAATTATAAAACCTATGACTATAGCAACCTACTCTCTTATTATATTTATAAACCAAGTCTATAGCAGTAACACCCATTATTTTTATTAAAAAAATATATATATACAAACAAGAAACCTAGGCCTCCTTTCACGTGAGCCTATTGCCATTTCTAAATAGAAACCAATGATTCCTTCCTCCCCACCCCTAACACAGTAAACTTACACACACATATATATTATAAACACTAAGGCTACCCTTATTCACTACTGTTTCAATCCCCCAGCACACAACTTACATTAAAACCCCAAGGGCTCACACCCACAGAGTCACCCTACTCCTTATATAAATAAACCTAGGCTATCTCTAGGCTACTGCCCCTACCCAAATTTTTTAAATAGACCTAAATGTAAGCACCCTAGGCTAACTTTCTCACAGTCCAAGCATTTCAACCTCACCCAGTAGCAAATACCTTAAAACCCTACCTCTCTTTCGTTTCCTCCTACTGCACAGCGCCGCCGCTGCTCATTTCCCCTCTCACAAGTGCCTCCTTCACCCTCGCTCGGATCTCCCTCGCCATCACAAAACTCTCACGCCCAGATCTCACGCCAGTAGCCCCCTCTTCGCGTCTCCCAGCCTCACCCTCACGGCCACCACCTCAACCGCCGCCCCGCTCTCCGATGATCTTCTCCCTTCAGCCATCGCATCACCAAGGCCACGCCCCAGCCCGCCTGAGACTGCCGGCTGGTTTCCCCTGTCTCTGAACCACCTCCCCTGTTCCTCCCGCCAACCGCTCCAGCCTATGGCAACTCCCCTCAGCATCCTCTCCTCGTCAAGGAGCTCCGGCAACGGCCTCCCTCTTCGACCGTCCCTTGCCCCGCCGTCTCTCTCCTTCTCTGACGTTCGACAACCCCATGGTGATTTCCCTCGAATCCGAGCTCATTCCCTCATCAAACATCACCACCCTCTCGCCTTGCAGCCGCTACCCACCGGAGTGCCGTCGATACTCGTCGTACCACCCCCCATCGCTTCAGTCGCTTCTATCCGCCCCTCACGCCATCGCCTTGTCGCCATCCAACGTCGAGCTCACCTGCAATCTCAAGGCCACGCTGTGAAGGTGAGTGCATTATAAGTGAACAGTTACTCTCTATTAATGGGTGGTCAGTATACTAAGAGTGGGCAGCACTTTATTTTTAATAGCTTGTCATGATTTCAGTAGGTCGTTGTAACCTAAGTAGTTTATTATCAGTTAATGTCTTACATACCTGGGTTTCTTGAGGTAGCAGTACTTCACAGTCCTTGCTTTAATGTTAGTACATGGGATAACATAGTTTCAGTTAATAAGCTATTAATAATGGTTAGCTTAGTTATAATTAAGTTGGTAAAACTCACAGTACCTTCTTATGATTGGTGTATAACTCTTGGCATTTACATACACAGTCACTCTTATATATTAGTTTGATATAATACTGGGTTAGGGGTTATACACGTGTGTTACCTTGCGAGTACAAGCAGTACATTTACATGTGAGAACTTAACATTATTGTTATAAATCGATAACTTTTAACCCGATGTCGTAAACCCAATGTAACAGATAACTGTGTCCTCATTGCGATCAACCGAACACCAGGATCGTCTTTAATCAGGCAAGTGCACTTTTTACGTATCTTGAAACCATTTCTTTTAATTGCTTTGACCCGAGTTACTCTGATATGCAAGTGTACTTTCTTACATGTTTTATAACTGACGCACTTGATCTTTTAAATTGAGGTATTCCGATATGCAAGTGTACTCTTTCTGTTTTAAATATCGTTCCATTTAACTGCCAGGACAAGATTTACTAGTTTTGCTTTATGTCATGTTGCGCATCATAACTCGTACACACTTGATTGAATGATATTGGATGAAATGCGTATCGATGAAACATAATGACAGAATGAAATACATGAAAACGTAAAATTGTGAGTTCGTGCGCCCAAGCGGCGAAATCGTGACTTTCGTGAGCGTCATGTGAGTTGACAAACTTCGTGCTTGTAATACGACTAGGCCGGCTTGTGTTCTGGAAAACTTTTGGGTGGGGTTAGGGTTGAGCGGCCACTGGGCGTATGAAAGGTACTCTCCTCAAGAGCACCACCCGCATGCGGTGGGTTAGCGTCAATCACGGTAAGCCCCCGTGAGAGGAACGACCTTCTCATCACGACCTAAAGGCGAGAACCCTAGGAGTGAATAGAAACCACGGACGTGAAATTGCAAATTGCCAAGTCTTACTTTATTCCAGCCTGCTTAGAACTGCCATGTTATTTGTTGTATGCACTACAGTTGTCACTTATCTGCTGTACACAAGACACTTGACACGTTATCTGTTGCACACAAGACACTTGCCACATTATCTGCTGCACACATTACACTTGCCACATTATCTGCTGCACACACTACATGCCACCGCTTTTGCACTATGCTTGACGTACTCATGCTTTAACTATTTGTCACTTACATTGTCATGAAATAGATTTTGAAAACCTTGCCGAGGGTCAATTATCATAATTTTCTAAATCTTGCCGAGCGACCCTCGCTGACGTATATTTCTTGTCTTGTGAAATATACGTCAGGTATTAGACAGGTTCACAGAGGAGTTTGCTTAGAGACTAAACAAGTTGATCTGGAGTGCCCTGCTGCTGAGTGTACCGTCGCTGAGAAGCATTTGTGTCTTCGTATCATTTGTACTTGTTAATTCTTTTACAACTTGTATGGGCTCTATGACCCTCCTTTATTCATTCATTGTTGTAATCTATTTCTGAGACTTGAGATTGTAATTAATTAAATTATCTGCGTTGTTTAAGCTGCATGCAAGACCCTGCAAGATGTTATCACACAGACGCGTAATGTGCTTAAACCAAGGAGGAAGGAAAAAGAAAAAGTATCTCCTTCTTGTTTTAAGCACATGCGGGCCTTCGTCGCGTCCTCGCCCCAAGTACAATGGGAAGCGGGGCGTGACAACAATCATATCAGGCATGCAGTAGAAGGTGAATAAGACAATAAGGATGATGCTTCCAATATACAATTGATGCGTGAATCTTGGTGCACTTCCAACAAAAGCATATTAAACACTAATCCATATATTCAGCTTCAATTAATATCATGCATTCATATAGAGGAATCATCAAAAGAATGTATAAGCAAGCACATAGATAACATGACTATGAGATACTCTAAGTAGCATGACAAGGAATAATAAGCATCGTGATGGTTGCTAAAGCAATAAGAGATATCATCATAAGGAACATATCTAGCAAAATAAGGAAAAGAAAATAAAGAAATAAAAAATAAACGAAAGGAAAGAAAAGAAAATCAAGCACACAATATGATGTATGAACACACATAAAAGGAAAATAAGATGGAAAAATCAAAAGATGATGCAAAAAATTTGAAAAATTCTAAAAATCCTAAAAATAAAGTAAAAATGCAACTAAATGGCATGGAAATGCACTCTCCCAAGCTTAAACTTCACATTGTCCTCAATGTGATCATAATGGAAGAATATGAGGAACAATGATAATAATAAGGGGGGTGAATGAAAAATGATGAAATGAATGACATGAAATCCTAATGCAACTACATGCACATACAATGATGCATGAGAGCATCTTCCCCCAAGCTTATACTAAACAATCCTATTCAAATGACTCGATCAAAAATGACACGGCTTTGCTAAGCGAGATCGAGTCAAACGAATAAGAATGTGAGTATTCACTTGAAAGAGATGCTCGATGGGTGGTGAGCAAAAAGGGTGTGACACATCAAAATATGAAGAGGGCAATTAATATATATAATGGGTTTGGGGTGTAAAAATTTTTGTTGCCGTCATATGAGGTGATATTTATTCAATCAAATCTATACGGTCCTCTCGCTGTCGAGAGGATTCGTGTTTATTGAAAGCATAAAATTTTACACTATTGCTACACTACTGGATTGATATCACCTATAGCAAAAGGCGGATCCAGTATCTTTGCCGGTGCAGGCAACTGCTCCAACTGCTCCTTCTGTGGCTCCGCCAGACGCGTGTGTCCACGGACTCCAACGAACTCCAGCAATGCATCCTCCAGGATTCCCACAAGGACTCCCCCTGTACCCTGCAGAGAATAGGTTGCATCAGTTCGCTGCAAAAATTTCACCCTCATAATAAAAGTATTCCAAAGAGGATCGTCTATGGAAATATATGAAATAAATAGTGGTGGATGATACTTTCCTGGAAATAATTCAATATCCTCTTGTGATGTGATAGCTATCTCCGTGGTATCCTCTCTCAGATGCTCAGGTAACTATGCTCCCGAATCAATTGAACTATCGCTCTCCTCTTGTTCGCACCTGCCATCAAAGGATAAATCAGTGTATAAACCGGTGTCACAAAAGGATTCATCAAGTAACCTTCCCTGAACGTGGGTATCCCAAGGTAGCTCTTCTCGAGCATTGATCTCTTCAGTGCATGTTTCGATGACTTCATTCATTGGCGGCTGAGGGACTCCGTCAACTTCCAGATGCAACTTATCATTTCTAATATCGACCCTAATACTACCTTTAATTGTTCCTTCCGAGGAGAGTTAATCAAAGATGTAGGTGGCGAATAGTTGTTCAAGGTGGTCCTCTATATTGATGGCAATAGGTTACGTGGTCTGAACTTCATCCACGAGTTCCTCCAGTAGGGATGCAAAAGTTTCATCGTGTTGCAGGTCAGAGTCTGTACCCATCATTGCGCTTTCTGGATAACCTGATCAACAAAGACAAATACCTGAAGAAAAATATCAGTGGTACAAGAGAATATAGAAATGATAATAATGGTGGCGGGGGTGAAAATTTCTTTTTGTTAATTAATTTAATTTTTTTCGTAGTCTAATCAACCTAAATGTGACAAATTGACATCCAACAGAAAACACCTCCCCGGCAACGGAGCCAAAAACTTGATCGGCCCCCAGATATACACCCGGAAAACGATTGTAGTTTTACCGCAAGCGCACGGTGTAGTAGCGAGTGGGTATCGAACATGAGGAGGTAGTGTTGGTTCCAATCTATCCTAGGTTGGTTTGACTACGAATGTATTATTGGTGGAGATGGGTATGATGTGATGTAATGACAATGGTGATGGATGTCGGTGTCGATGATAGAGAAGTTGGATAAATATCGATTCAAATATAATATAATATAAGTGTCTAGGGATAAGAAATCCCCACTACGGATCGTCATGCATTTCTGTGAATCGTGAATCTCAATGTCGCAAGACTCGAATTGAGGTGAACTAGTCGTAACTGAACATAGAACCAAGCTCACGCTCTCGTGCTATTGCCGGTCTATAGCAACCTAGATTAGGGCCCACTCTCGTGCAAACCCTAACCTAAGCCACTAGTATGAAGATTAACATCATCGTGCAATCGCACCTCGAGCCCACTCTCGTGCAAACTTGAGCTACGATCTAGGTTGTGATAGTTCGTATTCGTCCAATCCCTTGCAAACGAATATGGGTATATGTTTATAATAAAAATCCTAGCTTTGGTCCAATCTCTTGCAAACCAAGTCTAGAGAATCTCTATTATAAACCTAAATCGAATATCTAGGCCTTTCCATCGTTCGGAATCCAATCTCTAGCAAACCCCAAATCGATGAAAATTTCTAGCTATCCGTAATAAATCAATCACAACCCAACCGTTTATCAATCCTAGCAATATAGAGATTCATTCATCACAAATCTGAAATTAGATCCATATGGTTCATCCATTTGCCCTAGAACAGCGAATCTACTCAAGCATAGCAATAACGATAGAGAAATCGATAAAAAACATTGCTTGCATACATAAATATATCAAATCAAAGATTCAGATAATAAGAACAAAGATACTTAGCTTTGATGAAGAACTTCAATCCCAATACAAGCTTTTTGATCCAAGTGGGGGCCTAGGGCATGGCCTAACCTCTAAAAAAGTCTCTAAGAAAACATAATGGAACCCCCCTCTAATGATGGATACAATTCCCTTATATAATCCCCTCAAACCCCTAGCAAAAATCCCTAAAACCCCTCTGAAACCCGCGCCCAAAATCAGATCTGCGTGTAACTTAAGTTCTGGGCCAGCAGCGACTCGGCCGAGTGGAAAGCTCACTCGACCTAGTGAGAATTCCTGCAGAAACTCCAAAAAACAGCACTATGTCAAAACTGTCAAAAACTGGTCATCGGCCGAGTGGAAAGCTCACTCGGCCGAGTGACACTGATATGCGAATTCCACCACTGCAGCATCAACTTGCAGAAATTCTCCAGATTTCATTCGACCTCCGATTGGCGCGTTCTTGGCAGCGTTTGAACCATCATGAAGTATACTATCCATAGAAAATATGAGAAAAATAATTTACCTACTAGAATGATAGCAGATTTCAAAAGAGTGTGAGGCTATCTGAAAATCTGGGCGCTCGTGTCATTTGCGTCACTCGTCCGAGTGGGATTCTTCACTCGCGCGAGTGGACTTCTCTGCTCAACCGAGTAAGGTCTTCCGGTGTTCTCCCAAAAATCCAGAGAGTCTACTTCGAAGTCGGGGTTTGGGCACTCTGGCACTCTGCGTCCCTCGACTGAGTGGGATTCATCACTCGGCCGAGTGGGTCTTTGTTGTGCTCCCCAGAATTCTAGAGAGTCTGGTTTGATTTCCTTCAAAAGTTGACCTCACTCAGGCGAGTGGAGTTCTCTACTCGACCGAGTGGAATTCATCACTCGGCCGAGTGCATTGTGACACTCAGGTCAGGCAGATGTTCTTCGTATCAGTCGTACTCGGCCGAGTACACTGCTTCACTCGGGCGAGTAACTAGCGTGACTCGGCCGAGTGGCCTGTTTCTGGAATCCTTCCTTCTCCTTCTCGCCTCCTCGATGATTCTATCGATCTTCTTCTTCTTTCGCTCATCGTCCAGCGCCGTTAGCTCCTCAATAAGGCCATGAGCGATGCTCCGGTACGCGTACAAGTCCTTTAGGCTCATTTTGCTCCCGATTGCTCCATATTTTCTAAAATCAGACGAAAACAAGAAATAGTGAAAAGTAACGAAATATCGTCGAATAATAATAAAAATCGCAATATGAGCAATCAAAATGTCATGCAAATATACAGAAAAATGTGTAAAATATGGACAGATCATGAAACTCGGCCTTCTCCGCCTGGCAAGCTTCCACCCACCTCTCGAAGTCATAGACTTTGGCCCAAAGCTCGATCGTCTCCTTCTTGCAGATGTCGATCTCCTCCTCAAGCTGGGACCTCTCCATCTGCCACCGAAGCTCGACAGATTTTTGGAGGGTCGATAGCGACGACATGCTGTCTTTAGCCTACATCTCCTCCCACGACTGCAGCCTTGTCTGCGAGGGTTTTCTCCAAGGCCTCCTATGTCTCCCTCGCCTGGGCCTCAAAGCAAAGTGCTTTGTGCTCCGCGTCCGCCACCCTTCGACCTCCGTCGATCAAGTCGGCAACCTGGTGGCACAGCACAACCCCAAGAACGGACATCTGTAAAGAAAGCAAAGGTTAGTCAAAAACATCGACCAACTTGGACGCCAAAAATCGAAAGCTCGGGTGATGTACCTGGTATCCGCTCCCCACAAAGAGGTTGGCCACCCTCTCGAGGTCCAACTTTTGCAGGACCTCCAAATCCTTGGAGAGGATCGAGTTCTTAACCGCCCGGGCGGTCGTCCCGAAGTCCCTCAGGGCCGACTCCTCCTTGCCAATAGCGAAGGATGGCAAGTGAAACTCACCTTGGGCCGGCCCCGAGGGTCGAGACAAAAGCCGATTGAGTTGTAACGCTCGATCAAACTCTCCAGGTATTGGGCAGACCAACGGAGTGGGCGACACGATGTCACCCCACAGCCACTGATCCAGAAGGTGCGTCATGGGGCCTTGGGGCATTAACGGGGTCTTCGCCGCCTCTGAAATCTCGAGAGGAGCGACCCTCTTGCCTTTTCCCATGGGATCCTCCTCATCCACTCGCCTCCTCTTCGGAGACCCCTCCTCCTCGTGGGAGGACGTCTCCCTCTTCTGACCGACCCCTCCAGTCGGCTCGATGACGTCAGTAGAGTCGACGTCGATCACCTCAGGCGGCACTGCAACTGCGACGGAATCCAAGGGGACAGGGGGCCACGTGGGTGCCTAGCTGGAGGCCTCCCTCGAAGAGGCTTAGGAAGAACGCCTGGTAGCTTGCCTAGTCTCTCCCCCTTTGGAGGGGGAGTTCTGATGGATGTGGAGAGGAGACTGAGAACCCGATCCCTCGACATGAGCGCTCGATCGATCGATTCGAACACCCGACCATTCGACAGTCCTCTTCTTCTTCCGCTGCTCCTTCCAAACTCGGTCCAAACTGGACTCGCCACTGCGTCAGCTACCAGTGGTCATATCTGCAGACAACGAACATAATTACCGTGAGTGGCTGAGATAAAGATAGAAATCTGAGATACCTTACCCGGTCTCCATAGAAGGATCTTTATAGTTTGGTCATCCAGCAAATAATGGATCGACATGTCTTGTCCCAGTCGACTCAATAGAGTCTTCACTGCCTCGGCCTCACCCAGCAACAAGCAGGCTCTGACCTACTCCAAAGACAGACGAGACTCCATGGAAAGCTCGGGGTTCAGAGAACTCTAGCCATTGAGCAACGGTCCCAGATCAGGTAGAACGACGAACACGAAGGTATCCGTCCACCCAGGGTCGAAAAATGGAAGGTCGTATATAAGCCTCATACCCAGACGAGCAACGATATGGTACCACACTCGGCGAGGGTTGGCTATTTTCCTAAAGAAATACCCGAACAGCCCGAGGGTCGGACAGACTCCACTAAGCTCGCACAACTCGATGAAGCCAACTAAGGGAGGGAAAGCGTGAGGAGCGAGTCTACAGATGGAAAGCTCCGAGAAGCACATAACCTCCATAATGAAGGGGTGAATGGGGAATCAGAGTCCTAAGCGAAAAGACTTAAGATACACCCCAACCTCTTTCTTTCGCGGGAAATACTCTCTCTCATCCGAATTGGGTACCCTAACCCTAAAGGGATCACAGAAACAACCCCGCCAAAACTTGGCAGTCAGATAGACGAAAACCCTAGGGGCCATGTCTAAGATGACTCCAGGAACCTTCGACCTCAGATCCATTCGACGAATGGAAAGGCTGGGCTTAACCCAAATCCATTTTCCCTTCCTATGAACTTCCACACATCGAAGGGGCTGGAGGTGCTCCGCCTGCTCCTCTGGGGTCGGCACCTTGAACACAACCGGAGCAAACATGCCTGACGAGCCTACAAGAGAATCAGAATCGAAGAGAGGAGATATCTTGAGAAGAAATAGGCGATCTCCGAGAGAAGCGACGCTAGAAGCAAGCTGGTGAAGCAAGGGAGAGGATGAAGCGGAAAGATCTCAACCTTTTCTTAGATTTTTCTCTTATATGTGAAGAAACCCAACTGGCAAACATTCAATGCATGCCATGTGTCTAAGACCAGTCACCAGAAATGGCGGAGATCGCCCCAAAGGCGAAAGGGTTTTGGCAGCACATATGAAATAAAATGTTTCGAAAACCGTGCGCATTTAAGGAGATTGCTCATCATTCGGTCTCAGTCAGCGCGATTCCTGAGGCACAAATGATGGGGGCCATTATTAGTGCACGGGTATGAATCCAAATTGGTTATCCGCATGCCTGACCCGTTTAGCTTCCACGACCCAATAACTTCTGCGCTCTAAGGAGGCTACAGCTGAGTTGGACAAACGGGTCATTCGACCGTTGGGCTGGCACCGACATTCAAGGAAGAGTTAATGGGGCCGAATAAATGGGCAGCCATTAACTCAAATCCCGGAGGAGATCATGCACCAATCAATGAGGGATGGTTACACATCGTCAAGAAGGAGCTACCTATAAATAGAACGGCAAACGAAGGTAAAGGGGCCCAATCTCCAAGGTACAAGGTCTAAGACATAGAACTCTATCTTCTTGCTTTTACCATTCTTATATTCGAGCTTGCGTCATCAGTCTAGAGACGAACCTCCACGGGTCGATCTCAGCTACAGCAAGCTCCCTCTCTTCCTTAAGTTCCATGCTAACTTAAGCATCGGAGGAGATTTTGGTCGGAACCAAGATCCGACCCCCCTAACGAGTCCCTGTGGTGCAGATCGATAATCGTTGTCCAACATCGGAGGTCGATGTCGAGTTTTCCAACCTCGAATGATCGATGCAACAGTCGCTCGAGGGTCGGTCGAAGATCGCATCACCTCCAACTACCATCATTCGACCCTGGTTCCATCAACCGAGGGTCCCACGCCAGCTGCTGACAAGGCTTCAACTCAATGTTTTGAGTCTACATCAGCTTGACAACTGTCTCAGTCAATTTTGGCCTTAACAATTACCATAAAATTCTCCAAGTTACCATGAATGTCCAGATTTCCTAAGCGTCATAATCACGTAAGTGTTTTATCAGTAATTTAATTTAATTTATTATCATTATTTATTATGAATATATAAAAATAGTTTAATTATTACAAACATTATGGAAATTGAGATATAAAATATGATGTGATTCTAATAGTCATAAGAAACATTTCGTGCTTTGTTTGTTAAAATTAGTCAAGTACATTTCCATATAATTAATTAATTAATTAATTAATTAATTAATTTAAATTCTTAAAAATATCTATTTTTATAGCTAATTATGAAAAAGGATTCATGTAGATCAGGTGGCACTTGATCTAATAGATCATGTGCAAAACACAAAAAGGTGGGCTCCCAATGAGTACAAGCCCATGTAGGGCTTGTGCTTTCCAACTTTTTGTGTTTTGGCATCTGATCTAATAGATCAAGTGCTACCTTTTCTACATTAAATCCTTATGAAAAGGGATTCATGTAGATCAGGTGGCAACTGATCTAATAGATAAGGTGCAAGACACAAATAGGTGGGCCTCCCAACGAGTACAAGCTCATGTGGGGCTTATAATTTCCAACGTTTGTGTCTTGGCACATGATCTATTTGATTAGGTACCACATTTTCTACATTAAGTCCTTATGAAAAGGGATTCATGTAGATCAGGTGGCACCTGATCTACTAGATCAGGTCCACCAGATCAGGTGTAAGTAGGGGTGGGCATCGGGCAAACCCGATTTTTTTTTCGAAATCCGAATCCGAATCCGAATAATTCAGATGTGAAAAAAATCAGTCCGCTTTCCGATTCCGACTAATCGGATCTGGACGTAATAATTCCTATTATCAAATCGGCAGAGGACACGAGACCCGAAACCCGATTCCGATGTTGAAAATATGGCCCCCACCGAGGAATTTCGCTTAAGAGAGAGCACCGCGCTTCGAGACAGCAAGTTTTGTAGGGGGTTTCTCAAAGCAATATTATAAACTACATGTTGGTTTCCTTTGCAGTCGATGTGGGACTAAATGAGCAATGTGGGAAGTTTGGCCTTGGAGCAAGAAGAGTGGGAATAGTCCCACATTGGGCAGTTTGTTAATAATTGGGATCTTTAAAATAGGTTTCTTTGGAAGCACATTGCAAAATGAGTTGGTTGCAGGTCCAACCGAGAGGACCATTTGACCCGTGCTTGGTAATCCATGTTGGCAACGTGATACAAGCTATGCAACATAATTCGGATTCGGGTTGGACCGTTACTTTGAGGTAAAATTCCGATTCCGATCCGAATTAGAATCGGATGCATCTTTTTGCTCCGGATCCGATTCCGAATCCAATTTGCCCGAATATTCGGAATCGGATTCGGGTCCGGAACCGGGTTCGAAAACGGAATCGGGTTTTTTGCCCAGCCCTAGGTGTAAGACACAAAAAGTGGGTCCCCAACAAGTACAAGCCCAGTGAGACTTGTACTTTCCTACTTTTTTCTACATTAAATACAAACTTATGTTGTGATTCTGTCAATCAAGGGAAATGTTTTGGTACCTTGTGCATTAGAATCCAACATGCAGATTTCTAGATATTACTTTAATGCATTACTTTTATTTATCATTAATTTATTTTTAAATTAGAAAATTAATTTAATTTTGTTAAATAATTATTAAGAATATCTGTCTGATGTAGAAAATTATATCATGCTTGAATAAATATTTCTGATAAATATTCTGTTAAAATATTGTTGTTACAATTTTTGAATTAATTTATTCTTGTGTAATTTCGACCGATTAAAATTATACCTTTAAACATATGGGACAGTAAAACTGGGCTTGTTGAGTTGCAAATCATTATAGAGTTACATAGAAGTATTTATATGACTTAAGAGATCATGTGGATATGTACGAATATATATAATATCATAGAGCTGCATAAAATAGAATGAATGGTTGGCTGAACTTATAGGATCCTGTGATGGCAAATAGAAATACTAAAAGGAGGTGAATGGTGTTTAAGAAATCAAAATTAAAACTTTAAAATTAACTGCTCTAATTTTCTATCTAAGATTCAACTAGAGTTATGTAAGTAGAATCAAAGTCAACAATAATATAATCTTGCAAGTATGAGATAAAGAGTAAGCAGCGAAATAGTAACAGTTGCAAGAATAGACACGAGAGTAAGCAATACAAAAACACAAAATTTAACCCAATTTGGTCAACTTCGTAACCTACATTCAGTATGCAAGTTTTCCTTAGAAAAAAATCCACTAACAATCACTCAACTGAGAGAATTATAATCACCTCAAAACTATGAGGATTTTACAACCACCTCAGCACAATGAGGATTTCTAACCATCTCAACACAATGAGGATTTCCAACACTAACCACCACAACACTTGAGGATTTACTCTTCTCACAAAACGCTAATGAGAAATACTAACAAACTTTCATTTGTTAAAGTACAAATATCACATATCCTTGATTGAAACTCTTATGTACAAAATGAGGTGAATGGTTGATTTCATTGATATCTAAAAAAAGTAACGATGAAAGCTTTTGAGATCAAAAGGAATTTGGTCAAATATTGCAAGAGAACTTTTAAAATAAAGGCCAAAGAGAAGTATTTTGCTTAAGGGTTCTAGAAAGGTTTGAAAACTTTATTTTTCTCAAAAAAAAATTGCTAAATAAGTTCTTGAAAATAATTCTAAACAAATCCCATTTTATAGGCCTAAAAACAATTAATTGGATTTCCAAAACTGCTCTAACAACAAACGGCTAGCTGCGGATTTCTAGCAAAGGCCCAAGTGCTAGTCTAGTCAACTAGAGTAGTCCAACAAGTCGGCTAATGACTCAGCAAGTCGATTAGATGGAATCATGTAGTCGGCTAGCCTAGATATGTCAAGAGGGATGTTGCTCTCTATATTTTCTAATCGACTACAGTACTATTACTAGTCGATTAGATATTGAGTTAGTTCACTAGTTCTTATACTGTAGTTGACCAACTCTGACATGGTACTAGCCATCAGGTTCTAGGTTTTAGCTTGTTGATTGGGTGTCTGTCTAGTCGACTAGTCTGCCTATAATGCATAAGATTTGGCATTTAAATACTTAGCAATATTTTCAAGAAAATTCGTGTGTGTGTGTGTTTATTTTTTCAATCAGACCTTAACATGAGTCTAAAGACAAGTAAAAATACACCAAAATTTCTAACCTATCATCAACGTCCCTTCCTTCATTGTTTGATTTACAAATCTACAAAGAAATTGAGCTGAAATTCATCATGCATCAACTTGGCAAATTCTTTACAAATTTTTTTATTAGTAAAACCAAAAATAATATCATCAACTTAAATCTGAATTAAGATTATATGATTATCAATTCTTTTTAAACAAAATGTTGTATCTACCTTACCTACATTATATCCTGAGTCTAACAGAAATTTATTTTATATTTCATACCAAGCTATAGAGTCATGTTTTAACCCATAGAAAGCCTTTTTTAATTTAAATACATGATCATGAAACTTTTCATGTTCAAATCATTGAGGTTGTTCTAAATGTACTTCTTCCTTAATATATCTATTTAAGAATACACTCTTAATATCCATTTAAAATAAATTGAAGTTAATGTAACTTGCATAAGCTAATAAAATTCTTATAGATTCTAACCTAGAAACATGAGGAAAAGTTTTATCGAAATCATGCATTCCTCCTAAGAATATCCTTGTGCTACTAACTTGCCGTATAGCATATCATGTGACCATCGTCATCCAACTTGTTCTTGTGCACCCATTTGGTGCCAATGAACTGGTGGTCTTCAGACCTTGGAACTAGCTCACATACTTTATTTCTTTCAAATTGTAGTAGCTCCTCCTGCATAGCTGAGATCTATGCACTATTTGCAAAAATATCTTGAACTTTTTTGGGTTCAATGTCAGATTGAAATCATAGTGACTCATGTGTTCCATTTGTGATCTAGTCCTATCAACATCACCAATATTTCTAATTACATGTGTATGCGGATAGCTAGTGGTCTCAATGTACGCCTTAGGTAAATTTCTAGAATCAACATATGCATTATCATCAACATTAAGTTTTTCTAAAGTATCATTAACTAACTCTTCTTCTTTTTTCAATAATATATGACTTTTTATCCTACGATTCATCAAATGAAACATGCATAGTTTCTTCCGTGTTCAATGTTCTTTTGTTGTAAACTTGATAAGCCTTACTTCTTAACCAGTATCCAACAAAGATCTCATCATCGGATTTAGAGTCACGTTTATCTAAGTTATCTTTGACATTAATGGATACATTTGGAGTTCTTCGTTAAACAATTTCATAAGGTGTTTTATTTGCAGTCAAGTCGCACATCAATTCTACAAAGCATCAAATAAACAAACGGATATCAAACAGTTATGAATCCAGCTGCATTAACTGAACCGAGCCAGAACTTCTCGTTCGGCCTTTTACTCCAGTGCTTTCAAACACACCTTCCATCTTCTCCAAACAAGCATGTACAAGTATCTGCACATGGCAGTTAATCTGTGCTATAAATCCTTTTGATGGTGTTTTGCAGTACACCAACCAGAAATCTTACGGATTTATAGCATCAACTGATCTCTTCACCCAACATCCATCATTTGCTTCTACCTGGGCCTTGAAGGTGCCCACTGCCGCACCCATGTGCTTTGTTCAAACTCCTCCAACACACAACAATACCTTTTCATCATGAAGTTCGCCTGAAGATGGCCGCAGAGGCCACACCATGCAGCTCCAGGTTCTTCAGGATTCTGTCGCCAGGCTTCAACAAAAAGCTGGTTGGTCTCTCTCTCTCTAACCCTTTTTTTGTGCATGCAGGTGTTGCCCAGAGCTTTTGTTATGCACATATCGAAGGAGAAGTGCGTGACAAGAGCTAAACTAGCGAGCCCAAATGGAAAAGCGTGGCGTGTCGGCATCTACAAAGACGAGGGAAGCCTGTATTTTGGAGGAGAAAGCTGGGTTGAATTCTTACATGCACATTATTTAAGGCTGGGATACTTCTTAGCGTTCTCACACAAAGGCAATATGGTGTTCGATTTCAAAGCATTTGATCTGACTGCTTGTGAGATTGGTTATCCCTCAATCAACGACGAGGATCACAACTCAGGTAGTCATGCGTGGTTATAATTAACTTACTCTCTCAGCACTAAGTCTAACCATGTGATTAAGATGTAATTTTACTGTTCCAGGTTTTACAGCGCAAAAACGGGGTCATGGGAAACAGTTCGATGCGACGATGTATAACCTATCCTCTCAGCTCTTGGTAAGTGATTTTGGTTTCTAATCAATAAATCTGCTGAAAAATGAAATGTGTATCCCAGTTCATTTCGTGAGGGAATGCAAACTGTTCGTTCGGCGGCTGCATGAACTGACACTTGAGGATCCGAAAGGCCGGTCCTGGCCTGCTTGTGTGTACTACAGGAAGAAAGACGCTAGTTACGGAGCTAGGGCACACATTGGGGATGGTTGGCTACAGTTTGCTCGAGGCAACAAGCTGAAGAGGGGTGATAGATGCATTTTCAAGTTGGTCGTGAATGAAAGAGGAGGAGACCAAATGGTGATGCAAGTTCAAATACTTCGGAAAGAAACTGCACGATATATAACTCATCATCACCCAAGAAAAAATTTGACAGTTGGAAGATGTACAAAGATGGCAAGCATTTTGGTGTTGATCGTAGAGGAGATATGGGTGAAAGGGTACATTTTGTTTACATTATTGTCTTTTTTTGGGATCTTGTCAGAATAGTCTATGTATGACAAGTGCGGCTGCATGCTATATGTAGGAAATATAAATGCATATGGCACTTCATGTAATGGTTTTCCGACCGACCTTTTGGCAACATGAAATTTTTTTTCTTTCTGTTGCTGGATGAATCTGTCGTTCAGTAAAAGTGGGTTGACGAGAACGTCTTCAATGAGAAGACCCTCCATCAGCGGTGGAGCTGGACCAGTGGATAGACGATCCCGGGTCCAGAAGAGCCAGCACTGAACTATTTGATTGTAGGCCGTCCTAACTCTGCGCTATCTTCGTAGAACTGCATCATATATAAGAAATCGTTAGGGGGTCGGGTCTGTGGCCCGACCAAATTCCCTCCGATGCTTAAGTCTGTGGATGGCTCAAAAAAGTTTGCTCGAGTCGGCTAGGTCCAACCTATTGGGAGGTCGTCCGATCACCGTCACTCCGAGCTATGTATGAGGAAATGTAAAGTGAAGTAGAGTGTTGAGTATGGTGATACCCCAATGTAGGATCTTACCTCCCCACCACCCCCCACCCCCCACCCCCACCACCCCACCCCCCCCCCCCCCCAATCCATTGTTCACTGGAGTATTTATCCCCTCCCTTGCCTTGTAACCTCCAGCTAATAAGGTGGCTTTATTGGAGTAACAACCACCATAAAAGTACCCCTAATCACCAAATTAGTTGACATTAAAGTAGGCCATGATGAGGTGTAACCACCTACCATTGATAGCCCTTTGTGAGGGAGATGGATGTTCACTTGTTTAAATTAAGTGCTTCGGGCATAATAATGGCATGCCATAGTTGATATGTAACAATGGCCACCATCGCCCAAGCTCAACCATTGCGAATGTTGAGGTCAAGTGATGTGATATGTGTATTAAAGAAGTAATCACAAACAGATAGTTGGGTTCACTCACGATGGGAGTAGCCCCTCGGCTTATAGTCGGGATAGAGGTAGTTTCATGGGTAAAGGAAGTGGTCCTTCGACTTATAATCGAGTTATTCATGTTGCCTTCAAAATATGATCCTCGGTCGTGTAGTCAGGTCGGTCCGTGAAGGATTGGCCCCCGATCGTATACCTGACCAGCCCGCGAGGTCATCTGAGTCATCCTCGATCGTGTAGCTCGCTCAGCCCGCGAGGGTTAAGAAGGGTCATCACTGATCGTATAGCTCACTCATCCCGCAAGGGGGTGGCCGTCGATCCTATAGCTGAGTCGCCCTGATCATATAGCTGAGTTGCCCACGAGGGTAAAGAAGGGTCATCCCCGATTGTATAGCTGGATCGGCCTGCGAGGGGGTGGCCCCTGATCGTATAGCTGGCTCGGCCTACGAGGGGGTGGCACCTGATCGTATAGCCGAGTCACCCGCGAGGGTAAAGAAGGGTCATCCCCGATCGTATAGCTCGCATGTCACGCAAGGGGTGGCCCCTGATCGCATAGCCGAGTGGCATGCAAGGGTAAAGAAGGGCGATCCCCGATCGTATAGCTGGCTCGGTCCGTAAGGGGATGGTCTCCGACTATATAGTCGAGTCACCTGCAAGGGTAAAGAACGGTCTTCCCTTATCGTATAGCTGAACCGGCCTGTAGGAAGATAGATGCCCTCGAGACAATTTATCCTAGATAACATCATGTTCAAATATAAATAACAGTAATTATCCTAGTATGATTAATTGTTTTTTAATACTTGGATAATTTCCTTAGACTTAAAGTAAGGTCATACACGTATCTAGATGGAGATCTCTATTATGGGAAGTGAATGACCAATAGGAACTTAAGTCTTAAAACATTCATGGTCATAGATGTGTCGAGAAAAGCATATCAGCACATTGGATAGACCATTGTGTCTATGTCTTAACCTAAATGGTAATGATGATCGCATAATCATTCGACCAGGCGAAGTCGGAGACAAGGCACAAGTGCTCATTGGAGAATGAGTCTACTGAACGACCCAACAAAGAGTTATCAAATGGTTACCATTATCTAAACTGTCATTGATAACTCTCTAGTGGTGATAGGCTAGTTAGTCCTTTAGACTTGTGGTCATTGTACGAACCGTGCGTGAACGGGGTCACTTAGATCTATGATCTAGCCTCGAGTCTTCACTCGTTGAAAGGTCTTAGCTTGGATGACGCTTGAAGCGTACGAGGTAAATGGTGACTAAGATATGATTCGTCTCCTCCGTTAAAGAAAAGTTAGTGTCACAGGCTCAGTATGGTTCTTTGTGCTAAACCTCGGACGGGGTATGTTGTAGGAAGTACAACGTGGACATACCAAAGACCGAAGTATGCTGACCAGTGCTAGCTAGTAGGGTTGACAGTTTACCATACCCAATGCTATGCAGTGACATAGTTATGACGAAGGGACTAAAACTGAGATATTCATCACTGACATAGTCAGAGTGATCCCGAAGACACTTTTGTCAATGTGTCAATCACATAATTATGATGCCGGAACAGGGGCGACACCTGCTACTCATGGTCACTGTCGTCTAGGGGTTTTGAACCACCCCCACCTGTAGTATGGTCAGGTTGTAGGATCTCATACCAAGTGGAATTTGTGCCTTAGTAATAGGAAGAATTCAGGAGGAGTGCTCTCGGGTGAACGAGAATAATTGAAGTCACAAAGAGTTTGTAACTGATAGGATCATATTTTACACTTTATTTCTGCATTTTTCCATCCCATAACGATTGCGCATATCGCGATTTTAATGATTATATGACGTTTTCACGATATATTTCACTATTCCTTTGTTTCGTCTGATTTCAGGAAATATGGAGCAATCGGTATCAATTTGGAGCCACACACACCTACACGCATGTCGAAGCGTTATTAACGATGATATTAGAGAGCTAACGGTGCTGGAGGATGAGTAGAAAAAGAAGGAAGGCGAAGAAAACGACGAGGAAGCGAGAAGAGAGAAAGAAGAGTACGAAAACAGGCTACTCGGCCGAGTGAAGCAGGCCACTCGACCGAGTGAAGCTGACACGCCCTATCCAGCCTAAAGAAGAGCCAGAATGCACTCGGTCGAGTGAAGCAGCTCACTCGGCCAAGTGAGAAGACCACTCGACCGAGTGGAGTTAAATATTGTGATGAAATCCTTCGACGCTTCTCTGTTTTTAGAGAGGATCTGTAGTAGGTCATACTCGACCGAGTATGAATCTCACTCGACCGAGTGAGAAGACTACTCGGCCGAGTGATCTGGACTTCCAGAATGCTGAAAACCCCAATTCATGCAGATTTCTCACTCGACCGAGTGAGCAGTTCACTTGGCGAGTGCACCGTCGGGCAGATCCCTAGATCTAGGGTTTTCAATTGTTCAAGGGCAAATCTATCAGGATTTTCTGATTCTTTTGGATGGCTATAAATACTCAGTTTTCAGAGTAGCCCTAGAGGAGACTCTTTAGAATAATTTTCTTAGTTTTAATTCTACTTTTAGTTTTCTTTTGGCGAAAGGATTGGAGAGAATGATCTAAATTTCTTATTCTTGAAGCTTGTATTCAAAAATTGGTTTGTCTAAACCTTGCAAGTTGATATTTTTATGCCATACTTCTCTCTAAATCTGAGTTTTATGATGAATTCTATTGCATATCTTATTTCTAATGCGATTTCTATGATGAATTGTGAGTAGTCTCTTTGCTCTAGGGCAAAGGGATGAATCCTATGGATTTAAAGTATGATTTGTGAGATCTATTGAATTGCTATGTCACTTAACTTGTTAAGGGTTAGATTGTGATCGATTTACTACGGATAGCTGGGGAATTGTATTGGATCTTGAGAGCTCGAGAGAGGATCTTGATCTAAGGGAAGCCCTAGATGTTCGATTTAGATCTATAATCGAGATTCCCTAGAATTGGTGCACGAGAGCGACCAAAGCTAGCATCTTTATTATATTCCTATAATTATATTTGTTTGTACGACGGTAAAACGAATATGAACTATCATAATCTAGATTTGAACTCAAGTTGTGCGAGAGCGAGCTTGGGTTGGAATTGAATATCATTATCGATCTTAATGCTAGCGATTTAAACTAGGCTTGCGCGAGAGCGAGGCTCTAGTTTAGATTGCTATAGACTTGCGCAACGTGAGAGCATGCGTTGGTTCCGAATTTAGTTGCGACAAGTTCACCCTAAATCAAGTGTAGTAATGTAGGAATTCGTGTTTCACATTAATTGCTTGAATTCTATAGTGGGAATTCCCAAGCCATAGGCATTCTTATAAATTGAATATACAACACTTTGAACGATTGTGACACCAATATTTCTTAGCCACCAATTTACAATAGCTCAGTAATCTGTATAGATACCAATAGTTCCTCCCCGTGATTCGATAACCGCTTACCGCTTAACCGTACGCTTGCGGTAAAACTACATTGTTTTCGGAGTTACTATCCGAGACGGTCAAGTTTTTGGCGCCGTTGCCGGGGATTTATCTGCGTGTAATTTGCACCATAACTATGTTGTTTTCTAGGTGTAATTTTTGGTCGGTCAAGTTTTTGGCGCCGTTACCGAGGAGGAACAGTATTCTTTTTTTTACTATATACTCATGCGCTTACTAACGTCACCTTCCAGATTGTTCTACTGGTTTTGATCGGGTTTATCTGGAAGACCCAATAACGAGTACAGACTCCGACCTGCAACATGATGATACTTTTACATCCCTACTGGGGGAACTCGTGGATGAAGTCTAGGCCATTGGACTTATTGCCATCAACATAGAGGACTATCTTGAGCAATAATTTTCCAACTTCATTATTAACCAAATCTCCCAAGAAGGAAAAATCGAGGGCGACATTAGAGTCTGTGTTGAGAACAATAAGCTACATCTTCAAGCTGACAAAGTTCCTCAACCCATAATGAGTGAAGGCATTGAAGAATATGTTGTGGAATTCGATGCTCGTGAAGAATAACCTTGGGATGCCGACATTAAGGGAAGTGCACTTGATGTCTCCTTTTATGACACCCATCTGTATTCTGACATATCTTTTGATGACAGGTATGGACAAGAGGAGATCGGTAGTTCCATGGATTTGGAAGTGGAGACACCTAGCATATAATTTGATGCTCCATCTTCACCGAATGATGATTTTGAGTCTGCAAGTGAGAGCCTGCCCTCTAAAGAGGAAAAGAACGAAAATGAGGCCGAGGACACTATGTTTTCACAAGAAAGGGAAACAGGGGGTACATCGCCCCCTGAGGTAGAACTGAAACAATTACCTCCTAACTTGAGATATGCATTTTTGGGTGATAAATTGACCTATCCTGTGATTGTTAATTCTAGTCTTAATCACAACCAACTTGAGAGCCTTTTAAACATTCTGAGAGGCCATAAGAATGTCCTAGGCTATATCATTTCTGACAAAGGGAATTAGATCTCGACTATGTACCCACATGATCCATCTTGAAAACACTGATGCTACCTCCATCGGGCCTCGAAGGCGATTAGACCCCAACATGAAGGAGGTGGTTAAAAAGAAGATTATTAGATTACTTGAAGCCGATATCATCTATCCTATTTCTGACAGCAGATGGGTCAGCCCGGTTCATGTTGTCCCCAAGAAGGGAGGAATGACCGTAATAAAAAATGATAAGGGAGAATCGATATCCACCAGAACCATCACAGGTTGGTGAATGTGCATTGATTACAAAAAATTAAATAACGCCACCCGGAAGGACCATTACCCATTACCGTTTATTGACCAAATGCTAGAACGTCTTGCTAAACACAAATATTTTTGCTATTTGGATGGGTATTCGGGATTCTTTCAGATTCCCCTCCATGAAGATAATCAAGAAAAGACTACTTTCACGTGCCCTTGCGGCACCTATGCCTACCGTAGGATGCCCTTTGGTCTTTGCAATGCCCCACCACCTTTCAAAAGTGCATGACATCCATCTTTTCTGATTACATTGAAGACATCATGAAAGTCTTCATGGATGATTTTTCTGTGTATGGCAGCGAATTTGAATCTTGTTTGGCTAATTTAACCAAGGTTTTAAAAAGATGCCAACAAAATAATCTGACGCTTAATTGGGAAAAATGCCATTTTATGGTCACTGATGGGATAGTTCTTGGGCACTTAGTCTCATCGAGTGGAATTGAGGTGGATAAAACCTAAATTGAAGTTCTAGAAAAGCTACCTCCCCCATTAATGTTAAGGGCATTAGAGGATTCCTTGGTCATGCTGAGTTTTACCGTCGCTTTATCAAAGATTTCGCTCAAATTGCTCACCCTCTTACAGCTTTGCTTGCTAAAGATGCACCTTTTGTTTTTTCTGATGATTGCTTGCAGGCGTTCAACATGCTAAAGGAGGCGCTTATTTCTTCTCCAATTATACAACCTCCGGATTGGACCCTTCCTTTTGAGTTGATGTGTGATGCTATTTCCCAAGCAGTCGGAGGTCGGAGCAGTGTTGGGGCAAAGAAAGGACAGAAAACTTCATGCGATATATTATGCAAGCAAAACATTGGATGAAGCACAAAAGAACTACACCACCACCGAAAAGGAGCTCTTGGCCGTCGTTTACTCTATTGAGAAGTTTCGCTTATAACTTCTTGGATCAAAGATGATTGTGCAAACGGACCATGCGGCGTTGAAGTACCTCTTGAATAAAAAGGAAGCCAAGCCTAGGCTAATTTGATGGGTTCTCCTTCTTCAAGAATTCGACTTAGAAATCAGAGAAAAAAGGGGTACGGGCAATCTTGTAGCGGACCATTTATCAAGGCTAATTCGTGATGGGAAAGGTGAAAGCTTGTCGGTCAATGACACATTCGTCGACGAGAGGCTCTTTGCGTTTAGACCCTTCGAAGTACGGTCATTCCTTGGGAATTGGAAGAAATTTGATCTATTTGGTAATTTGGAATTGGGAATAGGTCCAATTGGGAGAACAGTGGAACAGAGTATGAGCTATGGGTTGTTCGCTGACTGCATGGTCCGCATCAAAATAATAAGGTTTTTTAGAACCTCTATAGTTTACAGGGACGGGCTGGGGCACATACAAGCCCAAGCTTGCCCCGACCCGTCTGTGGGCCAGGTCGGACCGGACTGGTCAGGCCATTACTGCCATTGCCAAGCAAGATGAAGCGCATCATCTAAATCCTACCGACATTCTCACAAAGTTTGACACGTGCATCTCCTATGCGCCAAACATCACGAGCTCAACGTGAAATCATAAGGGGTCGAGCTCCAGACCTTAAAGGAGCGTTTGTCGGGAGGGAAACCCGATGTTTATATCTTATTTCTTTTAGTTGAAATTTAGTTTTTTATTTTTGTTTTTGATTAGTTTAGTGAGTCAAGAGTTTAGAAAAATCTGACAACTGGCAATGTTTTTATCGCAGGAAGAAGATACGAGGAATTCATCCGAATGAAGGGTAGCCATGACAATGGATAGCGGCCCCAAAGAGGTGCTTAAAACGATAAAGAAAGGGAGAAACTGACAGGAGAGGAAGAAACAAAAGACGCTGTAAAATAGAGAGTAGAGAGCTGAAACAGACAGCCTACTCGGTCGAGTGAGATTTGTAGGATCCTGTACAAAACAGAGTTAGGATCGATAACATGAAGTTTAGACTTACGCTTGCGTACGCGGCACGGTAGTCTACGAACTTCGCCTTCGGATTCGCCACGACGGATCGAGTCTACTCACGAACGGAGTAAGGCTACTAAATCCACAATCTAAATCTCTATTTTAGATTAAGAACTTGGATGGAGGGAGATGAAATATTTCTGCAGAGCTTCGCTATGAAGAAGATGCATGCATGAATTTCATGCAAAAAGTGTGTAAGGAAAATGGCTACCCTTGGGTCTTATTTATAGCCCCCAAGGTAGTTATTTTAGGGTAAGTTGTTCCTTTGGAACAACTTAATTAAGGTGTACCATGATGCATGGCACATTATAAGCTTAAGTTGTACCATATGCATGGTACAACATAAGCTTAAGATATTCCCCCTTTATTAGCCATATGTCGCATGCACTTATGCATATATAATGCGACTTTCCTGCTCATACAGAGATCCTCTCCGCAAGGGAACAGATTCCCTTTGCACATGACTTCGTGTGCGCGACGTTCGAGGTCCGTATTCCCTCGTACATCCCCCACAAGGGTGTACAAACGTCTTCCATATCCAACATCTCCCACTCACACTTGAGGGGATTGTAAGAGAACGTCTTTCCCTTAGTTCTTTCATCTATCATACCGAGAAATAGACCGTGCGACCGTCATGCGCGTAGAGTCTGTTGTTGTGCACTTGTTAGAGATACACAACGACCTCGAAGGTGCAAAGTTGAGTAGTTCAACGCATGCTTTACCCTAGATTATTTCTTCACATTTTCTTGTACTTTATATTCAACAATTGAATCCCATCTGGATTACAATTGGCTGGCCAGCTTTGAATCATTAAAGTCCAAATGCGAATATGAAATCAATCTTCCTCTTCTTGCGAACCTTTTGATCTTGACTTGATTCGCTTTTCTAACGTGCCCCGCCGAGCCGAATTACCATAGCCCATTAGTAACACGCTAAGATAGCGATCATCTCGTCAAATCTAAAGGAACCAATTGGAGTCCTTGAGGGTAAGAGTTAAGACCCGTATGGCCTTTGAGTCTCACATAATAGCAAACACTATTGCTACTAACTCAGTGGTCGAAATGCATACGTGGTATGAACACGTATTACAACATCACTCCTTTCCCATGGAGAGTATGTCTTAATGATGTTGTACGGATGAAAAGATCAGACACCACAGTGCCTATCTTTTTGAGTCCCCTTACTACTCGTGAAATATTCACGGACTCTCATCCTGCATAAGACAGATAGGAAAAAAAAAATCCAATGAGATCTTTATATCCTTGTGATATAGATCTCAGATCTTTTGTAAGCATCCATATGATGCAGATCTTTCATTCGACTATCTTGTTAAAGTCATGACTCTAAATCATTCGTCTAATGATTTTGACTTTAAACTAGTCTCATCTCTATCTTATCCATCTGATAAGATAAGGCGGTTGCTCATGTGAGAGAGCCAACCTTAATCTGTCCGACATACACACAATTCAGCTGAGATTTCAAAAATGTACACAAACATTTCTTAAGAAATTCATATGCAATGTTGGAAAAAGAACTTATTCTTTTATTAATTTTGATCATTTCTTAGACATGGGAATATATATTTGGTACAACTCAGCCCATACGCAATCCTTGAGATGATAAGTGTTTATAAAACACATTTCTGGGGATCGCTTTCGTAAGCTGATCCTCTATCATCTCATGCGTAGATATGTACCTTATGTCTACCTTCTTGGTTTTATCACAGTCTTTTGCAAATCTGCAGTTCCTTTAAGATACTGCATTATCCTCTTAACCGCTTTCCAGTGTTCTTGCCCTGGGTTGGATTGGTAACAGCTTACCATTTCCAACGGCAAAAACAGATGTCCGGTCTCGTACACACCATAGTGTACATAAGACTATCAACTGCACTGGAATATGGAACTTTTTCCATAATTTCTTTTTCCTTTTGGTTCTTTTGGACACGATTCCAGATATAAATTATCGCATATGCTTATGTGAATATCAATGGACTTGCAGTCCTGCATATTAAATCGTTCTAGAACCTTCTTTATATAAGTCTCCTGTGAAAGAGAAAGAAGTTTCTTCGAACGATTCCTTGAAATCTTAACTCCAAGGATATATGCGGCTTTTCCTATGCATTTCATCTAAAATACTGATGAAAGCTAAGCCTTGATACTCATCACAAAGCCCTTGTCATTTCCGGCTATTAAAATGTCATCTACATATAGAGACATAATAACATGCTTGCTTTTAATCCTCTTGATATATACGTAGTTATCTTTATCAAGTATGAAAAATCCATTTGATAAGACAACTTCTTGAAATTGTATATACCATTGCCTCGAGGATTATTTAAGACCATATATGGACTTACGAAGTTTACAAACCTTATGTTCGTTTCCTTCTTTTACAAACCCTGGTGGTTGTTCCATATAGATCTCCTCGTCCAATTCTCCATTGAGAAAGGCAGTCTTTACATCCATCTGATGTAATTCGAGGTATAAGCAAGCTACCATTGCCAGAATCATGCGAATCAAGGTAAAACGCACAACAGGTGAGAAGTTTTCTTCGTAGTCTATCTCTTCCTGTTGCGTAAAACCTTTCGCGACAAGGCAAGCTTTATATCTATCTATAGAGCCATCAGCCTTATGCTTGATCTTGAGAACCCATTTGTTCCCAATTGCTCTATGTCCTCTGGGTGAGTTAACTAAGTTCCCAGACTTGGTTAACTTTTATGGATTTCAATTCCTTCTTCATCGCTTCCATCCATTTGTCTTTTGCAGGGCATGATGTGGCATATTTGAGATTCTTCAAGTCCTTGTTGACTCGAATTTAGATCAATTCTAATATCACTCCCACTTGAAATGTTGTTAGAATTGCTCCCACTTGGATCATTATTCCCGTATGGAATAGGATAATCGTCATTCGTATAATCCATTGGTGAAGGTTGAAAAGTATTTTCGTTTTCACCAAGAATTCTCCCACTCGAATGAGGTAATCCTTCTTGATCACAAATCTCAAATAGAGATAAGTCCTGACTTATCTCGCCCTGTCTTGGAAACTTGTTTTCCAAGAAAGTGACATCCCTCGACTCAAACTCAATTAGCACACCATTGTCTTCCTGACTAACAAAAAACATAACCTTTGGAGTTTAATGTGTATCGTTTAAAGATACATTTCCTTCCCCATGGCCCAAGTTTGCCATACTTATGGGAGGAAATATGTGCGTTGAATGCACAAACTCAAGGTAAAATGTTTAAGTCAGGAGACCCTTGGTTCCACAACTCATAAGGAGTGGAGCTAACTGATTTCGAGGGTACGCGGTTTAAAATGAAAACAGTTGTCAATAATGCATCACCCAAAAAGGTGATTGGCAAGTTAGCTTGCGCCATCATTGAACGGACCATTTTTCATTAAAGTCATATACCTCCTTTCTTCAACACCAATTTGTTGAGGAGTATAAGGCATAGTTACCTGATGTACTATGCCTTTTTCATCACAAAGTTCCTTTAAACTTGTTGATTGATATTCACCGCCCCTATCGGTTCGCACGACCTTAATCTTGCGATCTAATTGATTCTCCACTAAACTCATATAGTTTTTAAAGCAGGTTTAGTGCTTTCACTTTTGTGGGATATCAAATAGATATGACCGAATCGGGTGAAATCATCAATTAAAAGTGATGAAATAGGACTTCCCGCGTCTTGTCTTGACATTCATCGGACCACATATGTCCGAATGGATAAGCTGTAATGGAACCTTGGCCCTTGTGCCGGTTCCAAAACGGCTTGCGACAAGATTTCCCCACAAGGCAATGTTCGCAGGTCGACTTTTCAACCTTTAAAACATTTGATAGAAGGCCACGTTTGGCAAATCTATCCATACACGTTGGTCCAATATGACCAAGCCTTGTGTGCCAATAAATTATATTAGACTCATTAGTCAAAGAATTTGTCACAAGGAAATTTTCATTACATGAGGAATTATATATTGTACTTATTACAATAAATCCTTTGAAATACATAGCCCAGAACCAATAAAAGAATTATTACAAAATAGGTTCACTTTACAATCATGAAGGAACCAACTATCACAAAGACCCATTAAATTGACCACAATTTTAATATTCCTTTGAATATATGGAATGAAGAGAACATCATGTAGTAGGAGAGTGAGGCCGTTGTCCAAGACAAGCTTGCGAGTCCCAACGCCTTTCACTTCAACACGTGTGTTGTTTCCTACATTGATCCACTTCATTCCTTGGGTATCCGGTGATACTCCACGAATGACCGTCTGTCCTTTGCTATGTGGTCGGTGGCACCTGAATCAATTATCCAAAAATGGATTAGATTCCACAAGAAATAGTGGACTAGAAACACATATGTAACTAGTATTACAAGTTACCTCGTCACTTCCACTCGTACACGAACGAGCATAGTGACCGAGCTTGTTGCACTTGAAGCACTTGATCCTTTTCAAGTCTTTCTTCTTGTGCCATTTCTTGTGCCCACCCTTATGTTTGGGTTCCTTGGTAGACTCAGGTTGCTTATTACGTTCATTAGAAGACTTCGAACGATCTTTACGTTTCTTTCCCCCATGTGAGGAACTAGCAACCACGTGCACTTCTGCACTTGGCTTGGCAGCCGCAAGCCGCTCTTCCTCTAATTCGAGGTGCTTGGAAACGTCGTTGAAGGTCTTGATGCTCTCATTGTGAGTGAGATGCATCTTCATTTGATCCCACCCATTTGGTAGGGAACGTATGACTGCTTGGATTTGTTGCTCATCAGTGAGCACATGACCTGCGTCCTTTAACTCCGAGATAAGGTTCGCCATATGTCGCAGATGTTTCCCCATGGAATGATCTGGACGTTTATTATATGTATCGAACTTTATAGTTAAGGCGCGAAGTTTGGACACCGATGTGCCACCGAACTTCTCCTCTAGCTTGGACCATATGTCCATGGCTAGGTCATGTTCTCGGAAGATGCGCATTATGTCATTAGCCATACTGCTTAATAACGTAATGCGCGCTATCTTATTCTTCCGAGACCAAGCATCAAAAGCTTCCTTGTCTCTTCGGTGTTGGGCCGTAGTGCCCAACTCGGGTTCAATCATTACGTTCTTTAGAGTTTCGAGCACTTCTTGCTCCTCTAAAACGTATTGTATCTTAATGGACCAAAGTTTGTAATTATCGCCGTTGAGTTTTTCACCTTTGTTTAACTCAGCGACGATATTCTTTGAAGCGGAAGACATTTTACTTTTAAAATGCTGCAAAAGACACAAAACCGAAGGTTCGATCAAAAAACATTGCATAAAAAATTCTTAAAATATAACTCCCACTTGATTTGAATTTATAGAGTATCCCATTTGGATAGTTCTAAAAATTCAAATCCCACTTGGAATTATATTATATTTGATAAGTTACTTTCGAAAAATATTGAAGGTGTTGTTCTAGAATCGAAAAGGTCTCTATGATTCCAATCACCATCTAGAACAACTTTCAATATTCCCCCATCACTTATCAAACAATAGTACTCTTATAGTACTAGCAGCGGAAAATAAGTATTTGATAAGTTACTTTCGAAAAATATTGAAGATGTTACTCTAGAATCGGAAAGGTCACTATGTTTCCAATCACCATCTAGAGTAACTTTCAATATTTCTCCCTCACTTTATCAAATGTTAGTACTCTTATAGTACTTAGCAGCGGAAAAGCGTTTTTGAAAACGTATTTTTCAAAAAAATACATTGGCTAATCTCCGTAGAGTAGAGCACAATGTCATAAATTCATTGGCTAATCTCTGTAGAGTAGAGCACAATGACATGGCTAATCTCGCATGAAGTAGAGCATTACGGCTAATCTTCAAGGAGTAGAGCACAATTTCATAAGTACATTGGCTAATCTCCGAAGAGTAGAGCACAATGACTTGGCTAATCTCGCATGAAGTAGAGCATTACGGCTAATCTTCAAGGAGTAGAGCACAATTTCATAAGTACATTGGCTAATCTCCGAAGAGTAGAGCACAATGACTTGGCTAATCTCGCATGAAGTAGAGCACTATGGCTAATCTTCAAGGAGTAGAGCCTAATGAAAAACTTCATTAAAACGTTAGTCCCGTATGAACTAGTCGGCACTGTGGTTAGCCCCGTATGGGCTAATCGACACATTCGAGTTTGACCAATGCCTTTTGTCACCCCGTATGGGTCATTTGGCAAGTTTGCAATCGACCCAGACCATTTGTCGGATTGGTCGACCAAAAACACAAAATTGGTCGACCAATATTCGAACTGCAACTTCTCCCGGCCAGGGCCTCTGCCCTGGCCGGGGCTTGGCCAATGGCCGGCCAGGGCCTCTGCCTTGGCCGGCCAGGGGGCCTGCCCCCCTCGGCCAGGGCCGGCCAGGCCCTGGCCTCTGCCAGGGCCGGCCGGCCAGGCCACTGGCCGGGGCCAGGGCTCCTGCCCTGGCCTCGGCCAGGCCCTGGCCTGAGGCCAGGGCGCTGCCATGGCCTCTTGCCAGGGCGGCCTGGCCGCTGGCCGGGGCCAGGGCTCCTGCCCTGGCCTCGGCCAGGCCCTGGCCTGAGGCCAGGGCGCCGGCCCTGGCCTCTGCCAGGGCCGGCCTGGCCTCTGCCAGGGCCGGCCTGGCCCTGGCAGTGGCCAGGGCTCCGGCCCTGGCCACTGCCAGGGCCGGCCTGGCCGGCAGGCCCTTGGCCAAGGCCGGCCACTGCCGGCCCGGCCGGCAGGCCCTTGGCCAAGGCCGGCCACTGCCGGCCCGGCCTTGGCCGGCCACTGCCGGCCTGGCCATGGCCGGTCATGGCTTGGCCATGGCCGGCCATGGTCAAGGCCTTTCGGCTTTGGCCGGCCATGGCCCCTTTGGCCATGGCCGGCCACCCCCTTTGAATGGGGTTGCCGCACTTTCTCCTCCCCCTTGATGGGGTGGTCGCCGGTGGTTATTGGCCGTAGCCAACCCCCTCCGCATGAGGAGAGGGGGTGCATGGCCTTCATGGCCCATTTGGCCATGGTGCACATGCACCAAATTTTCCTCTTACCCGATGGAAATAACTTCCATCATCTTCCTCGATGAAGCACCCGTTCGTCGATGAAGCACCCGTTCGTCGAGAATTTAGTTATTTTCTAATGGCCGTGTGCCAAAAATGAATAACTTACTACATGAACGGTCGGTTCTTCCCGTCACGGAGAGTTCCTACCATATCCATAATGATAGGAGACCCTAACGTGAAAAGAACAACCGCTGCGTTCTCTCCGTCACGAAGCGTTCCTACTATATCCGTAATAGTAGGAGACCCATTCGTGAAAAAGACAACGACTCGTTCGTAGTTTCGACGGGGCGATGGTTTGACCGGGGCGAACCCATATGGCTCTGATACCAATGTAGGATCCTGTACAAAACAGAGTTAGGATCGATAACATGAAGTTTAGACTTACGCTTGCGTACGCGGCACGGTAGTCTACGAACTTCGCCTTCGGATTCGCCACGACGGATCGAGTCTACTCACGAACGGAGTAAGGCTACTAAATCCACAATCTAAATCTCTATTTTAGATTAAGAACTTGGATGGAGGGAGAGGAAATATTTCTGCAGAGCTTCGCTATGAAGAAGATGCATGCATGAATTTCATGCAAAAAGTGTGTAAGGAAAATGGCTACCCTTGGGTCTTATTTATAGCCCCCAAGGTAGTTATTTTAGGGTAAGTTGTTCCTTTGGAACAACTTAATTAAGGTGTACCATGATGCATGGCACATTATAAGCTTAAGTTGTACCATATGCATGGTACAACATAAGCTTAAGATATTCCCCCTTTATTAGCCATATGTCGCATGCACTTATGCATATATAATGCGACTTTCCTGCTCATACAGAGATCCTCTCCGCAAGGGAACAGATTCCCTTTGCACATGACTTCGTGTGCGCGACGTTCGAGGTCCGTATTCCCTCGTACATCCCCCACAAGGGTGTACAAACGTCTTCCATATCCAACAAGATTCTCACTCGGCCGAGTGAAGAAGTCACTCGACCGAGTGACACACTGAACATGGAAGTCCCAAATAATTATACTCTGTAAATTTTATGCCACTCGGCCGAGTGACTTGTCACTCGGTCGAGTGCACCCTGCAGCAGACATCTCTAATATCTCTCTCTGAAAGGCCTCTCTACTCGGTCGAGTCATTAGTCCACTCAACCGAGTGACTAATTCTACTCGACCGAGTAGGAGACTGTAACAAAGTCACAAAAAATTCCCAGCTCTGTCTTTATTTCTCACTCGACCGAGTGGAACTTATCACTCGACTGAATGACTCGAACCACTCGACCGAGTCGATCGACCCAGCCGAAATTCTTAAGATGTTAATAATATGGCCACTCGACCGAGTGACGATCGTCACTCGGCCGAGTGACTTAAGTCGGGTGCCCCTATTTAAATCATAAATCCCACTCGCCTGCAGCACTAATCCCAAATCACAGCACCCCCTCCCCCATTTCTTCGACTCGACCGCTGCCCCCACCTGACTCGACCGAGTGCACCTCGACCGGGTCGACGGTGCCACCTCCAGCGACCCCACCGTCGGCCGAGTCTGGTGCCACCACCCCCATCTCACCCCTATTTGCCCTCTTTCTTTCACTATTCAATTTGTAAGCCCTAAATCCATCCCCCTACCTTATTAAACCCTATTTTTCACCGATTACTCTTGATTGACCCCAAATTTTGTGATTTTTAATGCTAATTAATCTTTTTTGTACAACAGGAAAGCTTGCGGAAGATCGTACGTCGATTTGGAGCTTAGGGGAGCTGCCTGATGCTCATTTGCTTGCTGGGAGTCGCATTGTACTTGGTGCACTCTTTCCGGATTTTATTTCGAGCGCTTTGCAATATATTTGATTGGTGTGCATCTCACGGCATTTCACCAATGCCCCCATGCACTAGATACAGCACTCGACAGCCCGCTTCCAAGCAGAAGAGGACTGGCAACCCTGTTCCTTCTTCCTCTGGACGATGCCCTCGCCGCATAGCGACCCCGTCGCTACACTCCCAGTACCCTCAACACCACCAGCACAGCCTGTCCCTGTGATCGAGACGTACGGGATCACTTTCATAGATGACGCACACTGCGTCAAATTTGAGAGGATCTCGCAGTGTCAGATCATACCCACTAAGTTTGTGCATATTGATACACTTGAGCGCCTAGGGGTATTTCAGAGCCTGCACCAATTGTATGACAATGTGGGGTGGGGCGACTTTCTGTCTGTGTCGGTAGACACCTACGATCGTCCGACACTAGAGGTCTAGAGTTTTATTCGTAGGACTCCTTGGGGCTATTCTTTTATGCTCATGGACCAGGAGTGCGAGATCTCGCATGACATGGCCCGAGCATACTTTCATTGGTCCCCTGTCCCAGACCCCAACCGAGCTTATGGTCCCATACACCACACCCCGTTTGTCTTCTCAGCAACTGCTTTCTGGGACATGATCAGTGGTACGCACCACTTCGACCCTAGCAGGACGAATGCCTCTTCTTTCTTCCACCCCTGTCTGCGACTTGTACAACGCCTTTTGGTGACCACCATTCTTACCAGGCCAAAGGTTGGGACAATGTCCATGCCAGAGCTTTTCATGCTCTTTTGGATGACTAGGGAGAGAGCCTTTGAGGGCACCGGGGACGTCTTGGTCCCCGCGATTTCCATTGATATCTCTAGGTGGTATTTTGACCCCATCTTTTCTTCGATCGCCTCCACCAAGGAGATATGTTGTGGCAGTCTGATTACCCTACTAGCGCCTATTTTCAACATCCAGCTTCTCGCCGGCTTGCACCGTGCTACAGGCCCCACCTCCTTATCTCTAGACGTTTTGACCCGCATGCACATGATCCGTCCCCACGGACAGCGTCATTGGGTCTGGTTATATGGTCCCTTCTCTGCTGATTACATAGTGCTTCCGAACCCCGTTCGGACATATATTGGACCAGCAGGTGTGGAGTGGAGGTTCCCGATGGACCTCCTGATCCCACCTGTATATGTACTAGAGCCTGACGACGTGCCACCGGAGCCCCATGTCGAGCCCCTTGCCCCTGAGATCCTGATTCCCTTGCCTGCCTCTGATCTAATCCCCGAGCTCAGCACATCTGTCCCCACTTTTGCTCGTGACGAGAGCTCTACTTCTGCCGCTGTGTCTGATTCCATCACCACCACACCGCTGAGAGTAGACCGGATTTCTTATGTGAGCTTTGAGAGTGTTGTCCCCACCACTTTTGAGAGAGGCGATCCTTCTTGATCCGCGACTACAGAGACCCTCGACACACCTGATCCTTCGACTCCTGGGGCGTCATTATCTCCTGATTTTATAACCTCCCCACCTGTCGATGCTTCAGTCTCTACCGCCGCTGTATATACCAAGAGTGTCGTGGTGTTTGTCACCACAGCTGTTGCCATGACCTTTCTGCCAGCCTCATCCTCTGTTGATAGTTCATCCTCTGTTGCACATGTTTCTAAGAGCATTTTTGTGTCCCAGCCTCCCCTAGAGGCTGAGCATCTTGGTGTGAGCTCCGCTTCTCGCACACACCCGATAGTGGCCCCACTAGTATTTGGAGGCTGTGTGAGACCCCCTATTCGTACACCTCCACATCCCCTACTCCCGCTCCTGACGACAGAGAGCAGCGCCTCAGCGCTATCGAGTCGGCAGTGAGTGGACTCAGAGTTGACCTTAAGGCTCTCACGACGGCCACCACTGCTCAGCAGATGCGTATTTTCATGATTCCTGGTATTCAGCTCTCAGTGAACCAGATTCTCCACCACCTGCAGTAGCAGCAGCAGCCTGCCCCTAAGCAGCGAGCACCTCCACCGTCACTGCCCCCAGAGCAGGGAGGTGATGGCGATGCACCAGCCTAGGCACGACTTCTTGATGTCTGTCATACTTTTGCCTCATCTCACCCCACTATTTTGTTCGCCCATCTGTCTTCACCTTTTTGCAGGGCACTGTGTTTATTTCTGCTTGGGAGAGAATTTGTGTTTCTGGGCCACTATCTTGCATCCATCCATACATCATTTTCCATGCTAGCTTACCATATATTCTTTGCATATACCATCATGTCATATTTTATTTTCCTTATTTCTCTTTATTTTGCATCATATTGCACCCACACCCACCCACCACTATCTTATATGTCCTTGTGCCACACTTTGCACATTGAGGACAACTGAGGACAATGTGATGTTTAGCTTGGTGGAGTGAGTGTTCCCACACACACACACACACACTCATTTTCCTTGTTTTTATCTTTATTTTTCCTCTTTTCTTCATTTTCCACTTATTTTCACGCACTCTTTCGTTATTCTCCATGCATCACGTTTTCTTCATTTTTTTGGAGTGCTTGCATGTATATTGTTAGATTTTATTTTGTCCTTATTTCTTTACTTTCTTTGCTAGAGATGAATTCCATATGATGAATATAGCTTGGACTTTGCTTTCCTCTTACGCACGTACCTTTTGACATGTTATTGCTTTTAATTTCTGATCTCATCTGCGTTATATTTGTTGTGCATTTGAGAAAAAGAACTTCCAACGTGTTTATTATTTTTCCATGAATGAATTTTAGCATTGACTCGTCTGAGAATTACATTATTGTATACTTTAATAGAAAACACACCAAGATTCATGCATTGAGTGCCTATTACTTGGAGTAGGGTGGCAAACGGGTCGGGTCGGGTCGGGTTTGACCCGACCCGAATGGGGGTAAACCCGAACCCGACCCGAATTGAATCCGGGTCAGGGTCTTAAAACCCGTACCCGACCCAGAAATAACCAGGGTAACCGGAACCCCACCCCAGTTCTTTAAAATTTTGATTTAAAATTTTTTGCAGAAAATCTGCCTATCTCAAGGCTCGAACCCGTGACCATCTCCCACAAATTGAACGCACTAACCAACTGACCACTCGTGTTTTTGTGTTCTATGATCACTCCTTATTTTACACCTTTTTCCCGCATGTTTGCATGCCATTTAGATCGCCCAAATCATGTTTTTCACGATATATCGACGATATTGCAATGCTTTTCACGATTTGTTGTTTTTATCGCATTTCAGGTGATTTGGCGCGATTTGGAGTGATCTCGAGACGCGCTTACTCCAGAGGGTCACCGACGACCTCCCCGAGGGGTATTTTGCTGTTGGAGAGGAGCGGAAGAAGAACGGACGTCGCAGGAGCGACGAGGAGGCCAAAACAAGCTGTTTGGGCATGTTTTGTGTCCCACTCGGCTGAGTGAAGGAGTCACTCGGCCGACCAGCGAGACACCGCTCGGCCGACCAGATCAGACACGATTCATATGTGCACTCGGCCGAGCAACGGATACCACATCGGCCGAGTGACGAGACCCCGTCCACCCGAGTGGCGCCCAGACGAAGCCATTCAAAAATCGCCAAGTTACTGTTTTTCGACTGCCTGAGCTTCAGAAGACCCACTCGGCCGAGTGGATAATCCTGACCGCCCGAGTACCAAGAAGCCATCGGCCGAGTGACGACAACTCACTCGGCCGAGCCGCCCCCGAAGTGAAAACCCCTGAAGATTGAGACTTACTGGAAATTTACAGGGTTTTCACTCGGCCGAGCGACTTTTGTCACTCGGCCGAGTGCGATGCACTGCCTGTAGCGAAAATTGCGGAAAACAGGCTGCGCAGGGGTATTTTGGTCACAGTTTTTGGACGATTTTGGGGGGTATTTAACCCCTGTTTTACCCTAGTTTTAGAGAGATTTTCTATTAGATTTTTTGTAGCCTTTTAGATTAACTTTTTAGCTTTATTCTTGAGATTGGAGAGGAGACAAAAGTTGATTTTTGAAGAATTATTTGAAGAACTCCATTGGGTTGTGTTTTCTCTTCTCTAAAAATTCTATTTTTATTGCATATCTCAATATTGTGATGAATTCTATTGCTTATTTCATTGATTATTTTTGTGATCTTGATATGAATTGTGAGTAGTCGCCACGTCTTGGGGCGTGGGGATGAACCATACAAGCCCTATTTCATGATTGTGATGAATTGGTAGGAATTTTGCTAGAATTGCTATTAGGGATTAGATTGGGATCAATTTACTACGGATGGCTAGGAATTCATACCGATTGGGATTTGCAAGAGATTGGATCCCAATTCGATAGGAACCCTAGAAATCCGAATTGGGTTGGAATCGAATTTCCGTAGTGTCGGTTTGCAAGAGATTGGACCGATACTAGGGTTTCCGGTTCCAATTCCGTGCCAATACCCGTTTGCAAGAGATTGGACGGGTAGGAACTATCCCAAACTAGGTCGCGGGCCGAGTTTGCAAGAGATTGGGCTCGGTGCGCGATTGAACGATGATGTTGATCCTAATGCTAGTTTCCCTAGGCTAGGGTTTGCAAGAGATTGGACCCGAACCTAGGATAGCTATAGGCCGGCAACAGCGCGAGAGCGTGAGCTTGGTTCTACATTCAGTTGCAACTAGTTCATCCAAAATCTTATTCTAGCAATTTTGATACCGATGAACCACATTTACGAAAGACGGTGAGTAGCGGGAATTCCCCATTCCCTAGACGTTCTTTATTTGATTTGATATTTCCGTACTTTGTCTGACGATTGTGACAGGATCGCCAAAGGCAAATTTCTCTCTTCTTAAATAGCCAGGTTGATTAGAACAAGCACGGTCATTCGTCCTCCCTGTGTTCGATAACCCGCTCGCTGCTATACCGTGCGCTTGCGGTAAAACTACAACCGTTCTTTGGGGTTACATCCCGGAGCGATCAAGTTTTTGGCGCCGTTGCCGGGAAGGGCATTTTGACGGTGTTCGTCGTCGACCACCCGGTTACTTCTTCTTTCTCTCTTTCTTTACTTTCTTCTATTTGCATATTCTCCCTGTATTTTGCATAAGTTCTTTACAGGAAGAATGGAGGATGCAATGTCAACAATAGAACTCAGTCAGGAAGACTATGACTCCTTCACCGACCTCCTTAAGGAGCTTGTCGATGAGGTCCATGCTACCGGAGCTTTTGCTATCGACGTCAAGGACCCTGACGAGCAACTGTTTGCTAGTTTTGTGATGGACCAAGTCTCCCCGGAGGGGACTATCGGAGGCAACGTCAGAGTTGATGTGATGGACGACAAGCTATATTTCGAAGACGGTAGAACAAGTGTCGAGGATCACTATACTCCGGGAGGATCTTCAGAGCAAGCCATCGTTCAGGGAGTTACACCCCATGACACTTACCCTTGCTTCTACGAGTCGTCTGATGTGTTTCTTTATTCCAGGAACGAACCGGAGCCGAGTGAAAGCTCTGATGACGCTAGCACGGAATCGGAGCGCGCCTATTTCGATGCATTGTCCTCACTAAGTAGTGAGTCTGACTCTTCACAAGAGAGCGCGCCACCTGAGCACGAGCTAGACCCGGCTGACAAGGAAGAAGCCAAACTCAAGCGAGCTGATGAAGTAGAAGGAGCGGTGCCTCTTCAGGTAGAACTTAAACAATTACCTCCGAATCTAAGGTACGCCTTTTTGGGTAACAAATTAACTTTCCCGGTGATAGTAAACTCCCACCTCACGCCGGACCAACTTGAAAAACTCCTAGACCTTCTTAGGAGCCACAAAGATGTCCTTGGCTACACTATCTCCGATCTAAAAGGGATAAGCCCTAGGCTTTGCACGCATAGGATCCATCTGGAGGATATAGACACCACCTCCATAGAGCCTCAAAGGCGGTTAAACCCTAATATGAAGGAGGTGGTTAAAAAGGAAATCCTAAAATTGCTCGACGCCGGTATTATTTATCCTATCTCTGACAGTAGATGGGTTAGCCCCGTTCACGTCGTCCCCAAGAAAGGGGGGATGACTGTCATAAAAAATGAAAAAGGTGAGCCCATATCTACGCGCACCGTCACGGGATGGCGAATGTGCATTGACTATAGGAAACTCAATAAAGCCACCCGAAAGGACCATTACCCATTGCCCTTCATTGATCAAATGCTTGAACGCCTTGCAAAACATAAATACTTTTGCTATCTAAATGGGTATTCGGGATTCTTCCAAATCCCTTTGCACGAAGATGACCAAGAGAAGACAACTTTCACTTGTCCCTATGGCACCTATGCCTACCGTAGGATGCCGTTTGGCCTTTGTAATGCTCCCGCCACCTTTCAGAGGTGTATGACATCCATATTTTCCGATTACATTGAAAATATTATGGAAGTTTTTATGGATGATTTCTCGGTTTATGGAAGTGAGTTTGACTCTTGCTTGGAAAATCTTACTAAAGTCCTAAAAAGGTGCCAACAAAACAATCTCACTCTCAATTGGGAGAAGTGTCACTTCATGGTCACGGAAGGTATAGTTCTCGGACATCTTGTCTCTTCGAGAGGAATTGAGGTAGATAAATCAAAGATTGAGGTAATCGAGAAACTCCCTCCTCCTATTAATGTCAAGGGCATTAGAGGCTTTCTTGGTCACGCGGGGTTTTACCGTCGCTTCATCAAGGATTTCGCCTCGATTGCCCGACCGCTTACTTCTTTACTCGCTAAAGATATTCCTTTTGTTTTTTCAGGAGAATGCTTGCAAGCCTTCAACACCTTGAAGGAAGCACTAGTCTCCGTGCCCATCATACAACCACCGGATTGGAGCCTTCCTTTTGAGCTAATGTGTGATGCTAGCGACCAAGCCATTAGAGCGGTGTTGGGACAAAGAAAAGATAAGAAGCTTCATGCGATATACTATGCGAGCAAGACATTGGATGACGCGTAGAAAAACTATACAACTACCGAGAAAGAGCTTCTAGCGGTCGTCTATTCCATAGAGAAGTTTCGCTCCTACCTCCTCGGTTCCAAGGTGATTGTCCACACCGACCATGCGACATTGAAGTATCTTTTAAACAAGAAGGAGGCCAAACCTCGGTTGATTAGGTGGATACTCTTGTTGCAAGAATTCGACTTAGAGATCAGAGACAAGAAGGGTACGGACAATGTCGTGGCGGATCATTTATCTAGGCTCATTCGCGACAAGGAGGATGTGAGTTTGCCTATCGACGACACTTTCGTGGATGAGAGGCTATATGCCATAAGGACCGGAGAGGTCCCTTGGTACGCGGACTTCGTCAACTACTTGGCTTGTGGAATTAAACCGCATTGGATGCCCACGCATCAAAAGAGGAGATTTCTTCATGAAGTCCGTAGCTATTTCTGGGAAGATCCATACCTCTTCAAGATATGCAAGGATGGCGTCATTCGGAGGTGTGTTTCTAAAGAGGAGGCGACATCCATCATTTTGCATTGCCACGGTCTACCATGCGGAGGACATCATGCCGCCTCTAAAACTACCGCTAAGATTTTGCAGAGCGGGTTCTTCTGACCGACAATGTTTAAAGACACCCACGACTTTGTAAAGGGGTGCGATAGATGCCAACGGACCGGGAATATCTCCAAGCGCAATGAGATGCCAATGAGGCCCATCCAAGAAATTGAGCTTTTTGATTGTTGGGGAGTAGACTTCATGGGACCATTTCCGTCGAGCAATGGCAACAAATACATCCTATTGGCCGTCGACTATGTCTCCAAATGGGTGGAAGCAATCGCCACCCCTACTAATGATGCAAGGGTCGTCTCCAAGTTCTTCAAGCAAAATATCTTCCCGCGCTTCGGAGTGCCTCGTACCTTGATAAGCAACGGGGGAGCCACTTCATAGAGAACAAGTTTGAAGCCATGCTAAAGAAGTACGGAGTAAACCATAGAGTTGGCATGGCATATCACCCCCAGACAAGTGGCCAAGTGGAAGTCTCAAATAGAGAGATCAAGCAAATTCTTGAGAAGACCGTGGATCGGTCTAGAAAGGATTGGTCAATGAAGCTAAACGATGCTCTATGGGCATATCGCACGGCCTTTCGCACCCCCATCGGTACCACACCGTTCAGACTAGTTTATGGGAAGGCTTGCCACTTACCGGTAGAGTTGGAACACCGCGCATATTGGGCCATCAAGACCTTTAACTACGACTACAAGAGTGCGGCGGTGAGGCGACTCTTGGACATCAACGAACTTGATGAAATAAGGAGAGACGCCTACGAGAGCTCGAGAATTTACAAAGAAAGGACCAAGATTCTCCACGATGCCCGCATAACCGTCACAGACTTCAAGGTAGGAGACAAGGTCTTACTCTATAATTCCCGGCTCCGACTATTTCCCGGAAAGTTGAGGTCACGTTGGTCCGGACCTTTCACCATTAAGAACATACAACCGGGAGGGGCCTTCGAGTTGGAAATCAAAGACGGGGCCTCATTCAAGGTAAATGGTTAGAGGCTCAAGCATTATTCCGAGGGAGTCCCAACGGGAGAAATCAATATAATATATCTACTTAAGGGACGGCCGGATGATCTTTCATACCTCCTTGATGAGGTGATAGAAGAGGCGACCCCCACTCGATTGGCGCTCTTTTCGATGAGGACTTCGAGGAAGGCCCGGATTTAGGCCAAGATGAGAAGATAGATGATTCCCCCGACCTCTCCGCTGAAAATGATGAAGGCGACGCTGATGTCGCAAGGATTCGAGAGCTCTGCAAGCTCTCGAAATTAAAGTCTCCAAAGAAAGCTCCGCCGATACGGAAATCGGCGTCACCGGTGAAGCCGTTGACCGGGATAAACGCTAGCTTGGGGGAGCCTCCCCCAACACAATTCGAGACGAGAGACCACCGCGGGAGAACACGCCGCCGCAACTTCCGAATCCAAACGTTCTCCCCGGAAAGTTTGATGGGTGCATCTCATATGCACCAAACATCCCGCATTAATTGAAAATCATAGGGGGTCAAGCTCACGACCTTAAACGAGCGCTTGTCGGGAGGCAACCCGACGGTTATTGCTTTATTTTTACTTTTTCTTTATTTTTGTTTTAGAAATTTTTAGTGTTTTGAGTCGTTCGCCCCAAAAATTTTGTGATAACGGGTCCTATTTTTCTTGATAGGAGAGGAGATAGGTAAATCCATCATGAGGAGGATGAACGAGACGACGAGGAGCGCCCCAGGAAGACGCTCGATGCTTAGGAGTAAGATGAAATCGACTAGAGGAAGAAAGACGGAGTTTAGAGCCCAAACGAAGACAAACAGCAGAAAACAAGGCTCACTCGGCCGAGTATACTAGTCACTCGGCCGAGTACACAAGTTCGTCCGGCCGAGCCGCTCACGAACGAGGGAAGTCTGCTGTACCCAACTCTCTGTTTATTTTCCTAATTTCAGTATAACTGCTACTCGGCCGAGTATATATTTTCACTCGGTCGAGTAAAACAGATACGCTCCTAAGGCGAGTCTTGCCGAGTCGCTTGAGCCACTCGGCCGAATGGACTTACTCCACTCGGCCGAGGCTGGCAAAGCCACTCGGCCGAAGCGTAAGCGGGGAGGATTTTCCATTGATCCCACCTGGCCGAGTGACCTAGTCACTCGGCCGAGTCGTAACTTTTATTATATAAGGGGCCGAGGGGGGGGCACGTTTTTTGAAACGCAAAAAACCCAAATCGCCCCGACCGTTCAGCTCCCTCGCCCGATTCCCCTCGCTCGCGCCGCCTACTCGCCCGACCGCCGTCGCCGCGCCGCCGCTCGGCCAGCCACCGCCGGCCGAGCCCCCGCCGCGCCTCGCCCGAGTCGCCGTCGGCAGCCACCACACCGGCCACCTCCGGTTGTTTCAGGGAGCTTAGGGGAGCCCAGGGGAGCTTCTACGGACTGATTTGGGCTTCGCGGAGGCGCTGTCTTCGCACGCTTCCATTGCTTAGCACTCGTGGCGTGTCGGGGTATACTCTTTCCTTTATTTTGCACACGCCGCACTTTTTACACTTTTCGGCGCGCGCTCGGGGCACATATGCCACCCCGGACACGGCCGCGGTCGAGGAGAGCTTCCGCCAAGCGGAAGCGGTCGGATGACGCCGGCCCCTCCCACGAGTTGGAGGACTCTCCTCCGCCTTCTCCCACACACCCCATCCACCCAGCACAGCCTGCATGCCCCGCACACCCCGCACAGCCTGCAGCGCCCACACAGCCCGCACAGCCCGCACAGCCACTCCCTGCCGCTCCACAGCCACCACCTCCGGCTCCACTGGTCGGGCCGCTCGGGATTACGTTTCGAGACGACGCACACCGCGTCGTCTTCGAGTGTGTCTCCCAGCGCTCGATCGTACCCTCCAGGTTTGCACACCTTGCCGACCTAGGATGCCTGGGGGTACTAGAGGGGATGCTCACGTTGTACGACAACGTGGGCTGGCGAGATTTCTTTCAGGTGTCGGCGGACACGTTTATCCGTCCGACACTTGAGGTACTTAGTTCGATCGCCCGGACCGACGAGGGATGCTCGTTTCGGTTCATGGACCGGGAGTGCCAGGTCACTCTCGGTATGATGAGAGCATTTTTCTCGTGGCCCGATGTCCCCGGAGCCGATCGCGGTTACGGCCCCACCCATATCCCCCCCACATTCCTTCGACGCCGGTGCCTTCTGGGCCCGGATTACGGGTCTTCACGCTGCCTTTGACCCTAGTAGGGCCAAGGCCTCGGCCATTGTCCATCCCTGCCTCCGTATTGCTCAGCGCCTTATGGCGACGACCTTTTTGGCCAGATATGAGCTGGGCACGATGTCTACGCCAGAGCTCTACATGCTCTACACGATGACACTGCCCAGAGCTCTATCTAGGGATGGCGATGAGCTTTTCCCCGCCGTCGTGATTGATGTCGCGGCTTGGTTTTTGGACCGCATCATTGTATCGGTGGGCGCTCGCCACCGATATGCTGCAGCGGCCTGATCACCTTGCTTGCCCTTATGACCGGCGAGGACTTCCCTGACGACCTGCGATGAGCACCGGGCCCCACTTCTCTGTCGATTGATGTCATGGCCCGGATGAAGATGCTTCGTCCGCACGGTGAGCGACACTGGGTCTGGTTGCACGGCCCTTACGGTGCCGATTACATGATTCTTCCGAGCCCAGCTCGGACTCAGATTGCACCAGCCCATGTGGACTGGCTCCCTGCGATGGATGTTCTCATCCCCGCTGCTTACGTGCTCGAGGCCGAGGAGGCCGAGGAGGCCCACGCTGCCCACGCTGCCCCCGCAGACCCTGTCGCCCCTGCCGAGCCTGCTGCCCCTGTTGACCCCGTGGCCCCTCAGCCTATACCTGATGTTTCTGCTGCTCCTGACACCTCTGTCCACACCTCTGTCGGTGTCAGGAGTACCTTAGCTGAGCCCACCCCCGCCACTTCCACGCCTGTCACCACCACCACTAGCCCTCTGTCTGCTGAGCCCGTTTCTTTTGCCACACCCGAGCGCCCGCCGACCGTAGTTGAGTGCGGAGAGCCCTCTGTCTCCACTGCTGCTGTATTTTCTGATAGTGTCGTGGCGTCTGTCCACACTTCTGTGCCACTGACCTCTCTGGCCGCCTCGCTGCCACTTTTGCACTCTTCTTTCGCTGCTGCTGCCTCCACTTCTCACCAGCCGGTGCCCCGGCCTCACACTGAGGCCAGGCCCACATTTGCGAGCGCAGCGCCTTTCGTTCCCTTCCCCGCTGAGCCCGTCACATACGCGACCCGAGTACGCCAGCCCCGCCCTGCACAGACCCGACCGGTGCGTCCCTCTGCACCACCCCCCCGACACTGTACTTCAGAGCATTCGTGATCTAGAGGGGGCGGTGAGTGGCCTCAGAGGCGACCTTAGGACCCTGTCCTCCACCGTCTTTGTGATGGCTGGCCGCTTTGACCTGCTCCCGCAGATTCACTACTGTCTTACCCAGGTCCTGGAGCGTCTCCCCCGCGTCCCCGTACCCACACAGCAGGTTCCCACCCCCGCTTCCACCCACACTCGGCCTGCTTCCACTTCCACACCCACACCTGCTCAGCAGCCTGCACCACCACCACCACCACCTCCGCCTCAGGACGGAGACGGCGCAGCACCACCTTCTTAGGCACCCTTGATGCCATCGATCATTCCTGCCGTTGTGCTGCCCGTTTCTGCTGGGTCCTGTTGCATTTTTGTCCACCCCCCTCCCCTCACTTATTTTGGGTTTCTCATTCAGATCGTATCCTTATATATCTTTTTTGGGAGAGAGGGAGAGTTTTGGTGCCCCACCTTTATATCTGTATCACTCCATTCCTGCATGCATCATGTCCGCATCATATTTTTAGTTTCTTTATTTTTCGTTTATTTTCCTTTTTTCCCCATCATGCATGCATCCTCACTTACCCCTCACATTACTTGTCTCTCGGTGTGCCCCACTTTGCACATTGAGGACACTGTGCCATTTAGCTTGGGGGAGTGAGTTCTCACCTTCTTTTTCGATTTGTCACCTTTATTTTTAGTTTTTACGCCATTTTCCGCTTTTGCACTTATTTTCATCATTTTTCCTCATTTTACCATGCATCACGTTTTTCTTATTTTTCTGCATGCCGCATTGTAAATAGTTCTATTTTCCCTTTATCTTTATTTCTTTCTTTTTCATCTCATGCTAGAGATGACTTTTCTGTGATGATGATGACGTGGAGTTAGCTTACTCTATTTGCATGCTATATTTGTCATGTCTTAGACTTTATTTCTGATATCATATGCTATGACTTGCCTTGCATCTAGAGATAGTAACCCACACTTTTTCCACATGAAAATTGATGAAATTTTATTATTAGCTGAGTCTGAATATTCATATGTATGCTATCACAGAAAACACACCAAGATTCACGCATTGAATGCCTATATCTGGAGTACTGATTTCTTTTCCTATATCACTTCTATATGCATGAATTGTACATTTCACTTCAGGATGATTGAATGATGTTAGCTATGATAAATCTGGATTAGTTAGCTTTTTTGTGATCGAAACTGAGTAGATTAGATTACCCTGCTGAAGTTGTCGTGCATGTCTTATAGAGTGAACCGAGAGATATATTCATTTCTTTCTCCACAAATCTTGAACATCATTTCTCTACTTTTAAAATCATTGGTGAATCTCCCCTTAGCGATTCTATTATATAGCATTTCCCCCGCTATTAATTCCTAGCTCCAAATTTCTTATTCAAAAAAAAAGAAAAAAAAAGAGAAAAGAGAAAATATTCTTGTATATCATTATCTCTCTTTGAGTTGGGATCGTTGGGTATATATTTCTATTGTATCAAAAAAAAGAAAAAGAAAAGAGGAAAAATCCTCAATAAAAGATCCCATCTCACTTTCTTTCTTTCTTCTCTCTTTTCGTGTTCGTTTTTATTACTTTTGGAGCTTTATAAAAATGGGGATGTAAATATTTTTTTATGCCACCACGCCTATAGATAAGCTTGGGGGAGAGAACCCATTGATGTGTGAGAGAGTGACTACTTGACGTTGCACGACAACCTAGGCTAAGTAATATTCTGTACTCAATGAGATTATTTCTAGCTTTACGAAGTCCAGAAATCTAAGCCTATCACTCATGTCATGAAATCCATACTTTTCTATTCTCTCTATTCTATAGTGTGATACTCTTATACTCCTGATAGAAAGCATTCAATTGAAAAGTGTGTGATCTGTGATTTGTATACCGCTTTAAATGATTCAGACGATGTTAATTATAAGATTATTCCGTTTTTCATGATTATATTGTTGTTCGTGGGTTTTCTATTTCTATTTGCACAATTATACTATGATATCAAAATAAAACTCTTTGACATGTGTTTTTCATTCAGTGCATGCTATACGAGTAAGCGAAACCCACGTCCTGAGGAAATGATCTAGCAGCTTACCTCTTCGCTTCTTTCTTTCTTCTTTATTTTAATTTCGTTTTTCATTCTTCTCCGTTTTTCATTTTTCATTTTTTCGCCGTTTTCGTTTTCCGAATCCACCGGGTTCTCCTTTTACTTATCTTCCTCGAGGACGGGTAAGAGGTAAGCTTGGGGGATTTTGATCACTCCTTATTTTACACCTTTTTCACGCATGTTTGCAGCCATTTAGATCGCCCAAATCATGTTTTTCACGATATATCGACGATATTGCGATGCTTTTCACGATTTGTTGTTTTTGTCGCATTTCAGGTGATTTGGCGCGATTTGGAGTGATCTCGAGACGCGCTTACTCCAGAGGGTCACTGACGACCTCCCCGAGGGGTATTTTGCTGTTGGAGAGGAGCGGAAGAAGAACGGAAGTTGCAGGAGCGACGAGGAGGCCAAAACAAGCTGTTTGGGCATGTTTTGTGTCCCACTCGGCCGAGTGAAGGAGTCACTCGGCCGACCAGCGAGACACCGCTCGGCCGACCAGATCAGACACGATTCATATGTGCACTCGGCCGAGCAACGGATACCACATCGGCCGAGTGACGAGACCCCGTCCGCCCGAGTGGCGCCCAGACGAAGCCATTCAAAAATCGCCAAGTTACTGTTTTTCGGCTGCCTGAGCTTCAGAAGACCCACTCGGCCGAGTGGATAATCCCGACCGCCCGAGTACCAAGAAGCCATCGGCCGAGTGATGACAACTCACTCGGCCGAGCCGCCCCCGAAGTGAAAACCCCTGAAGATCGAGACTTACTGGAAATTTACAGGGTTTTCACTCGGCCGAGCGACTTTTGTCACTCGGCCGAGTGCGACGCGCTGCCTGTAGCGAAAATTGCAGAAAACAGGCTGCGCAGGGGTATTTTGGTCACAGTTTTTGGACGATTTTGGGGGGTATTTAACCCCTGTTTTTACCCTAGTTTTAGAGAGCTTTTCTATTAGATTTTTTGTAGCCTTTTAGATTAACTTTTTAGCTTTATTCTTGAGATTGGAGAGGAGACAAAAGTTGATTTTTGAAGAATTATTTGAAGAACTCCATTGGTTTGTGTTTTCTCTTCTCTAAAAATTCTATTTTTATTGCATATCTCAATATTGTGATGAATTCTATTGCTTATTTCATTGATTATTTTTGTGATCTTGCTATGAATTGTGAGTAGTCGCCACGTCTTGGGGCGTGGGGATGAACCATACAAGCCCCATTTCATGATTGTGATGAATTGGTCGGAATTTTGCTAGAATTGCTATTAGGGATTAGATTGTGATCAATTTACTAAGGATGGCTAGGAATTCATACCGATTGGGATTTGCAAGAGATTGGATCCCAATTCGATAGGAACCCTAGAAATCCGAATTGGGTTGGAATCGAATTTCCGTAGTGTCGGTTTACAAGAGATTGGACCGATACTAGGGTTTCCGGTTCCAATTCCGTGCCAATACCCATTTGCAAGAGATTGGACGGGTAGGAACTATCCCAAACTAGGTCGCGGGCCGAGTTTGCAAGAGATTGGGCTCGGTGCGCGATTGAACGATGATGTTGATCCTAATGCTAGTTTCCCTAGGCTAGGGTTTGCAAGAGATTGGACCCGAACCTAGGATAGCTATAGGCCGGCAACAGCGCGAGAGCGTGAGCTTGGTTCTACATTCAGTTGCAACTAGTTCATCCAAAATCTTATTCTAGCAATTTTGATACCGATGAACCACATTTACGAAAGACGGTGAGTAGCGGGAATTCCCCATTCCCTAGACGTTCTTTATTTGATTTGATATTTCCGTACTTTGTCTGACGATTGTGACAGGATCGCCAAAGGCAAATTTCTCTCTTCTTAAATAGCCAGGTTGATTGGAACAAGCACGGTCATTCGTCCTCCCTGTGTTCGATAACCCGCTCGCTGTTATACCGTGCGCTTGCGGTAAAACTACAACCGTTCTTTGGGGTTACATCCCGGAGCGATCATTCTACAACAAGAAATCACTCTTAAATACATTCAGTAATAATAAATGCTGAATTAAATTGGAAAAAAGTTGAAGGCGCAAGTAATCGAACCCGTGACAACCAATAGGAGTGAACGACAACTCAATCCCAGAAACCAAACTACCAATTAGCAACCTTGTGTTGAATCAGTATATAATATATATATATATATATATATATATATTTATTTATATTTATATTTATATTTATATTTATAAGTAAAACGGGTCAAATTCGGGTCAACCGGGTTGAGTGGTCAAACACGTACCCGACCCGGATTTTATCCGGGTCGGTCGGGTTGACCCGAATCCGACCTGACTTGGATTGGCCTTTACCCATGCCCAGCCGAAGAGGCCGGGTTCGGGTCTAGTCTGGTCTGATCTGGTCCGGTCTGGTCTGGTCCATTTTGCCACCCCCTAACTTGGAGTACTGCTTTGCATCTTAAAGTCACTTCTTATTGCATGAAATGTGTATTGAACTTCTAGGTTTAATGAATTGATTGCCGCTTGATATGGATAGATTAGTTTACTTTTAGGAATCAAACTAAGTAGATGACATTACCCTGCTGAAGTTATTGTGCACATACAAAAGAGTGAATCGAGCGTTATCATATATTCTTTCTCCACATATCTTGAAAAGTATTTCTATACATATAATCATTGGTAAATCTCCCCTTTAATGAATCATATTATTGCATCGTCCCATGCTAAAAAAGAAATAAGCTCCATTATCCCAAAAAGTCAAAAGAAAAGAAAAATTTATGTCTTTGCATCTTTCTTTGGGATTGTTCTTTTGTATAAAAAAGAGAAAAAAAGAAAAAGAAAAGTTTCATTGTATATACCCAATCCCCATCTTTACTTCTTTGTTGTTTTCATTTTCATATATGGAGCTACAGAACAAAATATGGGAAATAGTTCATGTTTGATGCCACTCGCTTATATATAAGCTTAGGGGAGGAGATCCAATGGTATGTGAGAGAATGTCTACTTATATGTGCATAACGACCAAAGCTAGGTAATTTCTGATACTTGGAGAGATGACTTAGAGTATAACGACGTCTATGAATTGAAAAATTGGTATGAAATTCATGAAAACCACCTTTTTCTATTCTTATTGATTTGAATTGTGTGATATCTCTTATACTCCAAGTAGAACCAGTCAATTGAAAAGTGTGTTGCCTATGATTATGTATATCGTTTTTCTATGCCTTGGACGACGTTTGATTCTAAAATGATTTCATATTTCATATGATTCACGTTATTCTTAGTTTTTCTATCAAATGCACCTATATGAGATGATATCGAAATAGAAGCTTTAGTGATGTTTCTTATTTATTGCTCGTGCTATTTGAGTAAGCAAACTCGAGTTTTGAGAGAATGATCTAGCACTTCTCTTCTTTATCTTCTTTTTCATCTATTTGATTTTTCTTTATTCGCCAAGTTCACTTTTTACTTATCTTCCTCGAGGACGAGTAAGAGGTAAGCTTGGGTGATTTTGATAGGATCATATTTTACACTTTATTTCTGTATTTTTACATCCCATAACGATTGCTCATATCGCGATTTTAATGATTATACAATGTTTTCACGATATATTTCACTATTCCTTTGTTTCATCTGATTTCAGGAAATATGGATCAATCGGAGCAATTGGAGCCACAAACGTCTACACGCATGTCCGAGCATCATTAACGATGATACCGGAGAGCTAACGGCGCTGGAGGATGAGTAGAAGAAGAATGAAGGCGAAGAAAACGACGAGGAATCAAGAAGAGAGAAAGAAGAGTACGAAAGCAGCCCACTCGACCGAGTGAAGCAGCCCACTCGACCGAGTGAAGCTGACACGCCCTATCCAGCCTGAAGAAGAGCCAGACTGCACTCGACCGAGTGAAACAGCTCACTCGACCGAGTGAGAAGACCACTCCACCGACTGTAGTTAAAAATTGTGAAGAATTCATTCGACGCTTCTCTGTTTTTAAGGAGGATCTCTAGTAGGTCTTACTCGACCGAGTATGAATCTCACTCGACCGAGTGAGAAGACTACTTGACCGAGTGATCTGAACTTCCAGAACGCTGAAAACCCCAATTCCTATAGATTTCTTACTCGACCGAGTGAGCAGTTCACTCGGCCGAGTGCGTCGTCGGGCATATCCCCAAACCTATGGTTTACAATTTTTCAGGGGAATATCTGTCAAGATTTTCTGATTCTTTTGGGTGGCTATAAATACCCAGTTTTCATAGCAGCCCTGGGAGAGACTCTTTAGAATAATTTTCTTAGTTTTAATTCTAGTTTTAGTTTTCTTTTGGCGAAAGGATTGGAGAGAAGGATCTAAATTTCTTATTCTTGAAGCTTGTATTCAAAAATTGGTTTGTCTAAACTCTTGCAAGTTGATATTTTTATGCCATGCTTCTCTCTAAATCTGAGTTTTGTGATGAATTCTATTGCATATCTTATTTCTAACGTGATTTCTATGATGAATTGTGAGTAGTCTCTTTGCTCTAGGGAAAAGGGATGACCCCTATGAATTTAAAGTATGATTTGTGAGATTTATTGAATTTCTATGTTGCTAAACTTGTTAAGAGTTAGATTGTGGTCGATTTATTACAATAGCTAGGGATTTCTATTGGATCTTGAGAGCTCAACAGATGATATTGATGTAAGGGAAGCCCTAGATATTCGATTTAGATCTATAATCGAGATCCCTAGATTGGTGCGAGAGAGCGACCAAAGATAACATCTTTATTATATTTCTATAATTATATTCGTTTGTACGACGGTAAAACGAATACGAACTATCACGATATAGATTCGAAATGTTGCCCGAGAGCGAGCTTGGGTTGGAATTGAATATCATTGTTAATCTTAATGCTAGTGATTTGAACTAGGCTTGCGCAAGAGCGAGGCTCTAGTTAAGATTGCTATAGACTTGCGTAGCATGAGAGCGTGCGTTGGTTCCCAATTTAGTTGCGACAAGTTCACCCTAAATCAAGTGTTGTAATGTAGGAATTCATAGTGGGGATTCCCATGCCCTAGGCATTCTTATAAATTGAATTTATAACACTTTGAACGATTGTGACACCAATTTACAATAGCTCAGTAATCTGTATAGATACCAATAGTTCCTCCTCGTGATTCGATACCCGCTTACCACTTAACTGTGCGCTTGCGGTAAAACTACATTGTTTTCGGAGTTACTATCCGAGACGGTCAAGTTTTTGGTGCCGTTGCCTGAGATTTATCTCCGTGTAATTTGCACCATAACTAGGTAGTTTCTGGGTGTAATTTCTAATCGATCAGTGATAATAAGTCTATATTAAATGGGATTTAATAAAGTCACAAATTGTTTGCGATATAAGCATTAGTAGAATGCTATAAGGGATTGTTGCCAATGATGCAAAAGGGTTTAAAATACATCACAAAATTTTTACTGTAATATTTTAAACAATATGATGCATATAAAAGGATATATTGGTTCTTGGGATAGTCCCATTCGAACCATGCCTTCAAACGGATTGAAAATCAGCCCAATCGGAGCTCAAACGAGTCCGGAAACGCAAAAAAACTACAAAACAAAGGGCAAAGAGGTCTAGCGGGTCAGACCCACTAAAGCGGGTCCGACCCACTGGGGTGGCCCGTGTGCAACACACGTAGGCGCAGCACGCTGGCGGCGCCAATGTGGGCCCGTGCGCGGGCTGCGCCCATGCGGGCGCCCCCTCTGGCCCAACGCAGGTGTGTCACGTGGTGCGCCCGCAGCAGCCGTGGGCCCTACTGTGGGGCCCACGTTTTAGGGTTTTTGAAACCTATTTTGACGGCTGCAAAAATCTGATTGTTTATGGGGTTTTGTCCATCTTTGAGCATTCATTTGAGGGGTCAAATGAACTCGGAATGGATCACTGTTTGTTTCTATGCATTCACCGTTCAGTGCTCTTCGATTTGATTGATTGTATCACTTACGAAGCTCAACGTTGAGGGAGAGAAAATTCGTTGAAGTGTAGCCTTAGTGTAAGGCAAACTAACTTAATTTTCTCCCCTAAGATTAACTAGTCCCACATTGCTTGTGAGACGAGGAGGGGTACAGCTTTCTAAATAAATAAGGGCTGACCCCCTTGGAAAATTTGCACCAGGTCTCCGAATCGAGTAGCTCTGAAAAGTTTTGAGCACACTCGATCCGAGACAAAAATTATTGTTTCCTCCTGTAATTCATCTGTTCCTTTGTTCGCGTCCTAGCAAGATGAGGAAGAGGATTGGATTCGATCCAAAGTCTCAGACGTGGATCATGCTCAAATGAAACTTTCTTCGGCGAGTGATTGGCTCAGAGGCATGGTGTCGGCTCGCTTTAGGTGGACTAGTTTCGGAGGCACAGAGACGGCTTGCTTTAGGGATCTAACGTTGTTGCTGAACGCTTTGTTTTCTGCAGAAGCAAAGTTCCGGGTATGTTTTTAATGCTTTCATATTTATATTGTTGCAGTTAGTTTAGATCTATCTTTGGGGCTGTTCAGACCCAACCCAAGATAATAGTTTTCCTGGCTAGGGTTATGATATTCTTTGGACGTTTTATTAAAGTGTTTAATAAATTTATTTTTTCGCTGCTGTTTATATTTCAATCATCCGTCCGACGTAGAACATGCATAGATTTATGCCCTAAGGGTCCCTCAAAACCCAACATTGGTATCAGAGCTTGTTGAGCTTAAGTACGGGTTCATTGAGGTGTTCATTTAGGGCCGGGAAGGTCTTTGAATATTAGCTCTCTCCTTGCACACCTAGGAGAGGATGCATTGAGGTGTTTAAATAGAAGAGAGTACAATCCTATTGGAGACATGATTTCTCTTGAGATAGGAATCCCTTTGAAATAGATTTGCAATTCAAATCCAATCCAATCTTTTTCTCCATGATGCATAAGCAATTGTGGATGAAGTATGACTCCTCTTGAATTAATTTTTGCACAATTTCCCACACATATAATTCTTTTTGCACAAACAATTTCTTTTGCACATTTACCCCTGAAATCACTTAATGATAGCGTTAGTACCACATGACTTATTTGTCATCATCAAAATTAAAAGTATGACCTAGTTAGTGGACTAACTAGGTGATCAATAAAAAATGTAACTTCAAAGCAACCTCGTTATGGCATGAATTACATGAAGATGAATCCCCAACAACGGCGCCAAAAGCTTGATGCTCTCCGAATTTAACTCCAGAAACTTACCGCAAGTGCACAGTGTCAATGCTTTGTAATATAGAAAAATGTCGAACCCACAGGGAGGCCGATGCTTTTATAGTCTTGGATCTATTCAAAGTCTTAGAACAATTCTAGTTTGGCGTACTCAAAAAGATTGTCACGAATGGTTACTATCTCAATTAACAGTAGAATGTAAACTAGGGCAATAGGAGTCACCACTAGGATCGTCAGATATCAATGCTAGGCTACAATATCTACGTTGAATTAGCTTTATTAGGGAGAGATTGTCGCATCTAAAATTTAGAACTCGTGGCCAACCACCGTTGTACCACTCGTCTAACGTATCCCGTGCTTTGCTCCACCACCGTGGATGGCCTTACAAGCGATCAGTGCATTACGAACGACAATCTTTCTGAATCTTTACTCACGCCACCACCATGGATTAGAGATTTGATCCGTGTTTTGATGGCTCTCATTGATGCTACTTTCGTAGGTCATCAATTAGTAATATAGGACGCTGGTGGAAACCATCAAAGTGCATGCCACTACCGTGGAACTCTAATTGAATTCACTAACGTGCCTAATTAAGTTCATAGGATACCCGTCCAAGTGCATGCCACTCCCATGGATCACAAACTCTATATGAGATCTCCTACAAACTTGGTTGGATCAACCAAAACACATCCCTTTTATACAAAAAAACAATGTAAAAATCCTAACTTTGCATCGAAATCCTAAGATCCTAGGGCTAATCCATTATCCCTAGAGACGACTACTCACAATTCATATCTATATCAACAACAGCATTTAGAATAATAATAGAAATCATGATCACAATAAAAGACATCGAAATAAGCATAGAGAGATGAGATATCGTTACCAAAGCACTGAAGACGAACAAATAATCGCAGAGAATTAAGATCAAGTGATTCTAAGCAAAATACAATAATAAAAATATCAACTTGTCTTCAAAATAATCGCGACGGCTCAAGAACTCTCTAAGAAAAACTAAGAATTTCTAAGAAATAAAATCTGAATAGCCACCTTTAAAACTAGGGTAAAAACTATGCTTAAATACAATGGGGATGGACCCCACAAAAATCTGGAGAAAGGGCTTCATGGGCCCCCTTTCAGTTGGGCTGCAGCGCCCTACTCGGTCGAGTAGCGGCACCGCTCGGTCGAGTAGCGGCACCGCTCGGTCGAGTGGGGACACGGTCAACCACTTCTCTTTTCTTGGTTCAGCTTCAGATATGAGCAACTCAGTCGATTGATCGACGTGCTCGGTCGAGTCACTCAGTGATGCTCCTTTAGGGTTAAAGTACTGCTCTGAAATAAATTCCACTCGGCCGAGTAGTTGAAGTACTCGATCGAGTGCTGGTCTACTCAGTCGAGCTACAGTAAGTTGAGGTTGCCTTTGAAAATCTTCATTCTGATTGGGCTTCAGCTCGACCGAGCGGCTACAGCGCTCGGTCGAGTCACTCTTGTGCCTCATACTTTGATTAGGAATTGGAATTGGTCGTAGTTGGTCGAGTTGAGCTGACCAAGTGACTTTCTACTCAGTCGAGTGGCACGTGCATATCAGCTGGAGGAGTTCTTATCTTGTGTTGGAGGTCAGCTCGGTCGAGTGATGATGCACTCGACCGAGTAGTTTGGGAAAATTAGTATATGAGCTCCTTTCTCTCTTTCTCTCCTTTTCTTCTCTTCTCCTCCTCCAATCTTCTTATCCACCTCGTCGAACACATATCGAACCTCGCCATAGGTGCTCCGGATAGCTTGAATGTGGCCATGTGCTAAAATTGCTCCAAATCGCTCCAAAGTTCTTGAAAATCCACAATTCTAAACGAAAATCGAATATATTGTGAAAAGTGTGATAATATATACAAAAGTGAACTTTGGATGTCGAAAATGCCATGAAAACATGCGGTAAAAACATGGAAAACATGGACACATCAAAATGCCCAAGCTTACATCTTACTCGTCCTCGAGAAACAAGAATACGAAGCTCACCAGGAGTAAAAATAAGAAAAACAAAAAAGAATGCAAAGAGGAGAGGGTCGCTAGATTATTCTCTCAGATCTCATGCCATTCGCCACACATCACGATAACTCAAAAAATGAATCACATGCTAGCAAGAGATTTCATATCTTAAATGAATATAGTACTTGCAGGCTCAAGATGAACAAAAGGGACTTCTCTAAAGCTCATACAATCAACTCATATCTACATCACGCATTTCATAGTGTTGAATATACAAAACATTGGCGATGCACTTTTCAATCAAAAGCTATAGCCGAAGCATAGAAAATTCATACCAAGCATGCAATAGAGACTGGAATAAGAATCAAGACATTCACATAGTCATATTAAATCATAAGAAATCTCCCTAGCTAAGATATTTTGCTAGGTTTAAGTATTATCAAACTTCCCCATTCGTGCACATCTCCACTCTAACGTCATGCTCACTCATTTGGTCAAAAAAATTCATCCCCCCAAGCTTAACTTGAGGCGTTGCATCCAAAGGAAATGATTGTAGAATTTTGTCTTGGTTTTCCCAAGCATATATGTGACTCCAAGTGATGAAGCCGAGAATTTTTCTCTTTTTTCTTTTTTTTCTTTTGAAACCTTGTTTCTCATTTTTCTTTTTGGACTTTTTAGGAGCAATAGGATTTGTATTTTTGATTTTTGGCTCCTTTTTTTCTTTCTGTACCTTTTTTGGAGTTAGCTTTTCTTTTGTAGAGGATTTTTAGGAATGGATGCGATATAAGTAGCTTTGAGAGGTGAACTCAAATGACATGTAGAGAATAAAAAATATATGTAGAGAAAGAATTAATATAACACTCGGTTCACTCAAAAGTGTGTCCGAACGGTTTAGTAAGATAATACATCAACTAGACTCATATGTAAGCAAGGATAATCTTAATCATTTCAACGAGTAGTGAAATCAGGCAGTAAAGTTTTCAATCATATCAGGCATGCAACAAGAAAGCGAATAAGAAAATAAAAGCTGTGCTTTAGATATGTTAATGATGTGTGAATCTTGGTGCATTTCCAATGCGAGCATACTAAACACTACTTCATACATTCAGTTTCAATAAGCTTCGGCATTTACTTAGAGAAGTCATCAAAAGAAATATGTTTTGCAAGCACTTATGAATATCAAGATTATGAAATAACTCTAAGTAGCATGGCATGGAATATAAGCATCGTGATGGCTACGAAAGCAATAAGAGATGTCATCATAAGGAACTCATCTAGCAAAAGAAAGAAAAGAAAAAGTGGAATAAAATAAAACAAGCAGCACACAAACCGAAAGACGAGAAATATGATGCTAAAAAGAAAAAATGTGGTGAAAAATGGGTGGAAAATAAAGCGAAAATGATGCAAAGTGAAAGAAAAATAAATAAAAGCGATAGCGCTTATCTCCCAAGCTAAACACACCATTGTCCTCACTGCTGAGAACACTCGTGAAATATAGTGAATGATGCTAAGGTGGGGTGGGTGGGTAATGAGAAATCCTAAAAATAAGAAAACTAAAAGGAAAAGAAGAAAAAAATGAATGAATGCAAATGTGTGGTCTTAATGCCTAATATATGAACAAGCATGCAAATGATGTGATGATGCATATGCAGATGGATGAAAATGGGTTCTCCCCGTAAGCTATGCGGTGCTAGGATCCGTGTGGACAGATGTGCACAAGAAAGAGTGAGAGGGTAGAACATGGGCATAAATGCGAATGAAACAGCGGTACCACCATCTGGAGGTGGTGATGGGTCCCGTTGCAGCGGACCAGAAGATGGAGGGTCAACATGTGGTCGAGAGGCTCGGTATGTTGTGCCAGAGTGACTGGAGGTGATGGAGGAAGTGTAACAGGTGGTGCACCTTGTACCCTCAAAATGTCTAGAATCTCTCAAGTGTCCCGTCGTTGTGACTGGAAATGGGTAGTGACCGTCTGTCTGAAGGTGAGGAAGGCACACTTCAGCCCAGCAATCTCGGCCTCTACCGCTCTCAAGCGTGCATCAGTGTGGCAGGAGCTCGGTGGCTGACATGCACCACTAGGGGCACCTCTCTCTACCTGGACTCGTGCATGTGGTGCATGTGGTGCATGTGGTCTGACGATTTATTATTTGTAACTCCGAAGCAACCTTGTTATGGCGCAAAGTACACGGATATGAATCCCCAGCAACGGTGCCAAAAGCTTGATGCGCTCCGAATTTAACTCCAAAAACTTACCGCAAGTGAACAGTATCAAGGCTTTGTAATATAGAAAAATGTCGAACCCATGGGAGGCAGATACTTTTATAGTCTTGGATCTATTCAAAGTCTCAGAACAATGCTAGTTTGGCGTACTCAGAAAGGTTATCACAAATGGTTACTATCTCAATTAACAATAGAGTGTAAACTAGGGCAATAGGAGTCACCACTATGATCGTCAGATATCAATGCTAGGCTACAATTTCTACGTTGAATTGGCTTTATTAGGGCGAGATTGTCGCATCTAAAATTTAGAACTCATGGCTAACCACCATTGTGCCCCTCGTCTAACATATCTCGTGCTTAGCTCCACCACCATGGATGGCCTTACACGCGATCCGTGCATTAGGAATGACAATTATTCTTAATCTATACTCACGCCAATATCGTGGATTAGAGCTTCGATCCGTGTTTTGATGGCCCTCATTGATGCTACTACCGTAGGTCATCAATTAGTAATATAGGATGCCCGTGGAAACCATCAAAGTGTGTGCCACTACCGTAGATCACGAACTCTAATTGAATCCACTAACGTGCCTAATTAAGTTCATAGGATACTCGTCCAAGGTGCATGCCACTTTCGTGGATCACAAACCCTATATGAGATCTCCTACAAACTTGGCTGGATCAGCCAAAACACATCCCTTTTATACCAAAACAACGTAAAAATACTAATTTTACATCTAAATCCTAAGATCCTAGGGCTAATCCATTAGCCCTAGATACGACTACTCACAATTCATAGCGATATCAACAAAAGCGTTTAGAATAACAATAGAAATCATAAGCACAATAAAGCCATCGAAATTAGCATAGAGAGATGAGAGATTATTATCAAAGCGCTGAAGACGAACAAATAATCGCAGAGAATTAAGATCAAGAGATTCCAAGCAAATTACAATAGTAAAAATATCAACTTGTCTTCAAAACAATAGCAATGGCCCAAGAACTCTCTAAGAAAAACTAAGAACTTCTAAGAAATAAAATCTGAATAGCCTCCTTTAAAACTAGGATAAAAACTATGCTTAAATACAATGGGGATGGCCCCACAAAAATCTGGAGAAAGGGCTTCTTTGACCCCCTCTCAGTTGGGATGTGGCACCCTACTTGGTCAAGTAGCGGCGTCGCTCGGTCGAGTGGGGACACGGTCTGCCGCTTCTCCTTTCTTGGTTCAGCTTCAGATATGAGCCACACAGTCGAGTGATCGTCGTGCTCGGTCGAGTCACTCAGGGATGCTCCTTTAGGCTCAAAGTGCTGCTCTGAAACAAATTCTGCTCGACCGAGTAGTTGAAGTACTCAGTCGAGTGCTGGTCTACTCGGTCGAGCTACCGTAAGTTGAGAATGCCTTTGAAAATCTTCGTTCTGATCGGGCTTCAGCTCGACCGGAGTGCTCGGTCGAGTCACTCTTGTGCTCTCTTACTTTGACTAGGAATTGGAATTGGTCGTAGTTGGCCAAGTTGAGCTAACCGAGTGACTTTCTACTCGGTCGAGTGGCATGTGCATATCAGCTGGAGTAGTTCTCATCTTGCATTAGAGGTCAGCTCGGTCGAGTGCTAATGCACTCGACTGAGTGGTCTGGGAAAATCAGTATATGAGCTCCTTTCTCTCTTTCTCTCCTTCTCTTCTCTTCTCCTCCTCCAATTTTCTTCTCCACCACGTCGAACACCTATCGAACCTTGCCGTACGTGCTCCAGATAGCTCGGATGTGTCCATGTGCTAAAATTGCTCCAAATCCCTCCAAAGTTCCTGAAAATCCACAATTCTATATGAAAATCGAATATATCGTGAAAAGTGCGATAATATAACAAAAGCGAACTTTGGATGGCGAAAATGCCATGAAAACATACTGTAAAAACATGGAAAATATGGAAACATCACTAGGCTAACAATATCTCCAAATGGAAAATATGAAAACATACTGTAAAGTATTATGTGTCATGCTTGGTTCTGTGTTTAATCATTGTGTTTATTTGTTTATCTCTACGTATTGAAGTACAATAGGTATCAAAGCACGTCATCCATGCTGCTTTGTTGTCAAAGTGGGTGTGATCTTGGTTGTTCAGTACATAAATCATGAATACAATAGAAGGTGCTTCCGTTACTCGCCCTCTGCTGTAACGACTGGTTTTCATGTATTTGGATTATCTATATTATATTATATGTTTTGGTGGATTTTCTCCTTATGTGTGGTTTTCATCTCCGTAGCCTTCGTTTTCGTTCGTTTCGTTGTGATTCTTTAACTTCTTCCTTATATCGTTGATCTTGGAGTAAGTCACTCATGATGAACTTCAAATCGCTCATATTTTAGAGTTAGAGTGATCTTAGAAGCTGTAGGAATCTTCCTAGAACTTCGCGCTTCAATTCGGCACTTTTAGTGCACTTTAGTTGGTTCAAGAAGGGGGACCAACCGACTAGATTGAGATCTAGTCAGTCAGGAACTCTACTGGAACCGACTAGTTCATTGAATCTATTGTACAGGAGTTACTGTTTACTTTTAGTCGGTCTAAGAACAACCACCGACCGACTAGATGTGAAACTAGTCGGTCAGAACTTGCTCTCAGACCGACTAGTTCCTTCAATCAATTTTACCTAAGTTATTGTTTATCGTTAGTCGGTCCAAGAACAACCACCGACCGACTAGATGTGAAACTAGTCGGTCAGAACTTGCTCTCAGACCGACTAGTTCCTTCAATCAATTTTACCTAAGTTACTGTTTATCGTTAGTCGGTCCAAGAACAACCACCGACCGACTAGGTTGCAAACTAGTCGGTCAGCCATTGTTCTTTAACAGACTAATTCTTTGACCATTTCGACAACCTGAGTTACTGTTTGGTTTTAGTCGGTCACAGTTGGTCGACCGACCGACTAGTTGTTGAACTAGTCGGTCAACAACCCTTCTTTGACCGACTAATTGCTGTCGTAAACCTAGGGTTTGCCCAGCCGCCGGCTGTGCCTATTTAAACCCCCCAAACGTTTTTTCTTTCTTCCTTCATTTTCTCCTGAGCCTCCTTCTTCCCCAAATCATCATCCATCTTCCCCTAGCCTTCCTCCTTCATCAAGAGCCCCTCTCCCTCTCCATTAGGGTCGGCCACCTCCTCTAGGTCGCCGGAAAACCCCCAAAAACCCCCAAAAGCTCATTTCTCCAGATTTTCTCCCCATTTCCAGATCTGAACAGTAGGTTCCCCGGATCGTTTCTTCCGTCGTCGTGCTTGCTCAGCATCGTTCTTCCGCTTCCTACGGTAGTGATCGATCCTTTAATGTCCTAATAACCCGTTTTGTGATTTTTGTTAAACCCTAATATAAATGAATGTTGTTTTGATGATTGTTTCTCCATAACAGCGACTTCCCCGTAGATTAGCGTCCGTGAGAAGAACGTTCGTGATCGTCATCCTCGGTGCTAGGCAAGTGAAACTTGCCACTAAGGGTTTTGGGCCATGTCTTAGGCTATTTGCTTGTTGTAGGCGTAAAATAGACTAGGCGACGAAATGATACTCGCCTAGGCGCAATTTTAGGAACTAGCTTGACAACGAAGTTAGATCCGTCGTTTATCATGTTGCATAAGTACTACCATGTCACGTTTAATTTTAATTAACGGTACGCGAATTAATTGTCATCCATGCTATCCATGTTGAATGTCGCATTCGTAGCACACGCTACAATACTTGTGTTTCCTGGCTCGTGTTCCAGAAGCGGGACACGTGTGTTGGTCGATAGCCAATGCCCGATCTACTTGTTTCTGGCTAGGCACCTACGTTGCAGGCATAACCCTACGCCATACGTGTTAAATACACTTCCTGGCTCGTGATCCAGAAGCGAGCATTCCGCGTTCGGTGTAATTCCCTGGATCGATACACGTGGAGGGGTAGGGATAAGCGGTCACCTGAGCTTACGAGTTGGCCCGATCAGCCACTCTAGCCAGCAGACGAAATCTCTGTGCACAACTTGTTTACTTGACTTGTTTACTTGACGTGATCACTTGACGTGAACCACTTGACTTGTACTTGTCCGTGTTTTTACTTGTAAAACTTGTTATCCACGACATACTTGCTACTTGCTACTTGTACTTTCCTTTACTTGTCACTTCCATACTATACTTGACATGTTATGCATCATACTATAACTGCTAGGTTGTTAGTGTACTTTCCTTTCAGTTTCCTTGCCCAAGTCTATTAGACTTGCTGACATGTGCCCCTTTACTCTTTTGGGTGACACATGTTAGATCTCAAGCCTGAGAGTGCTGCGGAGGACGTGGTGTTTGATGACGCTGAGTCAGAACCTGCGTTCGTTGAGGAGTACGTGGACACTGGGGACCAGTCCTAGTGTCTTCGTTGAGCTTTCCCTTTTGTTTTAGACTGTTGTAGTTGTCGGTGCGCAGCACCTATACTCTGTTTATGTTTTTCTTTGTTGGCCTTGTTCTGGACCTTTAGACTCTTTCTTTTAGCCTGGTGGCTTTTCTGGATGTTGAACTTAATTTTAATGTTGGACAATGCTGAGATTTGGAATCTTATTTCTGTTTCTCCTTGTGTTATTATCTTGTTCTGTTCGTGATTACCGGGACCTGCACTTGTTTTACTGGCGCTTATCGGGCGTGTAGCTTCACAGCTCCACACCTGTGCGGACCTTCTCACGTCTCGCCTCCATTTTAGGGAAGCAGGGCGTGACATGTTTTGTTGGTGGCCCATGCAGGTCTTCTCTGTAACTGCGATTATCGGAATAACGATAATAATATTAGAATGTCCAATAAGCTAAGTTTGACGTCCGAGTCATAAGCTATGAGTCTAATCTATTTCGTTTTCTGTGTCATTAGATGGCAGGAAGGCGATTTACCCGTGGTGGTGGTAGTGCGCCCCCTCATGATGAGTAGCCTGAGCGGGAGCCCACCAGTGGGGAGATGATGCGGATGATGCTTCAGATGATGCAGGTGCAGCAGGGCGTGCTCCTGCAAGTCCAGAATGCTCCACTTGCTCGAGCTGCTCGGGCAATCCAGGATGCCCCTCGCTCCGAGCCGGGAGCGAAGTAATTTCGGGGGCTGGGTCCTGCTTATTTTGATGGGTCTGAGGGTCCTCTAGCCGTCGATGAGTGGATTCAGATCATTGAGGATAATTTGAAGATGGCGAAGATCAGCCCGGCTGGATGGGTTGATTTGGCGAAGAGGCAACTCAAGGATAATGCTCGGAACTGGTGGGACGCGGAAGAGAAGATGCTGGTGGAGCCGATAGCTTGGGCTACCTTTAAGTCCAGGTTTGATGAGGAGTTCTTTCCGAAGGCTGCTAGGAAGGAGATGCTGCAGCGTTTTATTGAGCTGAAGCAAGGGAGCTTGACGGTGGACCAGTACCACCAAGAGTTCACTAGGCTTAGTCGGTTCACACCGAAGATGGTGCAGGATGCTGATGAGAGGGCTCAGAGGTTCCTGCAGGGACTTGCTTTGGAGCTTCAGAGTTTTGTGTCTTCCTTTGATCTGGACTCTTATCAGAAGGTTCTGGTCGCTGCGAGGAGGCAGGAGCTGAACCTGAGCCAGAGGAGGGGACATGTTTCTGGTGCTGGGAAGAGGCCTGTGGAGCAGGCCAGGGCGGTGGTTAGGCCTGGTTTCAAGCCTAATCATCAGGTCCAGTTCAAGAGGCCAGGATGGCCTATTCAGAAGACTTGCCATTTCTGCGATCGGGCATATCAAGGATCAGTGTAGGAGATTCCTGGGCCAGTGTGTTGTCTGTGGAGATCCTACCCATACCATGAAGGATTGTCCGAGGTCGAAGCAGCCTTGGAAGGCACCTGTTGCAGCACATCCGTTACAGCAGAGAGCGCCTGTTCCTGCTGGACGTGGGGCAGCTCTTGCCCCACAGAGACAGGCTTTTCAGCAGGCTTTTCCGCCGAGGAGGCTGGCTTTTCTGATGACCGAGGTGGAGAGCATGGCTGTGGATGAGGTTATCGCAGGTAACTCTCCTTCTAGCTGTTTCTTTCTTAGTTAGTTTGATTGTTAGATTATATTTGGTTGCTTGCACATGATTGTTTGCTAGACTAGGGCTTGATTGTTAGACTGTTTGTAGGTGTGGTTTTGGTGTGCACTTTTCCTGCATGAGTTCTCTTTGACTCTGGTGCATCGATGTGCATTATTTCTCGAAGCTTCGTGGAGAAGCATTCCTTGTCGACGACCCCTCTTTCCAAGAGTTGGAATATCGTTACATGGAATGGCGTGGTCTCGGTGCATCATGGTTGCAATTCTTGCTCGTTGGTGGTTTTTGGACATGAGCTTTACGCTGACTTCATTGTCCATGACATCATCAACTATGATGCGGTCCTTGGGATGGATTGGCTTGCGAGCTTCTATGCTACGATCGACTGTCAGAGGAAGAAGGTGGTGTTCGAGATTCCCGGACATCCAGTATTTGAGTTCAGCCGAGGTAGCAGTTCGCTCGGTTCGGTCAGGTTTCGGGCCAGGCCGGTGGAGTTTGTGGCTATGCAGATGGAGCTGGAGAGGCCAGCTGTGGTGCGGGACTTCGATGACGTCTTCCCCGAGGAGATGTCTGGGTTGCCACCCGATCGAGCTCTCGAGTTTTCGATTGATCTTATTCCGGGAGCGCAGCCAATTTCGAAGGCGCCATATCGTATGGCACCCGCTGAGTTGGAGGAATTGCGGAAGCAGCTGGATGAGCTTTTGCAGAAGGGTTATATCAATCCTAGTGTGTCTCCGTGGGGAGCACCGGTGCTGCTGGTAAAGAAGAAGGATGGTTCACGTCGCATGTGCGTGGACTATTGGGAGCTGAATGCGGTGACCATCAAGAATAAGTACCCGTTGCCTCGCATTGATGATATTTTTGATCAGCTTGGGGGTTCGAGGGTGTTTTCGAAGTTGGATCTGAGGAGTGGTTATCATCAGCTGAAGGTGAAGAAGGATGATGTTCTGAAGACAGCATTCAGGATGAAGTATGGACAATATGAGTTTGTGGTTATGCCTTTCGGTGTAACCAACGCACCCGCAGTTTTCATGAATCTGATGAACCTGATTTTCAACGACTTTTTAGATTAGTTTGTCGTTATCTTTATTGACGACATTTTGATCTATTCAAAGTCGGAGGAAGAGCATGCCTCGCACTTGAGGACAGTATGGGAGATTTTGAGGAAGCATAGGTTGTATGCTAAGTTTTCGAAGTGCGAGTTTTGGCTGGACAGAGTTACTTTTCTCGGGCATGTGGTGACTGGAGATGGTATTTCAGTGGATCCCGTGAAGATCATAGCTATTCGGGAGTGGCCTGTTCCGCAGTCAGCGTCTGAGATCCGGAGTTTCCTTGGGCTTGCTGGTTACTATCGGCGCTTCATTAAGGACTTTTCTCGTATTGCTGAGCCGATGACCAGATTGACGCAGAAGGATGTGCCTTTTGTTTGGTCGGGTGATTGTGAGAATGCTTTGGCGTCCTGAGGGAGAGATTGACGACTGCCCCTATTCTTGTTGTGCCTGATCGCATCGGTGGATTTGAGATCTTTTGCGATGCTTCTGGCAAGGGTCTCGGTTGTGTGTTGCATCAGCACGGGCATGTTGTGGCGTATGCTTCGCGTCAGCTCAAGACTCATGAGAAGAATTACCCGACACACGATTTGGAGTTGGCTGCTGTCGTGTTTGCGCTCAAGATTTGGAGGCACTTCCTGCTGAGTGAGAAAGTGAAGATCTTCACCGATCACAAAAGCTTGAAGTATATTTTTACTCAGAAGGAGCTCAACATGCGACATCGTCGATGGTTAGAGCTCATGGCGGATTATGAGATTGATTTGCAGTATCACCCTGGCAAGGTGAATGTGGTTCCTGATGCGCTGAGTAGGCTTCCAGCGGTGATGATTTTGACTTCGCAGTGGAGATTGCAGCAGGATTTTTGCGAGTCTGGTGTTGAGGTTGTCCTTCCCGGAGAGGCCTCTTCGTTGATGACTATGCAGATTCGATCGACGATCGTGGATCGGATCAAGGCTGGCCTGGATGGAGATCCGAAGCTGGTGAAGACTCGGGAGCAGGTGGAAGCCGGTCTGCGGACTGACTTTTTGATTCATGAGGATGGCTCGCTGAGGTTTGGAGCCAGGTTGTGTGTGCCCTTTGGGGATGTTAGAGAGGAGTTGATGGTGGAGGCACACAGTTCGCCGTATTCTGTGCATCCTGGTGGGACCAAGATGTACAAGGATCTTCGTCTGAACTATTGGTGGCATGGTATGAAGAGGAGTGTGGCTCGGAGTGTAGCCAAGTGCTTGGTTTGCCAGCAGGTAAAGGCGGAGCATCAGCGTACGGCAGGGTTGCTACAACCGCTTCCGATTCCGGAGTAGAAGTGGCAACACATCACTATGGATTTCGTGACTGGACTACCTCGGAGTCCGAAGCAGAATGACGCGATTTGGGTGATCATAGATCGATTGACCAAATCCGTGCACTTTATTCCGTTCCAAGTAGGACAGTCCACTGAGGCACTAGCGATGAGATATATGGAGGTAAATTCTTTTACTCTCCGTTTTTATTTCCTTTTTCCTAGTTTAGATAGTGATGTGACGTGAATCGTGCAGGAGATCATGCGACTTCATGGAGTCCCCGTGAGTATCGTGTCAGACAGAGACACGAGGTTCACATCTCAGTTCTGGCAGAGTTTACAGAAGAGTTTGGGTACGCGTCTGAGTTTCAGCACGGCGTACCATCCGCAGACGGATGGCCAGTCCGAGAGGACGATTCAGATCTTGGAGGACATGCTGAGGGCGTGCATGTTGGATTTCAAGGGTTCGTGGGAGGACCATCTACATCTGGTGGAGTTTTCCTACAACAACAGCTTCCAGGCGAGTATTGACATGGCGCCTTTCGCCGCGCTATATGTGAGGAAATGTCGATCGCAGTTGAGTTGGGATGACATTGGTGATCGGGAGTTTGTGGGACCTGAGATGATTGTGGAGGCCGTGGATGTTGTCAGGAACATTCGGGAGAGGTTGAGGATTGCTCAGGACCGTTTTAAGCATTGGGCGGATGCTAAACGACGTCCTATGGAGTTTCAGCCAGGCGACCATGTGTTCTTGAAGATTTCCCCGAATCGTGGTGTGATTCACTTTGGGAAGCGAGTGAAGTTGAGCCCGCGGTACATTGGACCGTTTGACATTCTGGAGAGAGTTGGCGAGGTAGCCTACCGCTTAGCCTTGCCGCCATCTTTGGAGGGAGTTCACAATGTTTTCCATGTGTCGCAGCTTCGTCGATACATTAGCGATCCATCTCATGCTGTGGATTTCTCGGAGATTACCGTTCACCCTGATATGACGTATGACCAGCAGCCAGTGCAGATTCTGGACAGGCGTCAGAAGTCGCTCCGGAACAAGGTTGTCAATCTTGTGAGGGTGATGTGGTGACATGGCTCGCCTGGAGAGTCTACTTGGGAGAATGAGGATGAGATGCGAGAGCGTTTCCCACTTTTGTTCCCGGACACGTGAGTGTTGGGAAATTCCGAGGACGGAATTTTTCTTGAGTTGGGGAGGATGTAACGACTGGTTTTCATGTATTTGGATTATCTATATTATATTATATGTTTTGGTGGATTTTCTCCTTATGTGTGGTTTTCATCTCTGTAGCCTTCGTTTTCATTCGTTTCGTTGTGATTCTTTTACTTCTTCCTTATATCGTTGATCTTGGAGTAAGTCACTCATGACGAACTTCAAATCGCTCATATTTTAGAGTTAGAGTGATCCTAGAAGCCGTAGGAATCTTCCTAGAACTTCGCGCTTCAATTCGGCACTTTTAGTGCACTTTAGTTGGTTCAAGAAGGGGGACCAACCGACTAGATTGAGATCTAGTCGGTCAGGAACTTTACTGGAACTGACTAGTTCATTGAATCTATTGTACAGGAGTTACTGTTTACTTTTAGTCGGTCTAAGAACAACCACCGACCGACTAGATGTGAAACTAGTCGGTCAGAACTTGCTCTCAGACCGACTAGTTCCTTCAATCAATTTTACCTAAGTTATTGTTTATCGTTAGTCGGTCCAAGAACAACCACCGACCGACTAGATGTGAAACTAGTCGGTCAGAACTTGCTCTCAGACCGACTAGTTCCTTCAATCAATTTTACCTAAGTTACTGTTTATCGTTAGCCGGTCCAAGAACAACCACCGACTGACTAGGTTGCAAACTAGTCAGTCAGCCATTGTTCTTTAACCGACTAATTCTTTGACCATTTCAACAACCTGAGTTACTGTTTGGTTTTAGTCGGTCACAGTTGGTCAACCGACCGACTAGTTGTTGAACTAGTCGGTCAACAACCCTTCTTTGACCGACTAATTGCTGTCGTAAACCTAGGGTTTGCCCAGCCGCCGGCTGTGCCTATTTAAACCCCCCAAACTTTTTTCTTTCTTCATTCATTTTCTCCTGAGCCTCCTTCTTCCCCAAATCATCATCCATCTTCCCCTAGCCTTCCTCCTTCATCAAGAGCCCCTCTCCCTCTCCATTAGGGCCGGCCACCTCCTCTAGGTCGCCGGAAAACCCCCAAAACCCCCAAAATCTCACTTCTCCAGATTTTCTCTCCATTCCAGATCTGAACCGTAGGTTCCCCGGATCGTTTCTTCCGTCGCCGTGCTTGCTCAGCATCGTTCTTCTGCTTCCTACGGTAGTGATCGATCCTTTAATGTCCTCATAACCCGTTTTGTGATTTTTGTTAAACCCTAATATAAATGAATGTTGTTTTGATGATTGTTTCTCCATAACAGCGACTTCCCCGTAGATTAGCGTCCGTGAGAAGAATGTTCGTGATCGTCATCCTCGGTGCTAGGCAAGTGAAACTTGCCACTTAAGGTTTTGGGCCATGTCTTAGGCCATTTGCTTGTTGTAGGCGTAAAAGAGACTAGGCGACGAAATGATACTCGCCTAGGCGCAATTTTAGGAACTAGCTTGACAACGAAGTTAGATCCGTCGTTTATCATGTTGCATAAGTACTACCATGTCATGTTTAATTTTAATTAACGGTACGTGAATTAATTGTCATCCATGCTATCCATGTTGAATGTCGTATTCGTAGAACACGCTACAATACTTGTGTTTCCTGGCTCGTGTTCCAGAAGCGGGCCACGTGTGTTGGTCGATAGCCAATGCCCGATCTACTTGTTTTCGGCTAGGCACCTGCGTTGCAGGCATAACCCTATGCCATACGTGTTAAATACACTTCCTGGCTCGTGATCCAGACGCGAGCATTCCGTGTTTGGGGTAATTCCCTGGCTCGATACATGTGGAGGGGTAGGGATAAGCGGTCACCTGAGCTTACGAGTTGGCCCAACCAGCCACTCTAGCCAGCAGACGAAATCTCTGTGCACAACTTGTTTACTTGACTTGTTTACTTGACATGATCACTTGACGTGAACCACTTGACTTGTACTTGTCCGTGTTTTTACTTGTAAAACTTGTTATCCACGACATACTTGTTACTTGCTACTTGTACTTCCCTTTACTTGTCACTTCCATACTATACTTGCCATGTTATGCATCATACTATAACTGCTAGGTTGTTAGTGTACTTTCCTTTCAGTTTCCTTGCCTAAGTCTTTTAGACTTGCTGACATGTGCCCCTTTACTCTTTTGGGTGACACATGTTAGATCCCGAGCCTGAGAGTGCTGCGGAGGACGTGGTGTTTGCTGACGCTGAGTCAGAACCTGCGTTCGTTGAGGAGTACGTGGACACTGGGGACCAGTCCTAGTGTCTTCGTTGAGCTTTCCCTTTTGTTTTAGACTGCTGTAGTTGTCGGTGCGTAGCACCTATACTCTGTTTATGTTTGTCTTTGTTGGCCTTGTTCTGGGCCTTTAGACTCTTTCTTTTAGCCTGGTGGCTTTTCTGGATGTTGAACTTAATTTTACTGTTGGACAATGCTGAGATTTGGAATCTTATTTCTGTTTCTCCTTGTGTTATTATCTTGTTTTGTTCATGGGTACAGGGACCTGCACTTGTTTTACTGACGCTTATCGGGCGTGTAGCTTCACAGCTCCACACCCGTGCAGACCTTCTCACGGCTTGCCTCCATTTTAGGGAAGCGGGGCGTGATATCTGCTACTCACTGGTACTAACTATACATACTGGAAGTCTCGAATGCATGCCTTCATCAAGTAAGAGACTGGAGCAGTGTTGATTGCCCTCACTGGTACCAACTATACATATTGGAAGTCTCGAATGCATGCCCTCACTGGTACCAACTATACTACTCCGGTTGACATCGACAAAGAAGGCAAAGAACACCTCAAACCTGTAAGAGACTGGAGCCCAGAAGAAGATCGAGCAGCTCTACGGAACTCATAGGCCGTGAATGCCATTTTTACCACTGTTGACGAAGAGCAGTTCAAGCTGATCTCCACATGTGAGTAGCCAAAGAAGCGTGTGATATTCTTCAGAATGTTCATGAAGGCACTAGTACGGTAAAATCTTCTAAACTCTACATGCTTGCATCTTAGTTTGAAAATCTAAGGATGAGTGACGATGAGACCGTGGTTGAATTCAATGGAAGGCTGATAGACATAACTAATCAGGCTTTCTAGCTACGGAAAAATACTCACAAAATAAGCTAGTCGAAAAAATGTTGAGATCCCTTCCAGACAAGTTCTCTGAAAAAATTGCAGCCATTGAGAAAATGAGAAACACGTCCACTATGAGACTGTATGAACTCATGGGTTCTCTCAGACCTATGAAATGAATCTGAAGCAGAACAAAAGGGACAAAGGGGTGGCACTAAAGGTAGAAGTTTGTGAAGCACCAAAATCAGATAATGAGTCCGAGCTAGATGATGACATTGCCTTGTTGACCAAGAACTTCAGCAGAATGATGAGAAAGATTAGCAACAAGGGTCAGAACCTCAGATATGTCAATAAGGTGCCACGGCCGAATCCTCCCACTGCAGGAAAGAATATCAGTCGACCTACTCAGAAGTATGATCCGAAGAACAAAGGCAAATGAATATAATGCAGAGAATGTGAGGGTTTTGTTCATATACAAGTTGAATGTGCCAACACTCTCAAGAAGCAAAAAGGGAAATCTTTAGCTAGCACCTGAGTGATGATGAATCAGAAGGAAGTGCAGGAGATGAGGACATCACCAGTAACTATGTCACCTTTGCAGCTATCCTAAAAGGACAGTTTGATTGTGACACACACAGTCATGTTGGGTCGGATGTTACAACATCAGGTACAACATCTAACAACAAACTGGACAATGGCAGACAAATTGTTGCAATATCAAGTACAACATCTAGTTTTGAATCTGACTCAAAAGTTGAGAATGATGAGGAAGTGAGTGAAGATGACATTCGAACGGCCTATCAGACTATGTTTGATGAGTGGATAAAGATTTGTGAAACAAACGAAGCATTGAAGGATGAAAATGTCAGATTAAAAGGTGAAAAGGAAGATGCTAAAGCTAGACTTCTGAAGGCCGTGATTAGTCTCAGGAATCTTGAGAGCAGTCTTAGTAAAACTCTCCTCAGAGCTGAGAAAGCTGAAAGTACTCTCAACAAGTGGAACTCTGGAAGGTCGAAACTTGATGACATACTAAATATGGGGAAAATCTCATGAGATCGCACTGGTGTGGGGTACAACAGAGGAGGCTATTATCATGTCCCTAAGGAAAGACGAATTCTCGTGACCAAGGAGCTAGAAAGAATAGGTCAGCTCAAGATGCATGAACAGAAGAAAAAGTGGATTAAAGGTCCAACATCTAGCTGTCCTATGTGCAGCTACTGCAGGCTCATAGGACATGCCGAAAGAAACTGTTTCAGTTGCATGCGACATTGGCATGAAGGAAGAAATGTCAGATACTCCAATACAAAGATGACGAAGAACTAGGTAAGAAAGTCTGAACTGTATAGCATGTGGCTCACACTTCATTAATTGCCTTTTCTGAGAACATGTGGTACTTTGACAGTGGGTTCTCCAGGCATATGGCCGGTAACCGAAATCTTCTTACGAAGTATACCGCATGCAACAAGGGTCACGTAACCTTTGGTGATGGTCAAAGAAGTAAGGTTGTTGGGAAGGGAAGTCTGATTGTGACAGGGTCTGTCGATCTGAAGGATGTTATGCATATCAAAGATTTGAAGGCTAATCTTATTAGCATACGTCAATTATATGATCAAGGTCTTCTGGTTCGGTTCACTAAAGAGAAGTGCTTAGTCTACAATACAGATGAAGAGTGTATTCTTACTGGGACAAGGTCTACTGATAACTGCTACCTTCTCCAAGAAGCTAACACCCGCCTCAATGTCACTGTAGATGTCTCTGAACAGTGGCATCAAAAGTTAGGGCATCTCAACTTCAAGACTCTGATGAAGATATCGAAAGTGGGAGCTGTCCGAGGAATACCGGTTCTAAACAAAAAGAAAGAGGGAGTGTGTGGACCTTGTCAACTGGAAAAGCAACAGAAGACCAGTCACAAGCCACTTCAGACGATTACTACATCTAGGATCCTTGAACTGTTGCATATGGATCTGATCAGGCCAACTTCAGAAACAAGTGTGGGAGGTAAGAAGTATATCTATGTCTGTGTGGATGATTTTCCAGGTTCACTTTGATAGACTTCCTTAAAGAAAATTTAAACACTTTTGAAGCCTTTAAGAAATTATGTACTCGTTTACAAATTGAGAAGGGAAGTAGAATCTGCAAAATCGTCAGGATCCGAAGTGATCATGACAAGGAGTTCGAGAACCACTCATTTGTTGATTTCTGTGAGACACGAGGAATTGCTCGTAAATTCTCAGCTCCTAATACTACTCAACAAAATGGAGTGGTTGAAATGAAGAATCGCACCTTGCAAGAGATGAATCGTGTGATGCTGAATGCCAGGGAGATCAGTACAAAGTGGTGGGCTGAAGCAATCAACACTGCATTCTACACTATAAACAGAGTTTAGCTCCGACCTAGAACTGAGAAAACTCCATATGAAATTTGGTAAGGTAGAAAACCTGATGTATCATACTTTCATATCTTTGAAAACAAATGCTATATTATGTAGGATCGTACTCCTAGAGGGAACTTTGATACAAAGAGTGATGAAGGGATATTTCTTGGGTATTCTACAACAAGCCGTGCCTTCAGTGTATTTAACAAGCATACCAACGTCATGATGGAGTCTTTTAATGTGGTCATAGATGATTGTGATCAAAAGGAGGTAGCTGTTCTTAAAGGAAGGGCTTCTCGGGAAGACTGGTCTGACGAAGAAGATCATGTTAAAGATAATGTTGCAACATCCGAGACAACACAAGTTCATGTTGGACCCAATGTTGCAACACAGGATATAACATCAGTTGAGGAACCACAGAGTGGGTCAAGTGATGCTCAAGCTTCTGAAGATATCACCAGAGTCATACGGAATCATCCGCCAGAGCTGGTTATATGTGATGTTTTTGAAGGTCGTCGTACGAGGGGTACAAGCCGTGTCAACTACCGTGATCTTATCGGGTATGTCTGTTTTGGATTTTGGGTGAAAGAAGCCCTGACAGATGAGTTTTGGGTATCTGCAATGCAAGAAGAGCTGAACCAGTTTCAGCGAAATGATGTCTGGATACTAGTTGAAAGACCGAAGGGGATAAATGTCATTGGTACAAAATGGATATTTAAGAATAAGACTGATGAGAAAGGCAACATCACTCGCAACAAGGCTCGTCTGGTGGCTCAAGGTTACACTCAGGTTGAAGGCATTGATTTTGATGAAACATTTGCCCATGTTGCTCGTCTGGAGTCTATCAGGCTCCTTCTGGCCATTGCCTACAGCTTCAACTGCAAGCTTCATCAAATGGACGTGAAGAGTACCTACCTGAATGGAATATTGAATGAGAAAGTGTATGTGGAACAGCCCAAGGGGTTTGAAGACCCATTTTTCCCTAATCATGTGTATCAGCTGAAGAAGGCCATCTATGGCTTGAAGCAAGCTCCAAGGGCCTGGTACGAGAGATTGATTAAATATCTTCATCAGAAGGGTTATGAACGAGGGGGAGCTGACAAGACGATGTTTGTTCAAAGAACTAGGTCTGTCGTGATTATTGATCAGATCTATGTAGATGACATAGTGTTCGGTTCTACCTTGCCACAGCTAGTCCGTGAATTCATAGCTCTCATGCAGAAGGAGTTTGAGATGAGCTCGGTCAGAGAATTGAATATGTTTCTTGGGCTTCAGGTTAAGTAATCCAATGATGGTCTATTAATTTCACAGAGCAAGTATGCGAAAAATCTGGTGAAGAGTTTCGGACTGGAGAAGGCCAAACAAGTCCGTACTCCTATGTCTATAAGTGACAAACTCTCTAAAGATGATGGAGGAAAATCAGTGGAAGTCACTTTGTACAAGAGCATGATAGGGAGTCTATTGTATCTAACTGCCAGCAGGCCGGACATCAGTTTCAGTGTAGGGTATGTGCTCACTATCAAGCTAGTCCTAAGGAGTCTTATATCACAGAGGTGAAGAGAATAATCGGATATGTTAGTGGGATAGCCGAATATGGTATATGGTTTACCAAAGACATATACACCTTATTGTCTGGTTACAGCGATGCTGATTGGGTAGGAAATGCTGATGATAGGAAGAGTACGACAGGCGGCTGTTTCTATGTAGGAAACAATCGTGTCTCTTAGTACAGCAAGAAGCAGAACTCTATTTCTCTATCCATGGCTGAGGCTGAATACATTGTTGTAGGGAGTTGCTGTACTCAACTCATATGGATGAAACAGATGTTAACTGACTACGGGGTGGAGCAGGCTGTATTGACTATCTTATATGACAACCAGAGTGCTATCAACATCTCCAAGAATCCGGTTCAACATTCAAGAACAAAACAAATAGACATCTGACACCATTTCATCAGAGAATTGGTAAAGAAGAAAGTTCTAGTCATGGAATATGTTGCAACATCCAGCAAATTGGTTGACATTTTCACGAAACTCCTCGACTCATGCAGATTTGAAGAATTGCGACATGCTCTAGGGTTATGTTGTATATAATGTTGCACCTCGGTTGCAACATAAGGGGGTGTTGGGATGCAGTTAGTTGGTTGGGCCGATTTAAAGTTTAGGCTGGTATATTTGATTCTCCCAAATCTTCTCCCTCCTACGACACTCTTTCCTCTCTAAAATACTTTCAAAAGAATAGAAGTATGTTTTCTTTTCTCGGGTTTTCTTGCACCCTTCTTGAGAAATTCTCTCCCTCATCTGCTGCAATGACTCGTAATCAAAGCCAAAAATCCTCTCAGACCCCTCGCCGTTCTTCTCGTTGACCTTCCTCATCAAAAAGGGCTGCATCTTCATCCTCTCCTCCGCAGGTCAAACAAAAATGGATGGTTCCTCGATCGGCTCGTGTCTCTTCGCCTAGTAATTGTTCTCCCCCCTCCCTCTCAGATGTCTTCTCAGGACATGCATTGCCCCGTAGCGTCTAATTGGGAGTTGATCCCATTTTCCCCAATTCTGGAAATTCCTCTATTTGTCAAACACTCGTCTTCTGATTCTGATAAGGATGAAGATTTTCCTGCACCAATCACTATTCAAGACTGGTTCTGGTATCTTCGAAGGACTGGCCGTAAATTGGACCTATCGTGGATGGATTTCACAGGTGTTAGACTTGGTCCTTACAAATTAGACAAGTTAAGAGGAAAACTAATGAGCGTGGAGGTTCTTAATGATGATGAGATCATCCTTACCGTCTGTCGGAGAAGGAAGTCATCTATAAAAATAACTGAAATTGAGATTATGGAGATTTCTGATTCAAAGACTCCCATCCCTGCTGAAGATATTGGAGCCAATATTGAGGCTGAAGTGAATTCAGGCCCTCTGAATATTGATGCTGAGAATGCCGATGCCGATGTTGCTCATGATGATACTGGTGCAAATGAATATACTACAGTGAATGAAGAAGATCCTCAAGTGGATGACCCCCCAGTGATGGAAGAGTTTGGACCCCCATCTGATATCCATATGCCACAGATTTCTGAGGAAGGTCTGACCCAGGAGACAGAAACTATTTCACCTATTGCAGATATGCCATAGGTGACTCCTGCTGTTGATACTGCCCTAGGGGAGGCTCCTGCAGATGTCGTCTCTGTTGATGTTCCAAGTGCAACGCAAGAAGATGACATTCCTTATGATGTTACACAAAATGTTGTAACATCAGATGCAACATGTAGGCTAGATGTGCAAGGAGAATCTGGTTCTGTATTCTAGCCTGGTCTACCTGAAGATGACTTGGTTCCCCCCACATGCTCGTAAGCCCAAGTCTGCATCCATAAAACGTGCTGCTACTCCCTGCCATGGCTCTCCATCTCCGTCAAAGAGAGCAAAAATTTCTGTTGCTTCAGGTTCTGCATCTTCCTCCTCTTTTACTGCCTCCGATGCTATGAGCAAGTTTTTCTTTGATAAAACCTGCAAAAGGAGATGGTCTCTTTATTCTGAGAGAGACATTCTGGCTGAGAAATCCTTGTTAGTTTTCACCTTTGCCAAAACTACATTTGTCTCCATTCCGAAAGACCTTAACATGTTCCATGCTGCTACATGCTTCAAATCATATAATCATATTTTAGTCAGAGAATTCTATTGCAATTTATTCAAGTCTGCAGGTGATGCTTCATCTAGATGGGGCTTTCGTGCCTACGTTAGAGGGAAGATTATTTCCTTTTCTCCCTCTATTCTGAACAAGTTACTGCAGTGGTCCTGCCCTCCCTCTTTGCCTGCTTTTGGTGAGTCAGTAGGAGATAATTATGACACCTTCATTAAGGTGGTCACAGCTGGGAAGATGATCTGTTGGCCCAAGTCCTCATCATTCCCCTCCTCTGCACTGTCTGCCAAGTTCTTTTTGTTGTACAGAATTGCCACTAGAAACTGGCTTCCCACCTTAAATGTTTCAGTTGTCACCAAAGAAATGAGCAAATTGCTATATTCAGCTGGTACTAAGCAGCCATTCAACCTTGGGAGGATTATATTTGATTCTATTATATCTCTTTCTGAATCTTCTGGATCTACCTCATCTCTATCTCATGCCTATCTTATCTTATTGATGATGCTGGCTCAGAAAATTTCACCCTCTGCCTCTGAATTATCTGTCCCCTGTGAGGGCATCAGCTACACAGTTTAATCTGTGGTAGGGAAACTGATGACATCTTAGGTTGTCCTTTTGCTGGAGCTGGGTCTGCACCTTCATCTTCATCTTCTCATGTATGTGGACCAGCCACTGATAATAGGCAGCCTTTCTCTGCTCCTTCTATTCCTGAACCTCTGTGCCATGATACCTCTCAGTCTATTATAATGGAAGACATCCAAGTATTTGAGAAGGCTCTACGGTATGTAGAGAATCAGCTAATACTCCTTCACGAAAAGAAGGTAGTTTTTTAGGCTCAAAGAGCAAAGTTGGAGGACAGGATATCTCTGCTGAAGACCAAACTTCCCCCCTCTTCAGTGTATGGGATGGTGCTTCTGGAAGTGGTTCCAAGTGAGGTATGTTCTTTGTATTCTGTGGCCCAAAAGGGGGAGAAATGTATGTCTGGGGTTCTGGGGGTGTTTTTGTTTGTTTTGTTGGTTGGCTATTGGTGATGATGCTAGGTGATGACATGTTGTGATATGTTGGACTATATGTTGGATGAATGACATGTTGGGGAGGGTTGTATAGGTTTCAGAAGTGGTTGTTTCAGGGCTGTAAGGAGCACTAACATGTTTGAAAATGCTTCTTCTACAATTGTCATTCTTACTGTTTTTTCTAGCATGGTGAGACCTTTTATGTTTGTGCCACTAAATGCCAAAGTGGGAGTTTGTTAGGTCATACGTATATGAATGTTGTCATTAGTGGCATTTTGGTATTTTAATGTCTAGTCGTAGCTATCTTGGAAGTGAAGGTTTCATCTATTGGCCATGTTGGATGATATGTTGAACATTATGTTGCAACATGATGTTCAACATGCTGTGCATGAAAGCTGGAAATGAATGACGATCTTCAACGAGTGTCACACCCCGCTTCCCAAAATGGACGGAAGCGAAACATGACGAGGCCCACTTAGGCCAGAGCTTAGAAGCTCGGACCCAATAAGCGTCTGTAGAGGTACCATTTTAAAAGATTTTCAGGTTCTTGCATTATTATAGTTCGAAACAACAAAAGTACGGAAAAGATATTGCATTCATTAAATTAGAGATTTAATATCCGACAAGTACAAAGTCTAAAAAGAAGCCTAAGTGTTGGCAACAACTATCTAAGGGAAAACTGAAAGCAGTAACCTCTGAAAGTGGCGACTAAAAAGACCTCAAGGTCTGGTCCTTGTCAGATACGTACTCTGATGACGACGTCCTCGGCTCCACGTACTCCAGCGAGTCTGCTTCGTCCACGATCTCTGGCTGAACACCTGACGTACAGCACCTAAGAAAAAGGAACTGTACGTCAGGTAAAGTCTACAAGAAGGGTTAGACTTTACTGCAAGTGCACCGAACTTTAAACAGCGGTTTACTGGTTGATTAGCATGCTGAGGTTCTTTTACACAACAGTTTACTGGTTGATTAGCATGCTGTGGTTATAACAGAGGAACACGACAGGAGGTAACGCAGCAGGAAAGTAAAACGGGACAAGTAGTAGTCGTAGCGTGTGCTACCAACTACGGGACTAACCTACAGGTGTCAAGACAAGACGGGACGTGACGGAAACAAGGCAGGACAAGACAAGTGAGACACGAAAGGGTTCACGCCTTACGGTTCGAGGGGGATCAGACCCTCTTGCCGTGCGCACGCTCAACCCAACCCCAAACCCCAAGACAAGACAAGACATGACACCAGTACAAGGGATCACTCGCTCTAGCTTGGCGAGTGCCCTATTGCCCGCAGGCTGAGAATCAGTACAAGGGATCACTCTCTCCACTTGGAGAGTGCCCTATTGCCCTCGGGCTGTGTATCAGTACAAGGGATCACTCTCTCAACTTGGAGAGTGCCCTATTGCCCGCAAGCTGTGAATCAGTACAAGGGATCACTCGGCGAGTGCCCTATTGCCCAGCGGGCTGTGCAAGACGGGACGTGACGTGACAAGACGGGAAGGGTTATTCTAGGGTGTCCACACACACGCACACACATGATAGCCCTACAGCATCAAAAGTTGTTGTTGTCGGGCTCAGACTTCGTCGTCAAGTCTGAGCCGTCAGGAGTCGTCCCGGACGCTATCATTTCACGTCCGGTTCTATACATTCACAGTCTAACAGTTCTAGCAACCTAAGACCAAAGCACGGTCAAAAACGCAAGTGGGTACACTTGCCTGAAATGGCGAGTGTGTCGTCCTCTCGAAGCGTCTCGTCCAAGCGTCTCGTCCGCAGAAGTCCGTCTGAAATATCGCCACGGCGACGATGTCAGGTCTCAAATTCATCAAGTCCTATTAGGTTTCGTTTCTAGGTTTTCGGGACTATCCTATTTGTCAAAAGTCACTTTTTGATGTATCAGCCTAATCGACGATCTATCCTATGTGCACAGTCAAATTAGTCCGTTCGTCGATTTTCTATGTTCGTACAACATTTTACAGGAGCTGAAAAGTAAATTTAGTTCAAGTTGACGGTTTTTAGTTTAGGGTTCAGTCAGCTATTGTGGGGGTTTCTACGAGTTTCGGGGAACCAACCTGAACCGGAGTTTGCTGTAGATTGGATGTCGGGTCTGATCGGAGAACTCCTCAGCTTCAGATCTGGTCCTCGCACGTCTCTCCAAAAATTCGAACTTGCGACGAAGGCCTACGACGTGTCGCAACGTCGTAGACGGCAAATCCGCGAAGTGGCACGTCCAAGTGGGGCCCACAGCAGTGTTAGGGGTCCAAGGGGGGCCCACAACACCTCAGGAGCACTTGGGGGGCCCACCACAGGAGTTGGTGTGGGAGAAACCCACTTGCGACGAAGTTCGATCGGTCGGACTTGGTCGGTGCGGGGGTTCCTCTCGGTCAGACCGAGAGGGGCTCTCGGTCGTGCACGTTGCAGCGCAGCGGGGTCGGGAGCTTGGGCGGTGCGAGGGATTTTGTCGGTCAGACCGACAGATCCCGTCGGTCGCAGCGGGCGGCCAAGCTGCAACGTTGCAGCTTGCAACGAAGCGGAGCAGCGGGCTGTTCTCTCGGTCGGAGCGGGGAGCGGCTTCGGTCAAGCGCTAGCGGGTGCGGAGCGGTGGCAACGAAGCGGGGTGCGGAGCGGGCGCTCGGTCTGACCGAGCGGTGCTCTCGGTCGGAGCGGGCGACAGCGGGGGCGCTTGCAGCGGAGCGGTGCGAGCGGCGATGCGGGGGCTTGCTCCGGTCGTGCGCTTGGAATTGCGGGGGTGAGCTCCGGTCGTGCACGTTGCGATCGTCGCAACGTTGCGACGAACGTCGGGAAGGGGTTTTTGACGGCTAGGGTTTGTGTGGCTGCGAAAATAACCTAGCCTAGGGTTTATTTAAATAGAAAAGAGTTAGGGTTTGGGTTTGGGTTAAGAAAAACGTAATTAAAATAATTAAAATAATTAGTTAAAAATAAATTTACTCTTCTCTCCCTCACACGAGATGGGTGCGGCCAAAAATTCTGAAACTTTGCCTAAAAATTCTTTAATACGTTATTATAATATAGGAATTTTATTGTAATTAAAACTTCTATAAAAATAGGTTTTAAAATTATTTAAAACTTTCAAAAAAATGGAAAATAGGTCAAATTAAGTCCAAAAATTGTGAAATAATTCTGGGGTGTTTGGGACGACTAAAGAAAGAGAGTGGAGAAGACGGATCTAAATTTCGACGTCGAGAGACGAAACTAGAATTCGAAACGTCTCGCGTCAAAGCAGAAAGTCGCGACGTCACGTCAAATAAGTTAGTATCGCGGAAGAACGACTCGAGATATGTCGTTCCCAAGTTATTCCACAATCTAATACTTTCAGAGACGATCACGACGACATATCACACAAAAACGTTCAAAAACAAATAAAGTCTAAAATAAACACGTGCACGATCAAAAGCACGTGCACGAAGAAGGTACGATAGAAACATGCCGTTACATTCTACCCACCTTAGAAATGATGCCGCCATCGGAATCACTCACACTATTTATAATTACCCATATAACCTTATACCCGCAACTATCATATCTACTCATAAAGATTTCTAATCCCGTAACTTCGAACAACATTCCTTAATAATCCCTTATAATCCATCTTTTCACTGGGCAAAGCCACGACTAAACTCACCTCCTAATAATATAGATCCATCATTACCGTTCCAATTTCCAACTCCAAGTTCTCATAAAAAAATAATGATAATCATCTTCTCAATAATATCTTTTAAATTTCTAAATCTTTTCCCATCATTAATAAATCTCCAAAAATGAGATTCTAGTCATCCACCAATCCAAGACAAAAACATTTGTCTATCCTGTAATACCTTCACCAATCAGCAATCGTCGTGTCTTCAATACATTCTCGTCATATCTCCCCATAAATTATCCACCAAATAATTTTGATCTATCAGAAGTACATCACATCCTACTCACTATAACTAATCCCAACCAATATTAAGTCCGACTGCCTAATCATCCATTTATCTCCACACGTCGTGTTATTCTCAAAGTCTTCTCACGTCAATTCATCAATCCGTCTCAATGCTAATATAAGCTCTACTCAATCTCATGATCACCCTAACTCATACTATTCTCCGTAGTTACTCCTATCTACTACCCGTCTAAGCCTCGAGTCTGATAAGTTATCATCTCCTCGCATATAATTTCATTCAAACAGAATTCTCCATTGAGTCCGCCACTCTTCGGTTTAATAATAATTCTTGGACAGCCCATTCTTTTCATCCAAAAAATATTCTAATCCATCATCTTTGTGTTCCCAAAATCAATTAATCATTGCCAGAATAAAACTCATCTCACTCCAAGCCTACCAACAAACAAAATCCTATAACGATAATAGTTAGGCCCAATTAATATAACAATCATAAACACGAAAATTTTGTTTAAGGAAGAAGGAAGGGAAGAGAAAGAGAGGCTTAAGGCCAAAGAAATATTTTAAAACATTTGGAAAATAAACGTGTGGTGTTGCGGTAATGGATGAGGGAGGTTAAGTGATTTGTGATCTTGTGAGCTAGTTTGAAAACTTTAAAGATTTGGTTTAAAGAAGACAAAATTTTGATACAGTCACATACAACCAAGATAAACCATTCATTAAGACTAAAACTAAATCTAAGGATCTGCCTGCGATGACGCCATTCATATAAGTATGAATACCGTCATTCAGACAACTTCCAGCATACCATGGTTAACACTGAGTACACATTCAAGACACATGAGACAAACATCAGGATCCTAAAGATGACACACTCCTACAGGTCAACACACTCTACCTATACTCAGGCACTGCAACGACATCACCTACCAAAGGGCCTACTCCTAACTGGAGATAGCATGGATAACTACAAGATCTAATGTCTAGATAAAAGAAGGAAAGAAAACTAAATCAAAAGCGGAACGAAATAAGATCGGAAGGAACGAGTTCAAATAAGGCAAGATAAGGAGGTAGTTGGTTGTGTGTAAAACGATTGTTTTGCAAATGAGAAATAAGTTTACACAAATATTTGTGAAATGTGGTCACGAGAAACATAGAACAGATATAATAATAATAAAATAATTGAAGTTCCCCCTAATTTAGAAAAAAAATATTTTAAAAAAGTATGCACGGTAAGTGATTTAGAAATAGATCTTGTAGCCCAGAAAAATATAAATTGAATTATCAAAATGTTAACACGGTTTTAAAAATGAAAATATGAAAGATACTGATTTGAAATAATTTCCAGGTAGTAACTTGAAAATTGACGACCAAGGAGATTTCAAAATCTAAGAAGGAACTTTTAATCGAAAAGCAATAAATTTTAAATATATATAATAAAGGGTTTTCAAGGAAGTTAAACCGAGCGAAGAATTTAATAATGGGTTTCGAAAACAAGAAATAAAGGAAATAAAAGTGGGATGAGGTAGCGATTGTTTTGTAAATGAAAATGAATTTAAACAAAGGTTCTTGAAGTATGAGCACGATGAACATAGAGATGTTTATATGTAAGAAATTTAAAATCCCCCTTTGTTTTAGAAAAATATTCTAAAGTACGTACGTAAATGGTTAAAATAAATTTCGTAGGTAGAAAAATGATATATTGAATTCCCGAAATGATAACAAAGTTTTAAAACTAAAATACGATGGATACTGATTCGAAAATAAGTATGAGGTCGTAACTTAAAACTTTCACGACCGAAAGGTTTCAAAATTTGCGAAAGAATTTTAACTCAACCGAAGATAAGAAATTTTAAATAATTAATAAAAGTTTTCAAAGAAGTTAAACTGGGCGGAGAATTTAATAATAAATTTCGAAAATACTTTTAAAGGAAGCAGGTTTTGGGAAAGGGAAAAATTCGAAAATAAGTACAAGATAGTAGAAATAAATTGTGTAGTTTATAAAAGTAATATATATATTTTAGAAACAAGGCAAATAAAAACTGAATTTGAGGAATAATGATTTAAAACGAGTGCGAGATATTGACTTAAAATTTTTTTACGTCCAAGAAAGCTCCAAGTCAATTAAAAGTTTTAACTCGATCCAAAACAGCAAATTTTAAATATATAATATAGGGGTTTTCAAAGAAATCAGGCTAGAGCGAAAACTTAATAAGGAAAGTCGAAAATAATTTTAGAGAAGGTAGAATTGGTCAGGGAAGGAATTCGAAGGATCGATGATGATCATTAGGAAACGATCACGAGAATCGAGAGAAAGGAAAAATGATCGCATGAAGATTACGTGTAAGATATGAATCGTGAAGAGCTACGATGGGACTCTATGGTCGATAGCACAAAATTTGCAAGGATCAGAGGGATGCTAGAGGACAAGGGTTCTAATCATCGGGTTGTCTAGAGATTTAGGATAACTCAGCTCTAAGACTTCCTATGAGCTAGAATATAATCAGGATCTAAAGAGAGGGTTCCTAAGAGAATCGAGGTTACGTTCTGCTGGGCCCGAAGTCGATGGAGCTGGGCGAGCGACTAACTAAAAGAAGGACTCTAAATATCTAATACGATTAGAATCAAATGGGGATGCTAAAATAGTCTAGGACGAGGACGACTAAATCTTAACCAAGGCATTCGACTATCAACCTGGGACGTCTACCTAAGTCTTTCTACTATCTAAGACTGGGAAACTAATTCAGACTTGTACGTGGATATCAAATGAATGCGGTACTTTTATTATTTCGAACCGTTGCAAGACCTGCATGGGCCACCACTAAAACCTGTCACGCCCCGCTTCCCAAAATGGACGGAAGTGAAACGTGACAAGGCCCGCTTAGGCCAGAGCTTAGAAGCTCGGACCCAATAAGCGTCTGTAGAGGTACCATTTTAAAAGATTTTCAGGTTCTTGCATTATTATAGTTCGAAACAACAAAAGTACGGAAAAGATATTGCATTCATTAAATTAGAGATTTAATATCCGACAAGTACAAAGTCTAAAAAGAAGCCTAAGTGTTGGCAACAACTATCTAAGGGAAAACTGAAAGCAGTAACCTCTGAAAGTGGCGACTAAAAAGACCTCAAGGTCTGGTCCTTGTCAGATACGTACTCTGATGACGACGTCCTCGGCTCCACGTACTCCAGCGAGTCTGCTTCGTCCACGATCTCTGGCTGAACACCTGACGTACATCACCTAAGAAAAAGGAACTGTACGTCAGGTAAAGTCTACAAGAAGGGTTAGACTTTACTGCAAGTGCACCGAACTTTAAACAGCGGTTTACTGGTTGATTAGCATGCTGAGGTTCTTTTACACAACAGTTTACTGGTTGATTAGCATGCTATGGTTATAACAGAGGAACACGACAGGAGGTAACGCAGCAGGAAAGTAAAACGGGACAAGTAGTAGTCGTAGCGTGTGCTACCAACTACGGGAATAACATACAGGTGTCAAGACAAGACGGGACGTGACGGAAACAAGGCAGGACAAGACAAGTGAGACACGAAAGGGTTCACGCCTTACGGTTCGAGGGGGATCAGACCCTCTTGCCGTGCACACGCTCAACCCAACCCCAAACCCCAAGACAAGACACGACATGACACCAGTACAAGGGATCACTCGCTATAGCTTGGCGAGTGCCCTATTGCCCGCAGGCTGAGAATCAGTACAAGGGATCACTCTCTCCACTTGGAGAGTGCCCTATTGCCCTCGGGCTGTGTATCAGTACAAGGGATCACTCTCTCAACTTGGAGAGTGCCCTATTGCCCGCAGGCTGTGAATCAGTACAAGGGATCACTCGGCGAGTGCCCTATTGCCCAGCGGGCTGTGCAAGACGGGACGTGACGTGACAAGACGGGAAGGGTTATTCTAGGGTGTCCACACACACGCACACACATGATAGCCCTACAGCATCAAAAGTTGTTGTTGTCGGGCTCAGACTTCGTCGTCAAGTCTGAGCCGTCAGGAGTCATCCCGGACGCTATCATTTCACGTCCGGTTCTATACATTCACAGTCTAACAGTTCTAGCAACCTAAGACCAAAGCACGGTCAAAAACGCAAGTGGGTACACTTGCCTGAAATGGCGAGTGTGTCGTCCTCTCGAAGCGTCTCGTCCAAGCGTCTCGTCCAAGCGTCTCGTCCGCAGAAGTCCGTCTGAAATATCGCCACGGCGACGATGTCAGGTCTCAAATTCATCAAGTCCTATTAGGTTTCGTTTCTAGGTTTTCGGGACTATCCTATTTGTCAAAAGTCACTTTTTGATGTATCAGCCTAATCGACGATCTATCCTATGTGCACAGTCAAATTAGTCCATTCGTCGATTTTCTATGTTCGTACAACGTTTTACAGGAGCTGAAAAGTAAATTTAGTTCAAGTTGACGGTTTTTAGTTTAGGGTTCAGTCAGCTATTGTGGGGGTTTCTACGAGTTTCGGGGAACCAACCTGAACCGGAGTTTGCTGTAGATTGGATGTCGGGTCTGATCGGAGAACTCCTCAGCTTCAGATCTGGTCCTCGCACGTCTCTCCAAAAATTCGAACTTGCGACGAAGGCCTACGACGTGTCGCAACGTCGTAGACGGCAAATCCGCGAAGTGGCACGTCCAAGTGGGGCCCACAGCAGTGCTAGGGGTCCAAGGGGGGCCCACAACACCTCAGGAGCACTTGGGGGGCCCACCACAGGAGTTGGTGTGGGAGAAACCCACTTGCGACGAAGTTCGGTCGGTCGGACTTGGTCGGTGCGGGGGTTCCTCTCGGTCAGACCGAGAGGGGCTCTCGGTCGTGCACGTTGCAGCGCAGCGGGGTCGGGAGCTTGGGCGGTGCGAGGGATTTTGTCGGTCAGACCGACAGATCCCGTCGGTCGCAGCGGGCGGCCAAGCTGCAACGTTGCAGCTTGCAACGAAGCGGAGCAGCGGGCTGTTCTCTCGGTCGGAGCGGGGAGCGGCTTCGGTCAAGCGCTAGCGGGTGCGGAGCGGTGGCAACGAAGCGGGGTGCGGAGCGGGCGCTCGGTCTGACCGAGCGGTGCTCTCAGTCGGAGCGGGCGACAGCGGGGGCGCTTGCAGCGGAGCGGTGCGAGCGGCGATGCGGGGGCTTGCTCCGGTCGTGCGCTGGGAATTGCGGGGGTGAGCTCCGGTCGTGCACGTTGCGATCGTCGCAACGTTGCGACGAACGTCGGGAAGGGGTTTTTGACGGCTAGGGTTTGTGTGGCTGCGAAAATAACCTAGCCTAGGGTTTATTTAAATAGAAAAGAGTTAGGGTTAGGGTTTGGGTTAAGAAAAACGTAATTAAAATAATTAAAATAATTAGTTAAAAATAAATTTACTCTTCTCTCCCTCACACGAGATGGGTGCGGCCAAAAATTTTGAAACTTTGCCTAAAAATTCTTTAATACGTTATTATAATATAGAAATTTTATTGTAATTAAAACTCTTATAAAAATAGGTTTTAAAATTATTTAAAACTTTCAAAAAAATGGAAAATAGGTCAAATTAAGTCCAAAAATTGTGAAATAATTCTGGGGTGTTCGGGACGACTAAAGAAAGAGAGTGGAGAAGATGGGTCTAAATTTCGACGTCGAGAGACGAAACTAGAATTCGAAACGTCTCGCGTCAAAGCAGAAAGTCGCGACGTCATGTCAAATAAGTTAGTATCGCGGAAGAACGACTCGAGATATGTCGTTCCCAAGTTATTCCACAATCTAATACTTTCAGAGATGATCACGACGACATATCACACAAAAACGTTCAAAAACAAATAAAGTCTAAAATAAACACGTGCACGATCAAAAGCACGTGCACGAAGAAGGTACGATAGAAACAGGCCGTTACAACGAGTTTTGTAGATGGATTTCCTCAGATCTTAGTGCAGTATTTCCAATGTATTCTGGTATATGTTGTTGTTGAAGATCCGTTGAAGGTATATATGGAAACTGCTATCTCTCGAATTGATTTGGGGATCTATTGGAGAGATTTTTGCCCACAAGATTTTAGCCGTCAGATCCTTAAAGATTGTGCAGAACCACCTGCCCAAAATGGTTCGGAAACTTGCGGGCTGTCGCTCTGCACTGATATGATCAAACGTACTTCCTTAACTACTCTGAGATTGAGGGGTAGCGGGGTATGTAAGGCGTATGCAGGATTGCGGCTAGGGCAAGACTGTTGCGAAAGTTTTGAAGAACTCCGAGTGAGAGGCTGACGGCTACGAAGGTAGGGGATCAAGGGAGTTAATTCTAGTCAGTTCGCAAGGGGATCTTTCATACAAGGGGAGCTTGCTTAGATTACTCATGGGTTGGTAGAGACCACCCATCACGATTTGTATTGAGGGGGAGGTTGTTCCTCATAATAGAAACATGGTATTAGTGATTGCATTCATTGATATTTTTAGTGGAGTTATCAGTTTTTTTGGGCGAGGCCCCACAGATGTAGGTGTGTGTACCGAACTGCATTACCAAGTCTTATGAGTCATGCTTAGTTTTGTGTTTAATCATTTTGTTTATTTGTTTATCTCTACGTCGGTCGAGTCACTCTTGTGCTCTCCAACTTTGATTAGGAATTGGAATTGGTCGTAGTTGGCCGAGTTGAGCTGACTGAGTGACTTTCTACTCGGTCGAGTGGCACGTGCATATCAGCTGGAGTAGTTCTTATCTTGCGTTGGAGGTCAGCTTGATCGAGTGCTAATGCACTCAACCGAGTGGTCTGGGAAAATCAGTATATGAGCTATTTTCTCTCTTTCTCTCCTTCTCTTCTCTTCTCATCCTCCAATTTTCTTCTCCACCTCGTCGAACACCTATCGAATCTAGCCATAGGCGCTCCAGATAGCTCAGATGTGTCCATGTGCTAAAATTTCTCCAAATCCCTCCAAAGTTCCTGAAAATCCACAATTCTATACAAAAATTGAATATATCGTGAAAAGTGTGATACTATATACAAAAGTGAACTTTGGATGGCGAAAATGCCGTGAAAACATACTGTAAAAACATGGAAAATATAGACACATCAATAGGCTAACAATCTCTCCCTTTTTGTTGATGGCAAACAAGCCTAGAAAAATTTATATATAATATTAAAGAGTAAGTTATGTAATTCACATGATCATGAGACATCATTCAAAGCTCCTCATATCTATGTGCTCTCAAGAAAAATTGTGACAAGCTCCCCCTCAAAGTGTGAATCTCATGCATCTCAAATTTTTCTATTTCTCTCCCCATTTTTTGTCATCGTGCAAAAAAGTATTCTCTCATGTTCTGGTGCTCCCCTAGATCTATGCATTAATTTTTATCATCTCTTCCCATTTTGACAACAATAGAAAATGGATGGACATAAGCAAGAAAATATCATCAACATTACTAAAATTTGTTAAGCAAGAGACATGAAATAAGATTAACCTATCAAAGAAACACGAAATTGATAATGACGATTTCAAATCAATGTTTACTCCCTACGTTCTCAAAATATGTACCACATCATGAACCATTGAAAGCATACGATCATTGATTAAATATAAATAAAAGATATCATCAAATAACTAACTTGAATCATTGGTTCATGCTTATGGCATTAAAAAAATCAAACTCATAAATTGTCTTAAACAACCTTTTCTATATTCATCTCTTTGGAATAGCTATCAAGCATGATGTAGGGTGATAACCAACATAGGATACCATGATGTTAAATTTCGGGTCTTTTGGAGTTGAGAAGTGCTAAGTGGTTACTTCATCTACTATATATCATACACATTGCTCAACAAACCCTCGAAATCCGGTTACTAACCGCCGGTATCAAAACTAATTTCATATTTTCATGTTCTTTTTCATTTTCATTTTCATAGGTCAATTTTTCTCAATATTCTTTCTTTTTCTTTTTCTACATGGTTGTCTCAGAATAGTGACATATGAATGCATTAACATATTCGACTCCAACTAGTTGATTGTTCCAAAGATAATCATATACATATAAGCAAAAAGATGATCAAAAGAGTTTAGTCTTTTAGAGCCTAAATATTGTCCAACAATTTTACATAAGTTACATTACTATATCGACCCAAAAAATTTAAATAATTAGGCATACTAATGATGAACAATCAATTATACACAATTTGAGTATGGGGATTTTTCGTTAACGTAAAATGTCATCATCAAAATCATATTTAATTTTTCTAAGATATCTAACAAATTTAATTTCTAATGCTCATCGAAATTTCAATTATATCAATGATAAACATATACTCATGCAACCAATGAAATAGTCTATGATGTCATACATTAACATATTGTCACGACCCGCTTCCCTAAAATGGAGGCGAGACGTGAGAAGGTCCGCACGAGAGTGGAGCTGTGAAGCCCCAAACCCGATAAGCGTCAAAAATACATAAGCAGGTCCATGTAACCACAACGGAATAACAATAATAACACAAGCAGAGACTGAAATAAAATCTCATATCTCATAAATTGTCCAACAAGAAAATAAGTCCAACATCCAGAAAATCCACCAGGCTAAAGGAAAAGAGTCTAAAGGCCCATAACAAGGCCAACAAAAGAAACGACAAAACAAGGTATAGGTGCTACGCACCGATAACAAAACAACTGTCTAACAAAAGTAAAACACAACGAAGACACTAGGACTGGTCCCCAGTGTCCACGTACTCCCCGTCTAACACAAGCTCGGGCTCGGCGTCAGCAAACACCTCGTCCTCAACAAGGTACTCAGGCTCAGGATCTAACATGTGTCACCCAAAAGAGTAAAGGGGCACATGTCAGCAAGTCTAAAAGACTTGGGCAAGGAAACTGAAAGTAAGGCAACTAGCAACCTAGCAGTTTAGTATGCATGACATGGCAGTTAAGTATGATGCAACATTTTAAAAGAGAGGCAAGCACACACTATGTAGCAAAAGCTACCAAATCACTAATTACTTATCATTTAACACTTATCACTTATCACTTATCACTTAGTGCATAGAGAGTCCACCTGCTGGCCAGCTCGTGGCTCAGTCCGCTTATCTCTATCACTATTAATAACACTTATCACTTATCACTTATCACTTAGTGCATAGAGAGTCCACCTACTGACCAGCTCGTGGCTCAGTCCGCTTATCTCTATCACTATTAATCACTTGTGCACTAGAGAGTCCACCTGCTGGCCGGAGTGGCGGATCAGGCCAACTCGGGGCTCAGTCCGCTTATCTCTTACCCCACCCATATGTGTCGAGCGTTGGGATTTCCAACTCACTGTGCTCGCTTCTGGAACACGAGCCAGGAAGTGTATTTGGCATAGGGGTGCACCTAGCCGGTATCCGAGCGTTGGGGTTTCCAACTACAGGGCTCGCTTCTGGAACACGAGCCAGGAACACAAACATCGTAGCAAGGCTACGCAATCACAGTAACACTTAAAGAATGCAATGACATGACAATTAATTCGCGTACCGTTAATGGAAAGTAAACATGACATGGTAATTGTGCAACATGCTAAATGTCGGAACTAGCTTCGTTGTCAAGCTAGTTCCCCAATTTGCACCTAGGCGAGTATCATTTCGTCGCCTAGCCTCTTTTACGCATACCACAAGCAAAATGGCCTAAATCATGGCATAAACCCTAAGTGGCAAGTTTCACTTGCCTAACACCGGGGATGACGACCACTTCGTCACACGGATGCCAATCTACGGGGAAATCGCTGTTTTGGGGGACAATCATCAAACAACATGAAATTTTATTAGGGTTTTATAAAAATACCAATAGGCTATGAAAACATAGAGGAATCGATTTCTTACCAAGAGGAGACGGAAGAAACACTCCGGGGAACCCTAGGATCAGATCTGGAAAAGATTGGAGAAGTTTGGGGAAACTAGGGTTTTGGGGGATTTGGGGATTTTGATGGATTTGATGAGATTTTGGGGAAGATAAGAGGTAGATAGAGTGGATGGATGGTTTGGATGATGGATTTAGGGCTTGGAATGAAGAAATGAAGCTTGGAGGAAGATGGGGGCTCAAGGGGGAAGATTTTAGGGTTTTGGGTCGTGTTGGAGAAGAAGAAATCGTTTGGGTTGGGTATAAATAGGATGGGCTGGCGGCTGCCCAGAAATTAGGGTTTCAACACTGGTTAGTCGGTCAAAGAACAACCACTGACCGACTAGTTTGGCAACTAGTCGGTCGGTCGACCAACGCAAACCGACTAAGTGCAAACAGTAACTCCTGAACGAAAATAGGATTTAGAGTTAGTCGGTCCATGAACAAATACTGACCGACTAGTTTAACATCTAGTCGGTCAATGAACGTTCTTAGACCGACTAAGAGTAAACAGTAACTCAACTAAAATTAAGATGATGTGTTAGTCGGTTAAAGAAGCATTGCTGACCGACTAATTTGCAACCTAGTCGGTCAACCAACGTTCTTAGACCGACTAACGATAAACAGTAATTCCTGGGAAATTTAGAAAGCTAACTAGTCGGTCCAGGAAGGATTGCCGACCGACTGGATCGTCATCTAGTCGGTCGGTGCCCCTTCTTATACCGGCTAATGAGCACAAAAAGTTCTGATACGGAGCGCGGGGCCCCGGGATCGATTCCTAAGACTCCTAGGCTTGATCTAATAGTTAGATACGACCGTTATGAAGTCCGTCACGAATGACTTACTTCGAAATCGACAATCCTAAGGAAGAAGCGAGAAAATATGACGAATCGATCGAAAATGAAAGCTACGGAGACGAAAACCACACAAGAGGAGAAAATCCACCAAAACATATATTATATTATATTAAATCCAGATACATGAAAAGCAGTCGTTACATCCTCCCCAACTTAAGAAAAATTCCGTCCTCGGAATTTCCAAATACTCACGAGTCCGGAAACAAAAGTGGGAAACGCTCTTGCATCTCATCCTCATTCTCCCAAGTAGACTCTCCAGGTGAACCGTGTCGCCACATCACCCTCACAAGATTGACAATCTTGTTCCGAAGCGATCTCTGACGCCTGTCCAGAATCTGCACTGGATGCTGGTCATACGTCATATCGGGGCGAACGGTAATCTCCGAAAAATCTACCGCATGAGACGGATCGCTAATGTATCGACGAAGTTGCGACACATGGAAAACATTGTGAACTCCTTCCAAAGATGGCGACAAGGCCAAGCGATAAGCTACCTCGCCAACCCTCTCCAAAACGTCAAACGGTCCAATGTATCGCGGGCTCAACTTACCACGCTTCCCGAAACGAATCACACCGCGATTCGGGAAAATCTTCAAGAACACATGGTCGCCCGGCTGAAATTCCAAAGGACGACGTTTAGCATCTGCCCAATGCTTAAAACGGTCCTGAGCAATTCTCAACCTCTCCCGAATATTCCTGACGATATCCACGGCCTCCACGATCATCTCAAGTCCCAACAACTCCCGATCACCAACGTCATCCCAACTCAATGGCGATCGACATTTCCTCCCATAAAGAGCGGCGAAAGGCGCCATGCCAATACTCGCCTGGAAGCTGTTGTTGTAGGAAAACTCCAACAAATGTAGATGGTCCTCCCACGAACCCTTGAAATCCAACATGCACGCCCTCAGCATGTCTTCCAAAATCTGAATCGTCCTCTCGGACTGGCCATCCGTCTGCGGATGGTACGCCGTGCTGAAACTCAGACGCGTACACAAGCTCTTCTGCAAACTCTGCCAGAACTGAGATGTGAACCTCGTGTCTCTGTCAGACACGATACTCACGGGGACTCCATGAAGTCGCACAACCTCCTGCACGATTCACGTTACATCACTATCCAAACTAGGAAAAGGAAATAAAACGGAGAGTAAAAGAATTTTACCTCCATATATCTCCTCGCTAGCGCCTCAGTGGACTGTCCCACTCGGAACGGAATAAAGTGCACAGATTTGGTCAATCGATCTACGATCACCCAAATCGCGTCATTCTGCTTCGGACTCCGAGGTAGTCCAGTCACGAAATCCATAGTGATGTGTTGCCACTTCCACTCCGGAATCGGAAGCGGTTGTAGCAACCCGGCCGTACGCTGATGCTCCGCCTTCACTTGCTGGCAAACCAAGCACTTGGCTACACTCCGAGCCACGCTCCTCTTCATACCATGCCACCAATAATTCAGACGAAGATCCTGGTACATCTTGGTGCCACCAGGATGCACAGAATACGGCGAACTGTGTGCCTCCACCATCAGCTCCTCTCTAATATCCCCAGCTGGCACACACAACCTGGCTCCAAACCTCAGCGAGCCATCCTCATGAATCAAAAAGTCAGTCCGCAGACCGGCTTCCACCTGCTCCCGAATCTTCATCAGCTTCGGATCCTCAGCCTGGCCAGCCTTAATCCGATCCACGATCGTCGACTGTACCTGCATGTACATCAACGACGAAGCCTTTCCAGGAAGAACAATCTCCACGCCAGACTCGCAAAAATTCTGCGGCAATCTCCACTGCGAGGTGATCGCGCCCCGGATACACGTCCCGGAGCGACGGTTGTAGTTTTACCGCAAGCGCACGGTATAGCGGCGAGCGGGTATCGAACACAGGGATGACGAATGACCGTGCTTGTTCCTAATCAACCTGGCTATTCAAGAGAGATAATTGCCTTGGGCGATCCTGTCACAATCGTCAGACAAATGTGCAAAGTATCAAATCAAATAAAGAACATCTAGGGAATGGGGAATCCCCGCTACTCACCATATTTCATAAAAGTGGTTCGTCGGTATTAAAATTGCTAGAATGAGAATTCGGATGAACTAGTTGCAACTGAATGTAGAACCAAGCTAATGCTCTCGCGCTGTTGCCGGTCTATAGCTTTCCTAGGTTCGGGTCCAATCTCTTGCAAACCCTAGCCTAGGGAAGCTAGCATTAGGATCAACATCATCGTCCAATCGCGCACCGAGCCCAATCTCTTGCAAACTCGGTCCACGATCTAGATTGGGATAGTTCCTACCCGTCCAATCTCTTGCAAACGGGTATTGGCATGGAATTGCACCCGGAAATCCTAATATCGGTCCAATCTCTTGCAAAACGATACTTCGAAAATCCGACTCCAACCCAATTCAGATTTCTAGGGTTTCCTATCGAATTGGGATCCAATCTCTTGCAAATCCCAATTGATATGAATACCTAGCCATCCGTAGTAAATCGATCCCAATCTAATCTCAAATAACAATCCTAGCTCAATTTCTACCAATTCATCACAATTATGAAATAGGGCTCGTAGGGTTCATCCCCACGCCCCAAGACGTGGTGACTACTCACAAATCATAGCAATATCACAAATTTGACCAATGAAATAAGCAATGGATTTCATCACAAATATTGAGATAAACAATAAAAATAGAATTTTTAGGGAAGAGAGATGCAAACCAATGGAGTTCTTCAATTTAATCCAACAAAAATCCAAGTTTTTCCTCTTCTCCAATCACAATAATAAAGCTAAAAAGTAATCTAAAAGCTGCAAAAAATCTAAGAGATGGCTCCCTAAACTAGGGTAAAAACAGGGCTTAAATAGCCCCAAAAATCGTCCAAAAATCTTGACCAAAACGCCCCTGCACAGCCTGTTTTCCGCAAATTTCGCTACAGGCAGCGCATCGCACTCGGCCGAGTGACAAATGTCGCTCGGCCGAGTGAGAAACCCTGTACTTTTCCAGTAAGTCGGGGCCTTCAGGGGTCTTCACTTCGGGAGCGGCTCGGCCGAGTGAGTTGTCGTCACTCGGCCGACGGCTTCACTACACTCGGGCGGACGGGATAATCCACTCGGCCGAGTGGGTCTTCTGAAGCTCAGGTGGCCGAAAAACAGAAACTTCGATATTTTGGAGGGGCTTCGTCTGGGCGCCACTCGGGCGGACGTGGTATAGTCACTCGGCCGATGTGGTCTCCGTCGCTCGGCCGAGTACACATGGAAATCGTGTCTGAACGGGTCGGCCGAGTAGTGTCTCGCTGGTCGGCCGAGTGGCTCCTCCACTCGGCCGAGTGGGACACAAAAAATGCCCAATCTGATTGTTTTGGCCTCCTCGTCGCTCCTGCGACGTCCATTCTTCTTCCGCTCCTCTCCTACAGCAAAATACCCCTCGGGGAGGTCGTCGGTGGCCTTCTAGAGTAAGCGCATCTCGAGATCACTCCAAATCGCGCCAAATCACCTGAAATGCGACAAAAACAACAAATCGTGAAAAGCATCGCAATATCGTCGATATATCGTGAAAAACATGATTTGGGCAATCTAAATGGCATGCAAATACACGGAAAAAAAGGTGTAAAATAAGGAGTGATCAAAATCCCCCAAGCTTGCCTCTTACTCGTCCTCGAGGAAGATAAGTAAAAGGCGAACCCGGTGGATTCGGAAAACGAAAACGGCGAAAAACGAAAAAAAATGAAAAACGAAGAAGAATGAAAACGAAATGGAAACAAGGAAGGAAGAAAGCAAGGAAGAAGCGAAGAGGTGGGATGCTAGATCATTTTCTTAGGACGTGGGTTTCACTTACTCTTATAACATGCACCGAATGAGAAATACCTGTCAAAGAATTTCATTTTGATATCATAGTATAATAGTGCAAATAGAAATAGAAAACCCACGAACAACGATATAATCATGAAAAACGGAATGATTTTAAAATTAACATCGTCTGAATCATTTAAAGCGGTATACAAATCACAGATCACACACTTTTCAATTGAACGCTTTCTATCTGGAGTATAAGAGTATCACACTATAGATTAGAGAGAATAGAAAAGTATGGATTTCATGAAATGAACGCTAGGCTTAGATTTCTGGATTTCGTAAAGCTAGAAACAATCTCACCGAGTATAGAATATTACTTAGCCTAGGTTGTCGTGCAATGTCAAGTAGTCACTCTCTCACTCATCAATGGATCCCCTCCCCCAAGCTTATCTATAAGCGTGGTGGCACAAAAATATTTACATCCCCATTTTTATATATATAGCTCCAAAAGCAACGAAAAGAAAGAAGAGAGAAAGAAGGTGAGATGGGATCTTTTATTGAGGATTTTTCCTCTCTTTTTTTTTTCTTTGCAATAAGCAATATATACACAATGATCCCAACTCAGAGAGAGATAATGATATACAAGAATGTTTTTCTCTCTTTTATTATATTTTTTTTTTGAATATGGGATTTGGAGCTAGGAATTAATAGCGGGGGAAATGCCATAAAATAGAATCACTAAGGGGAGATTCACCAATGATTTTTAAAAGTAGAGAAATGATGTTCAAGATTTTTGGAGAAAGAAATATATATAACTCTCGGCTCACTCTATAAGACATGCACGACAACTTCAGCAGGGTAATCTAATCTACTCAGTTTTGATCACAAAAAAGCTAACTAATCTAGATATATCATAGCTAATCATCATTCAATCATCCTGAAGTGAAGCGTACAATTCATGCATATAGAAGTGATAAAGGAAAAGAAATCAGTACTCCAGATATAGGCATTCAATGCGTGAATCTTGGTGTGTTTTCTGTGATAGCATACATATGAATATTCAGGCTCAGTTAATAATAAAATTTCATCCATTTTCATGTGGAAAAAGTGTGGGTTACTATTTCTAAATGCAAAGCAAGTCATAGCATATGATATCAGAAATAAAATCTAAGACATGACAAATATAGCATGCATATAGAATAAGCTAACTCCACGTAGACATCATCACAGAAAATTCATCTCTAGCATGAGATGAAAAAAGAAAGAAATAAAGATAAAGGAAAAATAGAACTATTTACAATGCGGCACGCAGAGAAATAAGAAAAACGTGATGCATGGTAAAATGAGAAAAAGTGATGAAAATAAGTGCAAATAAGAGCAAAAGCGGAAAGTGGCGTGAAAAACTAAAAATAAAGGTGGCAAAACGAAAAAGAACGTGAGAACTCACTCCCCCAAGCTAAACGGCACAGTGTCCTCAATGTGCAAAGTGTGGCACACAGAGAGACAAGTATTGTGAGGGGCAAGTGAGGATGCATGCATGATGGAAAGAAAAAAGATAATAAAACGAAAAATAAAGAAATGAAAATATGATGCGGATATGATGCATGCACAGATATGAGTGATACGAGTATAAATGGTCACCAAAAACTCTCCCTCTCCCAAAAAGGATATATAAATAGATGCGGCAAAATGAGAATCCCAAAATAAGTGAGGGGAGGGGGGCGGACAAAAATGCAACGGGACCCAGCAGAAACGGGCAGCATAACGGCAGGAATAGACTAAGGCATCAGGGGTGCCTAAGAAGGTGGCGCTGCACCGTCTCCGTCCCGAGGCGGAGGTGGTGGTGGTGTAGGCTGCTGAGCTGAGGTGGGCGTGGAAGTGGAAGCAGGTCTGGTGTGTGTGGAAGTGTGTGTGGGAACCTGCTGGGTGGGTGGGGGTACGCGCGGGAGACGCTCTAGGATCTGTGTCAGGCAGTAGTGGATCTGAGGGATCAGGTCAAAGCGTCCAGCCATCGTAGAGACGGTGGAGGACAGGGTCCTAAGGTCACCTCTGAGACCGCCCACCGCCAACTCAAGAGCACGAATGCTCTGCAGTACAGTGTCGGGCGGGGGTGGTGCAGAGGGACGCACCGGTCTAGGCTGCGCAGGGCGGGGCTGGCGTACGCGAGTGGAGTATGTAACGGGCTCAGCAAGGAAGGGGACAAAAGGTGCCGCGCCAGTAAATGTGGGCCTGGCCTCAGTGTGAGGCCGGGACACCGGCTGGTGAGAAGTAGAGGCAGCGGCAGCGAAGGAAGCGTGCAAAAGTGGCAAAGAGGTGGCAAGAGAGGTCAGTGGCCCAGAAGTGTGGACAGACGCCACGACGCTCTCGGAGAATACGTCGGCTGTGGAGACAGAGGACTCTACCGCTGGGGCGGAACTGTGGGTGCGCTGTAGGCTGTGCGGGGTGTGCGGGGCCTGCAGACTGTGCGGGGTGTGTGGGGGAAGGCGGAGGAGAGTCCTCCACCAAGTGGGAGGGGCCGGGCTCGTCTGACCGCTTCCGCTTGGTGGAAGCTCTCGTCGACCGCGGCCGTGTCCGGGGCGGCATATTGGCCCCGAGCGCGCCGAAAAGTGAAAAAAAGTGCGGTGCGTGTAAAAGAATGGAAAGAGTATACCCAAACACGCCGCGAGTGCTAAGCAGTGGAAGCGTGCGAAGTCCGCGCCTCCACGAAGTCCTGAGCAGCCCGTAGAAGCTCCCCTGAGCTCCCCTAAGCTCCAAAAAGCAACCTGCGCATGAAAAAGCGATATCAGCGAGTAATAATCAAAATGTATGGAGCAATAGGGGTATAATGGATAGATATAGAAATTGATTTGGGTTAGGGGGGTGTTTAGCACATGGATCCTCAAGAAATACACGAAAAGAGGCGAAAATAGGCAAAATAAATGATACCGGAGATGGCCGGAGCGGCTGTCGCCGCCGGCGACTCGGGCGAGTCGCGGCGGTGGTCGGCCGGCGGTGGCGGGCCGAGCGGCGGCGCGAGCGGGCGAGTATGGGCACGAGCGAGGGGATTCGGGCGAGGGAACTGAAGCGTCGGGCGGTTTGGGGGTGTTTGCAATTTCGAAAAATGAGCCCCCCTCGGCCCTTATATAATAAAACTTACGACTCGGCCGAGTGACGTGGTCACTCGGCCGAGCGAGACCATTGAAAGTTTCCTCCCCGCTATCGCTTCGGCCGAGTGGCTTTGCCAGCCTCGGCCGAGTGGAGTAAGTCCATTCGGCCGAGTGACTCAATCTACTCGGCATGACTCGCTCTAGGAGGGTATCCGTTGTACTCGGCCGAGTGGGAATCTGTACTCGGCCGAGTGACAGTTCTAATGAAATGAGGAAAATAGACAGAGAGTTGGGTACATCAGACTTCCCTCGTTCGTGAGCGGCTCGGCCGGACGAACTTCTGTACTCGGCCGAGTGACTAGTATGCTCGGCCGAGTGAGCCTTGTTTTCTGCTGTTTGTCTTCGTTTGGGCTCTAAACTCCGTCTTTCTTCCTCCAGTCGATTTCATCCTCCTCCTAAGCGTCGAGCGCCTTCTTGGGGCGCTCCTCGTCGTCTCGTTCATCCACCTCATGATGGATCTACCTATCTCCTCTCCTGTCAAGAAAAATAGGACCCGTTATCACAAAATTTTTGGGCGAACGACTCGAAACAATAAAAATTTCTAAAACGAAAATAAAGAAAAAGTAAAAATAAAGCAAAAACCGTCGGGTTGTCTCCCGACAAGCGCTCGTTTAAGGTCGTGAGCTCGACCCCCTATAATTTTCAATCAACGCGGGATGTTTGGTGCATATGAGATGCACCCATCGAATTTTCCGGGAAGCGCGCTTGGATTTGGATGTGGCGGCGGCGCGTTCTCCCGCGGTGGTCTCCCGTCTCGAATAGTGTGGGGGGGAGGCTCCCCCAAGCTAGCGTTTGCTCCGGTCAACGGCTTAACCGGTGATGCCGGTTTCCGTGCCGGCGGAGCTTTCTTTGGAGACTTTAATTTCGAGAGCTTGCCGAGCTCTCGAATCCTTGTGACATCAGCGTCTCCATCATCTTCTTCAGCGGAGAGGTCGGGGGAATCATCTTTCTTTTCATCTTGGCCTAAATCCGGGCCTTCTTCAAAGTTTTCATCAAAAAGAGCGCCAATTGAGTGAGGAATCGCCTCCTCTATCACCTCATCAAGGAGGTCCATGTAGTCAAGTTCCTCGTGATAAGGCATATGCTTCATAGCCTTAGGAATGTGGAGCTCCACCTCGATGTTTCTGACGTTTAAGGTTAAGGTACCTTCGCGCACGTCGACGATGACTCCGGCGGTGGCGAGGAATGGGCGTCCAAGTATCAATGAGGTGTCTCCCTCCTCCTTAACATCCATGATGACGAAGTCACATGGCAAGCATATTCCACCCGGGACTTGAAGTGGGATGTCTTCGGCAATCCCCACCGGCCTTGTTATCCGTCCATCGGCTAATTGAATGCGCATGTCAGTGGGTTTCAACTTTGTCCCGGTGTTTAGTCTCAAGAACATGGAGAGGGGCATGAGGCTCACGCTAGCCCCAAGGTTAACCAACGCCTTTTGAAGAGGAACGCCGCCCAAGGTGCAAGGAATCCGAAAACTCCCCGGATCTTTAAATTTCGCCGGCTCCTTCTCTCTCTTGGTGAACCAAGAGCCCTCCTCGGCTAGCATTATCTTTTTCTTCCTCTTTCTCCCCGAAATCAAGTCCTTCAAGAATTTGGCATATGTGGGGATCTCAACGATGGCGTCAAGGAAGGGAATATTTAGGCTAACTCCTCTTAGGTACTCGAGAAATTTTGCTAGCCTTTTCTCCATTTTAGCTCTAGCTAGCCTTTGGGGGAATGGGACCGGTGGCATGAAGCGCCTTTCCTCAATCAATTGCTCCGCTCTAGATTTCTCCTCGTCATGCGGCTCCTTCCCATTTTCAACTTCTACTATTGGCTCAATTGGCTCCAAGCGCTCCTCCACGGGCTCCTCGGTAGGAATCATGGCGGGGGTGGTGTCCTTCCCGCCTCTAGTAGTAACGGCAACTACGGCGTTGATGTGGCCGGTGTTGCCCCGTGGGTTTTGCTCCGGTTGCGCCGGCAATCGTTTAGTGTTCCGATTGAGCAAAGCCAATTGCTCTGATATTTGAGCCACTACGGTATTAAGAGAGTCTTACCCCGCCTTCAAAGTAGCATTCACCTTATTTTGCTCGACCATGAACGCCTCCACTCTAGTTTCGAAGTCGGTTCGTTGCGGAGCTTGTGGAGGGCTTTGGTTTTGATTCCTCCACCCTTGGTTGTATCCGGGAGGCCTATAAGGTGGAACTTGTTGCTTCGGTTGAAAGTTTTGTTGAGTAGGCCCCCTCGGTGGGTAATATTGTTGTTGGGGTGGTGGTGGCCGAGCTTGATTAGGCGGTTGTTGTGGCGGGTTCAAAGCTCCTTCATTGTTGGCGTAGGAGAATCCCGGATGATTTCTTGCGGCCGGATTGGACCAATACCCTTGGTTCCCCGCAACATATTGTACTTGCTCCAAGGATCCTTCTACTTGCTCTCCTCCCAAGTACATGGCTTGAGATTGGTCTTGCCAATCACACATTTGGTTCGTCGGCGCGGAGGTGGAAGGGCTTCCTTGGGGCTCCGTAATGAACTTCTCCAATCTCTCCACCACCTTGTGGAGAGAATCAAATTTGCTCGTAAGCTCCGCTACGGCCTTCGCCTCGTAGATGCTTGTTGGCTTTAAGGAGGACGTGGAGTGTCCTCGCTCATCGCCCCATTGTTGGTTATTTGAGGCCATCTCCTCGATTAGGGCCGTAGCTTCCTCGGGAGTCTTTGACAAGATAGCACCATTCGCCGCGGCATCAATAATTTGTTTGGTCCCCGGTTGGAGACCGTTGTAGAAGCTATGCACTAGCTCCCAATCTTCTATACTGTGGTGCGGGCATTGATGCTGTAAATCCTTAAATCGCTCCCAAGCTTCATAGAGCGTCTCTTGTGGTCCTTGCTTGAAGGACATGAGAGCGCTCCGGATCTTCACCGTCTTGGATGGCGGATAGAATTTGTCAATGAATGCATCCGCCAACCCGTCCCAAGAGGTGAAAACTCCGTCAGCCTGCGTCCTCAGCCAATAGAGTGCCTTGTCCTTTAGCGTGAAGGGGAAGAGACGCAGTCTGATGGCATCGATGGGGACCCCCGGCATTTGAAATGTGGCGCACTTCGACAAGAATGATTGGATGTGGTAGTGGGGGTTCTCATGGGCGTTCCCATGAAATGGGTCTTGTTGCATCAAAACCACCAATCCAGTCTTTAGCTCGAAGTTCTTGTCGGCCGCCAACTCTGGCACGACAATGGATGATGTAGTAGAAGAGGTCTTAGGCCGAAGCCTATCGCGAATAGAAATTATTCTCGCCATCCTTGTCGCCAATTCTTCGGGAGTTTCCGGGTTGGTCATAAACCGCCCTTCTGGATATTGTCTTCTCTCCGCTCTAAGTCTCCGCGCGGTACGTTCGATCTCCGGATCAAATAATAAGGCTTCGGGGTCCGCCGTAGATCTCGTGTACATGCACAGGGAAAACAGAGTTTCAAAGAGATGATTAGCACCGTGGAAGGGTTAGGTAAGAATAGTAATGGAAATAATAATAATAATGAAAAAAGAAAAATAAAAATAAAAGAAAGAAGTAGCAAGGGTGGAAAAGAATCAAACGCAATCGTCTCCCCGGCAACGGCGCCAAAAACTTGGTCGCGCCCCGGATACACGTCCCGGAGCGACGGTTGTAGTTTTACCGCAAGCGCACGGTATAGCGGCGAGCGGGTATCGAACACAGGGAGGACGAATGACCGTGCTTGTTCCTAATCAACCTGGCTATTCAAGAGAGATAATTGCCTTGGGCGATCCTGTCACAATCGTCAGACAAATGTGCAAAGTATCAAATCAAATAAAGAACGTCTAGGGAATGGGGAATCCCCGCTACTCACCATATTTCATAAAAGTGGTTCGTCGGTATTAAAATTGCTAGAATGAGAATTCGGATGAACTAGTTGCAACTGAATGTAGAACCAAGCTCACGCTCTCACGCTGTTGCCGGTCTATAGCTTTCCTAGGTTCGGGTCCAATCTCTTGCAAACCCTAGCCTAGGGAAGCTAGCATTAGGATCAACATCATCGTCCAATCGCGCACCGAGCCCAATCTCTTGCAAACTCGGTCCACGATCTAGATTGGGATAGTTCCTACCCGTCCAATCTCTTGCAAACGGGTATTGGCATGGAATTGCACCCGGAAATCCTAATATCGGTCCAATCTCTTGCAAACCGATACTTCGAAAATCCGACTCCAACCCAATTTGGATTTCTAGGGTTTCCTATCGAATTGGGATCTAATCTCTTGCAAATCCCAATTGATATGAATACCTAGCCATCCGTAGTAAATCGATCCCAATCTAATCTCAAATAACAATCCTAGCTCAATTTCTACCAATTCATCACAATTATGAAATAGGGCTCGTAGGGTTCATCCCCACGCCCCAAGACGTGGTGACTACTCACAAATCATAGCAATATCACAAATTTGACCAATGAAATAAGCAATGGATTTCATCACAAATATTAAGATAAACAATAAAAATAGAATTTTTAGGGAAGAGAGATGCAAACCAATGGAGTTCTTCAATTTAATCCAACAAAAATCCAAGTTTTTCCTCTTCTCCAATCACAATAATAAAGCTAAAAAGTAATCTAAAAAGCTGCAAAAAATCTAAGAGATGGCTCCCTAAACTAGGGTAAAAACAGGGCTTAAATAGCCCCAAAAATCGTCCAAAAATCTTGACCAAAACGCCCTTGCACAGCCTGTTTTCCGCAAATTTCGCTACAGGCAGCGCATCGCACTCGGCCGAGTGACAAATGTCGCTCGGCTGAGTGAGAAACCATGTACTTTTCCAGTAAGTCGGGGCCTTCAGGGGTCTTCACTTCGGGAGCGGCTCGGCCGAGTGAGTTGTCGTCACTCGGCCGACGGCTTCACTGCACTCGGGCGGACGGGATAATCCACTCGGCCGAGTGGGTCTTCTGAAGCTCAGGTGGCCGAAAAACAGAAACTTCGATATTTTGGAGGGGCTTCGTCTGGGCGCCACTCGGGCGGACGTGGTATAGTCACTCGGCCGATGTGGTCTCCGTCGCTCGGCCGAGTACACATGGAAATCGTGTCTGAACGGGTCGACCGAGCAGTGTCTCGCTGGTCGGCCGAGTGGCTCCTCCACTCGGCCGAGTGGGACACAAAAAATGCCCAATCTGATTGTTTTGGCCTCCTCGTCGCTCCTGCGACGTCCATTCTTCTTCCGCTCCTCTCCAACAGCAAAATACCCCTCAGGGATGTCGTCGGTGGCCTTCTAGAGTAAGCGCATCTCGAGATCACTCCAAATCGCGCCAAATCACCTGAAATGCGACAAAAACAACAAATCGTGAAAAGCATCGCAATATCGTCGATATATCGTGAAAAACATGATTTGGGCAATCTAAATGGCATGCAAATACACGGAAAAAAGGTGTAAAATAAGGAGTGATCACGAGGTCAAAATCATCACCGCTGGAAGCCTACTCAAAGCATCCGGAACCACATTCACCTTGCCAGGGTGAAACTGCAAATCAATCTCATAATCCGCCATAAGCTCCAACCATCGACGATGTCGCATGTTGAGCTCCTTCTGAGTGAAAATATACTTCAAGCTTTTGTGATCGGTGAAAATCTTCACTTTCTCACTCAGCAAGAAGTGCCTCCAAATCTTAAGAGCAAACACAACGGCAGCCAACTCCAAATCGTGCGTCGGGTAATTCTTCTCATGAACCTTAAGCTGACGAGACGCATACGCCACAACATGCCCGTGCTGATGCAACACACAACCGAGACCCTTGCCAGAAGCATCGCAAAAGATCTCAAATCCACCGCTGCGATCAGGCACAACAAGAATAGGGGCAGTCGTCAACCTCTCCTTCAGAACGCCAAAAGCACTCTCACAATCACCCGACCAAACAAAAGCAACATCCTTCCGCATCAACCTGGTCATCGGCTCAGCAATACGAGAAAAGTCCTTAATGAATCGTCGATAATAACCAGCAAGTCCAAGGAAACTCCGGATCTCAGACGCAGACGACGGAACAGGCCACTCCCTGATGGCCCGAATCTTCTCGGGATCCACTGAAATACCATCTCCAGTCACCACATGCCCGAGAAAAGCAACTCTATCCAGCCAAAACTCGCACTTCAAAAACTTAGCATACAAACGATGCTTCCTCAAAATCTCCAACACCGTCCTTAAGTGTGAGGCATGCTCTTCCTCCGACTTCGAATAGATCAGAATGTCGTCAATAAAAATAACGACAAACTTATCCAAGAAGTCGTAGAAAATCAGGTTCATCAGATTCATGAAAACTGCGGGCGCGTTAGTTACGCCAAAAGGCATAACCACGAACTCATAGTGTCCATACTTCGTCCTGAACGCTGTCTTCGGAACATCTCCCTTCTTCACCTTCAACTGATGGTAACCACTCCTCAAATCCAATTTAGAAAACACCCTCGAACCTCCAAGCTGATCAAAAATATCATCGATGCGAGGCAACGGGTATTTATTCTTAATGGTCACCGCATTCAACTCCCGATAGTCCACGCACATGTGACGCGAACCATCCTTCTTCTTAACCAGCAACACCGGTGCTCCCCACGGAGACACGCTAGGATTAATATAACCCTTCTGCAAAAGCTCATCCAACTGCTTCCGCAACTCTTCCAACTCAGCGGGTGCCATACGATACGGCGCCTTCGAAATCGGCTGCGCACCTGGAACAAGATCGATAGAAAATTCTAGAGCTCGATCAGGCGGCAAACCAGACATCTCCTCGGGGAAGACGTCGCCAAAATCACGCACCACAGCTGGCCACTCCAGCTCCATCTGCATAGCCACAGCCTCCACCAGCCTGGCCCGAAATCTGACAGGACCAAGCGAACTGCTACCACGACTGAACTCAAATACTGGATGTCCGGGAATCTCGAACACCACCTTCTTCCTCCTGCAGTCGATCGTAGCATAGAAGCTCGCAAGCCAATCCATCCCAAAGACCGCATCGTAGTTGGTGATGTTGTGGACAATAAAATCAGCATAAAGCTCATGTCCACAAACCACCACAGAGCAAGGACTGCATCCACGATGCACCGTGACTACTCCATTCCCTGTAACGATGTTCCAACTCTTGGAGAGAGGGAACGTTGACAAGGAATGCTTCTCCATGAAGCTCTGGGCCAAAATGCACATCGATGCACCAGAGTCAAAGAGGACTCGGGCAGGGAACGTGCAAACCAAAACCACACCTAATAAACAGTCTAATCAATCAAATCTTATTCTAGCAACATTCATACACAAGCATCCAACATAATTTTAACAATCAACTAATTAGGGAAGGAACAACTAGATTGGAAGTTACCTGCAATGACCTCATCCATGGCCAAGACCTCCTCCTCGGTCATCAGAAAAGCCTGCCTCCTTGGCGGGACAGCCTGCTGAAAAGCCTGCCTCTGCGGAACAAGAGCTGCTCCACAAACAGCGGGCACCGGGGCTCTCTGCTGCAACGGCGTGGTAGCAATAGGTGCCTTCCAAGGCTGTCTCAACCTCGGGCACTCCCTGAGAACATGGGCGGGATATCCACAGGCAATACATTGCCCCAAGAACTTCCTACATGATTCCTTGATATGGCCCTCCTTGCCACAGAAATTGCAAGTCCTCCGAACGGGCCCTCCTGGCCTCTTAAACTGAGCAGGCTGGTTCGGCCTGAATCCAGGTCTAACCACAGCTCTCTCCTGTTCCACAGGCCTCCTCCCAGCACCAACGACAGACCCCTTCCTCTGGTTCACGAGCAGCTCCTGCCTCTTGGCAGCGACCAGAACCTTCTGATAAGATTCCCGGTCAGAAGAGGTCACAAAACTCTGGAGCTCCGAAGCGAGTCCCTGCAGGAACCTCTGAGCTCTCTCCTCAGCGTCCTATACCATCTTCGGTGCAAACCGACTCAGCCTCATGAACTCTTGGTGATAATGGTCCACCGACGAGCTCCCTTGCTTCAAATCGATAAAACGCTGCAGCATCTCCTCCCTGGAAGCCTTCGGGAAGAACTCACCATCAAATCTGGCCTTGAAGGTAGCCCAGACGATCGGCTCCACCGACATCTTCTCTTCAGCATCCCACCAATTCCGAGCATTATCCTTCAGCTGGCGCTTCGCCAAGTCAACCCAACTAACTTCGTTGACCTTGGACATCTTCAGATTGTCCTCGATGTTCCGAATCCACTCATCGGCAGCTAGAGGACCCTCAGAACCATCAAAATATGCGGGACCCAGCTCCCGAAATTGCTTCGCTCTAGGCTCAGAGCGAGTGGCATCCGGAAGAGCCCGGGCAGCTCGAGCAAGTGGAGCATTCTGGACTTGCAGGAGCACGCCCTGCTGCACTTGCATCATCTGGAGCATCATCCGCATCATCTCACCGCTGGTGGGTTCCCGCTCAGGCTCCTCATCATGAGGGGTCGCACCACTACCCCCACCACGGGTGAAACGTCTTCCTGCCATCTAGTGACACAGAAAACGAATCAGATTAGACTCATAGCTTATGACTCGGACGTCGAACTTAATTTATTGGACATTCTAATATTATTATCGCTATTCCCAAAAATCACAGTTACAGAAGCACCTGCATGGGCCACCACTAAAACTTGTCACGACCCGCTTCCCTAAAATGGAGGCGAGACGTGAGAAGGTCCGCACGAGAGTTGAGCTGTGAAGCCCCAAACCTGATAAGCGTCAAAAATACATAAGCAGGTCCTTGTAACCACAACGGAATAACAATAATAACACAAGCAGAGACTGAAATAAAATCTCATATCTCATAAATTGTCCAACAAGAAAATAAGTCCAACATCCAGAAAAGCCACCAGGCTAAAGGAAAAGAGTCTAAAGGCCCAGAACAAGGCCAACAAAAGAAACGACAAAACAAGGTATAGGTGCTACGCACCGATAACAAAACAACTGTCTAACAAAAGTAAAACACAACGAAGACACTAGGACTGGTCCCCAGTGTCCACGTACTCCCCGTCTAACACAAGCTCGGGCTCGGCGTCAGCAAACACCTCGTCCTCAACAAGGTACTCAGGCTCAGGATCTAACATGTGTCACCCAAAAGAGTAAAGGGGCACATGTCAGCAAGTCTAAAAGACTTGGGCAAGGAAACTGAAAGTAAGGCAACTAGCAACCTAGCAGTTTAGTATGCATGACATGGCAGTTAAGTATGATGCAACAGTTTAAAAGAGAGGAAAGCACGCACTATGTAGCAAAAGCTACCAAATCACTAATTACTTATCATTTAACACTTATCACTTATCACTTATCACTTAGTGCATAGAGAGTCCACCTGCTGGCCAGCTCGTGGCTCAGTCCGCTTATCTCTATCACTATTAATAACACTTATCACTTATCACTTATCACTTAGTGCATAGAGAGTCCACCTGCTGGCCAGCTCGTGGCTCAGTCCGCTTATCTCTATCACTATTAATCACTTGTGCACTAGAGAGTCCACCTGCTGGCCGGAGTGGCGGATCAGGCCAACTCGGGGCTCAGTCCGCTTATCTCTTACCCCACCCATATGTGTCGAGCGTTGGGATTTCCAACTCACTGTGCTCGCTTCTGGAACACGAGCCAGGAAGTGTATTTGGCATAGGGGTGCACCTAGCCGGTATCCGAGCGTTGGGGTTTCCAACTACAGGGCTCGCTTCTGGAACACGAGCCAGGAACACAAACATCGTAGCAAGGCTACGCAATCACAGCAACACTTAAAGAATGCAATGACATGACAATTAATTCGCGTACTGTTAATGGAAAGTAAACATGACATGGTAATTGTGCAACATGCTAAATGTCGGAACTAGCTTCGTTGTCAAGCTAGTTCCCCAATTTGCGCCTAGGCGAGTATCATTTCGTCGCCTAGCCTCTTTTACGCCTACTACAAGCAAAATGGCCTAAATCATGGCCTAAACCCTAAGTGGCAAGTTTCACTTGCCTAACACCGGGGATGACGACCACTTCGTCACACGGATGCCAATCTACGGGGAAATCGCTGTTTTGGGGGACAATCATCAAATAACATGAAATTTTATTAGGGTTTCATAAAAATACCAATAGGCTATGAAAACATAGAGAAATCGATTTCTTACCAAGAGGAGACGGAAGAAACACTCCGGGGAACCCTAGGATCAGATCTGGAAAAGATTGGAGAAGTTTGGGGAAACTAGGGTTTTGGGGGATTTGGGGATTTTGATGGATTTGATGAGATTTTGGGGAAGATGAGAGGTAGATAGAGTGGATGGATGGTTTGGATGATGGATTTAGGGCTTGGAATGAAGAAATGAAGCTTGGAGGAAGATGGGGGCTCAAGGGGGAAGATTTTAGGGTTTTGGGTCGTGTTGGAGAAGAAGAAATCGTTTGGGTTGGGTATAAATAGGATGGGCTGGTGGCTGCCCAGAAATTAGGGTTTCAACACTGGTTAGTCGGTCAAAGAACAACCACTGACCGACTAGTTTGGCAACTAGTCGGTCGGTCGACCAACGCAGACCGACTAAGTGCAAACAGTAACTCCTGAACGAAAATAGGATTTAGAGTTAGTCGGTCCATGAACAAATACTGACCGACTAGTTTAACATCTAGTCGGTCGATGAACGTTCTTAGACCGACTAAGAGTAAACCGTAACTCAACTAAAATTAAGATGATGTGTTAGTCGGTTAAAGAAGCATTGCTGACCGACTAGTTTGCAACCTAGTCGGTCAACCAACGTTCTTAGACCGACTAACGATAAACAGTAACTCCTGGGAAATTTAGAAAGCTAACTAGTCGGTCCAGGAAGGATTTCCGATCGACTGGATCGTCATCTAGTCGGTCGGTGCCCCTTCTTATACCGGCTAATGAGCACAAAAGTTCCGATACGGAGCGCGGGGCCCGGGATCGATTCCTAAGACTCCTAGGCTTGATCTAATAGTTAAATACGACCGTTATGAAGTCTGTCATGAATGACTTACTTCGAAATCGACAATCCTAAGGAAGAAGCGAGAAAATACGACGAATCGATCGAAAATGAAAGCTACGGAGACGAAAACCACACAAGAGGAGAAAATCCACCAAAACATATATTATATTATATTAAATCCAGATACATGAAAAGCAGTCGTTACACATATGCTCATAAAAATTCCCATGCAACAAATATGCCAAAGATAACCATAACTTTCTTTACCTTCATTCATTCAAATCAACGTTGTTTTTGCCAACGTGATGTATGCTATCACCCGGACCTCAATGATGCACCTGTAGAGAATGGTGCACCTTTTCGTTTCCATTTTGTGGATCCGGAAGAGTTGGTACATGATTTGATTTGCTTAATAAGATATTTAAGAATCCACATGAATTTTTCAGGATAAATGCGACCAAAGCAATCATTGATGACATATCCCTTCTTATTACAATAAAAACATGTAACATCAGAGTGGTAATGACTAGAAGAGAACATGTTCGCATCATGAGTGCTAGATGGAGAGCTTATGTATCTAGCATATCTCTTCTCAACAGGTTTCCTATGATTCTTAGGAGGTTGCTTCTTTTGATTCTTTTTGAACCCTGGGCCATGTGTGCTAGAATGATTGTTAATCTATCTAACATCTCCTTGAAGCTCTTTTGAATGCTAGTGAAATTTTTATTATGTTGCTAAGGTCTTTATTACTTTCTCTAGTTATTCAATCCTAACAACATAATTTTTCTCTTTCTTGTTTTCTTCTATTTCACTAGCAATATTTTTTCCTTTAATCAAACTAATGTTTTCTCTCACAAGCACCTCTATTATTTCTTCGTTACTAGAGACCTTTTGATTTAAGAATTTGATTGCAGAATCTTTAGAATTTAAAGAGCTAGTTTTCTCATTTAAATCTTTAACTAGATTAGAGTTTTTAATATCTAACTTAGCTAATTTTTCTTTAGCTTCTTTTAATTCTAAGATCTTGGTCTCTACGGCGGTTTCACCAAAACTGTTTATAATCTCTTTGTGTTCCATCCATTTGATGAAAAGCTCACCTCTCTCATGTTCAACATCACATATACACTCTTCTAATGATTTACAAAGTTGCTTAAGTTTAGAATATCTTGGGGCTATATCTTCGAAGAGTTCAACTAAATATTCATAAGCTTCCTCTATATCAGCGAAAATATTCTCACTAATACTATGACCATCAATGGAGAAGCGTTCAGATTTTACCTTTTCGTCTCCCACCATCAATGTAGAAGTGTAGATTTAACATCTTTAAATATCCTTCCAATAGAACCCGAAGCTCGCAGCACAGTAACTGAATCCATCTCAGAATCAAATTCCAACCTGATTGCACTACGCCTCTGCCCCGCTTCACCCGTAGCAGGATCGTAGACATTTGTTATGAAGGAGATTAGATGTCGACTCTACCACACATTGCCGCATCGAGCAATCACGCATGCTCCTACCACATGGCATGTGCAACATGTACACTACGCATCATGTGTGCTCGTGCGCTATGCACCCGCGAGCCATGCCCGAGGTCACTGAGCATGTGTCGCATAGTGCTGAGACACACTGTGGTTTGATTGGGCCAAGAAAAATTCTTAAATAAGTATGCTTCTATGCAGGGGCAGAACCAGGATGAGATGACAGGGGGGCTGAGCGGCAGTGACGGATACAAGAATTGAATTTAAGGGGCACAATTTTTTTTAGCTGGAAATAATTTTTGTTTATTTAATTTATTGTAAAATCGTAGCACGAAAAATTACATTGTTTCAAGTGCATCCTTAGACAAGATGGTCATAATGACTTACAATTACAATTTTGATCGATGAGGTCTCATGTTAAAAGAGCAAGGAGACGTCAGTTTATCATATTTGCCAAAAATCTTAAACGGAATAGACGCGTAGGACAAAAAATTCCAGACATGATTAAATTGCACCTTCATGCAAATGAACCCTAGAACTGAAAAGAGATCAAATTTTTTGAAAAGACATTCACATAAATTTTTAGAAAAAATTAACATTCTGTAAGTTAAAAAGATTCGCATAATGTTCTATATAATATCACTATCTCGAGAATACTACCAAAATAAATAAATACGTTGAGAATGCTGCCCTGTTCGCTTGATGGCAAATGCGAAACCCAAGTGCAAATCGAAAGTTTTGACGAACCACCGTTTCTTTGCAAAACCTAGGAAAAAGATACAAACCGTATTTAAGGTTGCCAAAAGTTATATAACTTGATATTATGATATTGTGAGAACTATCTACCAAAAATAATAATAACACTACGAAAAACTACTAATAACTAGCTAACAATCTTGAGATTCTATAAACGCCGCCGACCGTCCTATTCTCTTAGCCTGATGGCTGATAAACTGTACCTTTCCAAATCCAAGGAAAAAAATATTGATGATTCGATAAACCGCAGCAACTTTGTTTAGGGGGAAAATGCTGATAGGCGGTTCCTTTCGAAATAGCAGGGGGGGGAAAATTATTGATGACATACTGCAAAAGGTTGATGGGCAGTTTCTTTTGAAATCCTAACCTAGGGGAAAAAATATAAACAATATTTTAGGGGATAAAAAAATGTAATAACCATTGGGCTTGGATTTGAACCCAGGTTTTTGTTGGAAGCTATTGAATTTTTCAAAAGGATTTGGACTCAATTTGGTTTTCCATCCATTTGCTTTAGTTCCACATTGCTTGGGCAAAAAGACTTGGGGAGTATATATAGAGTTTGTTGAGCCTTAGGGGTGTGCCCCTTGGGGTATGGCTCTTTTGTGAAGGGGAGAGGACTTAGTTGAACTTGGGTTCAACACACACACGCGCCGCCGCCCGCCCGCCGGCCGGCCGTGACGTGACGTGACATGCGCGCGGTGATTATATTTTTGGATAAAATAATTATTATATATATATATATAATTATTTTAATAAACCGGATTTCAAATTTCAAACGTTTTTTAAAACGTTTCAAATTCAAACGTTTTCAAATCTAAACGTTTTTTCAAATCCAGATTTTATTACCACCATTAATCCCAGATGTTGAATTAACACACATTAATTTTAGATCAAGAATTAAATCGGTTTAATTCTTTCCGTTACAATTTTTCATTATAAAAGAGTGTTTGGTTTACATTTTGAGATGAGCGAAAATTTTTCTACCTTCCTCTTTCTTCTACCTGCGAACTTCTTCCACTTAAAAATAATTTGTTTTTTCTTTTTGATCCCGAGTAGTAAGAACTACGGTATTCTTTGGTATTGTTCTTCCTCGATCTCTTCCAGTGCAGATTTGATCCATCACATAGGTTCGTCTGGGCTGTTTTATCCTGGGGACGGCGGGGCTATCCACTGCTTGCACAAATTTTAGGCGGAGCCGCGAAACGTCCTAAAGAGAGCGACCTAGTCCACGACTCAGCCCCTTTTCTTTTTGGTAACCTCGTTCCTATCTCCTTTCGGTTTTCTTCAGCAACTATTTTCAACAATTTTAAGATGTTGACTTCTGCCATGATTTCTGAAACAGAAACCGTTGTTATTGCTTCTGACCTAAACAAACCCTTCCACTTTTCTGGATCCCATTTCAAACTTTGGCAACAGAAGGTGTTGTTTTTCCTTACCACCAAAAATGTTGCATATGTCTGTAAGACTGATAAACCTCTGCTACTTCTACCAGAAATCCCTTCTGATGCTCAGCTCAAAGAATTTCAAACCTGGGATGATCATGATTTTCTGTGTAAAAACTACATTCTTAATGGTCTTTCTGACGATCTCTATGATTACTATAGTTCTCAACAGTAAAGGCCGTCTGGGAAGCACTGCAGAAGAAGTACGACACAGAGGAGGCTGGCTCAAAGAAATACGCAGTCAGTCGCTACCTAAAGTTCCAGATGACAGACGACAAGTCTGTGGAGGTTCAGTCTCATGAGCTACAGAAGATAGCTCATGAAATTGTTTCTGAAGGTATGAATTTAGATGAACAATTTCAAGTCGCTGTACTGATAGACAAATTACCCCCTGCTTAGAAAGATTTTAAGAATACCCTTAGACACAAAACTAAGGAATTTTCCTTAGAAAGTTTGATAACTCGTCTTCGGATTGAGGAGGAGGCCCGTAAACAAGATAAGAAAGTAGAAATAAATGCTGTTACTAACAGTAAGAAATCTGCTTCTGTTATTCTAAAACCTAAATGTAAATTCATGAAGAATCAGAATCAGAATCGAAATCGTTTCATCCAGAACAAAAATGTTCCTAGAAATCAGAATGGACCTAAACCCCCTTAAAAGAATGATTCGGTACAGTTTATTTGCTATAACTGTAACAAGCCTGGACATTTGGCTCGGAACTGTTGGAATAAGCGTCGTCATACACCGCAAGCGAACCTTACCGAAGAGGATTTGATTGCAATGATTTTTGAAGTTAATGCAATTGGAGGTACTAAAGGGTGGTGGATAGACACTGGTGCTTCGCGCCATGTCTGTTATGATCGTGGACTATTCAAGTCCTATTCTGAACCAAAGGACACGAAAGTGCTGTTGGGAGATTCCCACTCCACTATTGTTGCTGGTAAAGGCGATGTAGATTTGAAGTTTACCTCTGGAAAGACTGTAACTCTTAAAGAGGTTATGCATACTCCAGAGATGAGGAAGAATCTAGTTTCGGGCTACCTTCTCAACAAGGCTGGGTTCACTCAAACTATATGTGCTGATATGTATACCATTGCTAAAAATAATGTTTTTGTTGGGAAAGGGTATGCCACTGATGGTATGTTTAAGTTGACCATTGATGCTAATAAAAGTTCAGCTTCTGCTTATATGTTGTGTTCTTTTAATATCTGGCATGCTAGACTCTGTCATGTTAACAAACGTCTTATTAAAAATATGAGTAACTTAGATCTTTTTCCTAAATTGTCTTTGGATGATTTTGAGAAATGTGAATTCTGTAGTCAAGCCAAAATAACCAAAACATCACATAAATCAGTTACAAGAGAATCAGAGCCTCTTGATTTAATTCATTCTGACATATGTGAATTTGATGGTGTCTTGACTAGAAATGGAAAAAGATATTTTATAACTTTTATTGATGATTGCTCTGATTATACTGTTGTATATCTAATGAAAAATAAAAGTGATGCATTTGATATGTTTAAATCTTTTGTTGCTGAAATTGAAAATCAATGTAATAAAAAGATAAAGAGATTACGTAGTGATCGAGGAACTGAATATGACTCTACTATTTTTAATGAATTTTATAATTCACATGGTATTATTCATAAGAAGGCTGCTCCTTATTCCCCTGAAATGAATGGTAAAGCTGAACGAAAAAATAGAACTTTAGCTGAATCTGTTGTTGCTATTATGCTTAACTCTGGAGCTGCTTCTCATTAGTGGGGAGAAATTTTATTAACTGCTTGATATGTGCTTAACAGGATTCCTAAATCTAAAAGTAAAATTTCTCCATATGAAGTATTTAAGAATAAGAAACCAAATCTGTCCTATTTTAAAACTTGGGGATGTTTGTCTTATGTTAGGATTCCTGATCCTAAAAGGAGAAAACTTGCTAGTAGAGCATATGAATGTGTTTTCATTGGTTATGCTGTAAATAGCAAAGCATATAGGTTTTATGATTTGAAAGATCATGTTATTATTGAATCTAATGATGCTGATTTCTTTGAAGATAAACTTCCGTTTAAATCTAAGAATAGTGGGGGCCCTAGTTCATGTTCTATACCATACATTAGTCTTCCTGAGTCTGATAAAGGATTAGAAAGTGATTCCAGAAAGAGTAAGAGGGCTCGTGTTGCTAAGGACTTTGGTCCTGACTATTACACTTATAACTTAGAAGAAGATCCTAGCAATCTTACCGAGGCCTTATCCTCTTTGGATGCCAATTTATGGCAAAAGGCAATTAATGATGAGATGGACTCTCTAGAGTCTAATAGAACTTGGCATCTAGTTGACTTACCTCCAGGATGTAAATCAATAGGATGTAAGTGGATACTTAAGAAAAAGTTAAAACCTATGGAACTATTGATAAGTATAAAGCTCGTCTGGTAGCCAAAGGATTTAGACAACAAGAAAACATAGATTTCTTTGATACTTTTTCACCTGTATCCAGAATTACATCCATACGTGTACTATTAGCTATTGCTGCTATACATAATTTAGTAGTACACCAAACGGATGTTAAAACAGCTTTTTTAAAGGGTGAATTAGAAGAAGAAATCTACATGGATCAACCAGAAGGTGTTGTTGTTCCAGATCAAGAAGATAAAGTGTGCAAATTAGATAAGTCACTTTATGGATTGAAACAAGCACCTAAGCAATGGCATGAAAAATTTGATAACCTTGTTATTTCTGATGGTTTCATTGTTAATGAAAGTGACCATTGCATATATTATAAATCTGAAAATGGTATTTGCACCATTATATGACTTTATGTTGATGATATGCTGATATTTGGTTCAAACATTCATGTTGTGAACAAGGTTAAAACCATGTTAAGTGCAAACTTTCACATGAAAGATATTGGTGAAGCTAATGTAATCCTTGGAATTAAAATAACTAGGTCTGAACATGGAATTTCTTTGAATCAATCTCATTACGTTGAAAAGATTCTAAAGAAATATAATTATTTTGATTGTAAACCAGCTTGTACTCCTTATGATCCTAGTGTTAAGTTGTTCAAGAACACCGGCGACGGTGTTAGACAAACTGAGTATGCGAGCATTATTGGCAGTCTTAGATATGCTGCTGATTGCACTACACCTGATATAGCTTATGTGTAGGGTTACTATGCAGGTTTACAAGCAGACCTAGTATTGAGCATTGGTATGCTATTGAGAGAGTCATGAGGTACCTTAAAAGGACCATGAATCTCGGATTACATTATCAGAAGTTTCCCGATGTCCTTGAAGGATATAGCGATGCTGATTGGAACACCCTTTCAGATGACTCCAAGGAAACTAGTGGCAATATTTTTAGCATAGCTGGGGGAGCTGTATCTTGGAAATCCAAGAAACAGACTATCTTAGCTGAAGAAAAGTGAAGTATGCACTGACACCGACATCTATACTGGTTCCACCTAATTCTTGATGTACATCCAGTTCGAGAGAAAACTAATTTTAGCTGCTCAGTCTTAGCCATGTTTGTTTGTCATATGTATTTTTACCTGTCTACAGGATTTTCGCACAAAACCCTAGGCTAAACAATGGTTTTTATATAGTATGCCCAATTAGAATTCTTATTGTGTATAGAATCCTAAACCCGCTAGGAAAATGAATAGGGATCTATATTACTCCGCTATCGCTCCGTGGCTAATGCGCCTATACATGTGGCTAATGTAAAAGAAAATAAAACCATTATCCATATTTATTAATAAATTAGTATGGATAGGAATCAAATAGGGTTTAAAAATTTATTTAGTGTAATTGGATAGCATGCATTTCGAATATTCGCCAGTATAGTTATAGAGGTGGAGGCACTATTAAGTGTTTTTGATGGATTCATTGATAAAACATTCGAGTTGAGAGGAAGGCAACATTGCAAATAAAATGATTAGAGCATGTGATGAAATATTATCTATTTTATGCGAGCTAAGGGTCTACTTAAGTACGTTAAATGATGTAAACGTTTTTGAATACCAGGTAAAAAAAAGCATTGTTCATCATATGCAACATAAAAAATGTAAATGCAAGGAAAATCAACCCCTCAAGTTAACCAAAATTATTTACAATTAACTCTGTTTCGGGGTGTTTTCTCACCGCTGATTTGGAGTGTGCGAGTCCGAAGGTCGCTGTTGACGTGGAGGACGAGGACGACCTTCGAAGCTGATCGGCCGAGCCAACTCTTGTTCGAGCGGGGTTTGGACCGAACTGAGGGTTGTTAAAGGGTGCTTCGTCTGAGCAATATCTCAAGCGATCTGCAAGACAGAGAGCTTATCTGGGGGATCAGATCTCGGTTCCGACAAGATCCCCTCCGATGCTTTTTCAGATCATTACAAAAGGGAGCTAGGCGGAACTGATTCCGACCCGTTGGGAGACCGTTCACTAGTTCTCGAGCCGAACTTTAGAATTAGAAATTTATAAGATGGAAGCAGATCTAAGGAGTAGGGGTACATGAGTGTCAGATATCCTAAATTCGTCCTGGCACCAAAACTCTCCTGCGTCTCGAGTAAAGAATCCGAGGAGGCGTGTCTCGAGATGTCAACACGTGTATAGGATCAAACAGCCGAAGCCGATCCGACAGGGACGTTTAGCATCCTCTAAGTGTGGGCTGTTTATATGGTGGTAAGAGCTCTCTTTCATCGACGCAACGTTCTTCTCGGTGACGTCGTCCCCTTTCTCTCCTGATCTTGTATTCGTTGGCATCGGCTTGTGGTTCCGGACAATGTCTTCTTCTCACTACTACAAAAAGGACCTTTAATAGCACACCTTTAATAGCGCTTGTCAATTATAAGCGCTGTTAATTATAGGCACATATAATAGACAGCGCTTCTTTTTGGAAGCGCTGTTAAAGGTCGGAGAATAGACAGCGCTTCTTTCTGCAAGCGCTGTTAAGGTTCGTCAATAGACAGCGCTTCTTTCTGCAAGCGCTGTGTATTAGAGACACATATAATACACAGCGCTTGTAGAAAGAAGCGCTGTTAAATGTCAGACAATAGACATCGCTTTTTTCTACAAGCGCTGTTAAAGGTCCAAATAGACAGCGCTTCTTTAGAACATGCACTGTTAAAAGTCCCAATAGACAGCGCTTGTTAAACACAAGTGCTGTTAAAGGCCAGCCTTTAACAGCGCTTTCACAAACAAGCGCTGTTAAAGGCCCCCCTTTAATAGCGCTTGTTTGTGAAAACGCTGTTAAAGGCTGGCCTTTAACCGCGCTTGTGTTTAACAAGCGCTGTTAAAAATAGTATACATTCACGTCACGGTTTCACAATTTCCCAGCTCCGAACCCGACTCATCTTATCTCGCATTCACGCAATATCGCTCCGAAGCTCCGAAGCCCTAGATCGTGAGCTCGATAGCGATCATCACGGCCGCTGCCATCTTCTAGTGCTCCGAAGCCCTAGGATCATCACAGCCGCTGCCATCTTCGTGCGCTCCGAAGCCCTAGGATCATCCCGGCCGCTGCCATCTTCGTGCCTCCGAAGCCCTAGGATCGTGCGCTCGATAGCGATTATCACGGCCGCTGCCATCTTCGAGCGCTCGATAAGCCCTAGAGCGACCCCTAGCGATTATCAAGGTGTTGCTCAAAGGAGGTGACCCTCTTGTGCGTTCTTCTTCCTATCTCTTCCTTGTTTTCTGAAATTTACTTTTAAAGGGATTACATTGGTGTAGATGATGACGATGATGATGATAGTTACAAAAATTGCAAATTTGATTTATATTTTATACCATACAAATTTGGTTTAAAATGGGGTATTGAATTTGAATAGCGTAGTTTATGGAAGGTGCAATTGCAAGGTCACAATTGTTGTAAATGACCATGAAGTTCCTGAAAACTCAATATATGTCGGGACTGACCAATGTTAATTCTTTTTTGCCATCTATGATCAATGTTAATTCTTTTTTTATGTGGTTGTGCAGTGCATATTCAATATTCAACGAAGATTTCAGGGAACCTGGTACATTGAATGCTGATCGACTAGATAGAGATATCAGGGCTGGTCAATTTTAAGTCTCAGCATGCCACGGACCAAAAAATGACTGGATTTTAAGCGTAAGAGAATTTCTGTGAGAATGTTTTCATTTAATATTCTGCCTTTTAAGTGACATTGCTTTTTGCTGTCTTGATTGTGTAGAAATTACTTTGAATTTCACGGCTTCGACTGTGGAGTTGAGTTCCTTGAAGGTAGCCCTCCTGCTTGCTTACAGTTTGTTGGGTTTTTCATCGATACTTGTTCTTCAACTTTGTCACCGGTTGGATGTGTGTTTCTTGTACTTGACTCGCAACTGTAAATATGAGGTGAATGTAACATCTGTAAAGTAATTTCTACACTGAGTAGTTGACACTCAACGATGATCTTTTATGATTCTACTAATACATCTGCAAGTAAACTACCACAGGTTGTTTGCTCTAATTTTTTTCATTATGTAGTCGACTTGCAGAATTACGTGTCAACTACTCAGAGTTGATTTTTCAATTAACTATTCATCATGCATCCATTAATGCCAATTGCAACATCTCTTTTTCAAGTCGTTTGCACGTTGATTGCTCTCTGTTTAAAGGATTTGACACCTCATTTGATCAAAAGTTGATCGCGCACTTTTTCTTATTTTCTTTGATCTCATACAGAACTTCAAAGTTCTCTTAGAATTTTTTGTTATTCAAGTTCTAACATCTTGAATAGAAACCTACTCCATAATGCATTCAAATTGATTCATATGCCCATCATCAAAGCATAGTAATGCTTTAAATGTAATTTCATGTATGTCTCTCAAGGAATTGAGAGATGCTTTAAAATTTAGCAATATGGTTGTCAAGATCTAAGGTGCTCTTATTCTTATGATGTACATTTCTCCTGTCTTTGGCTGTTTGAAATAGCATTACAGGGGTATGTATAACAGTGCAACACAACAGAATTTTTACAGTCTCTCATATTAGCAGGGTTGTGATGCTATGCACTCTTGGTCCTAGTTTTTGTGTATAGTCTCATGCATTGTTTATATTCACATATGTTGGCGATTTAATGTATTTGTTTCTCCGAAAGGGCCTAAGGTCAGATATCTTAGTGCCTTGTATTGCTAACAAAACTTTTTGATTGCTGTGTGTCGTATTGTTACTGTAGAAAGCAGGGATAGGAAATATTAGAGAAAGGTTAGTGAGAGTTGGTTTCTTCTCTCCCTGTGTCCATTATTTTTTGTAGTATTGTTCAAAGGTTCGTATGATACTTTGAGATTAAAATCTGGATAGGTCTCAACTGTACCATTATTGATCTATTCTCAGACTACAGCAAATACACATCACAGGGTGCCTCTGCAAGTAGCTTGCGACGAAGGTAAATCATCGTTTGACTCGCTTTAAATAACATTCCCCTTATAGGGCAGTTAGCAATAACACACCCTTTGACATACAAAATTTTGTCTAAGGCTTTGACCTTGAACTGTGGAGCATCACTAGCTCTTGATATTTAAGCTGTCTTGCTTGTGATGATACCATTAGGGGACATGAGACAAACGCAATGTGGTGTTATGGGTACTTAACCAAATGTTTAAGATGGATGCATCTTTTGATGTCTTGAAAAGTATTGAAAGTGCCCAACAAGTCCACTTTTTCTTTTTCCAGTACTATGTTTGATCTTATTTCCTGGCATAGATCTTAGTTCCTAAATTTTTGATCTTATTCCAGTACTATGTTTTGCAAATCATGCTATCATCATCGTTGAGGTCAGATCATCGTTGATGTCAGATCATCGTTGTTGAACTATGGCCGATATGTCATCCTTGTGTCGTAATTTTTCAGTTTTATCATGTTTAGTAGAAGACTTTAAGTCCTCAACATAAAGAGAGCTGGAAGTTCTCAACTACTTATGGTGCTTGAAAAGGCATTATATGAGGATGGAGTACAAGTCAGATAAACGATTTGCAGACACAAATCTGATACTAATAGTTTCAGCTTCTGTTAAGTTAAGAGTACGTCGTGCTACATTTTCGAAGCAAGCAATTTATTTGCTCACTTGTGCTTTTTGCCAGCATTTGAAGACTCAGACCTGTAATATTTGTCTAACACGTGAATTCAACTTAATTTCATTTTATTTCAAGTTACAGCTGGTGCGATTCTTGGGTTGGTGACAGCCACTATTGCACATTTGATCAAGCAAGCTTGATTGGTATTCTTGACGAGGGAAAGAACACTTGCCTTGAATTCCAGTGTTTCATTTGCAAGATCGAAGTTGTATTCAGGTAGGGCTTCTTGTTGGAAATACAGACTATTAGGCGCTTTTATATATAACTAAAAACAACTTCGTGTTACTTGCAGGAGTAAATACTTTTGTGATTGGTCTTCTCTAAGGCCTACTTTGCTATAACGGTGCCATTGCCCTCTGCTTGTTTTATCTCCAGGTTTGCCTTCTTGTATTCAGACTTTAACATCTCAAATAACAAAATAACTAATGTTAATAATTTTTTTGTTAGATTGATAAATATGGATCGAAAATGGATGTCTGCAAATCGTTTATCGAAAGAATATGAGGATGGAGTGAAAGAGTTCATTAGATTTGCAGTTGATCATGCAGAAAATCCAAGGAAAATCATATGCCCCTGTTTAAAGTGTTGCTATGCAAGGGGAGTTAACAAGGATGAGTTGAAAGATCATTTAGTGTGCAATGGAATTGATCAAAGTTATACATGTTGGACAAGGCATGGTGAGACAAGAGAAGAGTGCAGTGAATTTGGAAGTACAGAGAGGTATACTACAAGTGATACAAACACAAATACATATGACGACGATCGCCTAGAAGAGATGGCAAATATGGTTGAAGAGGATCTCCGGGATTGTCCTGAAATGTTTACGAGGTTGGTAAGTGATGCGGAGAAGCCATTGTACAGTGTTTGTACTAAGTTCAACCGATTGTCGGCGGTATTAAAATTGTATAACTTGAAAGCGAGCAATGGATGGTCTGATAAGAGCTTCACAGAATTACTCATAATTCTAAAGGATATGTTGCCAGAAGATAATGTGCTTCATAGTCGAACATATGAGGCTAAGCGAATGTTATGCTCTATAGGCATAAGCTATGAAAGGATTCATGCTTGTCCTAACGATTGCATCTTATTTCGTAATGAATATGCATCGTTAAACATGTGTCCTAAATGTAATGCCTCATGATATAAAAGAAAAGAATCAACTCCAGTGAAGGTGGCATGGTATTTCCCCATAATACCGAGATTTAGGCGCATGTATCGCAGTCCAGAAGATGCAAAACACTTGACGTGGCATTCAAATGAACGGATTAAAGATGGCATGTTCCGTCACCCAGCAGATTCTCCTCAATGGACAAAATTTGATCACGATTATCCTGAATTTGGGGAAGAAGCAAGAAACCTACGAATTGCATTGTCTACCGACGGAATGAACCCAAATGGTATTCAAAGTAGTTCCCACAGCACATGGCCAGTGATTTTGATGATTTATAATCTACCTCCATGGTTATGCATGAAGCGCAAGTACATGATGTTGTCTATGTTAATTTCTGGGCCTAAACAACAGACAAAACACAATGAGATTCTCATTCTTATGCCCACATAACACATCTTCTTTAGTGGATGAGCCAACGAAGTATATAGCCGATGCAATTATTGAATATAACGAGCCAGGGAAGTTATTCTTGGCACCATATAATACAGGGTAAATAACTTTTTAATAATTTTATTTAATTTAATGAATTCCGAAGAATGTAATTACTTAGAATTTGCTAACTACTTTTGTAGGGGTCATTGGGTGTTGTTAGTCATCAATGCCACATCAGAGACAATATATTATTTGGATTCCTTGCATCATGATCCAAAATATAATCGAACCATGAAGGATACATTCGACAAGTAAGTTAATTACGTTTTATGTCAATATGTAAACATGATACATGTTGAATATAACGAGTTGACTAAATTTATTTTATTTTGTTAGAGCTTTGTGCATTTATCGTGCTGCTAAGGGAACCAGGGTCCTGAAATCTAGATCAAACAAAACCACGTGGATCCGTATAAATGTATGTACAACGGTCTCTTCTAATTTAATATGTTGCTCAAATCTAGATCAAACAAGGATAACACACCATTCATTTAATTTTTCATTTTTGAATTGTATAGTGCCCCCTTCAGACCAATACAATTGATTGTGGTCATTATGTTATGAGATTCATGAAATAAATCCTTTCACAAAATGAAAACATCATCCCAGATACGGTATGTAGTTTGTCTTAATTTATATTTATCACATTTTTCATTTATATTTGCTAATATTTGATTATAACATATATTTGCTATTTGCTATGATATTCTATTTTGTAGTACTTCCCTGACTACAAATGTGCTACTTACTCTCCTGATCAACTAGCTGAAGTCAATGAAGATTGGTGTCGTTATGTGGTCCAAAAATATGTCATTATTTAGTATAGATGTGCACCCTAAAGGTCGGTATTCAGTGAAAATTTGTTTTTTACCCTTTGATAAAGTTGTGATATTTGGTCAATTTGCATTAATAATGCTTTCTTTTTGTCGTTGTGATATTTGGTTAATAATGCCATTATTTAGTATAGATGCTTGTTTTGGTTTTTGTTGCTTGTTAGTGGTATTATTTCCTAAGTTGATGCGATGCATATCTAGTACCCATGTTAAAATTTCAAGTAAGCATATATGAATGTTCAACTACGGCTTGGCAATCCAAATAGCTTCTTAATTGGCAATCCAACCACGGTTTGAATCTTTCTTCTTCCTTCCCATACTCGTTTCATATGTAATATCACTGGCTTATGTTTACGACATCGATGACCTGACTATCAATACCTTTGTTACTGTTTGCTTGTTCTAAATTGCCACCTACATGCTAATCAAATTTTCAGCAAACACATCTTTGTGAGTGTGCTAATTAATTCTTTGCGCATGGCCTTTCAGCTAGTATCAGAAATATTAATTATATTGATAGATAAGATTGTATTGGGGTTCCCATGCAGTTCTAATTATGACTGGTGGACAAAATTTTGATCCGATCCTTGTAATATCTTGATCCAATACGACATGTTCTTGCTTCCTTTAATCTATTGATTTGGTGCTAATCGCATGTAGTATAATTATAAGGATTTGGATTGCTTTTCCAAATTAATATTCAATCAATTTGTCCAAATCGATGTCTCTGATATCTCTGGGAACTAGATTGGAGTTTTTTTTCCCTGGTTACTTTCTACCTGAAGCGATCGGGCCATCTTTTCTGTTGAAAATGAGACACATTACTAGGAAGATTCCAGTTCTAATTACCAACACCATTTACTCTGTGTATGTGTCAATTCAATTAACTTTGTTATCCTTTAATGAAATAGAGCCAATGAGGCAATGTTACTACTTCCAGTTTCTATCAAATGCTAACTGGATGCACATCATTGAAGAATACCTGCATGTTAATAGCACCTAATATTTTTCTGTGAACTTGTGCAAATATTGTCATCTGGAAACATCCATATTGGATCCTTGTATGATTAATGTCCATGTTTGAGTTGAGGTGTTTAATTATTTTGAATTAATGCTTATATTCAGATTAATTATCGCTCACATGAAGGAAGCCATAAAATGAGTGTTGTGGGGAAAAGAAATTGAAAGCATTAATGCAAAATTATTTCTGGAATAAGCAAATTATGCATCTTCTTGAAAGGAAGAGCTAAAGTTCATGTACTTGCTTTTGATCACATGACAACTTTCAACCATTGTTTAAAAAGGTAGAGGCACAAAGAGAAGCGTGAGGTGTAAGCCTCATGGTCTTTATATTATTTATATTACTATCAATATCATTTAACCACCATATGTTGATAGGTATATATTTAAGTAACTATTAACATGTATCAACTTCACAATGACAAAATTTTATCTTGCTTCAGGTATTATTGGTATGGTTGGAATGTAGCATGAAAAGTATAATCACTGTTATCATTCACAGTAGCAACATAATGGTGTGGTTAGATGATAATTAGATTGAAGAGATGTGGAAAGAGTATAGAAAAGAGTAGTTACTAGAAGTTTTCTTGGATTATGTATTAAGATTGGAATTTAGGTATTATATGTATTAGATAGTTTTGAAGATTTTGTATTTGCAATAATGCTTCACTTCTTTTTCAATAAAAGCAACATCGAATTTCATCTTTTCTTAGAAAAAGGAAATTGAATAAAATTAAGTAAAAGTTAGCAAGATCTTAGCCAATATGTATACGTTAGAAATAATATTAGCTTGCTATATTCTTTGAAATATAACAAACCAAATTTCTTTGATTAAAACAATTACTCAGAGTTTGTAAAGGTCAACATTACCAAAATACTTAAGTTTCAAGTTTCAATTTAAACATGCTTAATTATCTAATAAATATAAACTAGCACTGAAGAAGAGAGGAGGACAGAAATGGAGGCAGTAGAAAGAGAGTATGCGTAAGCTGGAATAGAGTGTAAAGCATGTGCCTCACATAAGGCACTTGCATCAGCTCCAGCGCAGGATCTGACACGTGAAATGTGTGCCTTACTGAGGCATATGTTGTCTGGTTCTTACTCATGAGCCGTTACTTTTAATGATATATTCTTATTCTTCTTGGTATTCCTTTTTGCTCGCTTTGTTGTTGCCATTCTTATTTCATTATTTTTCCTAGTAAATTTGTTGGATGAAAAAGGTTGGCGAGGAGAGGAGGGAACTTCGAATCTGCATTTTTATGTGGATGGAACTTCTTTCTGTTCGTGCTCCTCCTGTGGATGCAAAGCTGAGGCCGATGATTGCTGTGCGGGGCAAGGTATGTTGGTCTTCTGATTTTGGTTTTTTATGTCGTCTAGTTTTCATGTTAGAATCAATATTTGCTCCTCTTAACGATTGATGCTGGTTATATTAGAAAATATGTATTATTTTCAAAGTGAAGTGTAACCCCATTTGGTTTAAAAAACTTTGAAGGTGTATTGCCCTAGTGCAAAATACATGTCATTTCACATCTGCTGAATATTCTGTTTCTATGTTGGTATGCTGTTGGTAAACTGTAGATGAATGGTTTGTATCTTGTGATCAGGGCAAGTAAGTGAGGTTGTCCTTGCAAAACCTCAGACCGACAGAAAGTCTGATTATGCCTCCAATGCGTACAAAGCTGGGCAACTTCCTAATTATTCTCAATGCCCGTATGGGTACGGGGCAGATCCATACGGGTCTTACAGTGCCGGATATGGCACAGCAGGAGCAGGCCAGGTTTTCTCTTGCCTAAATCAAAACGAGATTAGTCTGATACCCATAACCTTGGTTTTGTTCTGTTTATGTTTTTTTTTCTTTTTTTAAAGAGACATTTACTCTGCATACATGTTTAATGGAGGATTTGGCGGTTGAATTTGCAGCCTGTAATATACGGTAGGGGGCCAATGCCCGCAGGGATGAGAATGGTGCCAATGGTTCTACCTGACGGCCGCCTTGGCTATGTTCTGTAAGCAGCATGGATTTGATCTTTGCATCATTTATACTAGTTTTATCTTCTCTCTTTAAAGATTTATGTGTATTATTCTTTGTTCAAATGTGCAATTCTGCAGCCAGCAGCCCGGTGCGCAGTCTCCCCCACCACCACAATCTCGAAGACGCGACCGCGGTGGCGGCCCAAGTGATGCTGTCGGTCGGGGCGGCGATAATACCCGTGTACTTCCATCGCCCCCCTTCAGGCAATCCAAGGCTGTGTTAAAAACACACGATTCGTATCAGGATGTGAGAGTGTGGCTTGTGCGTTAGGATCAGTTGAGCAAGCCGTTATGTTCATGTGGTTGGACTTGACTTGGTATTCTATGGAGAGAAAAATGGATGGGAAATCACATACTCAATTTATAAAACTTGATACAGAATGAAGGCTTGATTAACAGTTTGTTTAACGTTTCAAACCAACTGGGAGCTAAATGTAGCATGTAATTTGGTTTCTACAAGTTTTTGTATGCGATCTTAGACAAATATCAAGAATTAATGGTGCTCTTGATTAATAACAATTTCATCTGTCAGTTTGGATACTTTAATAGAAATGCTGAATGTATTTTCGATCAAATGAATGTTGACTTATTACGAAACATTTGCAATTATGATTTCTCGATTATGGTATTACTCGGAAACATTTGCGATGACTCGTCATCAAAACGTCATGCGTATGAATCACTAGTGAGTGGCTTGTCCGAGCTTCAAAGAACAAGCTACGGGCTGCAGTCCCCGTTTACCAAGCGCTGTTAAATGCCCCCTTTTAACAGCGCTTGCACAAACAGGCGCTGTTAAAGGGGGGCCTTTAACAGCGCTTGCACAAACAAGCGCTGTTAAAGGGGGCCTTTAACAGCGCTTGCCCAAGGAATCGCTGTTAAATGCCCCCTTTAACAGCGCTTGTTTATGCAAGCGCTGTTAAAGGCCCCCCTTTAACAGCGCTTTCACAAACAAGCGCTGTTAAAGGGGGGCCTTTAACAGCGCTTGCCCAAACAAGCGCTGTTAAAGGGGGGCCTTTAACAGCGCTTTCCCAAACAAGCGCTGTTAAAGGGGGGCCTTTAACAGCGCTTTCCCAAACAAGCGCTGTTAAAGGGGGGCCTTTAACAGCGCTTTCCCAAACAAGCGCTGTTAAAGGCCCCCCTTTAACAGCGCTTGCACTAACAAGCGCTGTTAAAGACCCCCCTTTAACAGTGCTTGCACAAACAAGCGCTGTTAAAGGCCCCCTTTAACAGCGCTTGTAAAGCGCTCTTAAAACCAGCCCCCCTATAGCAGCGGTGAGATAGATAGCGCTTGTAAAGCGCTATTAAAGGCCTTATTTAAGCGTTGTTAAAGGTCTATTTTGTAGTAGTGTCTTCTTCTTCTTCCTCTGGCTTTGGGATGAGCAGGTTACCTTCCGAGGCAAATCACGAGACGGAGGAGCCGTCTGACAATCTCGCCGCCACGTACCGACTCTCGACGATTGAGGGGAAAGAGCTCACCCACCCTTGGAACACGAAACACGTGCAAAAGTATTACCAGTAAAGGCGAAACAAACCGTGTAAAAACTTCCCCATAGTTGTACTTGTAACGGCCTAAATCCATCAATACATATTTTATATTATAAATAATTTCAAATGAGTTTATGTGATTTTTTAACTAGTTTATTTATATGTGTATACGATCTTTAATCTTTAAGTATATATTATCAGAAATATTTTTAAAAGAATTATATAAAAAAATTTGTATCATCAAAATAATTATAATATATTTTTGTAATTTTAAGTATCATCAAATATTTATAAATGATTTATATGATATTTGTCTATTTAAATATCACTAAAAAGTCTTATTAATTATTTTCCTATGTAAATATTATCAAAATAATTGTAAACTTTTATAAATATGATTCTATCATCCTTAACTATTCTCTATAATTTTTACGTATTTTTCTGAGTTCAAATCAACTCGAAACCCGCAAACCCACAACCTTCGAGATAAATTGTTTTAGACCAAAACTTATATTTTCGTAGCACAATGTATAAAATAGGCATCATTTTAATAATTCCTGCAACGATACGAACCAGTGGCATTTTTTCTGGAATTTTTCGTAGTCAAACATGAAAAATGATATTTTAATATTAAAATAAAATTATAATTTTATCTTCTTCTACTTACCATCACTAATTAACATCATTAATTACCTATACTGATTAACTAATTACCTAATTACATAACCCCTAAACGCAGCGCATGAGGAACTTGCTGGATCTATTTTCTCTGGTTAGTCAAATTGCTCCCCTACTATAATTAATTCGCTAATTAATGCATTAGTAATATTAAATTATATCTTACCACTATTTAAACCCCCTTAATCCAATCCATTCTCCACACAACAGCAGCCCTCTCCCTCTCCCCACGTTCCCCCCTCCGGCAAAGACACACCCACCTTCTTTTCGCACCCTACTCCGCTGAACTGCACCACAGTCGTCGTCGACCGAACCGAAGCCCCACCGGCCTCAGATCGTTGCCAAGCAAACACAACCCGACACCCCAGCCCCCACAATCGTCAGAGACCCCCGCCGGGCCTCCGCCTCACTGCCGCCCGACTCCCTGCCACTTCCTCCACCATCTCCCTCCCTAGTCGACGCCGGAACCGCCCCGACAGCTCTCCCTAGCGCCCCCACCATTGAGTTTCGCTCACAACCGCAGCCCCTGTTTGCCGCCGATCTGTCATTGTGTCGCACCCTCCGTCGACGTTCCCTCCGCCTTCGAGGCTACCCGCAGCCACCCACCACCACTCTGCTCCGCCATCCCACCGTCGACCTCAGCGCATGCATTGAGCGAGAGATAAGAGAAGAGAGATGGTGAGAAATAAGACTATGTATATTACAAGTAGTATATATTATATATATATATATATTAAAATAAGAGAGAAATTAGTTTAATTGATAATAAATATTATACGTGCCATAAAAATAAATAGTGACCACAAGAAAATCCAGTGCGTCGCTACGAACGTGTTAACACCAATCTCGTTGGAATCAGGCAAGTATTTATCCCATAATAAAATTTTGAAGTTAATTCATATTCTCATTTTTGCTTAAAAAATTATTTCAATCAATTTTCACGTAAACTTATATTCCCAAAAATTACACAGGATTCTACTAGTCATGACCAATATTTTGACACACTTTGCATTAGATTCTGACGTGTAGTTTTCTCTAAATAAATTGTGGTGCAACTTTAGTAATAAATTTTTACATTCTAAAATTAGTTTTTGACAATTTAAAATTAGGAAAAATGTTTATTAATTGTTTAAAAATTATGAAAAATGCTTGTTATACTTGAAAAATATTTCCTACTTAGTTGTACTCATATGCTTAGTTTTGAATATTTTTGATTACATTTTCTTACAGTAACTGCCTGATTTAAAATTTGTAAAATTATAAAATGATTATCTTATAAATTGACGACTTGTTACATGCTATGAAATTATGTTAAACTGATCAATGAACTCATGAAACACTATAGACAGAATATATGCATATATATGTCATGATACAATTGTACAGAATAAACCATATAACTGTGGAACTATACAGATATGCGTGATATCGTTGAGATGACTTGAATTGTGGACATTACACTTACATTACACGTGGGATTGGGATAGTTCATAGTCACAGAGGATGCAGGAGTGACTGGATCCACCCGACAGCTACCTCCAACACACATAAAATAGAAGTAATTAACTTGATCGTCACCCGTGGCATGTGGTAGGTAAGTAGCGCTATGGATAGCTTCCGATGGCGGGGTGCACTTTAGTCACACTCTGTACCCTTAGACATAGACTTGACACTAGTACATGTTGTTATTAAAGTATTACCATCACCTTATGCAGTCTTTTCATCACATGTTACATGCTTACACATCATACTCGTCATGCTCTTATTATGCTCATGAAATATATGCTTCCTCATCATGATGTTATTATGCTCATGAAATATATGTTTCCTCATCATGCTCGACATACTCTTACTCTGCTTATATTGTGCTCATACCATACTCATATTATGCTTTTCATTATGTTCTTTTTATATGCGTACTAACTTTTCTACTATGGATAAAAAATTTCCCGAGTAACCCTCACTGACGGGCATTTCATTTTCTTTGTCTTCTGAAATGTCTGTTGTGCCTTGATAGTGAGTTTACTAAGAATCCTGTAACGACCCGCCTTCGGGGGCATGTTACTTATTTGATTTATTCGTAGGTCTGCAGTTAACCAGTGAAAACAAAATAGCCACGATGCAGAGATGTACAAAAATACCCAAATAATGTCCAATTATTACAATCCATATAGCACAAATTAATACAACGAGATTAAAAGAAAGATAAGAAATACAACTGAAAACGTGCCACTAAAAGAGCTCTACCACTGCAGCCTCAGGGACGAACTCTGGCTATCAGGAGCCCCTATGTCAAGCTGTGCGTCGTCTGCGGTGCCATGAAACATGGAACCGTAGGTAAGTCACATAATTATACCAATAGACATAAAGTAGTGCAAAAATATGGAGCAGTTTATATTAAGCACTTTAACGACTATCATGCTAGTACAATAAGTGAATAAGAGCAGATATGCAGGCAAAGGAGTAAAGTAAAGTAGGGACAGGCAAGCATGCAAGTGCGACAAGTAAAGTACATCTAGTTAAGCATGCAATGGCGACAAGTAAAGTACAGTAGGCGAACAGGCATGTGAGACAAGTAAAGTAAAGGTGACCGAGCAAGTACAACTAGTAACGTACAAGAGTAACCATGACGATAGCAATAATGTGATGTCTATGACAATAGCAATAATGAGAGGTCCATGTTAAGATAGAGTAATTGTGTCTAGCCTAGTTTGTGACTTATAACGGAAAGTATAGTGAGCAACCAAGAGTCCCCCCTCTTGCCACGGGTGCTACCCGGGGGAACTATGCTATGAATACTATGCAATAATCTGTGATCTTTGATGGTTGTCACCGGCTACTATGATGGGTTGCTAGAACCCGCACGGTGACAACAAGGCTTGAACTAGTTGCTCCCGCACTTCTGCAATTATAAGTTACCCCAAAACCCCAAGTGTCTGTGATGTCTATCAAGTACATGTTCATTACGAGATGTTCCACAATGTTATTCCACAAGAAGTACCACACGATATACTACAAGATATTCCACCAGTTATACCACAAGATATTCCATACAAGATATTCCATTTGACAATTCATGAGTCTTATACATGTCATGCAGCAATTGATATTACTATTTAACTGTGAGCAATCAAGTAGTAACTGTAACCAAAGTCCATGCATGATGTTTAAGTGATAAGCAACATGATGTTCCATATTTACTATGATAGTTAAAGCAGGACCACTGATTGACTTTCTTATTAAAAATAAGAAAGATAAGGATAAAGACAAGTCCAACAAAGATGTTCATTCCATGCTTCGAGCATGTGGTTTTTAATTAGTACACAGTTTACCCAAGTAGATGGTCGTGTGCTACAACCATCTAAGTTGAAAGTTAGCGATGTCGTATGTTCAAGTCATCTGTTCAGGTCACTAACTGTTCTGAGACTAAATGTCAAGTCCTATGTTCATACGAGTACACTATTTAAATTTCTAAAGTTAGAATTAACGTGACTTACAAATCGAGGTCGTCGTATCAAGACGAGGTTGAAGCTAGGGCTTTCATGCGAGTTGGTGCACAAGAATCGGTATCTGCAAATACAAGAAATAATCGGTTAACGAACACGCTATTTTCTATCTATTTAACTTGATCGTTTCGATTTTTATAATCGATTGAAACGGTGTCAAAAACCATTCTAAATTTTTATATAAGCTAGATATGAGGAAAATAAGCTTATTGAAGGAGAACATATTTTTCAGAAGCTTTTGGTAATTTTTATAATTTTTAAAAGCTCAAAAATCAATTTAAAAACTAATTTTAATTAGTTATCGTATTTATTCGAACATTTCTTCTGGGTGCAATCTGTATCGAAAAGTTTCAAGTAAGCTGTCAAAGTGATCGTCTCGATGAGTGCTATAACATATATCTTTCTCACACATCAGTTTACGTGAAAATAAGAAGTTATGGGTTTTTAAATGAAAACAACGTATTTAACTTTTAGGCTTAAAAATTTATTGTGAAAAAACTTAGCGTCTGATTGAGATAAAACCAGTGCCATTGGATCCAGAATGTCATTTCTGATTTTCTGGAGCTGGTCTTGTAATTTTTTGAGGCCTGTATAATTAGTTATCAATTTAAAACCAATTATTCTCATATAATATTTTATAAAATATTAAAATACACTTAACATACATATACGTATTTGCGTATTTCGTATTAAAACGTATTAATACCTATCCTCTTTCGTTCCTTACGTGAGCATGCGGCCCGGGGGGGGTCGCGAGAGAGAGGGAAGGCGGGATGGGTTCGCCCCTTTACAAAAGAGAAGAGAGAGGGGGAGAGTATGAAGAAGATGGGTTTGTTGGTTTTGGCTGGGAAGATAAACGAAGGGGGGTGCGTGAGTTCGAGGGGGTGGGGGGAAGAGAGCTGGAGAGTTGGGTTCGTTCGAATGGAAAGGGTTCGGGCATGAGTGAACGAGATAAAGAGAGACGGGGTTTGAGTGTGAACGGGTAGGGTTATTATATAGGGTTTAAAAAATTTTTAATAAGAATATTAATAAGTCAAAAAATTAACAGGGTAATTAATTGAATGGGTTGGCATGTTAGATCTGACCAACCCATTCGATGGGTTAAATGAGTTGGTTAGGGGATGTAATTAGGGGTAGATCTAGGGTTAGGGTAAGAGTAAAATGGTAATTAGTGATATTAAAAGTAATTAATGGATGTGATTAGTAAAACCGGAGGAATACAACTCTGTTTTAGCATATGACTCGAAAAATTACGAAAACATAGCCACGGGATCGTATCGTCGTGAGGATCGCGAATACGAGATCCATTTTGGGGTTTGAGTTATGGAGATACTAGTTTTAGGCCAAAACATTTAGAAAACTGGTTTGCCGATTCTAAGTTGACATGATATCAGAAAATTACGAAATTAAAATGGGAAGCCCTAAATGATCATAGAATGATACTGTAGAAGTTTGAAAATGTTTTGATGATGTTTGTATAGAAAATTAATTAATTCAGCCAAAATAGTAATAATTGAAAATGAATTTTATCAAAATTGCTTAGAGGTAATTGATGAAATCCAAACTTATTGAATTACACTGTAACTAGTTTAATGCTTCAAAGTATTTTTATAAGAAATTTTGAAATCATTTTTGATATAAAACTCCTGATCAACCATTATAAAGAAATTTTAAAACGTGAAAATACGTGAATACGTAAATAAATGAATTGAAAAATACGGGTAGTTACATCCTACCCTCCTTAAAATAATTCCATCCTCGAATTTTAAAATATCGATAATTGCCTAAGCAATTTAAATGATCAAAAGGAAGGCTTGATGAATGATAACGATATAAGAAAATAAGTTGTTAATAGCATGAAATATAATATGATATCATAGCATCAAGAAGACAAGAGATGTTATATATGAATACATACTATTGACATCACCATAGCTTCCGTAACTAGTCTTGAGACCAGTATCATCATAATAATTAACTTGACTTTTCAAGTAGCCAAAAGTTAATATGAGCTAATGGCGTTACATGAAAATGATAGTTTATAATGATAACGACATCTGTTCGATCTTGGAATTGAGGTGATAAGTCAGTAGCAAGCTATTTAAACCACATAAAAACGGAAGATCATAAAGTTTATAATTTTCAACTTATGCTAAAGATGACTAATGGGTCCTAACTAAGTAAGTCATCAATATAGCATACAAAGACGTAATGACTAATCCATATGCATTCGTGCTGTTATACCTTAACCAGCCGAACACAAATGACATCAACTCCCATAAGTACCAAAGACAAGTCATCGCCCAAAACAACACAAATAAACAAGTACATGGCAAACTACTAAAAACTAAACGTATCACTATACTCATCACTGCCACTCCTTGTATCAACTTCCATAACGTCCAATAACAAACCTACACCGAAACCATTATCCCAATCCAAACACAAGATCGACATCTAACTTCAACACCTAAGGCCAGTAGCAAGCCAATACTCATCCTCAATGATACTCCTTGCCAACACCATTGGTTGACATCCACAGTTATCACTATAAATCATAAACAATTCAATGACCAATAACTCGCGATCCAACAAACACAAAGGAGTGGGCCCAAGAAGGAAATGAAGTGGGGAACTTTCGGGGGCAAGACCCAGGACAAGGAGCTCGAAAGAATACCAAGAACAGCGACTTCCCAAGATCTCAACCACACGGCAATAGTGAGGGTGGTGGCGAGGGTTGTCGATAAGCCCAACAATCCCCAAGATCATCGGTGGGACATCGACGGCTATCGATCCATGGCGGCTACGACTGCTTGACGTGGCGGGCGTCACCGGAGTAGGGTGGGGTGGCGGAACTTTGGGTGAGGCCAGAGGAGCTTGAGGCGGGATGGGTTGGTCTCGCTGGGAGAGAGGCAAGGTGGAGGTGAGGGTGTCGATACGGCGTAGGGGAAGCCACAAGATGGCTTGGTGCGAAAGAGAGGTGGGGTTTAAAAAGGGGGCGCCGAAAGTTATTGATGGGGTAGGGTAGGGTAGGCTAGGTTAGGCGGGACCGGGGCTCAAGGAGAGGATGAGGACAAAAGGCAATAATGAGGGGAGATGGTAGACTGGAAAAGGATTCAAACCAATGAAGAATCGGGCACAAGATGAAAATAGGGCTGGAAGAGACATACGAGCTCACGAGAGATGAATAAGACATAACAGCCTATACTTGCACATCGGATTTGGCTCGTCTCAAATTCTCTAGCACTATCCTCAAATACTTCTGAGCATCATTCAATTTGATTCCGTTGTCGAACTCGAACTTCTGGTGATCGAAAAATTCTAACGCTACCCTCCTTAAAATAGACGTAGCTAGAGTTTAGGCAAACTAAACGTCATATTCTAAGAATGAGAAGGTCGATCGAAAGGCAACGACATACAAAAAGAAAGGCGATGATGATGAAGTGAATGAATGATCCACCTATGGAAGATCACTCTAAGTAGATCAAGGAGGAAAGATGTATAAAAATATACTCAGAGGATGGAATAAAAGAAGGGAAAGAGGCCAAGGAAGATTGGTAATAAAGACACTTCACCAGTATATCCAATACAGGTGAACACTCGAGACAACCAGTACTCGAGAGTTCAATTTGAGTATTTTATATTATACATCCTGATCATACTATTTTGTTCATAAGGTAGTTAGCGCTGATCTGCATGGGCCACCAAACTTGTAACGACCCGCATTCGGGGTCCTGTTACTTATTTGATTTATTCGCAGGTCTGCAGTTAACCAGTGAAAACAAAATAGTCACGATGTAGAGATGTAAAAAAATACACAAACAATGTCCAATTATTTCAATCCATATAGCACAAATTAATACAACGAGATTAAAAGAAAGATAAGAAGTACAAATGAAAAGGTTCCACTAAAAGAGCTCTACCACTGCAGCCTCAGGGACGAACTCTGGCTATCAGGAGCCTCTATGTCAAGCTGTGCATCATCTACGGTGCCACAAACATGGAACCGTAGGTAAGTCACATAATTCTACCAATAGACATAAAGTAGTGCAAAAGTACGGAGCAGTCTATATTAAGCACGTTAACGACTATCATGCTAGTACAATAAGTGAATAAGAGCAGATATGCAGGCAAAGGAGTAAAGTAAAGTAGGGACATGCAAGCATGCAAGTGCGACAAGTAAAGTACATCTAGTCAAGCATGCAATGGCGACAAGTAAAGTAAAGTAGGCGAGCAGGCATGCGAGACAAGTAAAGTAAAGGTGACCGAGCAAGTACAACTAGTAACGTACAAGAGTAACCATGACGATAGCAATAATGTGATGTCCATGATAATAGCAATAAAGAGAGGTCCATGTTAAGAGAGAGTAATTGTGCCTAGCCTAGTTCGTGACTTATAACGGGAAGTACAGTGAGCAACCAAGAGTCCCCCTCTTGCCATGTGTGCTACCCGAGCCAACTATGCTATGAATACTATGCAATAATCTGTGATCTGTGATGGCTGTCACCGGCTACTATGATGGGTTGCTAGAACCCATACAGTGACAACAAGGCTTGGACTAGTCACTTTCGCACTTCCGTAATTATAAGTTACCCCAAAACCCCAAGTGTCTGTGATGTCTATCAAGTACATGTTCATTATGAGATGTTCCACAATGTTATTCCACAAGATGTACCACAAGATGTACCACAAGATATTCCACCAGTTGTACCACAAGATATTCCATACAAGATATTCCATTTGACAATTCATGGGTCATATACATGTCATGCAGCAATTGATATGACTATTTAAACGTGAGCAATCAAGAAGTAAGTGTAACCAAAGTCCATGTATGCTGTTTAAGTGATAAGCAACATGACGTTCCATATTTACTATGATAGTTAAACCAAGACCACTGATTGACTTTCTATTGAAAAACAAGAAAGATAAGGATAAAGACAAGTCCAACAAAGATGTTGATTCCATACTTCGAGCATGTGGTTTTTAATTAATACACAATGTACCAAGTAGATGGTCGTGTGCTACAACCATCTAAGTTGAAAGTTATCGATGTCATGTTCAAGTCATCTGTTCAGGTCACTAACTGTTTTGAGACTAAATGTCAAGTCCTATGTTCATACGAGTACACTATCTAAATTTCTAAAGTTAGAATTAACATGACTTACATATCGATGTCGTTGTAGCAAGACGAGGTTGAAGCTAGGGCTTCTTTGGGAGTTGGTGCACAAGAATCGGTACCTGCAAACACAAGAAACAATCGGTTAACGAACACACTATTTTCTATCTATTTAACTTGATCGTTTCGATTTTTATAATCGATTGAAACGGTGTCGAAAAACATTCTAAATTTTATATAAGCTAAATATGAGGAAAATAAGTTTACTGAAGGAGGAAATAATTTTCAAAAGCTTCTTGTAATTTTTATAATTTTTAAAAGCTCAAAAATCAATTTAAAAACTAATTTTAATTAGTTATCGTATTTATTCAAACATTTCTGCTGGGTGCAATCTGTATCGGAAAGTTTCAAGAAGCTTTCAAAGTGACCGTCTCGAAGAGTGCTATAATATATATTTTTAACACGCATTATTTCACATGAAAATAAGAAGTTATGTGTTTTTAAATGAAAACAACGCATTTAAATTTTAGGCTTAAAAATTTATTGTAGAAAAACTAAGCGTCTGATGGAGATGAAACCGGCGCCATTGGACCCAGAACGTCATTTCTGATTTTCTGGAGCTGGTCTTGTAATTTTCTGAGGCCTGTATAATTAGTTATCAATTTAAAACCAATTATTCTCATATAATATTTTATAAAATATTAAAATACACCTAACATACCGTATACGTATTTGCGTATTTCGTATTAAAAACGTATTAATACATATCCTCTTTTGTTCCTTACGTGAGCATGCGGCCGGGGGGGGGTGTGTGTCGAGAGAGAGAGAGGGAAGGTGGGATGGGTTCGGCCCTTTGCAAAAGAGAAGAGAGAGGGAGAGAGTATGAAGATGATGGGTTTGTTGGTTTTGGTTGAGAAGATGAACGAATGGGGGTGCGTGAGTTCGAGGGGGGGTGGGGGAAGAGAGCTGGAGAGTTGGGTTCGTTCGAATGGAAAGGGTTCGGGCTTGAGTGAACGAGAGAAAGAGAGATGGGGTTTGAGGGTGAACGGGTAGGGTTATTATATAGGGTTTAAAAAACAATTTTAATAAGAATATTAATAAGTCAAAAAGTTAATAGGTTAATTAATTGAATGGGTTGGCATGTTGGATCTGACCAAACCATTTGGTGGGTTAAATGAGCTGGTTAGGGGATGTAATTAGGGGTAGATCTAGGGTTAGGGTAAGAGTAAAATGGTAATTAGTAATAGTAAAAGTAATTAATGGATGTGATTAGTAAAACCGGAGGAATACAACCCTGTTTTCGCATTTGACTCTGAATAATTACGAAAACATAGCAACGGGATCGTATCGTCGCAAGGATCGCGAATACGAGATCCATTTTGGGGGTTGAGCTACAGAGATACTAGTTTTAGGCCAAAACATTTAGAAAGCGGGTTTGCAGGTTTTAGGTTAACATGATATCTGAAAATGATGAAATTAAAATGGGAAGCCCTAAATGATCATAGAATGATACTATAGAAGTTTGAAAACGTTTTGATGATGTTTGTATAGAAAATTAATTAATTCAGCCAAAATAGTAATAATTGAAAATGAATTTTATCAAAATTGTTTAGAGGTAATTGATGAAATTCGAACTTATTGAATTACACTATAACTAGTTTAATGCTTCAAAGTATTTTTATAAGAATTTTTTGAAATCATTTTTGATATAAAACTCCTGATCAACCGCTATAGAAATTTTAAAACGTGAAAATATGTGAATACGTAAATAAATGTATTGAAAAATACGGGTCGTTACAAATCCTGTGGCTGAGATCGAGCCAGTGCTCGAGGATTACGTAGAGTTACAGCCTACTGAAGATTAGAGCTACTATTATCTTTGCATTAGTCCCTTAATTCGTAATAGTGTAATTTGTGTGTGGTGTTGATTTTGGCCATGCTAGGCATATGTTGTATTTTATTTTTGGATGCTCTGGTTTGTAATAATGTTATCTATGTTGTTTCTTAAGTAAGCATGAAAGACCTTACAGTTTTAATCACAGACGCTTAGTGTGTTTAAACCAAGGAGGAAGAAAAAAAATTATACTCCTTGTTTTAAACACATCGCAGGCCCGCTCACGTTCTCACTCCTGGTAGAATGGGAAGGGGGCCATGATAGTACTCAACCAAAACTTCAATGGGAAAAGCATCCTTGTATATCTCGTCCCCCACTTCCATTTGAAATCATGTCAACCAGTCGTTATCCGATGACAAAATAAACCATCCAATCGTTTGTAAGTCCGGTGGCCACTCCTCCAGCAGGTCGACCATTCGATTGGCCAAGAGGCTGGGGACCACTCCCCCAGTGGGCCGACCAAAAACTGGGTTTGCCGTAAGGCTGAGGGCCACTCCCTAAGTAGGCCGACCATCTGATCGGCTGTACGACTGGGGCCACTTCCCAAATGGCTTGATGATCATGAAGTTAAAATACCGCAAGCACATGATGTCGTGTAGCCGACGGGTCAAACACAGGGAGGCGATGGTATGAGTATCGATTAATTGTGTATCTAATTAGCTACGTGCATTACGACAAGGTGGGATAATTACATTAAAAATATTAAAAGAAAGAAAGATGCCAAGGGCAAAGCATCACCACTAATGCAAATTACTCATGAGATTGATCTAGCTTCTCATTCTACAAGAGTAAAGCCGTCTATGAGGGCTTAATCTCAATACATGTTCTCTAGTACAATGTTTTGTCGGTGATAGAGGGAATGAGGGGCAAAGTTAGGATCCCTATCAGAGCCCCGATGGTTCGTCAACAGCTACGATATAGGTAGTTCTAATGAGTGTGCCCGAAGGTTTGTTAGCGCCAAGCATTGGGTAGTCAACCGTCCATTTGAGGCATCAAACTAAAGCCCTAATGGATCGTCGGTGATTAAAGTTATGAAGCCACTAATGGGATGGATTGATATGCAAACACATCCAAACTATGCCCTAGTGTTCGACTATGCCCTAGGCACGAAAATCTACTCGCTAAACATACTAATAAACAATGAGTAAAGCATGGAGAAAAGCATCACAACTAGCACAAGAAGAAAATCAAGAACAATGCAAAAGAAAGAAAATAGAATCATTAATTACATAAAAGAGTCTAACAGAACATTGAAAGAATATCCCCCAAAGGTGGAAGAAAACCGTAAGAAAAAACAGGAGAAGCCCCTCTCTCTCAATCACTTATCATCTCATTATAATCCCCAGGCGAAACAACAGAAAATTAGGGGTGCACGACCGTGCCGCTGATCAACGCGGCCATACTGCTGATCGACACGGTTGTGCTGCTGCTAATAAGCCAGGGTTATATAACACTGCTGCTTAGAGCACAGGCCAAGTTGCAAATTGGCATGACCGTGTCGATCAATGTTCAAGCTTCAGGTAGCTCCAGTAGCTCTGGGTGCACGCTGTGTTCCACAGCGTGTTTGTAGGCTATCACAGTGCCTGATGAGTGTTTATTATATATAGTTTTCCCTCTTTTTCATGAACATTTTACATCGTTTTATTCTCTATTCCTTCCTGTTTTCCCGTTTTGTCTTCTCTTTTGCTTTTATGGTCCCTCCACTGTTTGCATGGAATATGTGCTAATTAGTGGCCATACAACACGAATTTAGCGCAAAGAGGCAAAAGAAGCGAAGCTGGGGAATCAAAATGTGCAAGTGAGAGGAGTTTTATGAAGAACAGAGACCCACGCAGCCACTCACCCATATCCACACGGCCGCGTCAAAGTGCATTGGAATTAAGATCCATATGACCGCGTGATTCGGATACAAACGGCTGTGCAAAGAGGATCCGGAGTCGCAATTCGCCCGGCCGCATAAATCCAACTGACGCGGCCGTGTAACTGCCTATACCTTTGATCCTAATTTTAGCCATTGCAGATTTTTCATGGCCGCGTCATCCCAAACAACGCGACCGCATCAATCGCGTCACATAAAGGCAACGACGCGACCACGTCAACTCAGTGACGCAGCTACGTCACTGTAGAACCTGAACTCCAAGCCATCGACGTGGTCATTTCATCTCTCCACGCAGCCGCGTCGAATCATCAATTGCCGAAGCTTTGAAGCAACTCCACAGCTCCAAAGCGATGCGACCACGTCATTTTTGACGCGGCCGTGTCAGTTCTGGTTTCTACCCGAACTCGCTAGGGTTTTTGGGTCCCTATTTAAAGAGTGACGTGCTGCTGGAGAAGAGGCGGTGGCTGGGAACGTGATTTTGCCTAGTTTTTTTTTCCTATTTTCTTTTTTTCTAGGAGTAGGATTAGAGTTAGATTAGTTTAGATTACTTTTCTCATGGATTGTAAGCACGAATTGACAACCCTTACTAGGATTTAATGAGATAAGTATTTAATTGCTTTTATTTCTTGTTTTTCTTATTATTTTATAACGACTGGTTTTCATGTATTTGGATTATCTATATTATATATATATGTTTTGGTGGATTTTCTCCTTATGTGTGGTTTTCGTCTCCGTAGCTTTCATTTTCGATCGTTTCGTCGTGATTTTCTAGCTTCTTCCTTAGAATCGTTGATCTTGGAGTAAGTCGCTCATGACGAACTTCAAATCGCTCATATTTTAGAGTTAGAGTGATCTTAGAAGCTATAGAGATCTTCCCGAAGCTTCGCGCTTCATTTCGGCACTTTTCGTGCACCTTAGTTGGTTCAAGAAGGGGGACCAACCGACTAGATTGAGATCTAGTCGGTCAGGAACTCTACTGGAACCGACTAGTTCATTGAATCAATTGTACAGGAGTTACTGTTTACTCTTAGTCGGTCTAAGAACAACCACCGACCGACTGGATGTGAAACTAGTCGGTCAGAACTTGCTCTCAGACCGACTAGTTTCTTTGATTAATTTTACCTGAGTTACGGTTTATCGTTAGTCGGTCTAAGAACAACCACCGACCGACTAGGTTGCAAACTAGTCGGTCAGCCATTGTTCTTTAACCGACTAATTCATTGACCATTTTGTCGACCTGAGTTACTGTTTGGCGTTAGTCGGTCACATTTGGTCGACCGACCGACTAGTTCTTAAACTAGTCGGTCAACGACCCTTCTATGACCGACTAATCAACCCAGAAACCCTAATTTTTGGGCGGCCGCCGGTTCATCCCTATAAATAGCCGATCAGTTTTTTCTTCTTTCTTTTTCTCCTCTAAACCTAGTTCTCCCCCATTGTTTCCCCTTCAACCCTAAACCCTTCCTCCTTCCCTCTTGAGCCATTCCTTCATGCCCCAAGCCCCTCTCACCCTCCATTTAGGCCGGCCACCATGTTTTAGGCCGCGGAAACCCCCAAAACCCCCCAAAACCCCATTTCTCCAGATTTCTCCATCCATTCCAGATCTGAACCGTGGTTCCCCGGATCGTTTCTTCAGTTGCCGTGCTTGCTCTGCATCGTTCTTTCGCTAACGATACGGTAACAAATCGATTCTATAATGTTCTCATAACCCATTTTGTGATTTTTGTTAAACCCTAATAAAACTAGGTTGGATGTTGTTCTAATATTGATTTGCCATGGCAGCGATCTCATCTCCGTAGTTAGCATTTTTGTGACAGCCTCGTTGATCGTCATCCTCGGTGCTAGGCAAGTGAAACTTGCCACTTAGGGTTTTAGGCCATGCCTTAGGCCATTTGCTTGTTGTAGCGTAAAAGAGACTAGGCAGTGAAATGATAGCTGCCTAGACACCTATTTGATCTAGTTTGACAACGAAACTAGATCCGTCACCTCAATTGATCTAGCTTGACAACGAAGCTAGGTCCAACCCTTTTAACTTGTTGTTCATGCATATTAAACTGGCATGTTTAATTCCTTACCTGTACGCCTTACTACATGTCATGCCATGCTATCCATGTTGAATGTCGCATTCGTAGCACACGCTACAATACTTGTGTTTCCTGGTTCGTGTTCCAGAAGCGGGCCACGTGTGTTGGTCGATAGCCAATGCCCGAACTACTTGTTTCCGGCTAGGCACCTCCGTTGTAGGCATAACCCTAGGCCAGGCTAGGCACCTGCTCTTTAGCGGGCACAACCCTATGCCAAATACACTTCTTGGCTTGTGATCCAGAAGCGAGCATTCCGTGTTCGGGGGTGATGCCCTGGCTCGATACACGTGGAGGGGTAGGGATAAGCGGTCACCTGAGCTTACGAGTTGGTCCGATCAGCCACTCCAGCCAGCAGACAAAATCTCTGTGCACAACTTGTTTACGTGACGTGTTTACTTGACGTGTTCACTTGACGTGAACTACTTGACTTGTACTTGTTCGTGTTTTACTTGTAAAACTTGTTATCCATGCCTTACTTGCTACTTGCTACTTGTACTTCATTTACTTGTCACTTTCATATTATACTCGCCATGTTATGCTTCATACTAGAACTGCTAGGTTGCTAGTTGCCTTCACTTTCGTTTCCTTGCTCAAGTCTTGTTAGACTTGCTGACATGTGCCCCTTTACTCTTTTGGGTGACACATGTTAGATCCCGAGCCTGAGAGTGCTGCGGAGGACGTGGTGTTTGCTGACGCTGAGTCAGAGCCTGCGTTCGTTGAGGAGTACGAGGACACGGGCGATCAGTCGTAGAGGCTGCTTGTGTTCTTCGTTTTAGACTGTTTTTGTTGTCGGTGCGTAGCACCAATACTCTGTTTATGTTGACTTTTTTGGCCTTGTTCTGGGCCTAGACTCTTTCTTTTAGCCTGGTGGCTTTTCTGGATGTTGAAATTAATTTTAATGTTTGGACATTGCTGAGATTTGGGATTCTATTTCTGTATCTCCTGGTGTTATTATCTTGTTCTGTTCGTGGTTACAGGGACCTGCACTAGTTTTACGGACGCTTATCGGGCGTGTAGCTTCATAGCTCCACTCCCGTGCGGACCTTCTCACGTCTCGCCTCCATTTTTAGGAAGCGGGGCGTGACATATTTCTTGCTGTTTCTCTGATGCTTGTTAATTTATATCATCGATTCATGTAGCTAACATATAACCTACGATGAAATTGGTACTCGATTACCCATCCTCCCTGCAGACGACCCGTAAAGCGCTGCGACGACCGTCGTGTACTTGCGGTTTACAAATTTTAAGACGATAACAAGTTTTTGCACCGATGTCGGGGAGGTTGGATTGATTGATATCAGTTTTGTCGATTGGTTCAGTTGGACTACGTGCCATATATACAAAAATTTATAAATATTATAAACAAATTCTTTCCCCACCACCATTATCAATTTGTGCTATCGCTTGTACCACTGACACACTTGTCTTAGCCAAAACTTTTGTTTGTCAGGTGGAATATATAGATTATGGGGATGCCCAAAGGATCGTACATTGAGAATTTTGATGCCTACACACCATACGGTGCTCAGATAGGGGGATATGAGAATTTTTCATAGGTTGTTGCAGTTTGTGAAGCATGTGGGATGCATGGACATACTGCCATCCATTTCTGATTCAATGCATAGCCCTACAACCCACATTCATATACCCACAACCTATACCAAGAATCCTCACATCCATATCCCCAGATTTACACACCTACGCTTCCACCAAAATCATGCCTTGAGATGCTATTAGAAGACTCCCTTGCAACCCAAACCCAATGGAATCCACCACCACCACCACTACCGTTCCCACCACCGAAGTCTGAACTTTAGTTGTTAGTGGAGAGTTCCCTAGCAGCCCAACACTAGATGACCACACCCCTATTTCCACTACCCAAATCCCATCTCGATTTGCATATGAAGAGTTCTTTTACAAACCAAGGCCCGACGATCCCATCACCCTCATTTCCATTTCAAAAATCTATCCTTGAGTCACTGGTGGATGATTCCACGGTAATCCATGTTGGATCTGGATCGTAGCCTAGAGGGGGGGTGAATAGGCTATTAAAAAATTCGTGCAACCCACGAGCAATCCCACACAGTTATAGGCACAGACAGGGTAATGAAATAGCAATCACAGAATACGCACAGATATACCCTGGTTCGGTCGACCCCACGACCTACTCCAGCCCCCGAAAGCAACTACTAGATAGATATGTAATCAAGTACTGCTACAATGAGTCAACATCCCAAATCTACTCTCACCTAGCTCGTACGCACACCACGTGCTCTACACTATCAATCTAGTCAGATGCTCTCCCTCCGTGACGACTCCCAAGTCGTCAGGTCCCCAAAAAGTAACACAAAAGGTGGTAAAGTTTCCCCTACAAAGATCGCTACTACTACACAAATAAAATAATACTAGAGTTCAGAAATGCTCAGTTTGTGTATCCTAGTCGTCTCTGTCAATAGGCGCAGGTCAGATCAATCTGACAAGTAGTAGTCTCTGATGTCCCCTCAATAGTTCGGCTTCCCTCTTGATGAAACTTGCGCACTCCATAAAAGATTGAAACCTGTTGTACCTCGCCAAATATTGAAACTTGCAGGACGTCACCAAAAATCAAAGCTTGCGGCACCTCAGAAAAAAAACGTGCGCAAGATGAAAGCTCCCCAAATTTCTTTCGACTGCCGGTGTCTTTCAAAACAATTGTTTTGCAAGGCTTCAATACTTGACAGCCTTCTGTGATAATTCAAAGAATGTTTGCCAAGAAAACATTATAATGCAAAGCCTTGAAAAACCCCCACTGATCTGCTTTGGTTTTGTGATAGCCGGCCGAAACAATGATCTCTGTGAATTTGAAGGTGCCACTCAAAATAAATGAACGCAAATAATTTTCGTGTTACGTTTGAAGGTGTAAAAAAAACAGGCTGAGGCTTGATTCTTGAGTTTGCAAAAATCCAATTTTGAAGCACAGAGGCCGGCACATTTGCTTATCCTAGCCTTTTTTGTGTGCGGCTGCCTTTACCAAAAAACACACCCCTTAATATATATGCCCGGTGGCTCTCTGGGTTTTCGTTTCCTTAGGATGAATTTTTGAAAAGTTTTTTTTGATCACCAAAACAACTTGCAGCTCCCCTAGGGCTCTTCTGATTATTTCGGCTGGGTTAAAAATTGTTATATAAAAAAACAAAAACCCCCTTGATTGATGATTTGAGCGGCTGACCCTAAAAGAAAACACCCAAAAGAAATTTGGCACTTGGAGATTTCAAATAGAGAAAATATCAAAGCTTGATGCTCTGAGAAATAGAGTGTTAACAGGGGAGAGATAATGATTCGGCCTCTATCACCTTTTTTGGTTATCAATGGGATGTAAACACCTATAAGATGCGGCTGGCTACTTGTAATATTTTGCCCTATTTTGCTAATTCGGCAGGAGGATAATTATAAAGGATATTGGAGTAAACCCTAGGTACTCTTAATCACAAGTTTGCCCCCCATTTACACATTGCATTTGTGCACCTTATTGCCGCACAGAACCAACTAGGGCCACACGTGTTTCAACCTGCCAACAAAATGAACTAGATTAGTTAAGTCGCCTTTAAAATATATATATGTTTATAAAGTTTGCTTCTAAAAAAAATAAGGTTGCATGTGAGTGCTTTTGATTTATACTTTGTTCTAATCCAATGAGATATTCTTCATCACATCCCATATTGGACCAAGTCGCATGTGAGTGCTTTTAATTTAAACTTTGTTCTAATCCAATGAGATATTCTTCATCACATCCCATATTGGACCAAGTCCAAATTGCTTTGCATTCTCGCCAATCCTGCAAATACTTAATACACACATCAGATCGTTCATAACTGTTTGTCATCATCAAACCATAAGTCCTAGATCGTTGCTTCCAACAATCTCCCCCTTTTGATGATGACAAACCCATAAAGGATTTGCACAAATAAGTGTATGTGTGTGACGTGTGATGAATGATGTAATGCAATATGATATATTCAATGAGATGATATCAAACATTACTAGCATGCACAATATAACAATATAGTTAGTATGCTCCCCCTTTTTCCGAGCTCCCCCTTCAATCAATAATACCGTATTTGAACCAACATTGATACCACAAATCTTTCAATACTTTTCTCCCCCTTTGTCATCATCAAAAGTGTAATCTTGAAGATTAAAATATACCACATGCAAAAAGAGAGTATTATTAATGATAACTAGCATTTGCATGTCGTCATTCTATAAGTAGCACAGCAAATCCAATGATAATAATAATAAGAATTCAACACCATCGTGTAAGTGCAATTATAAAACATAGAAGTACAAAGGGAGATACTTTTACAAATTCAACCAAATCAATCCAACATTTTCCACAATAACTTTATATCACCAAGGATTGATTTTTCCCACCTCATTAAAAATGAGTTCAAGGTATCACACCCCAAAACATAGCCTAAAAGGACTCTTAGATGTGGGGGTGACATTGCTTGACGAGTAAAAACACCAACGCTAAAGATTACCCATAAAGCTTATGTTGGATACTCGTGGGTAGTGTATTTGCCATGAATTGTATCCATTTTTCATACGGAGCAATTTTCGTTTTTTTTCACATTCATTTCCTTTGTTTTGTGCTCAATTTTTATTCATAGCAAATCACATCATATCCCTTAGATTTTTCAGTTAATATTCATCCTACATTCACTTTCCAATATTCATAAATAGTATCTCCAAAAGTACGACATAGTCTACTATTCGTGGAAGTGTAGGTAGGTGTAGAAATCATAGTATCAATTCATCGAACTTGGCATGGCTATTAAGAAATAAAACATACGCATGTAGCCATGATAATAATACTAGACTTTCTACAAGGATATGATCATCATTCATTTATATCACTAGAATGATGCAAAGAGGAAGATATGCAATAAGCTCTTTTTTTTTGCTTTTGTCTTTTTCATTTTTTTTGGTTTTATAATGAACTAACAAACACACTAAAAACAATCAAGCAAACAAAAACAAAACAAAAACAAAACAAAAACAAAACAACAAAAAAAATCCAAGCACACAAAAATGTTAACAAAGAAAATGCTATGAAGGTACGCATTAAGTTTGAAGAATGAGATATACCTTCGCGTCGTTATTTGACTAAGGAGCTAAAATAATGAGACTCTCAATTTATTGCTCATCGCCAAATTTCCGTCTCACCTACAAAAGAGATGTTGTGTGTGACCTTGGAATCCAACAAGGTCCACTAGTGTTGGTCATCAAAGATTTAGGAACCCATATTTGTTTGAACTTAATGTTTTTGTTCCTATATTTGCAATGATATGAAGTATGACCAACACATCCACATGTAAAGCACTTAGCATGAAAATTTCCAACCTTTGTTGTTTCAATGTGAACTTTTCTATATTTTGATTTTTCAACATTTTTAGGACCATATCCTAGTCCTCGCCTATTATTGCCATAAAGTTGATTTCCAAGAATAATGTCCAAATTTTGTTTTCCAATAGAAAATTTCTTTAATGAAAATTCTAAACTAGCGACTTTGGATTTCAAATGAGCATTTTCGTTCACAAGCAATGTGCATTTACTAATGAAAGCTCGCTGGTTTTCCTCTTCTTTCTTTTCAGAATCCCTCATTTTTTTCTTTAAGCTCAAGATTTAGCATGTTAATCTTTTCAGAAAGCAATTCATTCTTAGTTCCAAGCTTTATCAATTCTTGCTTATGCATGCTAATATCTTTTAGTAAAGAGGGACATGAAAGACAATCAATTTTTTCAGGCAAGCTAGCTTTCTCTTTTTCTAACATGGTAATGGTAGATTTGCATGCAACAAGTTCTTATTTAAGATTTTTCATTTCTATGGACATGTCATACTCAGTTTTTTGCATATCAAAATTATCATTTCTATAACATTCCACATCAGCTTCTAGCTCATCAATTCTATGTTGCATTCCTTTACATATTTCTAAAAGTTCGGCTTTAGTGGGAGATTCTACCTCATTGTGTTTGGCCATCAATGCCAAGCCGGAGTAGATTTCAACTTCCTCCTCCTCATCCTCAGCTTCACTATCCATGTCCTACGTGAGCACTTTTGTTTTTCCTTTTGCAACTTGAGCAGTGTGTTGTTGTGGGCAATCTTTTATGTGGTGCCCTTTCTTCCTGCATTTAAAACATTCACTTCTATTAATAGCTTTCTGATCATAGGAATTTCTACCAAAATTAGAATTATTAGAACGAATGAACCTTTTTCCCATCTCAGATCTTCCTTGATCAGTCTGAATGTATCTCCTGAAGTTTCTGACCATTAAAGCTTGCTCTTCATCAACATCATCGTCGTTAGCTTGAAGAGCTAATGGTGTGGAAGCTTTGGTCTTCTCTTCAGGTTTCTCTCTGGCTTCTATACTCTGCAACTCAAGCTCATGAGACATTAGGTTGCCTATCAAGTCCTCCACTTTCATTGTTGATAAGTCCTTAGCTTCTTGAATATCGGTGACTTTAGGCCTGAACGAGCTTGGTAGCGCCCTTAAGATCTTTCGTACCTGTTCATGGCTAGAGTATGGCTTACCGAGAGAACTGGATTTGTAGACTATGTCTGTGAACCTTGCAAACATGTCTTTAACTGATTCTGTTGGTAGCATGCAGAAGCTCTCGTATTCTGTGCTCAGCAATGCAAGTCTGGATTCCTTTACTTATGATGTCCCCTCGTGTGTCACCTCCAGAGTATGCCAGATTTCCTGCGCAGTTAGACAATGTGAGATACGATTAAACTCAGATTTATCAAGAGAGCATATAAGTGCATTCATAGCTTTACCATTAAGAGTATAAAGTTTCTTATCAGCTAAATCCCACTTGTCTTTAGGCTTAATCATAACAGTGTCTTCAATTTTAACAGTGGGTAGACTATAACCATTTTCAACAATATCCCACACATCATAATCTACAGACACTAAATAGATTTTCATTCTAGCCTTCCAATATGCAAAGTCTACACCGTTAAACTTTGGGGGACGGGCTATAGACTGACCTTTAGCAAAAGCACAATCAGATATATTCATGGTCATCTAAAAATCTAGACTAGATCCTCTAAACTGGCTCTGATACCACTTGTTGGATCTGGATCGTAGCCTAGAGGGGGGGTGAATAGGCTATTAAAAAATTCGTGCAACCCACGAGCAATCCCACGCAGTTATAGGCACAGACAGGGTAATAAAATAGCAATCACAGAATACGCACAGATATACCCTGGTTCGGTCGACCCCACGACCTACTACAGCCCCCGAAAGCAACTACTAGATAGATATATAATCAAGTACTGCTACAATAAGTCAAGATCCCAAATCTAATCTCACCTAGCTCGTACGCACACCACGTGCTCTACACTATCAATCTAGTCAGATGCTCTCCCTCCGTGACGACTCCCAAGTCGTCAGGTCCCCAAAAAGTAACACAAAAGGTGGTAAAGTTTCCCCTACAAAGATCGCTACTACTACACAAATAAAATAATACTAGAGTTCAGAAATAATGCTCAGTTTGTGTATCGTAGTCGTCTCTGTCAATAGGCGCAGGTCAGATCAATCTGACAAGTAGTAGTCTCTGATGTCCCCTCAATAATTCGGCTTCCCTCTTGATGAAACTTGCGCACTCCACCAACGATTGAAACCTACTGTACCTCGCCAAATATTGAAACTTGCAGGACGTCACCAAAAATCAAAGCTTGCGGCACCTCAGAAAAAAACGTGCGCAAGATGAAAGCTCCCCAAATTTCTTTCAGCTGCCGGTGTCTTTCAAAATAATTTTTTTGCAAGGCTTCAATACTTGACAGCCTTCTGTGATAATTCAAAGAATGTTTGCCAAGAAAACATTATAATGCAAAGCCTTGAAAAAAACCCCAATGATCTGCTTTGGTTTTGTGATAGCCGGCCGAAACAATGATCTCTGTGAATTTGAAGGTGCCACTCAAAATAAATGAACGCAAATAATTTTCGTGTGTGTGTTTGAAGGTGTAAAAAAAACAGGCTGAGGCTTGATTCTTGAGTTTGCAAAAATCCAATTTTGAAGCACAGAGGCCGGCACATTTGCTTATCCTAGCATTTTTTGTGTGCGGCTGCCTCTACCAAAAAAACACACCCCTTGATATATATGCCCGGCGGCTCTCTGGGTTTTCGTTTCCTTAGGATGAATTTTTGAAAAGTTTTTTTTTATCACCAAAACAACTTGCGGCTCCCCTAGGGATCTTCTGATTATTTCGGCTGGGTTAAAAATTGTTATAAAAACAAAAACAAAAACCCCCTTGATTGATGATTTGAGTGGCAGACCCTAAAAGAAAACACCCAAAAGAAATTTGGCACTTGGAGATTTCAAATAGAGATAATATCAAAGCTTGATGCTATGAGAAATAGGGTGTTAACCGGGGAGAGATAATGATTCGGCCTCTATCACCTTTTTTTGGTTTTCAATGGGGTGTAAACACATATAAGATGCGGCTGGCTACTTGTAATATTTTGCCCTATTTTGCTAATTCGGCAGGAGGATAATTATAAAGGATATTGGAGTAAACCCTAGGTACTCTTAATCACAAGTTTGCCCCCCATTTACACATTGCATTTGTGCACCTTATTGCCGCACAGAACCAACTAGGGCCACACGTGTTTCAACCTGCCAACAAAATGAACTAGATTAGTTAAGTCGCCTTTAAAATATATATATGTTTATAAAGTTTGCTTCTAAAAAAATAAGGTTGCATGTGAGTGCTTTTGATTTATACTTTGTTCTAATCCAATGAGATATTCTTCATCATATCCCATATTGGACCAAGTTGCATGTGAGTGCTTTTAATTTAAAATTTGTTCTAATCCAATGAGATATTCTTCATCACATCCCATATTGGACCAAGTCCAAATTGCTTTACGTTCTCGCCAATCCTGCAAATACTTAATACACACATCAGATCGTTCACAACTGTTTGTCATCATCAAACCATAAGTCCTAGATCGTTTCTTCCAACAATCCAGGGCCAGATGGATTCACAATTTCCATTTACACCCACCACCTCTACTTTTGGGCATCAAGCAGCTGTGTTTCAAACATTATTGACAACCTGCAACCGGAAGGTAACTGACATGTGTTTATATTTTATTTATTCATGCACGTCTTCTTCGTAATTTCCTGTCGTTTTTGTTGTTTCGAATCTATTCCCTTGTGTTTTTTAGTTCCTTTTCACTTTCGTTGTGTTTGTGTGCTTTTACAGGATATCTCTAGCGCAGTGGACATACAAAACCAACATCATGAGTCCCCGAAGCAACAGGAGGTGTCGCATGAGATCCTGAGAGCCAACCATCAAGATAACCCATGTATCAGCTCTCAACCGATCGGGTGGACAGATCCACCCGATCGGTTCGTGCGGCCGTATCAGTCTAGAGGAAGAGCAAACTCTACCCAATCGGTTCAGTGATCGGGTGGATGTGACACAGGCACTGTTTTGAGAGCCAAATTTCACCCAAACAGTTGACTTGTCAACCGATCAGGTCACCTGTAGCAGCTGCTTCCCCAAGCTCGAGAATTCAAAAACTCACCCGATTGGTTCAGCGATCGGGTGAGGTTTATAAGAGCCGAAGACCAAGTTTCCCGATCATCTCACCCGATCGGTTGAAGTTTCAACCGATCGGGTGGACGTTTATTTCTGTCTTTTAGTGGGAATATTCCCTGTCATCTTGCCAAAATGTATAAATAGAGCTAGGTTTCCCAGAAAACGTAATCCCCATTTTCTTAAGCTATTTTAGGGGTTTTGGCTGCTCTGAATTTATTTTCATTTGTAAGTTTCTTGATCGTTTCAATACTTTAATATTGCGTTTATATTACCATTTGCTACAGTAATCTATTGCTTGATTTTCATTTTGATGGCTATAATCTGTTTTATCGCTTTTCATGCCATGATTAGTGAGTAGTTCTTAAATCTGGGACATTGGTGGAATCCCCTTCGTGGGTTCTCCCTAGAACGACCATAGGATTAGGGATTCGATAGGATATTTGGATTTAGATGGTTACGCTGGGGCATTTTATTGTCACTGGTAGGAGAAAGACCGCCTTTGACCGTCGGACCAAGGGAAAATAAAACGGGAGTTTGATTCCCTAGCCACAGCTCACCCCCTAGCGTAGACATTGATTCCTCGCGCGTGGGAACTGCTTGGATGAAATGTCAGGAGCAATCGTTGCGAGCTTAGTGCTCCCGGAGTCGGGCGGTGTTGGACATGGGAATGTCCACCGTCCGAACCCGGGTAGACCTAGCGTATCATCCTGGGCATCGACCGGAATATCGGGCCCATGGGACGCTTGGTACCACTATTAGAGGCAATGTCTCACCGCTAAACCCTAGAATCCGATCACATTCCTATCCTTCGGTCGTAATAGCGAGAATTCGTGATAGGGCGGAAGCCAAGGTCCTAGGTTGTCTTTTTTTATCACTTACACCTTTTTCATTAGTTTACTATCGTGACACCTAACAAGCGATTAAGCTAGCTCACCCATCAGGTGATCAGGATCCCGATTGTTCACAAGCACAACACACGCCTCCCTGTGTTCGACCCCCAAGCCACACTTTGACACCGTGCGCTTGCGGTTATAAATTCTAATCCTAGCATCCCCGTCCCAATTTGAGTGCCAAACGGGCGGACGGTCAGTAACTCGTATGCTTTAAAATTTGAAATAATTGATATGAGTATCTTCCCCCATGCAAGTACCACTCTCTAGACGCACAATGCTGGGGCTCACATCCATCACCATACTTCAGACTATATGCCCCAGATGGATTATGAGTCGTGCACGGACCCACGGATGCAAACGATCTCTCCCGCAGAAATTATTATCGATCAAGTGCCACGTGAGAGCACCAAAGAGGCCATGGAGAATACCCACATCGACGAGGAGGGAGAGCTTGGAGACTCGAGCACCATTACTCATTTCGTTGAGCCTGACGCTCCCTTACCTCTACCACTACCTCCACGGTTCATCCTCGCTCCACCAGAGGCATCGCATCAACCAGAGCTTACTTCTCCCACTCAGGGAGATCTTTTAGACCCCATATCTGAATCTCATATTATATTCCTTATATTTTTAGATTCAGGTACTACTGACATGACATACCCTTCATAGGATCCATTTCACATTATACGGAGGTATGTTGGGCCATGTCAGCACCTGACGAGCACATTGACGAGCATAGCCAGGAGATGATCACGTCATTACCGGGGCATAGAACCACATTCCTAGGGAGTCCTCGTCACCATATCCCATGCTTTATATTTCACTTTGACGATACTTTTTGGGATACATTTATTGCGGGAAAGAATTTATCACCACGGATTGATGCTCCTTTTCTTTCGCATGATTTAGGTGGACATCCTCGAAACAAGCTGGAAGGAGCATTGCTGGAGTTCATTTGTATTTGTGGCACCAGGACAATAGCGGAGCCATGAAAAGAGTAGGAAGAGCCGCTACCTGCTCCATTGGACATTTTGGATTCGCCTTTCGATCAGGTGATCCCAAATCCAGTAGTGTAGATAAATTTTATATGCTTTCTAGGTAGGTTAAATAATCTCGTCTCCTCTCGATAGTGAGGGGAGCATACTAGGATTTTCTGCTTTCACTTAGCTTAATAATAAATGAATAACCCCCTCACACCTCCATGCAGCGCACTCACATTTTAGCCCAAAACCCAATATGAGCTTCATTGCCCGTTCTTCGCCATTGCTTCATATTTTATGACTCTCACACTCATACCCCCATGCACACTTGGACCCTCACTTTTATATACTTAATTCATTGAGTGTATGCATTTATGCTAGCTTATGGGAATAGCAGTTATACATGCACCATCCCCCCCATATTTTACACTCTCTCCTTGCGTTGAGGACAACGCTTGGTTTAGCTTAGGTGAGGAGCTTTTTCGCGCTAATTTTCTATCTTCTTTCTTATTTTCTTATTTTTATCGCTATTTTCGTTATCGTTTTCATTTTTGTCTTTCTTATTTTTTCCCCTTTTCTTTCTTTTTCATATGCATCACGTCTATATTCTGTATATGCATTCAAAAAGCCAAAAAAATAAAAAAAAATCAAAAAATCCAAAAATATCTGCATTCGCATCATGCATCATGCATCCTCATGCATATATTTGTTTATACTTGCATTCGTCTCGAGAATATTTCGAAAACGATTTTTTATTTGCGTAGAATCTCGAATTGAAATTCGTTTTTCGAATGTTTATACTTGATTTCCGTCATGTCGACTTGGATATGTGAATAGTACGTAACCTTAGCTTAAATCCCTTGTAATACCCTAGCTTTGGTTGTCCTCACAGTACCTAAGATAGAAGTACTTGAAAACGCCCTAGGTTGATACCTAGGAACCCACTTTATGCATGGATCGTAAAGCCAATATTGTGTATAGTGGTTTATAATCCATTGAGACTTGTATAACGATACATTACCTAGTACTGAGGATTGAATCTGCCTAGTATACCCCATGCTTCTCAAAAAATAAAAATAAAAAGGAAAAAATGGAGAGAAAAAATATATGCACTGTTCACCAAGCGAGCTGAGTAACCAGATCCCCACGATAGTAACCGTCGGGGCCTCGCGTCAAAAGGTCTAGCTTGGGGGAGTGCGTATGAATAAGGATTTCACTTGGGTTGAGTTAGTAGGTCTGTTGGGTCCTTCTTGGCCTGGTGCCCTAAAGTGTAAATCCCAATGCTTCTTGACCCAACACTCCTTGCACAACCCAATTGTAAATCCAAAAAAAAAGAGAATAAAAATGTGTACAGAAAAATTGTATATACGTGTGTATATATTTATAAAAGCATGAATAAAGCTTGGCGATTTCTTGAATCAAGGAATAGTGTCGTGTCGTGAGCGCCACTTTCTCGATCGGCCATTATCCCATTATCACATACTTATCCCCTCTGCGATCGTTGTATAGCTTAGGTTCCTACACTTTCAATCTAAGGACGGGTTAGAGGACATGTCTTAGATTGTGAGTATGGCCATCGTCTAGTGTATTGATTGGCGATTTTAGTAGGGATGACGTCCTAAGAACATATTCTCGTCGACGGAAAGATTTCTGAGCATTTGAGTTCCTCGAATTCAAATTTTCAGTTTGCCTGCGTAAATAATCTCGGGTTTTGAAAATTCTCAAAGTTTCATTGCATCATTCACATGTTGATTGCATTCCTCCAATCTACTCGCTCTCTTGTCTTCCTTGTCTTGTCTTCCTTGAGGACAAGAAAGAGTTTAGCTTGGGAAATTTTGATGAGTGTTTACTGTATATAGTTTTTTCCTCTTTTTCACGCACGTTTTATATCGTTTTATTCTCCATTCCTCCCAGTTATCCCCATTTTGTCTTCTCTTTTGCTTTTATGGTCCCTCCTATGCTTTACAGGGAATATGTGCTGATTAGGGAATATGTGCACGAATTTAGCGCAAAGAGGCGAAAGAAGCGAAGCCGGGAATCAAAATGTGCAAGTGAGAGGAGTTTTATGAAGAACAGAGACCCACGTGGCCGCGTCACCCATATCCACATAGCCGCATCAAAGTGCATTGGAATTAAGATCCATGCGGACGTGCAGAGAGGATCCGGAGTCGCAATTCGCACAGCCGAATAAATCCAATTGACGCGGCCGTGTAACTGCCTATACCTTCGATCCTAATTTCAGCCCTTGCAGAGTTTTCACGACTGCGTCATCCCAAACAATGCGACCGCATCAATAGCATCACATAAAGGCAACGACGCGACCACGTCGACTCAGCGACGTAGCCGCGTCACTATAGTAGCTGAACTCCAAGCCATCGACGCAGTAATTTCATCTCTCCACGCGGCCGTGTCGAATCATCAATTGTCGAAGTTTCGAAGCAACTCCACGGCTCCAAAGCGACGCGACCGCATCATTTTGATGCGGCCATGTCGGGTCGGGTTTCTATGTGAACCCGCAAGGGTTTTGGGTCCCTATTTAAAGAGTGACACGTCGCTGGAGAGGGGGAGGCGGTTGGGAACGTGATTTTGCCCAGTTTTTCCCCATTTTCTTGTTTTCTAGGAATAAGATTAGAGTTAGCTTAGTTTAGATTACTTTGCTCATGGATTGTAAGCACGAATTGATAACCCTTGCTTGGGATTTAATGAGATAAGTATTTCATTTCTTTCATATCTTGTTTTTCTTATTATTTAAGCCTTGTGAACAAATGCTTGTATCAAAGGTTGTATTCTTCTTGTAAGAATTTAGTGTTGGTAGCTTTTAATGTTTACCTTTAAATTAATGTAAGAAGTTCTTTTTGTTAATATTGCATTCTTGTTAGAGAATTGCATGATCCCTAACCAAATGTTGCATGGAGGATGGGTACCAATGTTCCATTCAAATGGTTCATGTTGTAAGATGGTGTATGTTGTATGGAGAGGTGGTATGATTCATTCAAATGTTGCTATGGTTCATGTTGCATTTAAGACTTAACCAAATGTTGCTATGTTTAAGTTATGGGGAATGATAAATATCAATGGAGAATGGCAAATGTGGTATGGAGAGGTGTATGTGGTATGCCATTCATTTAAGAATTGATGTTGCATGAGGAAGGGGTATGTTGCTTGGAGATTGGCTTAAATCATGCTAAGCTCTCAATTAAAAATGCGTGCAAGTCATTTAATTTAAATTGCAATTTAAAATTCTCGAATGCTTCCTTAAGACATCTGTAATGTTGCATGCGACTCCTTAGCTCCATAATAATGTTCTATTGAATAGGGTTTATGTTGCCAACTATTCATTAATTCTATAATGGTGTCTTATTGAAATTAGTTCATTTTGCTTCCTTTTAATTATGGATTATGTTGCCTCCTTTTGTTGCATGCTTAGGTTCCAACATGTCATTCCTAATGTATGTTAGTCTTTTAATTTTAATGCATGCTAGCCTTTTTTAATTTCCTTATGTCAACCTAATGCTACACACCAAATTTAAATCAAATGGAATAAACTAGCCTTGTGTTAAATGCACCTTTGATGTAGCATGCCAACTCAATAAGTAGTATGCCATTCTTTCATGACTCTTTTATTAAAGTTAGTGTGTTAATTAAGTAGTATGTCAATCTTGAGCTAGTGTGTTTAAGTGGTGAAATCCATTATTTCTAGTCGGAGAAATGGGGTAATTCCTCTCTTGTTATTTTCGGCCATGGCCTATTTGTTACTTGGTTGTGGAAAATGAAAGGGTGATGTGGGTACTTATGATGTTGTAATGAGAGAAGAAGGAAGGAGAAAAAGGAAGGAATGGAATAATGTGTTGTTGAAATAGTCCTTTTCTGTTGCTTCCCAAATGCTTTTGTTTATTATTCGCTTACCTTATGCACGTGTACTTTATGTAAATTCACATGTATAGAATTTATACATAATGTCAAATTCCTCCACAAAGGAGGGTGACACGGGGATTGGGGGATACTAAGTAGTGGGCAAAACATGAGGAGTTGGACAGTTATGGTGGTTGGTGGCCATCCTTTCCTGCCCGAGTGGTGAGGAGTGGCAAAAATGATGAGAATTGATGAAAATGTGAAGGGGGAAATAAGGGGAAAACTGGGCTCCTTTAGTAAGAGCGTGTCTCGGGGAGTTTGCATGTTCCACCCCAACTAGGGGTGAGGTCCAGTTCCAAGAGGGTCTACCCACTACTTACGGTCCAAATCACTACTTGAAAACTCTCATTACTTTTGTAGTATTGATGAATCTTGTTTACTTGTGCTTCCATTACCTGTAGTTCTTGTATATGTTGTATACTATTGCTACACACCACTGGTTGCACGTGCACCTTTTCTGCACTAGTATAGTCGTAGTTCTTTATATTACTGCCATAGCTCTCTTATGCCATACTTTACGTCACATGCCATGTTACATGCATTGTACTGCATTCATGTAAGTACTAGTTGGGGTTTGGAATTCCTACTGGGTCACGCGTTGACGTGCCCCCATTGACCTTTTCAGGTGAGGTTCTTGGAGATGGCAGATGGAGCTGGAGGTTGAGGTTGGAATTCTGTTGTTGGCAGTTGGAGCTTAGGTTGGGTGGTGAGGAACGAGGAGAGAGTTGTGTGTACCTTGGGTTTTCTTTTGGGGTGAGAGATGCTTGTACTATATGAATTGATGTACAATGATGCTTTGAGATGTATATGAAATTGTACGGTGTTTGCTTTATTTTATTATTTCTCTATGGCTTTATGTCGATCTGTGTTCATTGGTTGGTTGGTTGTTGAACGCTACATGTACTATTCCCATCAGCATGCATGGACCTGCAGATACATTTTAGTTCTCGTCATGTACCTTGTCCTTCTGGGTATCCCAGGGATGGGGTCATGACAGGTGGTGGCCCATGCAGGTCCCCTCACTGCGGTTGTGTACGGAATAGTATGAGTAGTGTTCGTGTGTTTGTGGGTAGTTGAGTCCTAAGGTGGGTAGAGTCCAGCCTCAGGATCGGACCAGATATCAGAAGCTTGAGGTATAAAACCTTGAGGGTTGAGATTCGAGTGTTGATTCAATCTGAATGTATGTGCATGATTATGTGTGTTGGTATGTGTACATATACATCTATAGTTCTATACGAATTGAATATGGCTTGTCGAGTATATTGAGATGATATACTCACGTGCATATGATTATGATATACGTGCGAATGATTATCTGGCTCTATGATTGTATTTGAATTATATGTGTTAATATGTGGTTGACTTATGAGTAGTGTGTAAAATTGAGTTGTATACTTGATTGAGGTATGAGTAGTGTATAGGTGTATTATGTAGTTGCTATATACTATATGTGATATATGCATATGTTGAGCGTACAGATGCATGTGTGGATGCTTGAGTTTGATGTGTCCATATTTTCTACCTTTTTCATATCATCATGACATCGCATTCCATGCCACTTTCGCATCCAAATCCCATATTTCCCTACGATATTACTCTTCTGACATTATATTCGAGTTTCGTAGTATTAAATGATTTTTCATGGGTTTTGGACCGATTTGGGACCCGACATGGGTATGGACACATCTGACACGCCCATGAGCTCGTTGACAAAGCTCTACAGGAGTTCGCCGTGTTTTTGGAGCCATGGGTGGAGTGGAGGAGAGTGCAAGAGGGGAGGAGAGCAGATGCTGCAGGTGAAGGCTTCCCAGGCGACTCGACCGAGCAGAGCAGCTGCTCGGTCGAGCAGATGCAAATGAAAAGCAAGCAGCAGATACGTAGGCCGCTCGGACTGAGCACTCATAGTGCTCGGTCGAGCAGCTATTCTTACTGAAGCCTGACTAATCCTTGCGTGGCTCGAGCAGATCCTTCAGCCACTGAGTCAGCTCTCTGATCGGACCGAGCAGAGCTGACTCGGCCCGTGCAGACAGAGTAAAGATTTTGAAGGATTTTGATTTACGGTCGTGCTCGGTCGAGCAGTACAGCTGCTCCGACCGAGCAACGCACTAATCGACCGAGTCACCTACTCGGTCGACGATGCTGAGGCCATTTTTGGAAGTATTTTCTAAGCGGCTGTTGCACGGTTTGGGGAGTGAAGGATGGCAGCTATGAAACGTGCTGGGGGCGAATTTCATTCGGAGTTTTTTGAGAGTTGTTTTTGGGGGAGCAAAGGTTAGAGCAGAGATTAGTAATATACTTATTAGATCTCGATTTACTTTTGAAGACTTCTGGATTGAAATTATTGGATTATTATTTTGTTGTTCTATTGTGATTGGCGTAATGGAATCTTTGGTTTTTCTTGGGATTTATTGCTCATCTATTCTCTTCATCTCTCAACGTAAGCTTTTAATCTTCATTCTATTATGATGTATTATTATGATGTTCTATTATGATGTTTTCTCTCCTAAATATTGCATTTTTATTTGCTAATATTACTATGAGTGAGTAGATCTTTTCTAGGGTTGATGGGTTAGCCCTAAGATCCTAGGGGAAAGATGTAGATCTGGATCCCTATATTGAAGTAGGAATTTAAGGGAGTATTTCGGTCGATCCTACCGAATCCCTAGATAACTCGTACTGAGATTATACCCACGGTCTGTGGAATTGATGTGCTTAAGGGGTATCCTTGGGATTCGAATAGGGAAATCAATGGATATAGCCAAGGCTCGTGATCATGCCCGGCTCGTGCCTTGAGGGGATCCCCGACGAACTATATCGCTACGTTGACGGCTACCACTATTGCGTCAACGAGAGCCACCGAAATACCTCGCAATTCTAACTTACGAGAGTGGTACGAATTAGGAGATTAATCCCCTAACTCTAATGCGATGTAAGGATTCTATTCCAACGTAGATCCCTGACGATCTTAGTGGTGATCCCTAACGCCCTAGTCCTTTTTATTATTAAAACAACATCAACACAACAACCAATTCTCTCAACCTGATAGCTATCTCACTTCGAGGTATAGAACTAAATTGAGAACCCAAATACGGTATCACCGTCCCTGTGGGATTCGATATCTTTTATACTACAACTTGACACCGTCCGCTTGCGGATAGAGCCTGGAATTGACACCTAGGGGCCATACTACGCCTGGCGATCGTGACACCGTCGGGTGGAATCTAGGTGTAGGTTTCGGGTGCGTCAAGTTTTTGGCGTTGTTGTTGGGGACGGCAATAGTGTTATCTCAGTTTATTTTTATTTTGAGGAGTCTGCTAGCAAATCTTTCCATATCTCACCTTTCCACACTTTTGTTCTCTTTCTATTTTTTTGCATTGCTACTAACATATCCCTCCAGCTAGTGATTATTCCTGACTAATCAGACATAATGGAGATGGTGATGCAAGTACAGTAGACGTATGAATCTGACAGTGACTCAGAGGAGATCAGCTTATCTCCTTATCACTTATATGGTCTTCAGGATTCGCGCATGGATGAATCCATGATTGAATGCACAGCCAGAGAACTGATTGATGCAGTTCGGTTTATCGGCTAAGGAACTTATGCTACAGGTAACTCAAACCAGCAATTGATCATGGATCATATAATGAACAAGGTTTCTGATGTAGGTACCATTGAGGGCGACATTCACATAAGCTTCGAAGAGGACGTAATGCTCCTCCAGACCATTGAGGCCTTACCTGTTGATGCAGACTGGAGAGAGACTCATCAATTTGAGCCATTGAATGATTCTCAGTTGTTGGATATAATAGAGAGCGTGGTAGCTGATGTATGGGACCATGGCCCAGTGGAGTTCCATACAGACTAGTGTAAACAAGCTTGCCACCTTCCGATAGAGTTGGAGCACAGAGCGTATTGGGCAATAAAGAAAATGAATTTTGATTACCAAAGTGCCGCCACGGGACGGGCCTTACACAGTAATGAGTTGGACGAAATTCGAAGGCATGCTTATGAGAATGCAAAGATATATAAGGAGAGGACCAAGGCTTATCATGATAGGAACATCACGGTGGTTCGCCATGACGTTGGTGACCAGGTACTCCTCTACAATTCAAGATTACGCCTTTTCCCCGGGAAATTAAAGTCAAGGTGGTCCGGCCCTTACAAGATAGTAAGCTTATCTCCAGGAGGTGCCGTTGAACTCGAAGGAAAAACAGAAACTTCAAAGCAAGTGGCCAGAGGATTAAACCGTACAGAGCAGGAGAACCAATAGGACAAGAGGAGACATACTTCCTCGAGGGATCTCCCGTAGACTGTTGAAAAACTTGAGGGAGTCGAGCTCATGACTCAAAACGAGCGCTTATTGGGAGGCAACCCAATCTCTCATACCTTAGATTTTCCTCTTTCAACTTCTTATTTCTTTTTTCTCTGTCTATCTAAGAAAAAAAACGAATAAAAGGGGTATTCATTCGTCTTAAAAGTACAAAAATTTACTGAGTTCTTACTCTCTACAGGTTGAACATGAGGGGGCATACAGATCGACATTTCAAACGGAAGGAAGCTGGAGGAGAGCACCAAATTTGAGGAGAAAACAAAAGAAAAAAAGAGCTGAAAAGGGGACACAGGAGACTCGACCGAGCAGCCACTCTGCTCGGTCGAGCAGTGCAGATACCAAAAAGGAGGAAGAAATCAACACTCTACCCACACGGCTCGAGCAGCTTCGATGCGATCCGAGTAGATAACGACTCGACTGAGCATTCGACTGCTCGGTCGAGCAGCGCAGGGACGAGAATTACGACCAAAATCATCACTCTGTCTACACGGCTCGAGTGTTATCGGTTCGAACCGAGCAGAAGGCGACTCGACCGAGCATCCTACTGCTCGGTCGAGTATGACAGGCTTTTGGAAATGTGGAGAAAATGACGTTCTGTCTACACGGTCCGAGCGATCTCAGCTCGGCCCGAGCTGTTTCCAGCCCGACCGAGTAACATCCTACTTGATCGAGCAGGCTTAAAGGAGTATTCATTTTATTTCTTGATTTTTCTAGTAGCTTGCTCGACCGAGCAATCATATTGCTCGGTCCGAGCTGGCTGTAGTTGATATCGGGGCTCGTTAAATATGTCAGTTTTGAGCTGTTTCTTTTAACCCAAACCCGCCCTTTCCCTTAAAAGCCCTATCTAAATCACCCCCGAGCTTCCCATCTGTATGACCCGATCATCACCTCATAGCCGTCGCCCAGCCTCCAGCGATATTCACGGAGGCCTCCAACCCCAAATCCGGTCAACCTCATCTTCCCTCTCTCTCTCTCCCTTTAAAAACTCCCTACCACCTCCACCTTTCCCAGCCGCCACCCCCACCCCTCCTACGCCTAATCCGAGCACGAGTACCACCAAAAATATCTCTTCACATTAATATTCTTCATCTGATGTCACTTTCTATCGTTTCAGGTACGCGGCACTCACATAAAAGGGCTTTTCTAGGAGCATCTTGGGGGATACTCCAGATCAGCAAAAATCACGTCACCGATCGTAACACCATCTCATTCTAGTCGGTACATTCGTTCCCCTACCTACTTTACATATTGCCACACTCTTTTATACCGCTTGCACAATGCCTCCACGCCATGCTAGACCCACCAACACCGGCACAACAAACCCTAGGCCTACTCGGCATACCCGTCATACACACTCGCCCACTCAAACCAACACTGTTGGCGAATCATCCACCGCTGCACCTCTGCCCCACACCGCCCCACTCCCTCCTGAGCCTCTTCAGCTCGACGATGCATTATATGATGTCACCTTCCGTGACGCTAACCAGGGTGATCAGTTCATGGCCATGCTAATACTCATAGGTCAGGGAGGCGGCATGACTAGACTGTCCGTTAAACATGACCTACCGCACCTCCGCAACCTAGTTAAGCATTGGCGAACTGACCCACCTACTGAGTTCCAGCCAGATCCCCCCGCATCTCCTGGTCCACAGCAGAGGGAGCCATCACCACCCCCAGAGGGTGGTGCCTCAGCTTGATTTTGTCCCTACCCGTTTTTTGCCTCCCTCATTTATTATTGTGCCATATGTCTGTTCGGGGCCCTGCACTTAGATAGCTTGGGGAAGGACCAACTCATGCATCATTTTTGTTCATCATCGCATCCTATCATGTTTTTACTTTCTCTTTGCACAGTTTTTACTTTTTACTCCCCCACCCACCCCACCCTATTTAGCTTCATCTCCCGCCTACTAGCTTTTTCTTAGTAGTGAGGACACTGCTAGGTTTAGCTTGGGGGATGAGCGCTACCGCTTTATTTTTCAATTTTTCTTTTATATTTTCTTCCATATTTCAGTTTTTATTTTACTTTTTCACCACTTTTCCACTTCCTTATCTTTTTTCTCATTCTGCATCACGTTTTCTGTTTTTACCATGCATGCATCTCTTTTTCTTTATTTTTCTATTTTCTCCGCCTTTTTCTCCTTTTATGCTAAGGATGTTCTGCATGATGATATCTCTACGTAGCCTTAGTAGTTATTCACGATGCTTACTATCTGTGGACATGCTATTAGGGTGGCTTCAGTTTTATTATCTATATGCGTGCACATTCTTTTGTTGATCTATCTGATTTAATGCTTGAAATGAATTGAAAATCAAATGCATGAATTAGTATCTAGTATGTGCTATGTTGGGTAAGCACCTAGGTTCACGCATCACTAGAACACATGGAACATCTGCTTTATATCTTGTTCACATCTGTTTGCATGCATGTTATCATTGTACCTATTACTGCATGCTTTTTCAATATTCATCTGAATAAATGAAAATATACATGCTATTTATGAGTTTAGTTAGAGTATTATTTTATCAATCCGTTGTGCAACTCTTATGAGTGAACCGAGAGATCTATTAGTTTCCTTCTCCACATATCTATATAGTTCTCTATATATCAGTTAGTTACACCCCCACAGCTACCCTTACCGCATCTCACTTCCCAAACCCAAAAAGAAAAAGCATAGCTTCTAAATGAAAAAAAAGAATAAAATGTGTGTTATAAACTCCAAGATAGTAAACAATCTCAGATCAGGAGTAGCCATGGCATAAGCCATGGCTCTCTATATATTCACTTCATAATGGGGTTTAGGAGTCCAAGGGACTCCCCACTAACTTAGTGGGGAGTAATGGTGAGATGATGAGGGGAGGGAGGCCAAAGGCCTCCCTCAACTCACAACACTCCCCCTCATCTCTCCATTACCTTGGGTTAAGCATATGAATACTTCAGGATTCAGTATGCTAATGGGGTGGATACTTTTGGATCCAGAGTCACTGTGGTTGCCTCGTTAAAACCTTAGCTGTGGAAAACCCAGTGGGAAAAACCAGCAGCTTAAGAAAAAAGAGTACAACTATCGAGGGACTCCCCCTGATCTGTACAAGCTTCAGGCTTGCAGATATCCTATGTATCTATACAATCATCTCCTATTCATCTATACATCCATCATGTTCTGAAAGCAAATACAATCATCACTTATCTATACAAGTTTCACTCATCTAGCGGCTATTGGAAAGCAGTGGCGCTCTGGAGTGGAATGCTCTTCGAAGTTGGTAGATGACTCCACTAAAGTATTCTTTGAATCAGTCTTTAGTGTGTCTGCAAGGTACTGCTGGACCTGACTGAGCATTTTCAATACTTGCTTCTTGGATGATGAGCTTCTCAAAAGATGTAGACTTTGGAGGATGATGTGTAGATATTTAGGAGGTGGCCCGCCTTTTGTGTTTTAGTCATCGTGATGATCTTTAAACCTGCATATGCGATATATATTCCTTGACCCTTGGAAGTTGCGCAGAAGCAGCTTATCCTTGGTCTAGTGGTGCTCTCCAGGACAACACTGTATCTGGTTAACAGCTTTACTGCAGACGTTCTATCAAAGACACGTGCAGTTGGCCAGATAAAGAAGTGTAACAAGTACACTAGAGATAGGCTCTTCGGGACCTAGGATGTCCTCCCCCTCTTCCAGCGACTCGAAGGTGTCATAAATAAGCATCCATTTTTAATAGATTGCAAATGGACATCATTCTTCATAAACTCCAGGTGTATGAAGAAGATTAAAGGGTTCCACCACGAAGGTGTTTAATCTGTAAGCCGAGACAATACCTTGTTATGACTAGGTATTTCATTTCCAATGTATGCTTAAGGTTATCAGAATCTCAATGGTCTCTGCAGGAGATCTTATTAGCTTCAATCGACCATATATAGGCGAATATCATAATTCCTGTCAACGATCTTTCGAAAAAGATACACGGGCAGAATATTGCTTAAGATCATTTAATGATCTTTGTAGCCTTTATGGAGAAGACATTTCTACGTCTCTCTTTCATCTCTGGGGGTAGAGTATTCCTATAGATTATACCCTTCTGGGAGTTTTATATAGATCTCTATATCTATAGTGCCGTATAGACATGCAGTCACAACGTCCATGAGCTGCATTTATTGGCCTTTTCAGAGACGTTTAGGCTTAGCAGGAAAATGATCACATTTCCTTCATTTAGATCTCTTATGAAATCCAACTTATATTCCACAGGTTTTACATATTCAGGTGGATGGACTACTGGTCCCAAGACTTTGCTTTTTCAAGAGTGAGTCCAGCTCTACTCTTATTGCCGCGTCCCACTTTGGCCAATCTATGCGTTTATGCTATAGAAAAGTGGGTTGACATCATCGTCGTATTCAGCGACGTGAACGGAAATAGCAAAAGCAAAACCGTCGTCGACGACTGTGCTATTTCTATCCAATACCTCTCCAGTACGTACGTAATATGATGATTTTTCTACTGTTGTTTCCTCTATAGGGGAAATTAGGAGGGGAGAGGTTGCTGGTATAAGCTCAGCCTCCTGTGGAAGGATCATTTTAATATATTCAGGAATCTTCCTGTTTTGAGGAACTTTATATTTTGAACCTGGCGGGCGTCCTCTTTTCAATTGAGGTACAGCCAATTCTGTTGCAGGTGGATTGCATCCTATCTTTGGGGATGTCAATCCTAGCTGGCGTGTTGGCAGCATGGACGTGTGAACGAACAATCTTCTGGTTGTCTGTAAATTTATCCGATAATTGATGTATTTTAGTCTGAATGTGAAGGATCTTCTGGATCTCATCTTCACACAGAAAAGTATGCAGATCATAACGAGATTAGGACTTTTGTGTCCCATGATATGGTCTCAGAAGCTTCAGGCTTCTTTAGACTGCGTGCCTATTTGAATGAGACTTTGCTCATCAAATTTACAGTTATCAAGACTTGCTGGTAAACCATAAGCAAGCGGCATCAGTAATAAGATTTGGCCACAAGAGGGCCGTATCGTGATAAGCGATGCGGAATGCAGTATGTTGATCCCTAAACATCAACAGGCAACTGGGATTTAACAATGGACGTGAAATCCATTGGATTCTCTTTATCAGAGATTCTGATAACCCATTCTGAGTACGAACATGCTACAGGATGTTCAATTTCAATGCCAGTTGCTTGGCAGAAGTCTTGAAAGATATGTGTAGTGAATTCACCCACATTATGAGCTTTTGAGAAAGCTAGGTTGCGAGTGAATATAAAAGCACATATAAGACCATCTAATAGATGCATATATCAGTATAATGAAGTACCAAAAATGGGCCACTTGCGGGGTGAATAGGCCCGCAAAAGTCACCATGTATTCTCTCAATGAAGCCAGGAGACTCTAATCCCACTTTCAGGAGGGAAGGTCTCTCTATTCATTTTGCCCTTATGACAAATGGGGACAAGGAAATTCAACCTTTTGAAGAATCTTTAGGTTCTCCAAAGGATTCATTTGATGATGCGTCCATCATCGTTGATCCAGGGTGACCAAGTCTATTGTGTCAGAGTTGAAAACTCTGGCAATGAAAGGCACTTCTGGTGCTCAGTCAAGTTGGCTTTATATAGGATGAATATCTGTAATGGTAGGGACCCGACGGGGGTCCAATGAAATCGTAAGTAGATGGTCTTCTGGCCATCCTCTTGACGAGTTACATATTGATATTCAATATTTATTATCCACAGTTTTCAAGTTATGTTCGTTTAAACGAAATATCTTTGAAACTTGGAAAATTCCTATATGTTTAAGGGGAGAAGTTTGCATCTTATAGTCTTGTTGTATGTGGGAGCAATATTAATGCTACACCAGTGCAACGAGGCACTGTCCACAATATTACATACTTCATTTATAAGCAAAATGGAATTTTATTTAAGTAAATGTAAAATGACATTCAAATAAAAGTTCGTACAAAAGCAAACTAAAGATGAAGCTACATGTAATTTTAAATGCATAGACATAAAGATAGGGCTCAATCGAGCAGGTCTTCATTCTCGAAGTCTTTTGCAGTGAAATTTGTTAGCGGCTGAACAGCCGCCAAGTTTGTTTCAGGCAGAGACTTCTGGCTCGCCTGATACAGTTCCTGGAGGTGGCGAGGAGTGCGGCAGTTTCTGGACCAATGTCCAGTCATGCCACATCTATGGCATTTTTCCTCCCAGTTCTTAGAATTGACACTTGGTCAGTGTTCTTACGCTTCCATGTGAAGTTTCTCATTCCTCTGTTGTTGTTGTTGGTCTGGGTTGCTTCTCCTCGTGCTGGCTTCATTACAGCCTTCCCTTTGTTCTTTCTAGCCTTCTTCTTGTTTTTTCACTTCTGGGGAGAAGCGTTGTGGGCTTCAGGGATAGTGGCAGTACCAGTCGGACGCAAATTATGAGTAGCAAGCAGTAAATATCTTTTCTGCTCTGCCCTAAGGAGGCAAGAGATGAAATCAGAGAACTTCGTGAAGTTGCGTTCACGATACTGCTGCATGAGGATTGCATCTTTCTTGTGAAATGAGGTAAATGTCTTTTCCAACATTCGTTGCTCAGTCACTTCTTCACCGCATAACTTCAGGCGGGAGGTGATATTATGAAGTGCAGAGTTATACTCAGCGACGGACTTATAGTCCTAAAGTCTGAGGCTTTCCCACTTATAACAGGCACGTGGTAATATTACATCAATCTGATGTTTATACCGTGCCTCCAGTGATGTCCACAACTCAATTGGGTCCTCTACCGTTAGGTATTTGGCCTTTAAGGTCCGATCTATATGTCTCCTAATATAGATAATGGCTTTCGCCTTATCCACATCAGAGACAGTGGTAGGAGGCTGCTAGATGATTAGGCCGCTTCTGGGGACTTACTAGCAGAAGCATCGGCCGCTGCTGGGGCCGATGAAGGAGCCAAATTTGAGCCAAGGAGGGCCAACGAACGCAAGTGGAACTTCAGGTCCACTCGCCAACTCAGGTAATTCTTTCCTGCAGCATCAATAACTTCGAAATCGACGCTTGCCAATTTTGCCATTTATCTATGCAATTTAAAATAAGCATGAATTAATTAAAATGTAAATTCATGCATAAAGAATAAAATAAGTAAAATGTGGGGATCGACCAGATACCCAAAAACGTACAAAGTCCAAAGTCTGATTTACAGTTCATAAAGAAAAGAAAATTACAAGTTGGAAACCCAGAAAGGGTCCCTATCTTTTGCAAATTTCACATCCGTCTTCATAATTGGTACACCGGTCTTTGGCATTTATACATACAATCCTCACTTACAAATTCTCTCAAAATAAAATAAAAGTGCAAGGAATTTAAAGGTATCAAACTGGCCGACCCCAAAAACACATTTTAACTTATATAAACATCCACGCAGGTTTAAATTTGATACAGGCACAAAGAAAACAACCAGCATATAATTCAGGCATATATGATATGGAAAAAGAAACTATAAAATATAATAATCTCTCGGACCACGGGGAGACGTCATACACCGTTAGGTTAGATGACTAACGGTAGAGCGGTCGCAGGATCCTTAAGATAATTATATTTTGAAAAATTCTAGTAGTCCATAAATAATAATGCAAGAGTGATATTTAACTTAATAGTAGAAAATTGACTAACTGGGCTACATGCCCAAACAAGAATTTAAAATGAATTATTATTATGATTAGGGCTGCAGGCCCATACGTAAAATAATAATCATTTTAATAATTAATCTAATATTTGGGCTGCATGGCCATTTGCAAAAATTTAATTAACATATTCATTTTGCAATTGGATTAACTGAGTTGCTGGCCCAATTTAGAAGTCAAAATTAATTATTACTCTGAATGGGGCTGATGGCCCATAAAACTTATATTCATTGTTATAAACTGGGCTTCAGGCCCAAATTAGAACACAAAATTAATTATTATTCTAATATGGGATGTAGGCTCATAAGCAAAATGAAAATCATTTTAATTAGCCATTTAAATTATCTGGGCTTCTGGCCCAAATAACTAGTCAAAATGAGTTAATATAATGTAGTAGGCTTCAGGCCTAATAAACAGCCCAACAAATTTATTAAATAGTTTTGGGATTTAAAAATTAAAATCTGTTTTAACTCAAACCCCAAAACAAATTTTAGGGTTGATGAATGCCAAAGACCCCCAAAACCCTTGTATAATATATTTTGTCCCCTCCTCTCCCTTTTATATACGCAAATCGAAAACCCCCTGCAGGGGAGTACTAAGGAGCAATGAACCACCCCCTCCGTCGTCGGGGGGGAGACAACCGAAGACCCCCCCCCCTGAAGGGGGGGTGGGGCGTCGCTGGGAACCCCCCCCCCCCCCCCCCCCCGCCATCGGGGGGGACAACCAAAGAACCCCGCCCCCCCCACTGCGGGGGGGAAGGCGCTCGGAATCCCCCCCGCCGTCGGGGGGGTGACGATCGAAGACCCCCCCCCCCCCCCCCGCTGCGGGGGGGAGGGGGAGGTGCTATGAATCCCCCCCCCCCGTTGGGTGGGATGACCGAAGCCCCCCCTGCTGCGGGGGGGCGCCCCCGCCGTTGGGCAGGGGGGAGGGGGGAGGACGACCGAAGCCCCCCCCACTGCGGGGGGGGCGTCGCTAGGAAACCCCCCCCCCCCTCCCCCGCCGTCGGGGGGGACGACCAAAGACACCCCCCCCCCCCCCCCGCTCCAGGGGGGCAGCGCTAGGAATCCCCCACCGCCGTCGGGGGCAGACGACCGAAGACCCCCTGCTGCGGGGGGCGACATTAGGAATCCCCCCCCCCCCCCCCCCCGCCATCGAGGGGGACCGAAGACCTCCCCCGCTGTAGGGGGAGGCGCTAGGAATCCCCCCGCCGTCGGGGGGGCTCGGCCAGAATCCCCCCCCCCCCCCCCCCCCCGCCGTCGCGGGGGGGGGGCGACCCCCCCTCCTCCCCCCCCCCCCCCCCCCCCCCGTCGGCGGGGGGGTGCGCAGTCAGGGGCCCCCTCTTCGGGGGGTGGGGAGCAGTGAACTGAGAATTTTTTTTATTTTTTAAATGATTATCAAATTGACATAGATTTATACGTGCATATAGAATAAGCTTTGTAAAATCATAGTTATCAATATATTATGATTTTCTACGGGTTCAAAAGAGTTTACCTCTAGATCAAAGATCTTGGGAAGATTGCAAAAAGAGAAGATCCGTAGAAAGAAAAATCCACGTTCCTAATACGCCAAAAAGGATCGTCGCAACGGATCACCGCAACGGTTCGCCGCAACAATAGATTCCTTCGCACGTAGGTGTTTAATTTTTGAGGGGAGATGTGATGAAAAGCTCAACTAATTTAGAGCAAACGAGTAGATAACGTGTTATAAACTCCAAGATAGTAAACAATCTCAGATCAGGAGTAGCCATGGCATGAGCCATGGCTCTCTATATATTCACTTCATAATGGGGTTTAGGAGTCCAAGGGACTCCCCACTAAGTTAGTGGGGAGTAATGGTGAGATGATGAGGGGGGAGGCCAAAGACCTCCCTCAACTCACAACAATGTGTATATATTCATATGTGAAAAAGAAAAAAAAAGGAAAATGAATAAATTTTTTTGTATCCTTTCATTAGAAACTATCATATGTACTTGGAAGAAGAAGAAAAATTCCATATCCTTTTCCTAGATGCGACGCCTAAAGCTAAGCTTGGGGGGGTGAACCAACTGATCACATTAGTGAGCGTGACATTAGAGTGGAGACGGTGCATAACGGGGAGATTTGATAATACTTAAACTTTACGAAACACTTTATTTTTTGGAGATTTTACATAAATCGAAATGCATAACTGAATAGCATGACTTTTTCCATTCTCTATTGCATGCTGCGTGATTTCTATATGCTCCATGTGTATATGTGATTGAAAAGTGCATTACCAACTTTTTATACTAGACTCTATGGATTGCATGAGATTGATATGAGTGGAAGGCGTTATTTCAGTAGATCCATGTCTTTTGTCTGTATTGCATGGTAGATATATGATTTGAAAAACGTGAAAATACCATTAGCATGTGCTTTTACTATTCAGAGCATTGTGATATACTACTTAGGCCCGAGATCTGACCGAACGTCCTTAGCACCCTCCATCCACTTCCATTCTCTTATCCTCTTATTTTTATTTCTTATTTCTTTTTTTTTCTCCTGGCGCACCTAATATTCGTCTTCCTCGAGGACGAGTAAGAGGTAAGCTTGGGGGATTTTGATGTGTCCATATTTTCTATCTTTTTCATATCATCATGACATCGCATTCCATGCCACTTTCACATCCAAATCCCATATTTCCCTACGATATTGCACTTCTGATGTTATATTCAAGTTTCGTAGTATTTTATGAGTTTTCAGGGATTTTGGAGCGATTTGGGACCCAACATGGGTATGGACACATCTGACACGACCGTGAGCTCGTTGGTAAAGCTTTACAGGAGTTCGCCATGTTTTTGGAGCCATGGGTGGATTTGGAGGAGAGAGCAAGAGGAGAGGAGGAGAGCAGATGCTGCAGGTGAAGGCTTCCTAGGCGACTCGACCGAGCAAAGCAGCTGCTCGGTCGAGCAGATGCAAATGAAAAGCAAGCAGCAGATACGTAGGCTGCTCGGACCGAGCACTCATAGTGCTCGATCGAGCAGCTATTCTTGCCGAAGCCCGACTAATCCTTGCGCGGACCAAGCAGATCCTTCAGCCACTGAGTCAGCTCTCTGCTCAGACCGAGCAGAGCTGACTCGGCCCGTGCAGACAGAGTAAAGATTTTGAAGGATTTTGATTTACTGTCGTGCTTGGTCGAGCAGTACAGCTGCTCGGCCCGAGCAAATGACCGAGCAATGCACTGCTCGACTGAGTCACCTACTCGGTCGACGATGCTGAGGCCATTTTTGGAAGTATTTTCTGAGCGGCGGTTGCGCAATTTGGGGAGTGAAGGCTGGTAGCTGCGAAACGTGCTGGGGGCAAATTTCATTCGGAGTTTTTTTTAGAGTTTTTTTCGGGGGAGCGAAAGTTAGAGCAGAGATTAGGAATATACTTGTTAGATCTCGATTTACTTTTGAAGACTTTTGGACTGAAATTATTGGATTATTATTTTGGTGTTCTATTGCGATTGGCGTATTGGAATCTTTGGTTTTTCTTGGGATCTATTGCTCATCTATTCTCTTCATCTCTCACTGTAAGCTTTTAATCTTCATTCTATTAATCTGCTATGATGTTTTCTCTCCTAAATATTGCGTTTTTATTCGCTAATATTACTATAAGTGAGTAGATCTTTTCTAGGGTTGATGGGTTAGCTCTAAGATCCTAGGGAGAAGACGTAGATCTGGATCCCTATATTGAAGTCGGAATTTAGGGGAGTATTTCGGTCGATCCTACCGAATCCCTAGATAACCCGTACTGAGATCATGCCCATGGTCTGTGGAATTGATGTGCTTAAGGAGTATCCTTGGGATTTGAATAGGGAAATCGATGGATCCAACCAAGGCTCGTGACCATGCCCGGCTCGTGCCTTGAGGGGATCCCCTAACGAACTATATCGCTACGTTAACGGCTACCGCTATTGTGTCAATGAGAGCCACCGAAATACCTCGCAATTCTAACCCACGAGAGTGGTACGAATTGGGAGATTAATCCCCTAACTCTAATGCAATGTAAGGATTCTATTCTAACGTCGAGGCCCGACGTTCTTAGCGGTGATCCCTAACACCCTAGTCCTTTTTATTATTAAAACAACATCAACACAACAACCAATTCTCTCAACCCGTTAGCTATCTCACTTCGAGATATAGAAGTAAACTAAGAACCCAAATACACTGTCACCGTCCTTGTGGGATTCGATATCTTTTATATTACAACTTGACACCATCCGCTTGCGGATAGAGCCTGGAATTGACACCTAGGGGCCATACCACGCCTGGTGATCGTGACACCGCCGGGTGGAATCTTGGTGTAGGTTTCGGGTGCGTCAGAGTTCCACCCATGTATGTGTGGATAAGTCTTGAGAATATTAAGAGTATTAGTGTTATGTGTTGATGCATATGATGAGCATATGATACATGTATGGCTGTAAGCTGTAATGTTTACACCTGTGGATGGATGGATATATTATTGTATGGCTATCTATGTATATTGGTATTGATATGTAAGACTTTGTGTGATGATACATGTGCGAATATTTGATGGATATTAGGAGACATACATGATTGTATGTTTGAGTATAGAGGTGCATGTATTTATGTGTTAATATATGATAGCCTATGAGTAGTGTGTATCATAGAACAATATAGTTTATTGAACTCTAGGCGATGTATAGATATGGTATGTCGTCTGTATTTGCAATATGTGGTATACATTTATATGCTGAATGTGTAGAGCCAGGTGCGGATCTTTGCGTTCCACTCAAGTATGAGTGGGCATGTCCTAGGTGTATTAGAGTTGTGTGTTTGATACTTATACGGAAGATGTATATGGTTGCATGTCTGGTTGTAAGCGGATACGCTTACACCCGGTGTTTGGATAGATATACCATTATGTGAATATTTGTTTGTGTGAGTGGTATTATTAAATGAGACTTTATGTGATGACGTATATGTGTATGCTTGGATATAGACAATAAGACATACATGGTTGTATGTCTAGACCTATATATAAAGATGCATGTGTATGTATATGAGGTCATCATATCTCCGTGTATGGTTGTGAACATGTACGTGTGTACATGTTTGAGGGTATCTATGTTGTTGCAGGGGTATATATATGTGTGTAGTGATATTGATGTATATGTGAATGTACTGGTTGTGCTTGTATTGGTCCACCATGTCATAACTGACAGTTATGACATGACAATGTTTTATGTTATGTTTCATGTCATAACCCTGGTTGTGGCATGTGTGTGCTTCATGTTATGATTCCTATCATAACATTCGACATAACCTGTTTATGTTTATGCATAACATGTGTGTTGGCCAAAGTTGTATGTGACGTGTGGTGTATCGTGATTGTATATTCGCATGTGTGGGCATGAGCCCGAGCATGAGTAGACTTGTGCTTCATTATGTGTCTTTGTTTGCATGGTGTGAGATGGTAAAGATGTTGTATTGTATAAGGTATGGTATGCTATGACTGTAAGTAGTTGTGTGTGTGTGTGTGTGTGTGTATTGGCTGTACCCCATAGGTCACACAGGACGTATAACGTGAATTAGTATAGATGTGCGTATGCAGTGCTTTATCAGCCCTGTATATGAGGTATCATGGTGTGTACATTTGTGTGTATGGGTAATGCATGTGACCATGTGATGTATTCATACAGTAGGTGTCTGAGGGTGTATGAGTTTGAGATAATGTATAATAACGTGAGTATACGTATGGATGTAAGTCAGTATGTATGGTTGATATATTTGTATGAGTATTTGTTTATCGGGGTGCTTTGCCTTCGTGTATGCTTGGGATAGATTGACCCTATTGTATGTATATATCTGATCACCATTAGCTGTGTCCTCGGTTGGAAAGTCCGAGGACGGACTTTATTTTAAGGTGGGTAGAATGTAATGGCCTAGTGTCATGTATGCTAGGGTATGTCTATTTGATTGATGAATGTAGTATACGTATACTTGAATGAGTACATATTGTGCTTGTGTGCCTCCGTAGTGTATATAGGAATGGTGTGGTGCATATAGTAATTATGTAGTGTATATAGTAATGCTGTGTTGGATGACATATTAGATGCTAATAGATATATTTGAGGTAGTAAAATGATTGGCATTGTTCGATTTATGAATTTGTAGTGAGATTTTAGTTGATGGGTGTGTATAGTAAAAACGTACTTTTAATATTATTTTAATGTGGATTACTTTAAGATAATTATTTTGTGAAGATTATTTTAAGAGATTATTACTACGATTATTTTAATGAGATTCATTGGTGCTAATTATTATTATTATTATTATTATTAAATTTGGATATTGGTATTAATTAGTGGGGGTGTGTGCATCGAAGGAGGGCAAACTTGTAATTAAGTATGTGGGTGTGTAAATAGAGATGTCATGTGTGTGGATATTTTTAGAAGCGAGATTTTTATTAAGTAGAATGGCAAACTTCTAAATAAGGGTTCACATTTATTTAATTTCCTTCTCCTTTATTCTACAAACTTCTTAAATCTTCTCCCTCATTCTTTTATTATTATTTTTCCCTTCTCTTATTCCCCCATGGCTGCCGAAATTTCCCAGGCCAAAAGAAAAAAAAAGGGAAGAGAAAAAGAAAGAATGAAGGAGGAAATAAAAAGAGAGAGAGAGAGAGAGAGAGAGAGAGAGAGAGAGAGAGAGAGAGAGAGAGAGAGAGAGAGAGAGAGGCAAGGGACATCCAAAGCAGAGAAGGAGAATTTGGGGGGAAATTGAAAGAGGAAAGCTAGGAATTTGAAGCTTGAAGATGAGAGCCATGGGGAATTGCATGAAATTTATGGAAGGCTTAGGGTCTCCAATGAGGTAGGAATCCTACTCTAATTAGGGTATTGATGCAAGTTAGATGTTTAAGTAGAATTTTACATTCTCCACAAAAGATGCCTCCTTCTTAAGTAGGATCTCATACTTGTGCAAATTGAATGTTAATTTTGGGTTGTTGTTGTGTATGCTACTAATAATTGGAAAGATGGCATTTTTAGTTGGGATTAAATTGAAAGAAGGCATCCTCCTTAAGGAAAGTGTCTCATTTGTGCCAAAAATGACATTTTTCATAGCCTTCTCAACTAAAGCTAGCATCTTGCCATCATTATGATACATTCCCAAGTAAATCCTTGTGTAATTTTATAAAGTTGCATTCTAAAATTGGAGAATGGTTGCCCCCGTGTGTGAATTTAATTAAAATTAATAGCTTTCCTTGTGAACTAATGCTTGTATCAAAGGTTGTATTCTTCTTGTAAGAATTTAATGTTGGTAGCTTTTAATGTTTACCTTTAAATTAATGTAAGAGGTTCTTTTTGTTTATAGTACATTCTTGTTAAAGAATTGCATGATCCCTAACCAAATGTTGCATGGAGGATGGGTAACAATGTTCCATTCAAATGGTTCATGTTGTAAGATGGTGTATGTTGTATGGAGAGGTGGTATGATTCATTCAAATGTTGCTATGGTTCATGTTGCATTTAAGCCTTAACCAAATGTTGCTATGTTTAAGTTATGGGGAATGATAAATATCAATGGAGAATGGCAAATGTGGTATGGAGAGGTGTATGTGGTATGCCATTCATTTAAGAATTGATGTTGCATGAGGAAGGGGTATGTTGCTTGGAGATTGGCTTAAATCATGCTAAGCTCTCAATTAAAATGCATGCAAGTCATTTAATTTAAATTGCAATTTAAAATTCTCGAATGCTTCCTTAAGACATACATAATGTTGCATGCGACTCCTTAGCCCCATAATAATGTTCAATTGAATAGGGTTTTTGTTGCCAACAAATCATTAATTCTATAATGGTGTCTTATTGAAATTAGTTCATTTTGCTTCCTTTTAATTATGGATTATGTTGCCTCCTTTTGCTGCATGCTTAGGTTCCAACATGTCATTCCTAATGTATGTTAGTCTTTTAATTTTAATGCATGCTAGCCTTTTTTACTTTCCTTATGTCAACCTAATGCTACACACCAAATTTAAATGAAATGGAATAAACTAGCCTTGTGTTAAATGCACCTTTGATGTAGCATGCCAACTCAATAAGTAGTATGCCATTCTTTCATGACTCTTTTATTTAAAGTTAGTGTGTTAATTAAGTAGTACGCCAATCTTGAGCTAGTATGTTTAAGTGGTGAAATCCATTATTTCTATGTTGAGAAATGGGGTAATCCCTCTCTTGTTATTTTCGGCCATGGGCCTATTTGTTACTTGGTTGTGGAAAATGAAAGGGTGATGTTGGTACTTATGATGTTGTAATGAGAGAAGAAGGAAGGAGAAAAAGGAAGGAATGGAATAATGTGTTGTTAAAATAGTCCTTTTCTGTTGCTTCCCAAATGCTTTTGTTTATTATTCGCTTACCTTATACACATGTACTTTATGTAAATTCACATGTATAGCATTTATACATAATGTCAAATTCCTCCACAAAGGAGGGTGACACGGGGATTGGGGGACACTAAGTAGTGGAAAACCCCCTAGGAGCTGGACAGATATGGTAGTTGGTGGCCCTCCTGTCCTGCCCGAGTGGCGAGGAGTGGCAAAAATGAGGAGAATTGATGAAAATGTGAAGGGTAAATAAGGGGCAAAAGGGCTCCTTTAGTAAGAGCGTGTCTCATGGAGTTTGCCTGTTCCACTCCAACTAGGGGTGAGGTCCAGTTCCAAGAGGGTCTACCCACTACTTAGGGTCCAAATTACTACTTGAAAACTCTCATTACTTTTGTAGTATTGATGAATATTGTTTACTTGTGCTTCCTTTGCCTGTAGTTCTTTTATGTTGTATGCTATTGCTACACACCGCTGGTTGCATGTGCACCTTTTCCGCACTTGTTTAGTTGTAGTTCTTTATATTACTGCCATAACTCTCTTATGCCATACTTTACGTCTCATGCCATGTTTCGTGAATTGTACTGCATTCATGTAAGGACTAGTTGGGGTATGGAATTCCTACTAGGTCATGCGTCGACGTGCCCCCGTTGACTTTTTCAGGTGGGGTTCTTGGAGGTGGCAGATGGAGCTGGAGGTTGATGTTGGAATTCTGTTGTTGGCAGTTGGAGCTTAGGTTGGGTGGTGAGGGGCGAGGAGAGAGCTGTGTGTACCTTAGGTTTTCTTTTGGGGGTGAGAGATGCTTGTACTATAAGAATTGATGTACAATGATGCTCTGAGATGTATAAGAAATTGTAAGGTGTTTGCTTTATTTTATTATTTCTCAGTGGCTTTGTGTCGCTCTGTATTCATTGGTTGGTTGGTTGTTGAACGCTACCTGTACTATTTCCAGCAGCGCGCAGTGGACCTGCAGATACGTCTTAGTTCTCTTCATATACCTTGTCCTTCTGGATATCCTGGGGATGTGGTCATGATAGGAGTTACTTGAAGGATGTGATGGAACTCCTAAGCCTCACCATTTTGGACGGTGGATAATATTTATTGACAAAGGCTTGGGCCAGCTGCTCCCAAGTCTTGAATGTATTTGTAGGGTGCGCCCAACCAATAAGCCGCCATGTCCCGAAGAGTGAACGGAAACAGTCGAAGTTTGATGGCATCTTCACTTACATCTTCAACTTGAAAGGTATCACACTTTGCCAAGAATAGATCAATGTGGTGGTTGGGATTCTCATGAGAATGTCCATGGAAGGGATCCTATTGCATCAATTGTATCAAGCCCATCTTCAACTCAAAGTTGCATGCTGCCAGCTGCGGTCTCAAGATAGAAGAAATATTTGAAAGATTGGGCATCATATAATCCTCAATATTATTAGAACACGGAGGTGATGGTGGATTCTCTGCCATTTGATCCTCCAAAAGTTTCTGCATCCTCTCAGCTCAAAGTTTCCTTGCAGTTCTTTCGATCTCGGGGTCAAATTATAAGTCGTTGGATCTCCCAAGACGAGTGTTCATACACAATCAACAAACTCAGAGAAGATATTAGTAACAAAAGAAAGAATAAAAATGCGGTAGGGTGAGAGGTGGATGGAGAAACCAATAAGTCTCCAACTAAGAAAAATAACCCAAGTAACCCATTGCATCCCCGGCAACGGCGCCAAAAGCTTGTTCGAGTCCACAAGTGCATGGTGTCGAGGCTTTGTAATATAGAAAGATTGTCGATCACATAGGGAGGTGATTGGTTAATGTATTGGGTTTTTGTTCAGAGTTGTGTGACATTATCAGTTATGGAGGTGTCCAAGAAGTTTGTCACGGTAATCCTCTCACAAATACTATCAATTAAATGAAAACTAGGGCATTAGGAATCACCACTATGATCGTTGGATATCGATGCTAAGTTATAATTTCTAGGTTGGATTGGGTTTATTGGGCAAGATTGTCGCATCTTGAATGTGGAATTCGTAGCCAACTATCATTATACTACTCATCTAACGTATCCCGTACTAGGCCCCACCATCGTGGATGGCCTTGCATGCGACACGTGCATTATGATCGACAATTATTCTCAATCTCCACTCATGTTACTATCATGAATTAGAGCTTTGATCTGTGATATGATGACTCTTATTGATGCTACTATCGTAGATCATCAATTAGTAATATATGGCATTAGTGGAGACCCTTAACGTGCATGCTACTATCGTGGATCACGAACCCAAAGTGAATTCACTAACGACCTTAATCAAGCATATAGAATAATTTCTAGGGTGCTGAAGGGTTTTATGGGACCCTTAGGGCACAAAAACTCTATGCACGTCCTAAGTCGGACGGAACATAGACAGAAAAGCAGCGGAAAAATAAACATGTTAATCTAATTAACATTTGACCCTAAGGTCCAAGACCCTAACCCAAGATCTATGCCGACTTGGGATGGATCTGACCATCCCAAGAAGGATCTAGCCTACTGCGATTAAATTAAACAAATGCTTAATTAAACACATACCTGGAATCTCAACACTGGAGCAGGTGAGATGTTCTGCACCGTCTTTCAAGCTGCTCCCGTCCCACGCCGAGCTGCTCCTTGAACCGCTCCCCGAACCGCTCCTCGAACCGCTCCGCATCCCGAGGCGATCAATCCCGTGTCGCCAAGCCAACCACACGTCGAAGAAAGTTTCACGCGAGTGAAACCTCCGCCTAGATTTCGGATCTGAATCCGAACTCCTTTACGGCTTTGCTAGAGCCCTCAGGAGCAAGGCAGAAATTTATAAGGAGAGGAGAAATATTAATTTAAGCCTAGATCCGAGCGTGCTCCAACATTTACGAGAGCCGCTCAGATCTAGAGCTTGGGACGAGTTATGAGGAAGGGGGAGGGCCTCTATTTATAGAGGCGGGTGACTCTCCCCTTTTCTCCACAACCGAGGTGTGGCTATTAATTTGGGATTAATTAAATCAAGTTAGTTTGCCTTTCACAAAGGGCAAACTTCCTCGAATTTTAACTCCCTCACCGTTGAGCTTCAATGTTGGTACAACCTACCAAATCAAAGAGGGTTCAACGGTGAACGCGTAGGAAAAAACGGCTCGTCAATCCGAGTCCGTTTGACCCTTCAAACAATTGTCCAAAGTTAGCCAAAAGTCATGCTTCTCTTAGAAACGTAGCCGTCAAGAAAATCCCAGGTTTCAAAAAACCCTAAACAGAAAATTCGGGCTTGGTGGGCCTCTATTTTCGCTGGTTTCAGCCCAACAGTTTGGGCTGACTTGTTTTGGCTATAACTTGTGCATTTGGACTCCGTTTTTGACGTGGTTTGAACCTGCGTTTAGAGCGGGATGATCCCATCATATAGGTAACCTTTTCAACGTGTTTATTTAATTAAATATAGTCTTAAACAATTTAAGACACATTTAATCTCTTTTGCATCATATGCAAATTAGTCCCTATCTAGGCTTAAATTTTCATTTGCATCAAATACAAATGATCCGAGGGCATATTCCTCTACATCTCCCACTTGCACTCTGGATCATTTATCCCGAATGCAGGAGATGATTGCAAACATCTTTTGAAATATTTTATCCCTTGCATCAAATGCAAATTATTCTCCCTAACTAATTTCTACCTATTACTAGACGAAGGTCACACTCTGTGTGAGACCCTACAGCCTGACCCTTACAACAGGTTGGGCTCGAAGCCCTATACGGCAGTGACCACGAGCAGTGGTTACCGTCCCTGCTTCAGGAATCATCATTATGTGGTTGACTCATTGACATGAGTATTGTCGGGACCACACTGACTGTTTCCATGATGAATTCCGCAGTTATAGTCTCTTCGTCTTAACTATGTCGTGTAGATCAAGTCTAGGGTACGGTCAAACTGTCAACCCCAATAACTTGACTCCGGTTAGTTTCTATCGATCTTTTAGTCAAAAATATTGGACTTCTTCCAACATACTCTGGCCAGAGTTTTTACTAAAGACCGAACTAATCCTACGACACTAACTCCCATTGACCGGGAGAGACGAATCCTCTCTTGGTCATTACTCTCCTCATACGCTTCAAGTGTCACCCAATCAAAGACCTTTCAACAGGCCTTGCCTCGAAGCTAGGTCATTTGATCTAAGTGGCACCGTTCACGTACAGGTTCATCAAAATGACCTCAAGTCAAAAGACCAACTAGCCTATCATCACTAAGAGTTATCATTGACAGATTGGTCAATATAACCATATGATAACTCTTGTGGATCGTTCAGTGAACTCATTCTCTAATGAGCACCTGTGTCTCGTCTTTGACTTCGCCAAGTCAAGCGATCATGAGATCATCACCACCGCTAAACGGTGAAGACTAAGACACAATGGTCTATCTGATGTTTTGATATCCTTGTCTCGAAACATCTACGACCACGAACCCTTTTAGACTTATGCTACAGATGGTCAAACATTTCTCCATGATCGAGATACACATCTCGATACATGTTTGACCTTGCATAAAGTCTCAGGACTTTACCTAAGTTAATATCTAATGTTAACTTTATAACAAAACTTTAGAAAAATTATTACCAAACAGCTTACTGTTATTTCGAACAAGATGTTTGTGCTATTCACACATGAAGATAGATAGCCTCGAGGGTATCATCTCTCAACATCTCCCACTTGCACTCAGGCCCATTTATCTCGATATCTAATACCGTTTTTACACATAAGTTTTCCCGACTTCATGTGGTAGAGCCTTCGTGAGTGGATCTGCTAAAACCGTCTACACTATAGAGTTAAGGAGTTTCTATGTTCATATTAGACCAACCATTTAAATCTCATTCAAATAATTCATTTGGTCTGTCGGAATCCATAATATTTTATTTATTTGGATCTTATCCAGTTCATCGTACCTTACGATAATAATCTTAAATTATTTAATGGTCATAAATGGCTCATATCTATTTCTGATAAAGTATCAAACTCTTTTGATCACTTCATCAAAATATATATGTTCCATCCTTTGATGCCTCACATGTAATTTACATGCTCCCACTGACCTTGAACACTATCTGGCTAATTCATATAAGTTGGTCCGTCTAAATCATATTTAGAAAAACGAACTTGTAAGTGAATGCTCCAATTTTCGTGGTCAACTTAAGCGTTTACATCGAGTTTGGTCCGAGTAGTTCTATACACATCTGCTGGTGGAAAAACGGTTTCATTATAATCCGTTTTATAGGAATTAGTATGGAAAAAACGTTCTCGACCAACATGATTGCACTTCACTATATTCCTCTCTGCACCAATCTTTCAACTTAAATATTTACTTGCAGAAAGTGAGGAAACATTTTACTTGTGCACGTAAACTAAATTCCAAAATTTATTTACGCACACGAACCTATTCTGACTGCATCAAGTTTTTAAATCGGAGTTACTACTCCGAATTTCATCCCGGAAGTTGACTACGTCATCATCAGTTATGATGTTTAACTCGACTCTTCGTCTCACGAAATTCGAGTAATTATACAACTTCCTAATGATTGATTTAATGAATATCTTATTGATAATGTCCTCACAGAACATTATCAAAACCTAGGCATTACTATCTGGGACTTAAACCAGAAGGAGGACTTAACTCAGAGTCACTTACAATGGATCACACCAAGTCTAACTAAGTGTGATTCATACCTTTTGACACACGGATGTGTTAATAGACTTGACCTGAGAGAAAATCACATTTTCTTTTAATTACGCAAGATTTACTGTAGCTAAGTATTTGACCATTCGATCTAATCGAATCAGTTTAAATACTTTAGTCATTTCGTTCTTTATTTTATCAGACTTGTGTTTCATCAAGAACACGTGTCTTAATAAAATATACGAATAACTTAATTTGGTTAATCTAGACTTGGGTTCATCAGTATGTACCAGACTGAGTTCGACAACTCATTCTCCCACTGTCTTACAGATGGGTTTCGGCCATTCTATCTAAGAGGATAAGACTCACAAGTGTCCTCAAACTTCATAATACGAGAGGTCAGAGCCCTCTTTATGTGACTTGTGAAGCTTAGTCTCTCGATACGGCCTAGTCTATTTTTCCATACAAGTTTGTTACTATCTTGTGTATTTATATATATTAACATTTAATATATATATTATCGTTATACATAAATTACTAACGCAAAACATTGCTTCAGAAGCGAGGTGACGACATTCGTCAAATTGTGTTAGACGTCTTTTGTATAACAATAATTATAAAATCGTGACATCAAAATATGTCACATTTTCATTTCTTCCTACTTATGCCTTTACTAATGATAAATTAAACTATTAAACTTGATTGACTTTTCGGAGTGCCTTCTTCCTTTTCTAAATCACATTTAGATATAAATAGCCCAACATAAATAAATAGCTATGCAAGCATCTTATGTATCCAAACGCCTGAGAGGTGCAATCTTAAGTGTAGCTCAAGAAGTTGCTTGTCTCAAGATCCGGTTGGGATACATAGTCTTGCACCGCTCATGCACTCGTATTCGACTCAAACAGTTTGATCGAATTCTCGAACTTTGCGGATCAAAATTGTTTGTCCATACAGCCTTGAGGGTAGCTCGACAAGTTGTAGGGAGAAACATATTTCGAATATCATATATGTTCAAGCTGCCTCATATAGAGACGGGTGACATGTAGCGTGAATTTATTTGTTGGACCCAGAACTTAATGAAATCGTATTTCTTAAGTCTGTTCTTTAGAAGGTCATTTTAATGTCAACGAGAGTATAGTTTAATCCTATCAATTAGAACGATTATAGTGGGTAGGCTCTCTCCTCTTGTTTCAACACCAACACATACCCCGCTTGTATTTAACTTGATATTCAATTAATCAACCTATTTGACCAATTAACTAATTCCATTAAAAAATTATATTTTGATTCCTTCGGTAAACATAGTCTTGCCCTAGTTTTGGCATATGTTCAAAATTAAATATAGGTAGAATGGATTTTATCTATCTATATCTTCCCACTATTTTTACGATCGTTTCAAAGCTTAATAACGAATGATTTAATCAAATTAAAATTAATGGATAAGAGGTCCAATCACCTTGAGCCTAACAACCTTGAGGGTAGCTCAACAAGTTGCTTGACTCTGCGATCGGAAGATGACTCTTCATCGATCATATCAGATATAACCATCTTAATCAGTTTTTACCCCTAGCCATTTGTGATCATGAGGGTGCTCATCCAAATCACAATGTCTAGTCTAGTCGGACCCTTGTTTTCGTGTCTAGCCTGACTTGCTCCGGCGCTCGGGGTATTCACGACACGTCAGTTTGGGTCAGGACTTAGACTACATCTAGTCAGACTACATCATTGACTTAACTTACGCCGGCGCTCGGGGTACGAGACGACGGTTTGGGTCAGTCAAGATTTCATCTTATGTATTTAAGGAGTTGGTTTCTACAGGGTTGCCATGTCACAGCTTGAGGGTATCTCAACAACTGTAACATGGTTCCTATAGTAGCTAACCCCTAAAGCAAGGAGGGCTACGGCTAATCTTGAAAAAGATTATTGACGTATTTGACTTAGATATAGTCCAGGGTGTCATACAATCATGATTCGCGACATTACGGTCCAGCGGAACACATCCATGGAATTGACTAAGCCAGGATCACTATCCCTTAAAGGGTGATCCAGAACTCTTAGCCAAGCACATTGACTGGATCATGGTCCATTGAATGAAGCTTGTCATTTTTGTATGTGTGCCATAGACTAAACATCTTTTATTAACAACTAATTAATCCTATCAACTAGTTGCATCCTTAAATTCAAAATTTTAGGATTTGTTTAATAACTTTTATTAAAACCATATCAACTATAAGGTTCATGTGCTATCCTAATCGTTATTAGGATTTTAATAAACTTTATTAACAACGCCAAAAGCGAAGTCCTTTAATGAGAATTAATTATAACAATTAGAATTAAGATTCATTAAAAGGACTACCCTAATCATGAATTAGGTCTTAAAGGGTTGTTAAAAGTTTTATTAAAACATAGCATGTCATTAAAATTCAAGTAATAAATTTTAATCATTTCTTAATGGCTAACCTAAAGGGTTGTCTTGTGTTATCAAATAAGGGACAAGATTATGCATAGCCATTAACATAAGATTACACTAATTTTATCGCATAAAATAAAAGTGTACAACTATTTAAAAATTTAAATAGAACAATGTCTATCACATAAACAATTTTAGCATGCAAACATAAATTTAACATTTAAATTTAAAATATGATTTTAAAAATATTTTATTTTTATCTCACAAAAACTTGTTTTTAAAATCACAAATTTGCATGCTACTTTAAAAAATTTATCGCATAAAAATTTTAACCTTTAAAATCAGTTTTAAAATATCTCATAAAATTAAAACATCATTTTAAAAACTTTCATGCTTAAAATTTTATCATATAAAATTTTTAGGCACTTTAAACTTATTGCATAAATTTTAAAAGATTTAAAATTAGTTTTAAAAATTATCACATAAATTTTAAAACGTCATTTAAAAATTTTCATATTCAAAAATTTATCACATAGATTTTTAAACATCAAAAACATTTTTAAAATTTATCTCATAACTTTAAAAACATTTTTAAAAGTATTTAAAAGCATTTCATATGTTTAATAAAATCGCAGGCTAGATCGTTACGCAGACCTACGCTCTGATACCACTGAAGAGTATCACTCTGATATCATTGCGACGCTGTTAAGGCCCATCATGCATGGCACCCTAGACCCGTCACAAGATACCTCAGAACTTGTTTTACGGCATGCCTCTCGACAACGCCAACCTATCAAAGATCTCTATCTTATCAGGACTTGGTACAGTAAGAGCGATTACTTCGGGTCAGCTCATAACCCGAGAACCCGTACTCAAGCTCAACAAGCTCTGATACCACTGAAGGGTTTTATGGGACCCTTAGGGCACAAAAACTCTATGCACGTCCTAAGTCGGACGGAACATAGACAGAAAATCAGCGGAAAAATAAATATGTTAATCTAATTAACATTTGACCCTAAGGTCCAAGACCCTAACCCAAGATCTATGCCGACTTGGGATGGATCTGACCATCCCAAGAAGGATCTAGCCTACTGCGATTAAATTAAACTAATGCTTAATTAAACACATACCCGGAATCTCAACCCTGGAGCAGGTGAGATGTTCCACACCGTCTTCCGAGCTGATCCCGTCACACGCCGAGCTGCTCCTTGAACCGCTCCCTGAACCGCTCCTCGAACCGCTCCGCATCCCGAGGCGATCAATCCCGTGTCACCGAGCCAACCACGTACCGAAGAAAGTTTTACGCGAGTGAAACCTCCGCCTAGATTTCGGATCTGAATCCGAACTCATTTGCGGCTTTGCTAGAGCCCTCAGGAGCAAGGCAGAAATTTATAAGGAGAGGAGAAATATTTATTTAAGCCTAGATCCGAGCGTGCTCCAACATTTACGAGAGCCGCTCAGATCTAGAGCTCGGAACGAGTTATGAGGAAGGGGGAGGGCCTCTATTTATAGAGGCGGCTGACTCTCCCCTTTTCTCCACAACCGAGGTGGGGCTATTAATTTGGGATTAATTAAATTAAGTTAGTTTGCCTTTCACAAAGGGCAAACTTCCTCGAATTTTAACTCCCTCACCATTGAGCTTCAATGTTGGTACAACCTACCAAATCAAAGAGGGTTCAACGGTGAACGCGTAGGAAAAAACGGCTCGTCAATCCGAGTCCGTTTGACCCTTCAAACAATTGTCCAAAGTTAGCCAAAAGTCATGCTTCTCTTAGAAACGTAGACGTCAAGAAAATCCCAGGTTTCAAAAAACCCTAACCAGAAAATTCGGGCTTGGTTGGCCTCTATTTTCGCTGGTTTCAGCCCAACAATTTGGGCTGACTTGTTTTGGCTATAACTTGTGCATTTGGACTCCATTTTTGACGCGGTTTGAACCTGCGTTTAGAGCGGGATGATCCCGTCATCTAGGTAACCTTTTCAACGTGTTTATTTAATTAAATATAGTCTTAAACAATTTAAGACACATTTAATCTCTTTTGCATCATATGCAAATTAGTCCCTATCTAGGCTTAAATTTTCATTTGCATCAAATACAAATGATCCGAGGGCATATTCCTCTACAAGTGCCACTATCGTGGATCACAAACCCTAGATGAGAACGCTATAGACTTGGTTAGATTAACCACATCACATCCATTTTCACCAATTTAACCTAAAAATCACAACTTTTGCACCTAAACCCTAAAATCATAGGGCTCATCCATTAGCCCTTGACAAAACTACTCGTGATCCATAGAAAAAGCAATAAAATCAATAATATCAATAGAAAAAGACATTGTCACAACAATAAGCACCAAAGCAATAGGGATAGCCAAGAAAATGTTACCAACCAATGAGAAACAAGAAATATCTCCAAAGAATTAAGATCCAATAAGATTCCATGCGGAAAAAACTCCAAAGATTTAAACTTTGTTCAAGGGAAAATAAGCGGCGGCTAAGGAAAAGCTCTAAAAATCTCTAAAAGGAAGTCTCCAAGAAGTCCCTAAGAAGTCTTTAAGAAGTCTCTCTAACCTATGAATAAAAAGGTCTTTAAATACATATGGGGTCGGTCCTACAAAAATTAACTAAAAGACCCAACTCGGCCCAAGATTTTATTGGAGTGCTTGCTGACTAGACCGAGTGGCATTGCCACTCGGTTCGAGTAGGGCATCGTCGCGCCTCGGTGCCTTAAATCTTCGACTGGGGGAGGTGGTTGCACGGACCGAGTGGGTGGTCCACTCGGTCGAGCTGTAGGGCCTCGTGCTTGGCCTCAAATAATCGCTCTGCCTCATATTTGACTCGACCGAGTTACCTTGGCACCCGGTCGAGTGGCCGTGTCTGCTTGGTCGAGCGGCAGTGGGTCGCAGAAGCCTTGAAAATGTCGTTCTGTTGAAATTCCTACTCGACCGAGTAGCAAAGCTACTCGGTCGAGTGCTTTTAGCTCTTCAAATTTGGCTAAGTGTCAAACTCCTCCTCTTTTTGCTTTGCCTACTCGACCAAGTAATTGGATCTACTCGGTCGAGCTCGGAGCTCGAATACTCCTACTATTTTTGCCTTGCCTACTCGACTGAGTAACTGGATCTACTCGGTCGAGCTCGAAGCTAGAATTTTCACTTGAGATAGCCGCTCTTCCGTATCATTCACTCGACCGAGTAGCTGAGCTACTCGGTCCAAGTGGACTGGGAAAAGCTGAAAGCTTTGTGAAGCTTCCATTCTTTTGCTCTCTTCTCTTTTTCTCTTCTTCTTCTCCTCAAATCTTCTTCTCCAACAAGTCAAGCACCTAGCAGGCTGCGACATTGATGCTCTGGCGATCTCAAATGTGTCCATCCATCCAAATTGCTCTAATTCGCCTCAAACTCCTGAAAATGAGAATAAAGCTCCGAAAGTAATATAATACGATAAACAGAGCGATAAAAGTGAGTTTTGAGTGACTAAAATGGCGTGAAATAATACGGTAAATGTATGGAAAATATGGACACATCAATGATGTTGTTGTTTGATTTGATTTGTTTGTGTGGTAGAGTGAGAGTGATTCTATTATCACTCTTCATGTCTTGTATTTGCATGAATTTGAATATTTCATAATAAGAAAAGAAACAAAAAATGTGAGTCTAAAAAGGTCGTTATTGCACAAATAAGTTGTAATATGTAGGTTGATTTTGGTTATAATATGTGCATTTATGTGCTTTTGTCGTAGTAGTGGCGTTAAAGTAGTTAACACTTTCTACATATTTTCAAATGCAGAGGAGAGATTGATGTGATATTTGAGGATGTAATGTTGCTTAAAAAAGTTGATGCATGTGCACCACTCAAGGGATCGTTGCTAATAAGGACATAAAGCTCAGGCTCTTCATCAAGTTCATATAGCCATAAAAAGCATGCATTTAGCTTATTTCTCCCTGTGGAATTAGGCATGAACACTAGAGAGTGCAACAAAGACCAACAAAGTCCAGTGCAGAGAAAGTCATCGTTAGTAGTACTCGCCAGCACCAAGTGAAGCACTCACGCTCAAAACAATTGTAATCCCTTCAATTCTTTAGCGAAAAGGAAGGAAAAAAACCGGTTACTAATAATCTTGGGCTTGTTGTTAGCTATAAGGAATTAGATTTATTTTCAAATGAGCAATTTTTATCTTTTTGATTCATTGTTTTCGAAGATGTGTGCCATTGTGTACTTTGTGCCTTAGAAGAATAAAAAAAGAAGTGAAGTTATCCTATTTACATTTTTGTGTTGACTGCTAATGGTTTTTTCTTGCTCTTTTATGATTTTATAGGAATTTTTTAATATTTTAAATTTTAAAGAAATATATATAACACCTTTAGCTACGGACAAATCCGTGGCTAAAGGTGTTAAGAGTCACGAAAAATTCGTGACTGATTTGTTTTGTAGTCATGAACACTTTCAGTCAGGGACAAATCCGTGACTTAAAGCGCTAATAGCCACGAATTTTTCATGGCTTAATGCGCTAATAGCCACAGATTTGCCCCTAGCTAAAAAGAGTTTCAACCGGGACAAATCCATAGCTGAAAGTGGTAACATACATGGAATTTTTCCTGGCTGAAATCCTGGCTGAAACTCTTTTCATCCAGGGACAAATCCGTGTCTATTGTCTCTTTATATATATTTTTAATCATACTTCGGCCATAGACTGTCCATGGCTGAAAGTCTGTGTCTGAAAATTGTCCATGGAAAGTCCGTTGTTGAAGGTCCCTTTAGCCACCCCACCATCGGCCATGGATTTTCGGCCACCGAATTTTTCAATGTCCGTGGCCGATGAGCTTCAGCCACGGAAAACCGACCTTTAGCCACAGATTCATCCATGGTTAAATGTCAGTTATGTAGCAGTGTTAGTTCATAAATCATAAAATTGAGATTTTGGCCCTAGATCAGATGTCTGATGAAGACCCATCAGATGGCTGACGTGCATGTTATTTAGAGCCTAGAAACCCCTGAATCATTAGATGTTTGAAGTAGACTTTCTAGACGTCTATCAGAGCAGTCAGTAGTCTGTGAATTATACTCCAAACGTCTGATGCAGTGAAAAATATTTTCGACTTTGTTTGCTCCTGTGTAAGACGTCTAATGGCGTATTATCAGACGACTGGACAATGAGTCAGATGTCTAAGAGTTTTACTTCAGACGCCTGATTACAATCAGATTAAAATCTGAGAGCTATCTCTCTCCTCACTCCCTTGATCAGCTGTCTAATTCTCATCTTTTAGACGACTAAAAAGTTCACCAAACGTCTGTGAACCCTTTATTAGATGTCTGATAACTATACATTTGACAATATTTATTGTTTTATCAGACAGTGTTCCAGCCGTTTGATGACCCTTCTTCATATGTTTGATCCTAGCTAATCTACCCATTTATTTCCGTTGTAGCATTTATTGCTGGCTATTTTTATTTAGTTTTTGCGGTATTTCTTGGGCACTATTTATAGGAGATGTTGATCTTTAATTCAGAACTCTTGGAACATTTATTCTCTCATTGGATACACTCATTTAAACTCTCATCGCCTTCAAGTGCTCATAACTCTCTTGTCCAAAAAAGCTCACAAGATAGCATCTAAGCATTGATTGATTCTTCTCTTTGGACAAGATCACTAAGTGCTGCATCATACACTCCATATCCTTTCTTCAAGCAAGTATTAATTCAAGTCATAGGTTTGTGTATTATTTCAAGTCTATTGTAAAACATTTTCTCTTTCATTTATTGAGATTTAACTCTCAGGTTATGAGAGTGACTATTCCAGGGTTGTGGGAAGATCAATATCGTTATATTTTGATTTATACTTGTTGGGATTTGGCAAGTGGGTTTTAGTGGATCTTATCTCAAGCGAGGTTTCCTTGAGGGTACTAGAGTAGGATTCAGAAAGTCAGGATTGACTTAGGTAATCCGAATCATGGTTATTCTCTATGTTTGTGTTGATCAAATTTTTGTCGCTGTTTTTCTAATTCTGCATAGTTGGTTAATTAGGGTTTTAATTGGCGTAAATTCACATTATTATTGTAGAACACTATTCATCCCCCTCTATTATTTCTTCCATATAGCTAAGCTACATGATTATTTTTCTACCCCCACATATTAGGAAGTGATGCCACCTCTAAAAATCCATTTTCAAGAATATGCATAAATTGAGGGGGAGATTGCTTCAACATTTGGTAAGCATAATTTTAGTGTGAGCATGCTTAAAAGTTTGTAAGTTAATTTTTTAATAGTTGGTATCATCATTTGAATTCACATGTGCTATTTTCTTTTTGTTCAAAATGATTTTGATTATTGTGCTCTTACATGTGGTATCATTCTTTGGGTATATAATTTTTGAAATAATAACATTTTGACTATTAAGTCATTCTTACCATAATGTTTGAATTTATTTGATGTCCACCCTTTTTGATAATGCAAAGGGGGAGAGAAATTGAATGATATAAAATATGTCATCTAGGGGAGAAAGATGTTGTAGATAGGGGGTCATATTTGATACACATGCACACACACATAGCACATTGATTTTTATATTTTATTTGTCGTATGTTGCTATCATCAAAAAAGAGAGAAAATGTTAAATATTGAGTCACCCCATGTATGTTTTGATGATGAGCAAACATATTGGATACACATGATATTTGAGTGTAGGTTTGGAGTATGATGAAAATCAAAGATATTTAGTGTCAATTAAGGCTATTGAGTCCAAAAGAACCAAAGAGAATGAACTTCATGACTACATCAAAGGTGCTTTAAATATTATACGTATTTTGATTTTTGTCTTGATAGAAATTAGAAAGTCAAAGTCTAGTTGAAGCTCTCTCACACTTAGAAAATATTTTAAATATTTTTGAAAATTATATCATAAGTTTTAAAGCCAAAAATCCATGATTTATAGGTTGACTAATCGACTAGATCAGACCCCAGTCGATTGGCTAATCTGGAATCTAAGATGTGTCAGGATGTCATCTATAGGCGACTAGAATACTAGTATTAGTCGATTAATTAATGAACTAGTTGGCAAATCTAGTATGCCTAGTCGAACAGAAATAACAAAGCACAAACAGCTTCATGACATCCTGGAACTAGTCGACCAAAGTATTTCTCCTAGTCAACTAGCTAATAGCCTAGTCCACTAGAAGGTGTACTCAAGTCGACTAGGACTAATCGTTGGGCTAATAACGGGAAGATTTTAATTTGCCGTTTTGACCATTTGAGGAGCACTTCAATAAACTATTTTCACTCGTTTTGAGCCAAATATATATAGGGTTGTTCATGTATTCATGAAAAACATTAAGACGTACAAAATTTTTCAAATGAAAAATTATTTTTGAGCTAAAATTCTTTCAAAAGAAAACACTCTTTTTGGCTTTGTTCTCAAAGTTTTTCAAAATCCTTCTTAGCTGAATCTTGATCTTAAGAGCCTTGATTTGCAACATTATTTTGAGGTCAACCACTATAGTCACACTTCATCAACACAAGAGCTTCAACATTTGGCTATACGTAAAATTGTATTCAAGAGCTTTGCAAGTATCCCTCACTTGTGAGTGCGGGGTATTCTCGCTTGAGGAGATGTGTTTGTACTCATGCTTGTTCGATGTGATTTCTCCCAGCACTAATGCGTTGTGTTGAGGAGGTGTTGTAACCTTACTTCATTTTGCTAAGGTTTTAGTGGATTTGTCCAAGTTTGGGCGTATGGCTGGATATAGGACAAGGGTGTCCGAACCAGGGTAAATTGGTTGGGTTAGTGATGTCTCTCTCTGTATTTGTCTTTATATACTTGAAAACATATAAGCTTCTGCATTCGGTATTCATCGTTATATTTGCAAAATATTGTTGATTAAGGTTTAATTATGTAGCTCTAATTGAAATATTAGATAGAAATTTCCAAAGAATTTTATAAATTTCATAAACACTATTCACCTCACCCTACTGTTCTGCTTGCCATCTACCAGGACCCCAGCAGATCAGACTTGATTTTTTAACGTGTTCGTGTTAATTTATTATTATCGTTTCTTTTTATGTTTTAATTCATTTTTAATTATTTTGTTATTATTTCCTTATTTTTCTTTGTCCTATGATTATTGTTATTGCTTTGATTGTTATTGTTATTATTATTATATTGGTATTTATTTATTTTTATTTTTTATCTCTTTCCATTGAGTCTACCAAGCTCTCAAATTTTTGGGACGATGACGATGAGGACAACAGTATTTCCTGTTGCAACAAGATTAAGTAGTGTAATGCCAATATATGATTAATTTTAGCGAAAACAACACCATTTGTTTCAGGGTGTTTTCTCACCACAGTTCGGTAGTCTCGAGGGTCGGAGGTCGACGCGGTCGCATGAGACACCTGCATCCTCCGAGATCGGGTAGTGGCACGTTCGATCGGTAGAGAATGCGCGGATCCATGCATTGGTATCCCGAAGGGTAGCTTCAGGGAAACGATGGCCTCCTCGACTGGAGAGTTGAACGAGCTCAGGATCGAGGCCGTTCGGCTCCGATGGATGAAGCGCCGAAGGGTAGCCTCGGCGGGGTGAAGTCTCCTTGACCTGCACGGAAGAGAGAGCTCGTCTGTGAGTCAGACCTTGGTTCCGACCAAGTCCCGATGCCTAAGTCAGATATGATCTGAAGGATGCCCGGTGGGATCAAGTATGGTTCACGAAGAGACCGACACACGAATCCTCTGGCCGGGCTGTGGAGGAGAATTATGAGGTGGAAAACAAGGCCATAGGAGGAAGAATACTTGAGTGTATAGTATTCAGAATTCGGCACATTCGTCTTTCGGTCTTCGGGTCTTTTGTAGGAGCTGAACCGCCCACGTCCCCCCTCATCCTCCCCACATCTCGTCCCAAGTACATGTCGCTTTGATCGTCCCTTGATGGGTCATCAAGGTGGGTGTAATGGGGCTCTTGAATGGTAATAAAGGCGAGCGTAATTCGGAGGAGCAGTTACCTCAACCTACAAGGGTCAGCGGTTCCTTCCACGTCAGTCTCGGGCCACCATGGCTTGAGGCCTTCGCGGGGCTTTTCGGCTGGGGCCTAACCCCGTCCTGGCCCATGGGCTAAGATTGTAGGCTCGGCCTGTTCCATCTTAGGCCTCTTTGGTAGGGTCATATCAATTTCCGCCACTGCTCGGGCCGTTCGGATTTTGACGGGTCGGTCTAAGGGATGTGATTCGTGTAGATCTAACGGGCGCATCAGTCCAGGTGATGCATTAAATGAAAACCATCATGGTGATGCCAAGTTGGAATTCTCACGTGCTTAGGGAGCGGGATTCAAAGTGCCGCCTTCCGCGAGATCTCCTCATGCGTCCCCCTTTGAATGGCTTGGATTCAAAGTTTCTTTCCGTATAAAACCGTTGGGGTTTGGATTTCTTTTCTCATGTTTTCTGATTCTGCTTCTGCTCTCTCTTTGTTGGCGAGTCCCTCTTCGTTCCTTATTTTAATGTTCTCTTCTTCGAACTTCGCAAGGTAATCCCCTTCTCTTGTTCCAGGTTCTGGTTTGTTCCCTTGGCGATGGCGTTGAGGATAGGGACCCCGTCGTCCAGGCCCGACGGTTCCTCTGAGCCCAGGTTACTCCTTGATAAGGGCAAGGGTCTGCTATTTGCGGATTCGGCCCAAGGAGTGGATCCTTCTGGAATGGAAGAGTACGGTGTCCCTTCAGCGATCCTCGAGTCGGCTTCCACCGTCTCCTATTCCACCGTCGAGAGAATTAGGGCGGAATACATCTCTCACCCATATGGTGTTCGTGTGCCTTTTTTGGATGAGAGGATCTATTTCCCCAGGAGCCGCGAGGTCGGGGTGTATGTTGATATGTTCTAGACGGGGCTTCACTTTCCCCTCCACCCCTTCATCATTCTGGTCCTGGAATTTTTTGTGGTGGCCTTATGTCAGCTGACTCCATATTCGATCCTGGCTCTGGTCGGCTTCATTGTGATTTGCCATATGTACAGGTTAGAGCCGACCTTGCCGCTCTTCTTCTACCACTTCAGAGTCCGGGCTATTGCTCGGGGGACGTGGCTTCATATCTGCCCCCAGGTGAGCAGAGAATGTCTACATGGTTTGCCCCGCTGGGTTGGTGATTGGAAGAATGACCATGTCTTCGTCACTTTCCCAGAGGATGCTGTAATCTTGACTGGATGGGGGAGCTTAGGGGCCTACGAGCTGACGCTATCCCTTTCTAAGTCCGATCGGGCCACGGTCAGGCTTTTGGCGGGCTTGCCCAGAGGAGAGAGATCAGTCTGGCCTCTGTTGGACAACATGTTGAAAGCGACAATCTAGAATCTCTAGTTTAATGATGACAAACGTGTGTTGATATTAATGTGTGTGCTAAGTGTGTTTCAGGAATGGCAAAGCGATAAATCCTCAATGTAGTGACTAAGTCAATCGTTGCAGGAAGTGCTATCCACATAGCTAATTAACTAGGTCAAAGAGCTATACACCTAGCAAATTGGACTTGGTCCCATATGGGAGAGATGGAGCCACATCTATTGAGCATCCTATCAAATCCTCACTAAATCCTTATTCCAATTCATATTCCTATTTGAATTCCATATGTGGATTAGTTCAATTCATATTCAAATTCAAACTCCTAATCAAATCACATATTGATTGGGTCAAATCTCAAAGCGGTTAGCAAAACCCTACCCCTTTCAAAGCCCTAGCTATTCTATATAAATCAAGCATCAAATAACAAGGAAAGGTGCAGCAACAAACAAAACAAAAGGGAGCCGGCCATCATAGAAAGAAAAAAGCCCTATTTTCTTCATATTGTCGCAAGTAAGCATACATCTCCAAGCCAAGAAGAACATCAAGCAAGCATTATTAAACTCACGGTAAAGGCCTTCCTCAAACCAATTGCCAAGTTGCCGCAAGCCATCTTCAGCCAACCATCAAGCATAACTCAAGGCAAGAAGGGGTCATCATCATCATCAAGAAACTTGTGCATCTTAGGGGCAAGTCAGGACTTCAACTTCATCATCTTCAACCCCATTTTCAAACACAAGAGATCTTGGCCTAAGCATCACCCAAGTCCTCCTGCTGCAAACCTCAAGCACATCGAGCAAGCTCTCGATCAAGCACGCCCAAGGGAGCTTACATTGGCGAGCACAACTCCGAGCAAAACCCTAAGAAGCTGTAACCCAACAACTCCGCTGTCAAAGATCCATGATGTCATGCTCTTGAGTCCACATCACCGAAGAGTTGTCGAGCTGCCATCGAAGTCGGAGAAGACTTGAACCCCACGTCGAAACACTGCTGTCATGAAGAAGAAGCAGACGTCGGAGCAACTTCTCGTCGTCGTCTTCAACGTCGTGCTTCTGTGAGATCATCGAGTCAAAGCTCGCCACCATGAGCCGCTCAAGGGAGATCACCACTGCCGTGGAATATCGAAGAAGCACCGTCGAAGTTGACAACAAGCAAACTCCCGTTGTCATCGCTGTCGCCGTCGTGCTGCCGAAGTCGTTGAACCATGCCGAAGTCGAGTCGGAGCTGCGAACGTCGCTGTCGCTGTCAGAGCCTACTACTGTCCAAGTTCACCGTCGGAGGGGTTAGAAGTCGCCGTTGAAGAGGAGCTGCCGTGGTCGATGTACTCGAAGAATCACGCCGAAGCTTGTTCCCGCCGACGAGCTCGTAGTGCAGCCACAAGCCATCAACGCCGACGAAGTCGTGCTGTCACACCAGAGTCAAAGCCCACGTTCACTGTCGCCGTTCGAAGGAGAGCCCTGCATGCCCTAAATCAAATCAATGGCGGATAAAGCAATCTAATTAAAAGAAGCTGACGTGGAGGATCCTACGTGAAAACAAAAAGAGAAAGAGGGAGCTGACGTGGAATGGGTTTTGATGGGAATTGATGTGTGCACAAACCGCAACTTAATTATTGTTGAACTGAATTTCTATGCGCATAGACCATATTGCAACCAAGCCATATCTTAACATCCAGGAGTCGGATCGAGACACCATTTGTGTCAGATTGGAGCTAACGACGTGAAGATTGACAGAGATGGCTACAAGACACGAACTGAGCATTTCTAAACCATTTACTCTTTATATTCGTGTCTTAGTGTAACATTCTCTGTAAGTGAAACTTTACCTATTTTATGACTATTTTGGACTTGTCTGGTTGGGGCTAGACAAGAGGGTCTTGACGTGCTTTCGTAGTCAAGATACGCATTTACTAGGTTGATAGGGTTCTGCACTTTGTTGAGTTTGGTACAGTCTAGGTGGGGAGTTGGAGCTAGGACCCCATTGTAGATGTACAGAATGAACATATTAATGCTAGTATTTGCTTGTGGACTGGATGTAGGTCGTTGATGCGACCGAACCAGGGTAAATATGTGCGTACTCTATGATTGCCTCTTATTTACTCTGCGTGTGATTTTAACTGCGTGAGTTTTCTTGTGGGTTGCGTGAGAATATTTTTGTAAGCCTATTCACCCCCTCTAGGCTAGGATCCAGATCCAACACAACCTCCTCCTTAAGAACGTCTTGTGGTCTCCTTGTAAAGGCACCTTTTAGATTTGGTTTTCCTACCTTGCTTAACCTGATTTTCCTCTCTTTTGTTGAAATGGTGGTTCGGTAGTTCAGCCGTGACATGCGCCAACTTATTCATCGGGGCGCTCCAGGCGCTCAAGGGAGTTCCTCCGGCCATGCACCGCGGTGCACTATGGAGCAGGAGAGCCGTGTGGCCGACCCACCGATTGGGACACTGAGGCCGGCAGGCGTTCCCCCTCCCCCGCCTCTGGTTACGGCCAGACCTATCCTGTGGTGGCAGATTCGCTTGATGCCCCCGCCGGTCTTGCCCCCAGAGAGAGGGTTGCTGCGGCCACTGAGCAGGGCTCCAGTGCACTGACCGGGAGTCAGGTGGAGAGGAAGCGATGCTCTCACTCAGGGTTTGAAGGGCTTGAGGGGATGAAGAAAAGGGGGAGAGGGTTCCCCCGATGGCGCGTGACTCATCGGTGGTCAATGGAGCGAGCCCCCGGACCTTGGCGGAGGTCCCCCCTGCCCATCAAGCCGAGTGTACCTCGGTTGAGGCAGGACGTGCCTTGTCTGTGTTCAGGATCGGCCTAGAGGCCCCGCCCAGGGGTCGGTCTTCTCGGACTGCGACGTGGCCGTCCAGATGGTGCATGATTCTTCCCTTCTGGGGGACCGCGCCCTCCTCAAAAGGGTCCACTCCTCAACCCTGGCAAACTGCATGGTATGGCAGATCCAGCAGGTATACTTTCTTCTTTCTTCATTCCTGTTTTTTAATGATCTTCATACACTTCATCTCGTAGGCATCTTCGCTAGCTGTAGAGGTGCAGCGGCGCTCAGAGATGGTTGATGGGCTTAAGGCAGCTTTTGCGTAGGAGCGTCTGAGGGCTGAGGCGGCCGAGCGGGCAGCTAAGGGGGCCTGTGGAGAGGTCCTCTGGTCCCACCATAGGGTTGCTGAGCTCACCTCGGAGGTGGGAAGACTGAGGGAGGCTTGGGCGATCGTCGAGTCTTCCCAGGCTGTTGCCGAGAGGTCGGCCAAGGAGGCTGATGAGGCTTTGTCTCTTGTCCAGGAGGTACACAGGAAGGAGAGAGCCGAGATTTGGTCCGAGCTAGGTGCCCTACGGTGAGTGGATCCCGCCCGTCTCGTCAATGAGTTCCAGAGGGGATATAAGGATGTCCTAGCCACGAGGATCGCGGAGTCCCTCCGGAAGGAATTCCAAGCATACGAGGCCATTTTGGCTCCGAAGATTGCGAGGTCCTTCCAAGAAGGGTTCCTAGCATTCGAGGAGCGTGTCTAGAGAATGTTTCCCCATCATCCGGTTCCCCTGGGCATCCTACAGGTTCGGGAGGAGATGAAGTGCCTGGAGATGCTTCTTTGCGAGCTCCCCCGTCATAGGCGAAGCGGACCCTTTTTTGTTCTCCCCCTTTTTTATCAAACTGTAAGAAGAAACATTTTTGTTGAAATGGAATTTTCTTTTCTTCTGCGTCACCACCGTCTTGGCACTTTCAGACTTGTCTTTGATCTGGTTTGGTTCTGCCACCCTCTCGCTGCTCAAGTTGGGGTCATTCGCTGACTTGACCTGCGAGAGGTATTCGTTGAGGGGATCGCTCTCAGCCCTTCGTGGGGATCCACGGTCACTCTGCTGGGGGAATTTTCCCCAACCTTGGTTTGGGACCGACTTGCTAGGGGGAGTTTGCCCCTTTCCCTATGGTCGGTTTAGGTCCGACTTGCTGGGGGAGTGGCCCCTAGCCTTATGATCGGCTTCCGATCGACCTGCTGGAAAAGTTGCCCCATGCCTTATGGTCGGTTTACGACCGACCTGCTGGGGGGCTGCCCCAGCCTTATGGTCGGTTTACGACCGACCTGCTGGGGGGAGTTGTCCCTAGCCTTATAGTTGGTTCGACGTCGATCTGCTGGGGGAGTTGCCTCTAGTCTGACGGTCGACAGGTCGATCAGCTCGCTGGGAGAGCTACCCCTAGAATTACGGTCGACCGAATGTTTGGCCTGCTGAGGGAGTTGCCCCAGCCTTATGGTCAATGTGATGTCGATCTGCTAGGGGAGTTGCCCCTAGCCTAACGTCCGATGGGTCGGTCGTCTTGCTGGGGGAGCTACCCTGAGACTTACGGCCGAACCGAATGATCGATCTACTGGGGGAGTTGTCCCCAACTTTACGATCGATCAAGTGATTGGCCCGCTGGGGGAGTTACCTTCAGCCTTTGTAATGACCCCAATTTCAATGTACGCGTATTTTGGCATAGATGCATACGTATAATTTTTGGGAGTATGCCCGTATTTTTCTTTAATTATTTTGGTGAATGAATTATTTTTAAATGGTTTTAAACCCATTATTGATATTAGTAAATAAGGGTATTAGGATGAAATACCATGTATTTAAGAAGTATAGTGTATTTTATCATGTATTTTTATTTTCCTAAAATTCTAATTTTAAAATTTTGTAGCCATGACACTTAATATGGTTATGTGTCATGTTGTTAGCTTAAGGTAGGACACATGGCTTAGGGTTGACTAAATGTAAGGAGGAGAGGATTTTAGGGAACCTAAAATCTAGGCAAAGAAATCAAAAACAAGGAAAAATCTCATTCTCTCATTTTCTCCCTCATTTTTCCCCAACCAGGCCAAACCGTGTCTTCCCCATTTTCTTTCATGTTGCTTCATCTTCCTCCATCAAACACCCTTCCAAAATAATCCCCTTCAATCACTAAGAGCCCACAAAAAATTCCCTTATCATCCTATCTCCAAAATTAACCCCAAATCACCTCAAAAATCCAAATTTTGGAGATCAAATTGGAGCTTGAAGAAGGAAGGATAGGAGGCTCTCCATCAAGGACTAAGAAGGGCCCACGCAATTTTGGAGGGCACTTGCAAGGTAGAACTTCTATCACTTAGGTAGGATTTTAGTTTTAGGATTGGTCTTTTTTAAAAAAAATTTAAGTTAGTAAGTTACACAAAATTTTTGTATTGGAATCCATGTTGAAATTTCATGATAGGATTCATATCTTAGCAAGTTTAATTTTATCCCATAATGATTATTTTAATTGGTAACATGGAATTTTAAGTATCAATTTAACATGTTTTGCTAGTATGTTAGTTGTATGGAAAAATTTTGGGACCAAGTTCTTATTTTTGAATAGGATTGCATCTTCATGCTTAAGGATAATATCTCTATCATCTTGCAATGTTAAAAATTAGTAATATTGTCCCATGTTGAAAATTGAGAGTAGAAGTTATATGCTAACTTAATAAATTTTGCTTGGTTTATGTCTATGAAGTTAGTCTTAATATTAGTTTCAATAGGATGTTTATATTATAGTCTTAATTAAGTGAAATATGTTAATGGTGAAATTGTTGTGAGTGGGGGGAGGCCTTTGGCCCCCCACCACTTATCCACCCATTACTCCACCACTCTTAATGTGGTGGAGACCTTTGGTATCCAAGTCTCTTGGAATACCTAAGGGATTTTATAAATAAATCACCATGGCTAGTTGCTATGGTTAATTCTCTCTAACAATTCTTCAATACGTTATCAGCACCTACGCTCTATTTTTTGAGCTTTTTCCATCCCCTACAAAATCCATCCCCTACACGCGAAGGAATCTCTTGTTGCAGCGACGTTGCGGCGATCCTTTTGGGCGTACTCGGAGCGTGGATTGTTCTTTCTACGGATCTTCGATTTTTACGATCGTCCCTAGATCCACCACTCTTAATGTGGTGGAGACCTTTGGTATCCAAGGCTCTTGGAATACCTAAGGGATTTTATAAATAAATCACCATGACTAGTTGCCATGGTTAATTCTCTCTAACAATTCTTCAATAGAAATTAAATTTTTGAAGAATTAGAAATATATCGTCATCTTGAAAATGAAGTAAACTTGATATTATGATAGTATTGTTATGTTAATTGTGACACCCACTATGTTAGAAACAAGTTTAGTTAGAAAATTTAATTGCTGGAAATTTTTTTGTAGCAGGACAGTAACTTGTAAAAATCATATAAAATAGTAGAAAAATCAGAAAAATATAATTAAGGACACTACGAAAAACTATAGAAAATTTCCTACAACTTTGAAGGGGGCTAAGAGCCAATTCTGACTGCAAATAGGGTAATAGGGCCATTCTATCTGAACTGACTTTTTGACAGATTCATGTTGTAATTTTGAGTAGGAATTTCATAGTTGTACTTTTGTTTTAAGTTAATTTTGAACATGTTAGTTGTGCTTTATTATCATGCCCTTGAATATATGCCTTAATGATGATGTTAATGTGTTATGATTCATGTGGAAAGAAAAAGAATTATTGATGATGAGAATACAAATATGTTGAAATAAAAGTTGTATTTGAGACCACTAATTGATATCATGTCAAATGAAGTAATGCATATCAAAAGAAAATTTGTGAGTGAGGATGAGAGTATGACATCGAGAGTTCTCGTTCCATTTTGAAATGGGTGAGTGAGGGTACTTCTGTTGGTGCTTCTTCTGCTCGTGCTCCCGAGAGCACTCCTACTGTCACCATTCCTTCGGTGGATACTTCTGTCGCTCCAGAGACCACCACTCCATCTGCACAGCCTGCTGCTGGTGCCGATCATACCTCCGCCTCCTGAGCCTTCGTTGGAGGACCCTCCACTGAGCATTTGATTGCTATATCTAGTTGTGAGAGGTGGGGTTAGGATAGATGGGTGGGTGTTTTGTTTGTTTTGTGATACTTTTTGATGTATGTTGGATTGTTGTATGTTGTGCACCATATACTGCTGTATGCTGATGATCGATTTTTTTTGGTAGTCGGGATGTATCATTTTTTATGTTTCTATCTATAAATCCATCCTGTTGCAGTTCTTCTCTGTGTGCACATTGTACTTTGTCTTTGTGATACTTTGAATATATAGCTTTGTTTGTCTGAAAACATGAATTGTTTTCAATGCACTCAATTAGCTAAAAATGTTGATATTGGAGAGTACGTTCCTTTCATCAATACGTGGATTTGATTTTGTTTTTGATGATTTCACTTTTCGACTATGGTCTCGTTGGCACACTTTGAATTTGTTTTCGATGTTTTCCTTGGTGCCATTTGGGCCATCGTCTTTCTCTTCCACTCTCTTGTTTAGAATTTTTTAGCCATGGTTGTTGTAGTTGGCTTCCTCCCGCTCTTTTTGGATAATGCCAAAGGGGGATAGAATTAATAATGACTATGTGCTAAATGATAATTTAAACAATTACCGTGAATCTAATTTCATATGTTAGATTCAGGGGGAGTGAAGATATAAAAATGGATTCCGATCCCACATTTCAATAACTGGATCATGTTTTTATACTTCTCTTTTCTGCTTGATGTTTATGTGTATTATTTAATATGGAACTAACGAGTCATCAATGCAGGGGGAGTAAGTAAATTTCATTTAACTCATTATTATTGTTTTATATTTATGTTGGTTTGTCATCACCAAAAAGGGGGAGAATGTTGAGTATTGATTCCCCTGACTTGGTTTTGATGATGAACAAACATAAATATTGGGTACTAATTATCTTTGAGCGCAGTAATGAAGATCGTCGCCAAATTACTGTGTAGATCTTAAGCGACTTCCTAAGACTTCTTCAGAGTGTGTGAACGATGTGCCTAAAGCTTCATTGAAGCTCAAGGAGTATTATTGAAGTCGAGGGATTCAGAATCTCCATATTGAAGCTTTGGAAGACGGTGTGTATTGTTTATTTTCATTGTCTTCTAGAATGTTAAGCCTTGAGTATTACTTGCCTTCAATATCCTCTTATATATCGTATCTTATCTCTAGGATTGTCTTAGAAGTCATTAGGTGTTGAGTATTGATTCCCCGGATTTGGTTTTGGATGATGAGCAAACATAAATATCGTGTACTAACTGTTTGTGAGCGCAGTTATGGAGATCGTCGCCAAAAGAATACGTATATCAAAAGCGGCGTCTCAAGACTTCTCAATACACGTGATCGTGTGCCTGAAGCTTCGTTGAAGCTCAAGGAGTATTAATGAAGTCAAGAGCGAAGATTGAAGCTAGCTTTGAAGACGGTTCGTCATGTTTTATTTATTGTCTTCTAGCTTCATAGATTAGAATGTTAAGCCTTGAGTATGACTTACATTATAATCTTCATTTCGCTCATATCTTAGAGCTAGGTTTATCATAGAAGCCATTAGAAACTTTCTCGAAGCCTATCACTTCTTCCCTCGGCTTCTAGTGCATGTTAGTTGGTTCAAGTAGAAGAACCAACCGACTATATGACTATCTAGTCGGTCAGCAATTCCTCTTGAACCGACTAGAATGCCTTGCTCTATTCAGCTCATTCCATGTTGATCAATTAGTCGGTCAAAGAAGAGTCACTGACCGACTAGATGACGATCTAGTCGGTTAGGAATCCTTCTTAGACCGACTAGTTGAGCTTTCCCTGTACAGCCATAGTTACTGTTTATCGTTAGTCGGTCAAAGAACGTTTGTCGACCGACTAGTTGGCAATCTAGTCGGTCAGCATTTGTTCTTAGACCGACTAAATCAACTTGTATCCAGCCTATTCGATTTCATCTGTTAGTCGGTCAAAGAACACTCACCGACCGACTAGTTGTGAAACTAGTCGGTTGGCAAGTCTTCTTAGACCGACTAGTTCATATTGCCTGGAACTTTCTTGTTTGGCTGTAAGCCTGTTAGTCGGTTCATGAAGAATCACCGACCGACTAGTTGGCAATCTAGTCGGTCAGTGATCCTTCTTAGACCGACTAACTGCTTCAGAAATAGAGCCCTTGGAGCTTTAATTGAAACGATTTTTCCTCTCTCTTTCCTCTATCCTATATATACTTGGAGGGGTTCTTTCCTTGTATTCAAGGGCTACCATTTTAGAAGTTTAAAGATATCAAGAGAAGCTATTCAACTCCATTCTAAAGCTTTCTCTTCCTCACAAGAATCTCTTCCTAAACCCTTTGAGCCATATTCCTCAAGAGAGATTCTCTCCATTGTGAGCCCTCCAAGCCAAGAGCTTGATCCAAAGTCACCATCCTCCATCCTAGCCTTCGATCGCTGATCTTATTGGTGGAGCTTCGGTTTGGTGACATTCTCTCCTCAAAATCCTTCTTGCCCTAATTTGGTAAGTTATACTCAAGGCAAGTGTTTCTTATTTCATCTCAATTGATATTGCAATTGTGTCTCTCGGTTGTGAGAGAGGGTGTGATCCCAGTTTGTGGGAGTCACATGTCATTTGTATGATTTCACAAGAATTTCATAGTGCTAAATCTTGAGTTAGGGTTTCTAACTCAAGTATCCGGAGGGGATCCGGGTGGTTGGGACGTAGGATCACCGGGAACAAGTCAGGGGGGGACTTGGGTGGATCCGAACCTGTTACATGCTTTGTTTGCGTTTATTAATTCTTGTTGATTGTTGTTTATTCCGCATTGTCGTTTGTTTCTTGCACAATAATTAGGAATAACTATCTTGATTATTTTAAAGTACTATTCACCCCCCCCCCCCCTCTAGTACATGTGCAGTAGCTTCACAGGGCACTACAATTAGTATCAGAGCCAAGGTTAAAGCTACATAGCCAGAGTTCAAAGCTATGACGAACAACGACTACAACGTCTTCAAGGATCATCAAGGATCTTCTTCAGTTATGGAAGGACAATCCTCAGTCAGGCCTCCTCACTTCAACGGTACCAACTATGGGTACTGGAAATGCCAGATGGAAACCTTCCTCTGGAGCGCTTCACTTTGGAGAGCCACGATGACGGAGTATGTCGAGCCTGCCGAAGAAGATTTTGCAAAGTGGACTACCGCGGAGGTCGTCGCGGAGGTAAGCAATGCCAAGGCAATGAATGCCTTGCAATCTGCGTTGGAGCCCGAAGACTTCAACAAGATATGCACATGTAAGAGTGCATATCAAGTATGGAACCAACTCCTCATCCTGCACGAAGGAACGAGTACGATAAAAGATTCTAAACTCGTTGTCGCTAACAAAGAATTTGAGTTGTTTCATATGGAACAGTGTGAAACTATGAAGGACTACTATGCTCGCTTCGTGGACATATCCAACGAATTGGAAGCTCTTGGGAAGATCTACACCCAAAAGGAGAAAGTCGCGAAAATTCTTGACGGACTTTCTTCTTGTTGGGAAAAGCGTACCTTCGCCATCGAGGAAGGTAATGACATGAATAAATATACTGTCGTACAATTAATGGGTACCTTGTTGTCTTACGAGGTACGCAAGGAAAGCAAGATAAGGATGAAGGAGAAGATGAAGGCGTACTTGAAGCAAGACGAGCCAAAGAAAAAGGCGATTGCGTACAAGGCCGCTCCATCTACCGATGATGAAGAATCGGAAGAAGAATCGGAAGAAGAGTTGGACATGGAAGCTTTGGCCGCTTTGGCAAAGAAGCTCGACCGATTCTTCCGACAAGGTAAGTTGAAGAGTAAATCAAAATTTATTTCGACTAATGCTTCTACTCCCGTGTGTTATAAATGCAATAAGCCATGACATATTAAGCCGGATTGTCCTCTAAACAAACACAAGGAGAAGTGGAAGGCATCCAAGCACGACAAGTCGAGAAGGCACAAGAAAGGACTTGTAGGCACTTTCACCGACTCCGATGAGGACTCCTCAAGTGGAGAGTCGGACGATGAAAGAGTGGAGAAAGCACACATGTGCTTCATGGGAAAAGAGGAACAAGCTCAAGAGACCTCCTCCGATGAAAGCGGGGATGAAAGCGAGGATGAAGGCGGTGAGGTAACAATGGATGAACTTAGAGTAGCTAATGAACAACTTTGGAATAAGTTTTCTAATTTGGCTACTAGATTTATTAAGACTAAAATGAGTTAGATAGTCTTAAAACCTCACCTAAACACATCCTCGTCAACAACGACACCGTTGTTGAAGGGTTGAGAAATGAGATTGTAAATCTCAAATCTCAACTTGAGCATGTTCATATCGAGGATTCGGATGAACATGTGATAGTGGATTTGACGTCTCAAAACTCAACTTTGAGTATTGAGAATAAAAATCTCAAATCACATGTTTTCGCACTCACATCGCAAGTGTCCACCTTGGATGCTTCGATGCATTCTCTCACCGAGAAATATGAGTGCACATTAGGCCGAATCAATGAGTTCAACAAAGGTAAGGGCCATTTGGACAATATCCTAAATGACTTACTTCCGGCCAATCATCACATTGGCTTGGGGTATAAAATGGGAGATTCATCCAAATCGTCCGCCACCTTTGTTAGGCCAACGTCCGATGCTTCTACTAGTTGGAGTAAACACTTCATGGGTAGTTCTTCTACCAATGGTGCTTCCTCTAGGTACACACCCCCATTTGGAAAGAAACCCACTTTAGGTGGACCTCCAAAGAGGGGTCATGCTTTCATGTATGCCATGCCACGTAGGAACACACATCTTGCTCCACATATTAGCACGTATGATGATTTTCATGCTCCACATCCACGAGCACGTGCACATCATGTGAGACACACTCATGCACGTGTTCCACCACATGCATATGTTCATTCACATTCTCATATGAATAAGTATCATCATGCACCATTGCATCATATGCCATATGCTTATCCACAATATGCATCACATAGAAATCAACAACGTATGCATGTTCCCAATAGGATTAGGACTCCTAAGACATACACTATTTGGGGTCCGAAGAACACTAGCATGCATGCTAAAATTATGTATGTGCAATCATATATTAATGATATCATTTTGAATGATGACTATGTTGGGAAATCACGGTCCTCGTGGACTTGGTTTCTGAAGGGTTAGTTTCCTTTGACCTTTCATTGCTTGGTACCATAAGTTTAATTTCACTTTATGGGTACCAACGCAATTGTGATAAGAATTGGTTTATTTTTTATTTGCATATTAATCGTGGATGTGCATGCTAATTTGAATTTAGTTCGCTAAATTTATTGCCTAACCCATAGGATCCAAAAAGATTTTTGGATACCAAAATGGTATGTTCTCTAGGTTCAATCCACCATGGGATACCAACCCTACCAACTCATTGATTTGCAAAGTTTTTCATTCAAATGGAGTTGATGGTGCTTAAGTGATGCACCAAAGTAGGGGGAGCTTAATGTTGTAAGTATCTTCTTACATTTAATATACATTTGGTATCCATGTGGGTTGAATGCATGCATTGTTAGAATATTTACATTGGTATCATTTTGTTTCAATTAGTATGCTAGAATTGTGTATGCCATAGATTTATGATGTTCTATCTATGTTTGGCATAACACTTTTGCATGTTACTCTTGGTATCATATTTGCTACACTTGGTTTTCACATTGGATTTTTGTCTCTGATGGTGATTTCGTCGCTCGACGATTAACTTGGATTAAGTAGAATCCTTTCTATGGAAACATAGAATTGTTTTCCATGCACTTAATTCATCAAGAATGTTGATATTGGAGAGTATGTTCCATAACTCAATAAGTGAAATTAATTTGAGTTTTGGAGATTTCCATTTTCTCCTATGGCTTAATGATTTCGTATTTCGATTTTCGCCTATGGCTTGATGATTTCGTATTTCGATTTTCGCCTATGGCTTGATGATTTCGTATTTCGATTTTCGCCTATGGCTTGATGATTTCGTATTTCGATTTACGCCTATGGCTTGATGATTTCGTATTTCGATTTTCTTCTATGGCTTGATGATTTCGTATTTCGATTTTCGCATATGGCTTGATGGTTTCGTTTTTCGATTTTCGACTATGGTCATGATTGGCACGCTTTGAGTTTCTTCGGTATTTTACATTTGGTATTTTACTTTGGTGTCATTTGGACCGTGGTCGTATTCTTAGACTCTCATGCTTTAATTTCTTAGCCATTGAAATTTTGTCGTTGATCTCCTCTCGCTCTTTTTGCTAATGCCAAAGGGGTAGAGAATTAATAATGACAATGTGCTAATTGATATCAAAGCAATTTACCATGAATCTAATTTGATATGTTAGATTCAGGGGGAGTTAAGATATAATTTGGATTAAGAGACCCTAAATTGCAATAATAGGATTCATATTTTATATCTCCCTCGCATGCTTGATGCATATGATTATTGTTTAATATGGAACTAACGTGTCATCAATGCAGGGGGAGTAAGTAAATTTCATTTGATTCATTATTATTGATTATTATTTATGTTGGTTTGTCATCACCAAAAAGGGGGAGAATGCTGAGTATTGATTCCCCGGATTTGGTTTTGGATGATGAGCAAACATAAATATCGTGTACTACTTGTTTGTGAGCGCAGTTATGGAGATCGTCGCCAAAAGAATACGTATATCAAAAGCGATGTCTCAAGACTTATCAATACGCGTGATCGTGTGCCTGAAGCTTCGTTGAAGCTCAAGGAGTATTAATGAAGTCAAGAGCGAAGATTGAAGCTAGCTTTAAAGACGGTTCGTCATGTTTTATTTATGTCTTCTAGCTTCATAGATTAGAATGTTAAGCCTTGAGTATGACTTACATTATAATCTTCAGTTCGCTCATATCTTAGAGCTAGGTTTATCATAGAAGCCATTAGAAACTTTCGTGAAGCCTATCGCTTCTTCCCTCGGCTTTTAGTGCATGTTAGTTGGTTCAAGTAGAAGAACCAACCGACTAGATGACTATCTAGTCGATCGGTAATTCCTCTTGAACCGACTAGAATGCCTTGCTCTATTCAGCTCATTCCATGTTGATCAATTAGTCGGTCAAAGAAGAGTCATCGACCGACTAGATGACGATCTAGCCGGTTAGGAATCCTTCTTAGACCGACTAGTTGAGCTTTCCCTGTACAGCCATAGTTACTGTTTATCGTTAGTCGGTCAAAGAATGTTTGTCGACCGACTAGTTGGCAATCTAGTCGGTCAGCATTTGTTCTTAGACCGACTAAATCAACTTGTATCCAGCCTATTTGATTTCATCTGTTAGTCGGTCAAAGAACACTCACCGACCGACTAGTTGTGAAACTAGTCGGTTGTCAAGTCTTCTTAGACCAACTAGTTCATATTGCCTGGAACTTTCTCGTTTGGCTGTAAGCCTGTTAGTCGGTTCATGAAGAATCACCGACCGACTAGTTGGCAATCTAGTCGGTCAGTGATCCTTCTTAGACCGACTAACTACTTCAGAAATAGAGCCGTTGGAGCTTTAATTGAAACGATTTTTCCTCTCTCTTTCCTCTATCCTATATATACTTGGAGGGGTTCTTTCCTTGTATTGAAGGGCTGCCATTTTAGAGGTTTAGATATATCAAGAGAAGCTATTCAACTCCATTCTAAAGCTTTCTCTTCCTCACAAGAATCTCTCCCTAAACTCTTTGAGCCATATTCCTCAAGAGAGATTCTCTCCATTGTGAGCCCTCCAAGCCAAGAGCTTGATCCAAAGTCACCATCTTCCATCCTAGCCTTCGATCGCTGATCTTATTGGTGGAGCTTCGGTTTGGTGACATTCTCTCCTCAAAATCCTTCTTGCCCTAATTTGGTAAGTTATACTCAAGGCAAGTGTTTCTTATTTCATCTCAATTGATATTGCAATTGTGTCCCTCGGTTGTGAGAGAGGGTGTGATCCCGGTTTGTGGGAGTCACATGTCATTTGTATGATTTGGTCTTGTGAAGGTTTTTCACAAGAATTTCATAGTGCTAAATCTTGAGTTAGGGTTTCTAACTCAAGTATCCGGAGGGAATCTGGGTGGTTGGGACGTAGGATCACCGGGAACAAGTCGGGGAGACTTGGGTGGATCCGAACCCGTTACATGCTTTGTTTGCGTTTATTAATTCTTGTTGATTGTTGTTTATTCCGCATTGTCGTTTGTCACGCCCCGCTTCCCAAAAACGTGGAGGCGAAGCGTGAGAAGGTCCGCTCAGACTTGAAGCTACAATGCTGCAAGTCCGATAAGCATCAATCAAATTTATATAGCAGGTCCTTGCAACGTGAAACGAAACAAAGATAATAGTAAGGAAAAGAGACAAAAGAGATATATCAGAATATCCATAATAATAAATTCCAACATCGCAGAAAAGCCACCAGGCTAAAAGAAAAGAGTCTAAAAGAGGCCCCAGCATGGCCAACAAAAGTACAAAGTACGAAACCAAAGTAATGGTGCTACGTACCGACAACTAACAGCAACCTAAAGCAAAAAGCAACTAAAATCAGTCTCTAAGACTGGTCTCCAGTGTCCACCAACTCCTCCTCAAAAGTAGGCTCTGGCTCAGCGTCAGCAAACACCACGTCCTCAGCTACGGTCTCTGGCTCAGGGTCTAACATGTGACACCCAAAAGAGCAAGGGGCACATGTCAGCAAGTCTACAAGAGACTTGTGCAAGGAAACTGAAAGTAAAGTGAATAACCTAGCAGTTCTAGCATGATGCAATGACATGGCAGTTATAACATGAGTGCAACAAGTAAAGTAAAGTAAAGTAAAGTACGAGCATGGAATTTAAACATGGCATGGATGACAAGTTTTCACTAGAACATTCACAAGGACAAGTACAAGTAAAGTAAGCACGTCGTGCACAGAGATTATGCCTTTTGGCTAGAGTGGCTGCGCGGGCCAACTCCTAAGCTCAAGTGATCGCTTATCCATACCCCTCCACGTGTGTATGGACTGGCGTCCATCTTCTGGATCACGAGCCAGGAAGTGTTTTATCATGGTGGCATAGGGGTGCACCTAGCCAGACAAGGAAGTACAAGTACAAGTATTGTAGCGTGTGCTACGGATGCAACATTCAACTTTGATGACATGTAAGATGCAATGCATGGCAGTTAAAAGTGCATACAGATAAGGAATTTAAACGTGACAGATAACAATGCATGAATGACATGACAGGGTGTCAGATCTAGCTTCGTTGTCAAGCTAGATCTTAAAATTGCGTCTAGACAGATATCATTTCACTGTCTAGTCTCTTTTACGCTAAAAACAAGGAAGTGGCCTAAAAACATGGCCCTAAACAAGAATTGGCAAGTTTCACTTGCCTGCAAGTACAACGTCTGAGAACACCATCCAACGAGTCCAAAGTCACAATTATCATACGTGCACAAGTCCACCGGCCTACATCCGTTTTATTAATCTTGATTAGTGAATTCTAAAACATTTAAAATACTTGAAGACATTGATTTTAGTCTTGTTTAACAGGCAATGGGTTGGGGGTCCTAGGGGTGCAAAGCGTTACCTCAACACGACGCGAAAGCTACACTGGCGTCGGGTAGCGACGCCAGGGGTTGGAATAAAAGAACGCGCTCCAAGTCCTGATTCCAAAATAGATTTCTCGCTGGAAAGTTCAGAGCAGCAACCGGAGCAACGAATCCAGATTCTAAAGCTAGCACGTGCGACGACGGGCTACGACGTATCGCAACGTCGTAATCGTCCAATCCTCGAAGAGAACACACCTAGGTGGGGCGCACAGTAGTCCTAGAGACCAATAGGGGACCCACAATACCTCTGGAGAACTTGGGGGGCCCATAGTGGCAAGCGGTGCGGGAGTTACGACGTTGCGACGAACGTCGCTCGGTCAGACACTAGCCGGTGCGGGGGTCGGGCTCGGTCAGACACGGTGGGCGGGGCTTGTGTAGCGCTTGGGTCGGTCACAGCAGCGGGTGCGGGGCGAAGTCTCGGTCGGTGCGGGGTGGCCGAGCGTTGCAACGTTGCAACGTTGAAACAGAGCTGGCGCTTCGGTCGGTGCGGGCGGGCGCCTCGGTCAGACACAGTGCGGAGCGGGGGTCGGTGCGGGCTTACGAGGCGGGGGCTGCTGTGCGGACCGGGGCGTGCAGAGCGACGAAATCTCTCGGTCAGACCGAGAGATTCTCTCGGTCGGTGCGGGAGAACGGCGATGCAACGAAGCGGGCGGCTGTGCGGTGCGGGGCGGAGCTTGGTGCGGGCGGGGGCCTTGGTCGGTGCGGGTGACGGCTGAACGGGGTTGCGACGAATCGTCACAAGCGTGAATTTGGATTTTGGAAGCGGCTAGGGTTATTTTCTTACAAAAATAGGTCTTCCTAGGGAATTTTTATATAGTGTAGAGGGGTTGACTTGGTCTAGGGCTAATCCTAATGGGATTAGGAGTTTAAAATAATTTAAAATTCAAAACTCTCTTACCTAATCACATAGGGATTGGGTGCGGCCAAGATAGGGGCTAAGATTAGGCTCAAAAATTGTTTAAAATGTTTTAAACTTAAATAAATTTTATTTGGCCGAAAATAATTTAAAACGTAGCTATTAAAAATATTTTAAACCTTGCTAAAAATATAAAGTAGGTCAATTAAACTCCAAAAATTATAAAATAAATATCGGGGTGATCGTGGTGACGAGAGAAATGTAACTAAGAAGACGGATCTCAATTTCGATGTCGGACGAAGAAACTAAAAATAGAAACGTCTCCCGTCAAAAGTGAAAATCACAACGTCCCTTCGAATAAGATCAAATCGTGGGAGTACGACCCGAGAAATGTCGTTCCAAATTAATGCCACAATTTAATACTCTCAGAGACGTTCACAACGGTATATCACACTAAAGTGTTCACAAACAAACAAAGTCTAAAATAAACACGTGCACGGTCAAAAGCACGTGCACGAACAACGTACAACGAAAAGTGGTCGTTACATCCTCCCCACCTTAGAAATGATTCCGTCCTCGGAATCAACATCAAGCACTGCTCGGGAAAAGGTGCGGGAAGTGCTCTCTCATCTCATCCTCACGCTCCCAGGTGGACTCACCAGGGGAACCGTGACGCCACAGCATTCGAACCAAGTCGACGGTCTTATTCCTCAGCTGCTTCTGTCGACGATCCAGAATCTCAACTGGATGCTGATCATAAGACAGATCCGGACGTACTGTGATCTTCGAGAAATCCACAGCATGGGATGGATCACTAACGTATCGACGTAACTGAGATACGTGAAATACGTCGTGAACTCCCTCCAGTGACGGCGGCAACGCCAAGCGATAAGCCACAGCTCCAACTCTCTCCAGGACATCAAACGGCCCAATGAACCTCGGACTCAGCTTGCCTCTCTTCCCAAATCGAATAACTCTGCGGTTCGGAGAAATCTTCAGAAAGACATGATCTCCAGGATGAAACTCCAAAGTCCTCTGTTTAGCATCAGCCCAATGCTTGAAACGGTCCTGCGCAATCCTCAGCTTCTCCCAAATGTTCCTCACCACATCCACGGCCTCCACAATCATCTCCGGTCCTAACAGCTCCCGATCTCTAATGTCATCCCAGCTCAGTGGCGATCGACATTTCTTTCCATATAGCGCGGCGAAAGGCGCCATTACAATACTCGCCTGGTAGCTGTTATTGTAGGCAAACTCAACATGATGGAGATGATCCTCACAAGATCCCTTGAAGTCCAACATGCACGCTCTCAGCATGTCCTCCAAAATCTGAAGCGTCCTCTCGGACTGGCCATCCGTCTGCGGGTGGTACGTCGTGCTGAAACTCAGACTCGTACCCAAGCTCTTCTGCAGACTCTGCCAAAACTGAGACATGAATCTCGTGTCTCTGTCCGACACGATACTCACGGGGACTCCGTGAAGTCGTACGATCTCCTGCATGATTCACGTTACATCACTATCTAAACTAGGAAGGGGAAATAAAAACGGAGAGTAAAAGGATTTACCTCCATATATCTCCTCGCTAGCGTCTCAGTAGACTGTCCTACTCGGAAGGGAATAAAGTGCGCGGATTTGGTCAATCGGTGTACGATCACCCAAATTGCGTCATTCTGCTTCGGACTCCGAGGTAGTCCAGTCACGAAATCCATAGTGATGTGTAGCCACTTCCACTCCAGAATCGGGAGCGGTTGCAGCAACCCTTCCGTACGCTGATGCTCCACCTTTACTTGTTGGCAAATCAAACACTTGGCTACACTCCGAGCCACACTCCTCTTCATACCATGCCACCAAAAATTCAGACGGAGATCCTTGTACATCTTGGTGCCACCAAGATGTACAGAATACGGCGAACTATGTGCCTCCACCAATAATTCCTCTCTGATATCTCCGGTTGGCACACACAACCTGGCTCCAAACCTCAACGAACCATCCTCATGAATCAAAAAGTCAGTCCGTAGACCGGCTTCCACCTGCTCCCGAATCTTCACCAGCTTAGCATCTCCCGACTGTCCAGCCTTGATCCTATCCACGATCGTCGACTGTATCTGCATACTCATCAACGAAGAAGTCTCTCCAGGAAGAATAATCTCAATACCAGACTCACAAAAATCCTGCTGCAATCTCCACTGCGAAGTTAACATCATCACCGCTGGAAGTCTGCTCAGCACATCCGGAACCACATTCACCTTGCCAGGGTGATACTGCAAGTCGATCTCATAGTCTGCCATGAGCTCCAACCATCGACGATGTCGCATGTTGAGCTCCTTCTGCGTAAAGATATACTTCAAGCTTTTGTGATCAGTGAAGATCTTCACCTTCTCACTCAGCAGGAAGTGCCTCCAAATCTTGAGCGCAAACACGACAGCAGCCAACTCCAAATCGTGTGTCGGGTAATTCTTCTCATGAGCCTTAAGCTGACGAGAAGCATACGCAACCACATGCCCATGCTGATGCAACACACATCTAAGACCTTTGCCAGAAGCATCGCAGAAGATCTCGAATCCTCCACTCCGATCAGGCACAGCAAGTACAGGGGCAGTCGTCAATCTCTCCTTCAGAATATCAAAAGCCTTCTCGCAATCATCAGACCAAACATATGGTACATCCTTCTGCGTCAGTCTGGTCATCGGCTCAGCAATCCGGGAAAAGTCCTTAATGAAATGTAGATAATAACATGCGAGCCCAAGGAAACTCTGGATCTCAGACGCTGACTGCGGAACAGGCCACTCTCTGATAGCCATAATCTTCTCGGGATCCACCGAAATTCCATCACCTGACACCACATGCCCGAGAAAAGCAACTCTATCCAGCCAAAACTCGCACTTGGAATACTTAGCATACAAACGATGCTTCCTCAAAATCTCCAACACTGTTCTCAAGTGCGATGCATGCTCTTCCTCCGTCTTTGACTAGATCAAAATGTCGTCAATAAAGATAATGACAAACTTGTCTAGAAAGTCGTAGATCAGATTCATCAGGTTCATAAAAATTGCGAGTGCGTTGGTCACACCGAAAGGCATAACCACGAACTCGTAGTGACCATACTTCGTCCTGAACGCTGTCTTCGGGATGTCCTCCTTCTTCACCTTAAGCTGATGGTAACCACTCCTCAAATCCAACTTAGAGAACACCCTCGATCCTCCAAGCTGATCAAAGATGTCATCTATACGAGGCAAGGGATATTTATTCTTGATGGTCACAGTATTTAGCTCCCGGTAATCCACACACATACGACGCGAACCATCCTTCTTCTTTACCAGCAACACCGGTGCTCCCCACGGAGACACACTAGGATTGATGTAACCCTTCTGTAAAAGCTCATCCAGCTGTCTACGCAACTCCTCCAACTCTGCTGGAGCCATACGATATGGCGCCTTCAAAATAGGCTGCGCTCCCTGAACAAGATCGATCGAAAACTCGAGAGCTCGATCGGGTAGCAGTCTAGACATCTCCTTGGGGAAGACGTCGTCGAATTCACGTACCACAACTGGTCTAATCTACTCCATCTGCATAGCAACAATCTCCACCGGTCTGGCCCGAAACCTGACAGGGCCAAGCAAACTGCTACCACGACTGAACTCAAACACTGGATGTCCGTGGATCTCGAACACCACCTTCTTCCTCCGACAATCGATCGTAGCATAGAAACTCGCAAGCCAATCCATCACAAGCACTGCATCGTAGTTGATGATGTCGTGGACAATAAAATCAGCATAAAGCTCATGTCCATAGACCACCAAAGGGCAAGAATTGCACCCAAGATGCACCGAGATCACGCCATTTCCTGTAACGATATTCCAACTCTTGGGAAGAGGGGAAGTCGTCAAGGAATGCTTCTCCACGAAGCTCCGAGAAATAATGCACATCGATGCACCAGAGTCAAAGAGGACTCATGCAGGAAACGTGCAAACCAAAATCACACCTATCAACCAATCTAACAATCAAAACCTATTCTAACAAACAATCATATGCAAGCAATCAAACATGGCTAACAATCAAAATTATCTAAGGAAGGAAACAACTAGGTTGAGAGTTACCTGCGATAACCTCATCCACAGCCTCGCTCTCCACTGTCGGCATCAGATAAGCCTGCCTCCTCGGCTGCATGGCCTGCTGAAAAGCCTGCTTCTGTGGAACGAGGGCTGGTCCACGACCTGCAGGTACAGGTGCTCTCTGCTGTAACGGCTGTGCTGCGACTGGTTCCTTCCAAGGCTGCTTAGACTTCGGGCACTCCTTAATAGTATGTGTAGGATCTCCATAAATCAGGCACTGTCCCAACATCCTCCTACACTGCTCCTTAACATGCCCGGTCTTGCCACAGAAATGGTAAGTCTTCTGAGTAGGCCCATCTGGCCTCTTGAACTGCACCATCTGATTAGGCCTCACCACTCCTCTGACCTGCTCCATAGGCCTCCTCCCAGCTCCCAGTGCATGTCCTCTCTTCTGCCTCGCAATCCTCTCCTGTCTCCGAGCAGCTACCAGCAACTTCTGATATGACTCCATATCTGTCGTAGACATCATGCTCTGCAAGTCTAGGGAAAGACCCTGCAGAAACCTCTGAGCCTTCTCCTCAGCATCCTCCACCATCTTCGACGCGAAGCGACTCAGCCTAGTGAACTCCTGGTTGTACTGGTCCACCGTCAGATTTCCCTGCTTCAGCTCAATGAAGCGCTGCAACAACTCCCTCCTGGCAGCCTTCGGAAAGTACTCCCCATCGAACCTGGACTTGAAAGTAGCCTAAGGTATAGGGCTCACCAACAACTCCTCCTCTGCATCCCACCAGTTGCGGGCATTATCCTTAAGCTGCTTCTTCACCAGATCAACCCATCTAGCCGGGTTGACCTTCGACATCTTCAGATTATCCTCAGTGTTTCTTATCCACTCCTCAGCAGCCAACGGTCCCTCAGATCCATCGAAGTAAGTCGGGCCCAGGTCCCGAAACTGCTTCGCTCCTGGCTCAAAGCGAGGGGCACTCTGGGTATTCTGGAGCATGCCCTACTGCACCTGCATCATCTGATGCATCATCCTCATGATCTCAGCATTGGTGGGCTCTCTATTCGGTACCTCAACAAGATTGGGCCCACTACCAGATTGGGTCTGTCGTCGTCCAGCCATCTAATTGAAGGGAATTCTGGGACCCTTAGGGCACACAAACTCTATGCCCGTCCTAAGTCGGACGGAACATAGACAGAAAAGCAGTGGAAAATAATCATGTTAATCTAATTTACATTTAACCCTAAGGTCCAAGACCCTAATCCAAGATCTATGCCGACTTGGGATGGGTCTGACCATCCCAAGAAGGATCTAGCCTACTGCGATTAAATTAAACTAATGCTAATAAACACATACCCGGAATCTCAGCCCTGGAGCAGGCGAGATGTTCTGCACCGTCTTCCGAGCCGCTCCCGTCCCACGCCGAGCCGCTCCTCGAACCGCTCCGCATCCCGAGGCGATCAATCCCCGTGTCGCCGAGCCAACCACGCGCCAAAGAAAGTTTCACACGAGTGAAACCTCCGCCTAGATTTCGGATCCGAATCCGAACTCCTTTGCGGCTTTGCTAGAGCCCTTAGGAGCAAGGCAGAAATATAGGGAGAGGAGAAATATTAATTTAAGCTTAGATCCGAGCGTGCTTCAACATTTACGAGAGCCGCTCAGATCTAGAGCTTGGGACGAGTTATGAGGTAGGGGAGGGCCTCTATTTATAGAGGCGGCTGACTCTCCCCTTTTCTCCATAACCGAGGTGGGACTATTAATTTGGGATTAATTAAATCAAGTTAGTTTGCCTTTCACAAAGGGCAAACTTCCTCGAATTTTAACTCCCTCACCGTTGAGCTTCAATGTTGGTACAACCTACCAAATCAAAGAGGGTTCAACGGTGAACGCGTAGGAAAAAACGGCTCGTCAATCCGAGTCCGTTTGACCCTTCAAACAATTGTCCAAAGTTAGCCAAAAGTCATGCTTCTCTTAGAAACGTAGCCGTCAAGAAAAAACCCACGTTTCAAAAAACCCTAACCAGAAAATTCGGGCTTGGTGGGCCTCCATTTTCGCTCGTTTCAGCCCAACAGTTTGGGCTGACTTGTTTGGGCTATAACTTGTGCATTTGGACTCCGTTTTTGACGCGGTTTGAACCTGCGTTTAGAGCGGGACAATCCCGTCATCTAGGTAACCTTTTCAACGCATTTATTTAATTAAATATAGTCTTAAACAATTTAAGACACATTTAATCTCTTTTGCATCATATGCAAATTAGTCCCTATCTAGGCTTAAATTTTCATTTGCATCAAATACAAATGATCCGAGGGCATATTCCTCTACATCTCCCACTTGCACTCAGGATCATTTATCCCGAATGCAGGAGATGATTGCAAACATCTTTTGCAATATTTTATCCCTTGCATCAAATGCAAATTATTCTCCCTAACTAATTTCTACCTATTACTAGACGAAGGTCACACTCTGTGTGAGACCCTACAGCCTGACCCTTACAACAGGTTGGGCTCGAAGCCCTATACGGCAGTGACCATGAGCAGTGGTTACCGTCCCTGCTTCAGGAATCATCATTATGTGGTTGAATCATTGACATGAGTATTATCGAGACCACCCTGACTGTTTCCATGATGAATTCCGTAGTTATAGTCTCTTCGTCTTTAACTATGTCGTGAGGATCAAGTCTAGGGTACGGTCAAACTGTCAACCCCAATAACTGTACTCCGGTTAGTTTCTATCGATCTTTAGTCAAAAAAATGTTGGACTTCTTCCAACATACTCTGGCCAGAGTTTTTACTAAAGACCGAACTAACCCTACGACACTAACTCCCATTGACCGGGAGAGACGAATCCTCTCTTGGTCATTACTCTCCTCATACGCTTCAAGTGTCACCCAATCAACGACCTTTCGACGGGGCTTGCCTCGAAGCTAGGTCATTTGATCTAAGTGGCACCGTTCACGCACAGGTTCGTCAAAATGACCTCAAGTCAAAAGACCAACTAGCCTATCATCACTCAGAGTCATCATTGACAGATTGGTCAATATAACCATATGATAACTCTTGTGGATCGTTCAGTGAACTCATTCTCTAATGAGCACCTATGTCTTGTCAACGACTTCGCCAAGTCAAGCGATCATGAGATCATCGCCACCGCTATACGGTGAAGACTAAGACACAATAGTCTATCCGATGTTTCGATATCCTTGTCTCGAAACATCTACGACCACGAACCCTTTTAGACTTATGCTACAGACGGTCAAACATTTCTCCATGATCGAGATACTCATCTCGATACCTGTTTGACCTCGCATAAAGTCTCAGGGCTTTACCTAAGTTAATATCCAATGTTAACTACATTATAACATAACTTAGATAAATTATTAGAAAACAGCTTACTGTTATTTCGAACAAGATGTTTGTGCTATTCACACATGAAGATAGATAGCCTCGAGGGTATCATCTCTCAACATCTCCCACTTGCACTCAGGCCCATTTATCTCGGTATCTAATACCGTTTTTATACATAAGTTTTCCCGACTTCATGTGGTAGAGCCTTCGTGAGTGGATCTGCTAAAACCGTCTACACTATAGACTAAGGGAGTTTCTATGTTCATATTAGACCAACCATTTGAATCTCATTCAAATAATTCACTAGGTCTGTCGGAATCCATAATATTTATTTCCCTGGATCTTATCCAGTTCATCGTACCTTACGATAATCATTTAAATTAGTTTCTGGTCATTTCAAATGGCTCATATTTATTTCTGATAAAGTATCAAACTCTTTTGATCACTTTGTCAAAATATATGTTTCATCACTTTGATGCCTCGCATGTAATTTAAACGCTCCCACTGACCTTGAAAACTATCTGGCTAATTCATATAAGTTGGTCCGTCTAAATCATATTTAGAAAAATGAACTTATAAGTGAATGCTCCAATTTTCATGGTCAACTTAAGCGTTTACCTCGAGTTTGGTCCGAGTAGTTCTGTACACATCTGCTGGTGGAAAACGGTTTCATTATAATCCGTTTTATAGGAATTAGTATGGAAAAACCGTTCTCGACCAACATGATTGCACTTCACTATTATCCTTTCTGCACCAATCTTTCAACTTAAAGATTTACTTGCAGAAAGTGAGGAAACATTTTCCTTGTGCACGTAAACTAAATTCCAAAATTTATTTACGCACACAGACCTATTCTGATTGCATCAAGTTTTTAAATCGGAGTTACTTCTCCGAATTTCATCCCGGAAGTTGACTAAGTCATCATCAGTTATGATGTTTAACTCGACTCTTTGTCTCACGAAATTCGATTAATTATACAACTTCCTAATGATTGATTTGATGAATATCTTATTGATAATGTCCTCACAGAACAGTATCAAAACCTAGGCATTACTATCTGGGACTTAACCCAGAGGGAGGACTTAACTCAGAGTCACTTGTTATGGATCGCACCGAGTCTAACTAAGTGTGATTCATACATTTTAACACACGGATGTGTTAACAGACTTGACCTGAGAGAAAATCACATTTTCTTTTAATTACACAAGATTTTATGTAGCTAAGTATTTGACCATTCGATCTAATCGAATCAGTTTAAATACTTTCTACTTTTCGTTCTTTATTTTATCAGACTTGTGTTTCATCAAGAACACGTGTCTTAATAAAATATACGAATAACTTAATTTGGTTAATCTAGACTCGGGTACATCAGTATGTACCAGACTGAGTTCGACAACTCATTCTCCCTCTGTCTTACAGATGGGTTTCGGCCATTCTATCTAAGAGGATAAGACTCACAAGTGTCCACAGACTTCATAATACGAGAGGTCAGACCCCTCTTTATGTGACTTGTGAAGCTTAGTCTCTCGACACGGCCTAGTCTATTTTACCATATAAGTTTGCTACTATCTTGTGTATTTATATATTAACATTTAATATATATATATATATATAGTTATTACAAATTACTTAACACAAAACATTGCTTCCGAAGCAAGGTGACGACATTCGTCAAAAAATGTGTTAGACGTTTTTGTATAACTATTTATTCTGAAATCGTGACATCAAAATATATCACATTTTCATTTCCTCCTACTTATGCCTTTACTAATGATAAATTAAACTAACTTTCTCAATTGACTTTCCGGAGTGCCTTCTTCCTTTTCTAAATCACATTTAGATATTAATTAACCCAACATAAATAGCTATGCAAGCATCTTATGTATCCAAACGCTTGAGCTTTGCAATCTCTAGTTCAGCACAAGAAGTTGCTTGTCTCAAGATCCGGTTGGGATACATAGTCTTGCACCGCTCATGCACTCGTATTCGACTCAAACGGTTTGATCGAATTCTCGAACTTTGCGGATCGGAATTGTTTGTCCATACAACCTTGAGGGTAGCTCGACAAGTTGTAGGGAGAAACATACTTCGAATATCCTATATGTTCAAGCTGCCTCATATAAAGAAGAGTGACATGTAGCTTTAATTTATTTGTTGGACCCAGAACTTAATGAAATCATATTTCTTAAGTCTGTTCTTTAGAAGGTCATTTAATGTCAACGAGAATATAGTTTAATTCCATCAATTAGAATTTAACCTGATATTCAATTAATCAACTATTTGACCAGTTAACTTATTCCAATATTATATTTTGATTCCTTCGGTAAACATAGTCTTGCCCTAGTTTTTGCATATGTTCAATATTAAATATAGGTAGATTGGCTTTCATCTATCTATATCCTCCCACTATTTTTACGATCGTTTTAAAGCTTAATAACGAACGATTTAATCGAATTTAAAAATTAGTGAAAGAGGGATCCAATCATCCCGAACCTCACAACCTTGAGGAGACTCAACAAGTTGATTGGTTCCATGACTGGTAGACTAACTCTTGGTCAATCACATCACATGTGATTCCCTGTCGATTTTTACCCACAGTCACTTATGATCTTGAGGAGACTCAACAAATCATAATGACTGGTCTAGTCAGACCCTTGATTTCACGTCCAGATTTGACTTAGATCGATACTCGAGGAGACCCGACGCATCGACTTGGGTCAAGTCTAGACTACATCACATGTATGTTGGAGTTTGTTCCTTAAAGAAAAACAAGTCACAGCTTGAGGAGACTCAACAACTATAATTGTCTTCTTTGATTTACCAAGCTCCAAAATCAAGGATGGATACGAATTAATCTTTAATAAGATTTATAACGCATTGACTAGATATAGTCCAGGGTGTCATACAATCATGATTCGCGACATTGCGGTCCAGCGGAACATAGCCAGGGAATTGACTAAGCTAGGATCACTACCCCTTGTACTAGCAAGGGTTGACCCAGAACTCTTAGCCAATCACATTGACTGGATCAGGTCCATTGAATGAAGCTTGTCATTTTTGTATGTGTGCCATAGACTAAACAGCTTTTATTAACAACTAATTAATCCTATCAACTAGTTGCATCCTTAAATTTAAAATTTTAGGATTTGTTTAATAACTTTTATTAAGTCCTTATCAACTATAAGGTTCACGTGCTATCCTAATCGTTATTAGGATTTTAATAAACTTATTAACCAACGCTAAAAGCGAAGTCCTTTAATGAGAATTAATAATAACAATTAGAATTAAGAAATCATTAAAAGGACTACCCTAATCAGGAATTAGGTCTTAAAGGGTTGTTAATATTTTATTAAAACATAGCATGTCATTAAAATTCAAGTAAATAAATTTTAATCATTTTTAATGGCTAACCTAAAGGGTTGTCTTATGTTATCAAATAAGGGACAAGAAGACATATCCATTAAAAATTTACACTAATTTTATCGCATAAAAAGTGTACAACTATTTAATAATTAAATAGACTAAAGTTTATCGCATAAACAATTTTAGCATGCATACTTAAATTTAACATTTAAATTTAAAAATACGATTTTTAAAACATTTTATTTTATCTCATAAACTAAAAGCTTGTTCAAAAAAAAATCATAACATTTGCATGCTTCTTTAAAATATTTATCGCATAAAAATTTTAAACTTTTAAAATCAGTTTTTAAAAATATCCTATAAATTTAAAACATCATTTTAAAAATTCCATGTTTAAAATTTATCACATAAAATTTTAAACAATATTTTAAACTTATCGCATAAAGTTTTAAAGCTTTAAAACAATTTTAAAATTTATCACATAAATTTAAAAGATTCCATTTTAAAACTTTCATGTTTAAAATTTATCATATAAATTTTTTAAACAAAAAAACAATTTAAATTTATCGCATAAATTTAAAGAAAACATTTTTCTGTAAAAGCATTCAAATAATAAATTCGCAGTCCTAGATCAGCATACAAACCTGGCTTTGATACCACTGAAGGGAATTCTGGGACCTTAGGGCACACAAACTCTATGCCCGTCCTAAGTCGGACGGAACATAGACAGAAAAGCAGCGGAAAATAATCATGTTAATCTAATTAACATTTAACCCTAAGGTCCAAGACCCTAATCCAAGATCTATGCCGACTTGGGATGGGTCTGACCATCCCAAGAAGGATCTAGCCTACTGCGATTAAATTAAACTAATGCTAATAAACACATACCCGGAATCTCAGCCCTGGAGCAGGCGAGATGTTCCGCACCGTCTTCCGAGCCGCTCCCGTCCCACGCCGAGCCGCTCCTCGAACCGCTCCTCGAACCACTCCGCATCCCGAGGCGATCAATCCCCGTGTCGCCGAGCCAACCACGCGCCGAAGAAAGTTTCACGCGAGTGAAACCTCCGCCTAGATTTCGGATCCGAATCCGAACTCCTTTGCGGCTTTGCTAGAGCCCTTAGGAGCAAGGCAGAAATATAGGGAGAGGAGAAATATTAATTTAAGCTTAGATCCGAGCGTGCTTCAACATTTACGAGAGCCGCTCAGATCTAGAGCTTGGGACGAGTTATGAGGTAGGGGGAGGGCCTCTATTTATAGAGGCGGCTGACTCTCCCCTTTTCTCCACAACCGAGGTGGGACTATTAATTTGGGATTAATTAAATCAAGTTAGTTTGCCTTTCACAAAGGGCAAACTTCCTCGAATTTTAACTCCCTCACCATTGAGCTTCAATGTTGGTACAACCTACCAAATCAAGAGGGTTCAACGGTGAACGCATAGGAAAAAACGGCTCGTCAATCCGAGTCCGTTTGACCCTTCAAACAGTTGTCCAAAGTTAGCCAAAAGTCATGCTTCTCTTAGAAACGTAGCCGTCAAGAAAAAACCCAGGTTTCAAAAAACCCTAACCAGAAAATTCGGGCTTGGTGGGCCTCTATTTTCGCTCGTTTCAGCCCAACAGTTTGGGCTGACTTGTTTTGGCTATAACTTGTGCATTTGGACTCCGTTTTTGACGCGGTTTGAACCTGCGTTTAGAGCGGGACGATCCCGTCATCTAGGTAACCTTTTCAACGCATTTATTTAATAAAATTTAGTCTTAAACAATTTAAGACACATTTAATCTCTTTTGCATCATATGCAAATTAGTCCCTATCTAGGCTTAAATTTTCATTTGCATCAAATACAAATGATCCGAGGGCATATTCCTCTACACTAATGACATAGAAAACGAACAAACAAATTAGACTCAAAGCTTAATGACTTGGATGTTCCAATTTATTTAATGGACATTCCGTTTATTATCGTTGTTCCGTTAGTTCGCAATTGCAAGATGGACCTGCATGGGCCACCAACAAAACCTGTCACGTCCCGCTTCCGAAAAACGTGGAGGCAAAGCGTGAGAAGGTCCGCTCAGACTTGAAGCTACAAAGCTGCAAGTCCGATAAGCGTCAATCAACTTTATATAGCAGGTCCTTGCAACGTGAAATGAAACAAGGATAATAGTAAGGAAAAGAGACAAAAGAGATATCTCAGAATATCCATAATAATAAATTCCAACATCGCAGAAAAGCCACCAGGCTAAAAGAAAAGAGTCTAAAAAAGGCCCCAGCATGGCCAACAAAAGTACAAAGTACGAAAACAAAGTAATGGTGCTACGCACCGACAACTAACAGCAACCTAAAGCAAAAAGCAACTAAAATCAGTCTCTAAGACTGGTCTCCAGTGTCCACCAACTCCTCGTCAAAAGTAGGCTCTGGCTCAGCGTCAGCAAACACCATGTCCTCAGCTACGGTCTCTGGCTCAGGGTCTAACATGTGACACCGAAAAGAGCAAGGGGCACATGTCAGCAAGTCTACAAGAGACTTGTGCAAGGAAACTGAAAGTAAAGTGAACAACCTAGCAGTTCTAGCATGATGCAATGACATGGCAGTTATAACATGAGTGCAACAAGTAAAGTAAAGTAAAGTAAAGTACGAGCATGGCATTTAAACATGGCATGGATGACAAGTTTTCACTAGAACATTCACAAGGACAAGTACAAGTAAAGTAAGCACGTCGTGCACAGAGATTACGCCTTTTGGCTAGAGTGGCTGCGCGGGCCAACTCCTAAGCTCAAGTGATCGCTTATCCATACCCCTCCACGTGTGTATGGACTGGCGTCCATCTTCTGGATCACGAGCCAGGAAGTGTTTTATCATGGTGGCATAGGGGTGCACCTAGCCGGACAAGGAAGTACAAGTACAAGTATTGTAGCGTGTGCTACGGATGCAACATTCAACTTTGATGACATGTAAGATGCAATGCATGGCAGTTAAAAGTGCGTACAGATAAGGAATTTAAACATGACAGATAACAATGCATGAATGACATGGCAGGGTGTCAGATCTAGCTTCGTTGTCAAGCTAGATCTTAAAATTGCGTCTAGACAGCTATCATTTTACTGTCTAGTCTCTTTTACGCTAAAAACAAGGAAGTGGCCTAAAAACATGGCCCTAAACAAGAATTGGCAAGTTTCACTTGCCTGCAAGTACAACGTCTGAGAACACCGTCCAACAAGTCCAAAGTCACAATTATCATACGTGCACAAGTCTACTGGCCTACATCCGTTTTATTAATCTTGATTAGTAAATTCTAAAACATTTAAAATACTTGAAAACATTGATTTTAGTCTTGTTTAACAGGCAATGGGTTGGGGGTCCTAGGGGTGCAAAGCGTTACCTCAACACGACGTGAAAGCTACACTTGCATCGAGTAGCGACGCCAGGGGTTGGAATAAAAGAACGCGCTCCAAGTCCTGATTCCAAAATAGATTCCTCGCTGGAAAGTTCAGAGCAGCAACCGGAGCAACGAATCCAGATTCCAAAGCTAGCACGTGCGACGACGGGCTACGACGTATCGCAATGTCGTAATCGTACAATCCTCGAAGAGAACGCACCTAGGTGGGGCCCACAATAGTCCTAGGGACCAATAGGGGACCCACAATTCCTCTGGAGAACTTGGGGGCCCACAGTGGCAAGCGGTGCGGGAGTTGTAACATTGCGATGAATGTCGCTCGGTCAGACACTAGCCGGTGCGGGGGTCGGGCTCGGTCAGACACGGTGGGCGGGGCTTGTGCAGCGCTTGGGTTGGTCACAGCAGCGGGTGCGGGACGAAGTCTCGGTCGGTGCGGGGCGGCCGAGCGTTGCAACGTTGCAATGTTGCAACGGAACGGGCACTTCAGTTGGTGTGGGCGGGCTCCTTGGTCAGACACGGTGCGGAGCGGGGGTCGGTGCGGGCTTACGAGGCGGGGGCTGCTATGCGGACCGGGGCGTGCAGAGCGGCGAAATCTCTCGGTCAGACCGAGAGATTCTCTCGGTCGATGCGGGAGAACGGCGATGCAACGAAGCGGGCGGCTGTGCGGTGCGGGGCGGAGCTTGGTGCGGGCGGGGGCCTCGGTCGGTGCGGGTGACGACTGAACGGGGTTGCGACGAATCGTCGCAAGCGTGAATTTGGGTTTTAGAAGCGGATAGGGTTATTTTCTTGCGAAAATAGGTCTTCCTAAGGATTGTTTATATAGTGTAGAGGGGTTGACTTGGTCTAGGGCTAATCCTAATGAGATTAGGAGTTTAAAATAATTTAAAATTCAAAACTCTCTTTCCTAATCACATAGGGATTGGGTGCGGCCAAGATAGGGGCTAAGATTTGGATCAAAAATTGTTTAAAACGTTTTAAACTTAAATAAATTTTATTTGGCCCAAAATAATTTAAAACGTAGCTATTAAAAATATTTTAAATCTTGCTAAAAATATAAAGTAGGTCAATTAAACTCCAAAAATTATAAAATAAATATCGGAGTGATTGTGGTGACGAGAGAAAGGTAACTAAGAAGACGGATCTCAATTTCGATGTCGGACGACGAAACTAAAAATAGAAACGTCTCCCGTTAAAAGTGAAAATCACAACGTCCCTTCGAATAAGATCAAATCGTGGGAGAACGACCCGAGAAATGTCATTCCAAATTAATGTCACAATTTAATACTCTCAGAGACGTTCACAACGGCATATCACACTAAAGTGTTCACAAACAAACAAAGTCTAAAATAAACACGTGCACGGTCAAAAGCACGTGCACGAACAACGTACAACGAAAAGTGGTCGTTACATCGTTTGTTTCTTGCACAATAATTAGGAATAACTATCTTGATTATTTTAAAGTACTATTCACCCCCCCCTCTAGTACATGTGCAGTAACATCACAGGGCACTACATTAGGAAGTTTTCCATAGCTTATCGTTTCTTAGTTTGACTTTCCGTGCATCTTAGTTGGTTCAAGTAGAAGGACCAACCGACTAGATGTCAATATAATCGGTTGGAAATCCTTCTTGAACCGACTAGTCTTACTTGTGTTTTTCAGCTAAGTTACTGTTGATCAATTAGTCGGTCCAAAAAGGTTCACCGACCGACTAGTTGTCAAACTAGTCGGTTGATGTTTCTTCTTAGACCGACTAGTTTGTCCTCCTTTCTTCACTGAATTCTCTGTTAACCATCTAGTCGTTCCAAGAAGGTTCACCGACCGACTAGTTATCAAACTAATCGGTCAGTGATCCTTCTTAGACCGATTAAGCAGCTTTATTTTTCCAGTCGTTGGAGAATTTATTTCCACGATTTTTCTTGATCTGTTTTGATTCTTTTCATATTTGCTTGACTCGTTTCTAACATGGAATTATTTTCTAATATGAGATGAAATTGAGATCAAATTCATATTGATTCGTTCATCAATTTGAAAAGGCTTTCTCTCTCAAAAATCTCTCTCTGTCTCTCTCGCGTTTGTGACCTAGTTTCTCAAAGGAGATTTTTTAGATCTTGTGCACTGTGTGATCATTCCTCTATTGAACTGAATCACGGTCAAGATCTTCGGCCTAGATATTTTCATGCTGCTCATCGTTGCTAGGGTTTCGTGCTAACTCTATCTCAAAATCCTCTCTTGCCCTAAATCTGTAAGTATTTCTCAAGGCATAGGATTTTGTGGTAAGTGTTTTATATTTCATCATATTTGATATTTGAGTTTATCTCTCGGTTTGTGAGAGAAGATCATGATCCCGGTTTGTGGGAGTCACGTTTCGATTGTTGTATGATTTGATCTTGTAGTAGTTTCTACAAGAAGTTGTTTAGTGGAACCTTGAGTTAGTGGATTCTAATTCAAGTAGCCGGAGGGGATTTGGGTGTCTGATACGTAGGATCACCGGGAACAAGTCGGGGAGACTTGGGTGGATCCGAACCCATTACTTCGCTTGTTTGTGTTGCTATTGTTCTTGTTATTATTCTTATTCCGCATAGTTGTTTGTGTTTGCTCAATAATTAGGAATTAGACTCTTAATTATTTTAAAGTACGATTCACCCCCCCCCATCTAGTACTTGTGCAGTAGCTACCAGGGAATTACATTTGGTATCAGAGCCAAGTTCATAGCTATGACAAACAACGACAACAAGGCCGTTCGACCACCTTCCGACTACAACACCTTCAAGAATCGTGAAGGAGCCTCTTCAGTGATGGAAGGACACTCCTCAACTAGGCCTCCTCACTTCAACGGTATCAACTATGGGTACTGAAAATGCCGGATGGAAACTTTCCTCCAGAGCGCATCACTCTGGAGAGCCACATTAACGGAGTATGTTGAGCCCACTGAAGAAGACTTCACGAAGTGGACTGCCGCGGAGGTCGCCGCGGAGGTCGTCGCGGAGGTGAACAATGCCAAGGCAATGAATGCCTTACAATGTGCACTGGAGCCTGAAGACTTCAACAAGATATGCACCTGTAAGAGTGCATATCAGATTTGGAACCAACTCCTAATCTTGCACGAAGGAACGAGCAGTGTAAAACACTCCAAACTCACTATTGCTAACAAAGAATTCGAGTTGTTTCACATGGAACGGGGTGAAAGGATCAAGGAGTACTATGCTCGCTTCATGGACATAACCAACGAACTGGAAGCCCTTGGGAAGACCTATACCCAAGAAGAGAAAGTCACGAAGATCATTGACGGACTTTCTTCGAGTTGGGAAAAACGAACCTATGCTATCGAGGAAGGTAACGATATGTCCAAATATACTGTTGTTCAACTAATGGATACTTTAATGTCTTATGAGGTACGGAAGGACAGTTAGATCAAGATGCAGGACAAGATGAAAGCGTTCTTGAAGCAAGAAGAGCCAAAGAAAAAAGCAATTGCTTTCAAGGCCACCCCTACTACACCTACCGATAGTGAAGAATCGGAAGACGAGTTGGACATGGAATCTTCGACCCTGATGGCAAAGAAGTTCAACCGGTTCTTCCGAAAAGGTAACTTTAAGAATAAATCTAAATTTAGTTCCACTAATGCATCTGCTCCTTTGTGTTTCAAATGCAACAAGCCAGGACACATCAAGGTGGATTGTCCTCTCAACAAACAAAAGGAGAAGTGGAAGGCACCCAAGTTCGACAAATCAAGAAAGTACAAGAAGGAGTACAAGAAAGGGCTTGTCGGGGCATTCACCGACTCAGAAGAGGACTCCTCAAGTGGAGAGTCAGATGATGAACAAGTGGAGCAAGCACACATATTCTTCATGGCAAGAGAGCAACATGATCAAGATACCGCTTCAGATGAAAGCGAGGATGAAGGTGAAGAGGTAACTATGGATGATCTAAGATTAGCTAATGAACAAACTTGGTCTAAGTATTCTAAGTTGGTAAATAGATATACTAAGATCAAAGATGAGTTAACTAGTCTACAGACCACACCTAAGCCTATCATCACCAACAACGACACCGTTGTTGAAGCCTTGAGAACTGAGATTGTAAATCTCAAATCTCAACTTGAACATGTTAACCTTGAGGATTCTGAGGAACACGAGATAGCGGATTTGATTTCTCGAAACTCAACTTTGAGTATTGAGAATGAGAATCTCAAGTCTCGTGTTTGTGAACTCACTACACAAGTGTCCACTTTGGATACTACTATACTTTCTCTCACTGAGAAATATAAGTCCACAATAGGCTGAATTGGGAAATTCAACAAAGGGAAGGATCATTTGGATAATATTCTGAATGACTTACTTCTGGCCAATCATCGTATTGGTTTGGGGTATAAGAAGGAAGATGCATCCAAATCCTCCACCACCTTTGTAAGGCCATCTTCTGAGCCCTCAACTAGTGGGAGTAAACACCCCATGGGTAGTTCATCTACCAATGGTACTTCCACTAGGTACACACCTCCTCTTGGAAAGAAACCCACTTTGGGTGGACCTCCAAAGAAGGGTCATGCTTTTATGTACACCAATACTATGCTACGTTAGAACACACCTCCTACTCCACCTGTTCACACTTACGATGATTTCTATGCTCCACGTCCACGAGCACGTGCACACCAAGTGAGACACACTCACGCACGTGTTCCCCCACATACTTATGTTCACCCACATTACTACTATATGAATGATTACCATCTGTACCTTATCATATGCTACCACCACCACTTCATCATGTGCCTTATGCTTATCCACCTCATGCATACACTAGGCCACTTCCTCGTAGAACACATGCACCACGTATAAATCAACAAAACATGCATGTTCCCAATAGGAAAAGGGCTCCCAAGAAATTCACTATTTGTGGCCCGAAGGACACAAGCATGCATGGGAAACAAGCGTATACTAATTCTTATTTCATGAATGTTGTGCACAATGATGACTATGTTGGGAAGTCTAAATCCAATTGGACTTGGCTTCCAAAGGTCTAATCTCTTAGGACCCAATGACCTTCGGTACCATGATACGATATTTTTATCTTCAGGTACTCAAGAAAAAGAAAAGGAGCAACAAATCAAAATTTGGCTCCAAGGATGGGTGGATACTTGATAGCGGGTGCTCAAAACACATGACTGGTAAAGCTCAGTTGTTATCTGAAGTGGTGCCCATTGAAATTGGAAACCGAGTGGTCTTTGGAGGCAATGAGAGCGGAACCATCATCGGTGTTGGAAAAGTTGGTAACCCCTCTAAACCCCTTATAAGTGATGTTTACCTTGTTAAAGGCTTAAATCACAATCTAATCTCAATAAGCCAACTTTGTGACAAGGGTTACAAAGTTAGCTTTGAGAAAGGAATGTGCCATATTTTAAGAAACGATAATAATAATGTGTTGTTCTCTGGCACACGTCATAAGGACATATATATCCTAGATATTCCAAATTCACATGAACAATGTCTCATTGCCAACACAAGTGAACAACACTTATGGCATCGACGTTTTGGTCATGCGAATTTTGGAACACTTTTCATACTATCCAAGCTAAATTCTATAAAAGGATTCCATAAGCTTGCCTTTCAAAAGAAAAGCTTTTGTAACTCGTGTCAACGAGACAAACTTCCAAAATCGTCATTCAAACCTAAGAAAAGCATATCCTCTAAATGGCCTCTAGAACTTTTACATCTAGATCTTTTTGGGCCAACAAGAGTTGCTTCATTAGGGAATGCTCGATATGGACTTGTCATCATTGATAACTTTTCTAGATTTACTTGGGTATTTACTTTAATTAATAAAAATGATGCTTTTGAAAACTTCACAGTATTTGTTAAGAAAGTACAAAATCTCATTGAAACCACCATTGTCACTATTCGTAGTGATCATGGAGGGGAATTTAAGAACGAGCCTTTCTCAAATTTCTGTGATGAAGTTGGTATTACTCACACCTTTTCTTTCCCTCGCGCACCCCCTCAAAATGGTGTTGTTGAGAGAAAGAATATGACGCTAATGGAATGTGCTCGCACTATACTTGATGATAGCCAACTTGGCCATCAATTTTGGGCAGAAACGGTACATACCGCTTGCTATGTGTTTAATAGGATTATCTTGAGGCCCGGCACCAAACAAACTTGTTATGAATTGTTGTTTGGTAGGTTGACTCAAGTCAAACATTTTTAGAGTTTTTGGTGCAAAATGTTTTATCAAGAACACGTATGGCAGTTTGGACAAATTTGATCCAAGATCCGATGAGGGGATATTTGTTGGATATTCCTCCCGTAGCAAAGCCTACCGGATATACAACAAAAGAACCTCAACGATCGAGGAATCTCTTCATGTTTCATTTAATGAAAATTTTGTCCCTCCTAGAATTATCGATGACGGTGATTCTATGGAAGTAGTGAGTGACTCTATTGGTAAATCTGATCCTATTGATTCTGTTGATACTAACCCTACTAATGATTCTTTTGAGAATGTTCCTAGTGACCAGGGTGTTCCCAGATGGCTTCAAACAATTCGTGACCATCTCCATGAGCAAGTCATTGGCAACATACAAGATGGTGTCAAAACAAGATTCAAGTCAACTTCTTCGCTCACTGTGTCTTTGTCTCTTCAGTGGAGCCAAAGAATATCAACGAGGCGTGCGAAGATAGTTCTTAGATCCTAGCCATGGTAGAGGAACTCATTCAGTTTGAGAGGAATGAGGTCTGGAAGCTAGTTCCATTGCCTTCGAAAAACCACAACGTTATATGAACGAAGTGGATTTTCAAGAACAAGACAGACGAGAACCAAAACGTCATTCGGAACAAAGCTCGGTTAGTTGCTCAAGGCTACAGGCAAGATGAAGGTATAGATTTCGAGGAATCTTTTGCACCTGTAACTAGATTAGAATCTATTAGGTTGTTATTGTCATTTGCATGCCATAAAGATTTCAAACTTTTTCAAATGGACGTAAAAAGTGCGTTTTTAAACGGAGATGTCGTTGAGGAAGTTTATGTTTCTCAACTTCCGGGTTTTATAAATGAAAAATTTCCAAATCACGTTTTCAAACTTAAGAAAGCACTTTATGGTTTGAGACAAGCTCCTAGAGCTTGGTATGACCGTCTAAAGAACTTTCTTTTGGATTTGGGTTTCAAAATGGGTGAGGTTGATTCAACACTTTTTGTTAAGTATGCAAATCATGACATTATTTTAGTTCAAATTTACGTAAATGATATCATTTTCAGTGCTACTAACTTCACTCTTTGCGAAGAGTTTTCTAATGTTATGAAGGACCAATTTGAGATAGCCACATGGGTGAGCTCAAATATTTCTTAGGACTCCAAATCCGCCAAATGAACGATGGAATCTTCTTCCACCAAACCAAGTACACGGTGGAGCTGCTAAAGCGATTTGGAATGGAGAATGCTTCTAGCAAGAAGACTCTAATGAGCACCACAACACACCTGGATAAAGATACGGGTGGCAAAGATGTAGACATTCGTCTATATCGAGGTATGATAGGTAGTTTATTATATCTTACTGCTAGTAGGCCAGATATAATGTTTGCAGTATGTGTCTGTGCTAGGTATCAATCACAACCTAAGGAATCACACTTAATAGCGGTTAAACGTATTTTCCGTTATTTAAGTCACACACTCGACTATGGATTATTCTATCCAAAGTCTAGTACATATGAGTTAATCTCATATAGTGATGCAGATTATGATGGATGCAAATCCGGCAGGAAAAGTACTAGTGGCAATTGCCATTTTATAGGAAATTCTCTTGTCTCTTGGTTTTCCAAGAAGCAGAATTCTGTATCACTTTCAACCACCGAGGCAGAATATATTGCCGCCGATGCTGCATGTGCACAGGTTCTTTGGATGACACACACACTTAAAGACTTCGGTATAAACTGTGATACTTGCCCTATCATGGCGGACAACCTAAGTGCAATATGTCTATCTAAGAATCTGGTACACCACTCCCGTACTAAACATATAGATGTCCCTCACCATTTCCTAGATGATCATGTAGCTAAAAAGGACATCATTTTAGTGTACGTTGAAACCCAGAAGCAAATCACCGATATTTTCACGAAACCACTCAAGGATGATACCTTTGTGCGGTTACGTCGAGAATTGAGGATTATGGGTGATTCCGAGATTTAGGACTCATCCTTTATATGTGATCTTGCTTCATATGTTAATCATTACTCCTGTTGTATTTGCTATGATTTTCTCATTTTAATGCTGGAGTTATCCTTGGTTTTAAGATTTGCACGACGAATTTATGATTTTCTGGCTTTATGGGGTAGGATAAGTATATATGAGAGTGTTTTGTTGGTTTGTCCAAGTGGTCTTTGGAGAGAACTCAGAATTTCTAATTCTCAATTTTTTTGACTCTATTAGTCGGTCCCAGTTCATCTCCTGACCGACTAGTTCATTTCTAGTCGGTTAGACATTGAACTCAGACCGACTAGTTCATGCCCTCTTTCTTGACCTACTTGCTGTTTACCATTTAGTCGGTCCAAGTTCACTTACCGACCGACTAGAACTAGTTTTAATCGATCAACTCTTGAACTCAGACCGACTAACTGGGCAAGGGAATTTTGGTCTTTGGCCCTACTTAAATCGATTAGCCTCCCTCCGCACCGATTAGAAAAATCATTCTAATCAGTGCGCCCTCTCTCCTAAAACCCCAAACCGTCAAGCCGCTCATCCTCATCCACCGTCCATCGCCTTCTCCGGCCGCAACGAGTCGCCGCCAGTCTCCTCGCTTCCTCCAGAGTCGATCTCCCCCTTCCTAGGGTATCTCCTCTTGCTTTCTCTCCGTATTTTGGGTTCGATTTTGCCTGATTTCCTTCAATTTTGTGCAATTTTGTGATGTCTCGATTCAAGCTCATGGCGAGAACTCGTATCCCAATCCGTCCTACCACTCCCTCTCCCATGACCGTCGACCCTCCCACCAACCCTGATCCACCCAAACGCCGCACCAAAACTTCTCGTCCGACCCCCTCGTCGCCTACTTCTCCATCATTTTCTTCGCCTCCACTCAAAAAGAAGAGGGCTGCCGCTTCCAAGCCCAAACCCTCATCTAAACCCAAGCCCCAGCCCAAGTTCAAGAAGATTTTGACTCCTGGACCTTTCCGTGCTCCCACTCCAACCTCTGACTTCGACGGTGATTATATCCCGAAGACTGAGGTTGTCGAGAAGGAACCATCCCCTCCTCCTCGCACTACCTCACATCAGTCAAAGGGGAAGGATCACATGCCTTCTGGTGGGGTGGACATCTCTCTATGTCGCAATGACCCGTTGTGTCTAGCCGCCTACAACCGTATCGAGCATTGCCCTTTGATTCTGGAGCACTATGTCCAATTTACAGATTTTTCTCAGCTGGCTGATCTCCTATCCTATAGCGATCTCCTTGAATATCTTCGCCATGAACGCAAAGCGAATCCTCATCCTTACCCTCGGCTCGTTAAACTCTTTTATGCCAATCGAGTTTGGGGTGAGTATGATGACAAGCACTGTATCGAGACCACTGTTTTGGGGACACCCATTGTCCTCACGGTAGAGATCTTAGGACAGATACTTGGGGTCTCCTCCTCTGGCCTGCTCCCTTCAGATATCTCCATGGATAATATCCACGATCTTGATCAGTCCCTCCTGACCGACATGTTCCACGTTATTCCTCCCGCCATGATTGGCGTTACATCTAAATCTTTCAAACCGAATGCGTGGGTCCTGAATTTGATTCTGAAGTCGTGTCTCCTCCTGAAGTATGGCTCCTCCAGCTTGCCATCCCAACCCTTCCTGAAGCTCATCTATGCCCTTTTTGATGGAAGCGAAATAATTGGGCTCACATCATCTTGGACAAGATGGAATCAGTTGAGTGCATCAGGAAGTCGACCAAGGCCACTCAAATTCCTTATCCGTGTCTCCTGACTTTGGTCTTTCGTCACTTCAGAGTTCCTCTCCCTCCTGATGATCAACGTCCATTGGGTCCTCCCTTGAACGCGACCGCGGTCAAGAAGTCTCTTGCGGCCTTGCGTCACGTTCAGCGGACCACCCCGTCAGTTCCTCCTCTGTCGTCTCGCACTTCCTCCTCTACTTCCATGAGCCTTCAGGAGGCTCGTCTTTTGCAATGTGAGGCGATGCTCGTGAGTATCTGTGAGCATTTGGGCGTTGAGATCCCTCCGTCAGTCTCTGATGAGGAGGCTATGGATGCTGCTGAGGATGAGGAGCATGATGGTGCTTCTCCTGCTCATGCCCCCGAGGGTACTTCTGTTGGTGCTTCTTCTGCTCGTGCTCCCGAGAGCACTCCTACTGTCACCATTCCTTCGGTGGATACTTCTGTCGCTCCAGAGACCACCACTCCGTCTGCACAGCCTGCTGCTGGTGCCGATCCTGCATCCGCCTCCTGAGCCTTCGTTGGAGGACCCTCCACTGAGCATTTGATTGCTATATCTAGTTGTGAGAGAGTGGGGTTAGGATAGATGGGTGGGTGTTTTGTTTGTTTTGTGATACTTTTTGATGTATGTTGGATTGTTGTATGCTGTGCACCATATACTGATGTATGCTGATGATCGATTTTTTTTGTAGTCGGGATGTATCATTTTTGATGTATCTATCTATATATCCATCCTGTTGCAGTTCTTCTCTATGTGCACATTGTACTTCGTCTTTGTGATACTTTGAATATATAGCTTTGTTTGTCTGAAAACATGAATTGTTTTCAATGCACTCAATTAGCTAAAAATGTTGCTATTGGAGAGTACGTTCCTTTCATCAATACGTGAATTTGATTTTGTTTTTGATGATTTCACTTTTCGACTATGGTCTCGTTGGCACACTTTGATTTTGTTTTCGATGTTTTTCTTGGTGCCATTTGGGCCGTCGTCGTTCTCTTCCACTCTCTTGTTTAGAATTTTTTTAGCCATGGTTGTTGTTGTTGGCTTCCTCCCGCTCTTTTTGGATAATGCCAAAGGGGGAGAGAATTAATAATGAATATGTGCTAAATGATAATTTAACCAATTACCGTGAATCTAATTTCATATGTTAGATTCAGGGGGAGTGAAGATATAAAAATGGATTCCGATCCCATATTTCAATAATTGGATCATGTTTTTATACTTCTCTTTTCTGCTTGATGTTTATGTGTATTATTTAATATGGAACTAACGAGTCATCAATGCAGGGGGAGTAAGTAAATTTCATTTAACTCATTATTATTGTTTTATATTTATGTTGGTTTGTCATCACCAAAAAGGGGGAGAATGTTGAGTATTGATTCCCCTGATTTGGTTTTGATGATGAACAAACATAAATATTGGGTACTAATTATCTTTGAGCGCAGTTATGAAGATCGTCGCCAAATTACTGTGTAGACCTCAAGCAACGTCCTAAGACTTCTTCAGAGTGCGTGAACGATGTGCCTGAAGCTTCATTGAAGCTCAAGGAGCATTATTGAAGTCGAGGGATTCAGAATCTCCATATTGAAGCTTTGGAAGACGGTGTGTATTGTTTATTTTCATTGTCTTCTAGAATGTTAAGCCTTGAGTATTACTTGCCTTCAATATCCTCTTATATATCGTATCTTATCTTTAGGATTGTCTTAGAAGCCATTAGGAAGTTTTCCATAGCTTATCGTTTCTTATTTTGACTTTCTGTGCATCTTAGTTGGTTCAAGTAGAAGGACCAACCGACTAGATGTCAATCTATTGAACTGAATCACGGTCAAGATCTTCAGCCTAGCTATTTTCACACTGCTCATCGTTGCTAGGGTTTCGTGCTAAATCTATCTCAAAATCCTCTCTTGCCCTAAATCTGTAAGTATTTCTCAAGGCATAGGATTTTGTGGTAAGTGTTTTATATTTCATCATATTTGATATTTGAGTTTATCTCTCGGTTTGTGAGAGAAGATCATGATCCCGGTTTGTGGGGGTCACGTTTCGATTGCTGTATGATTTGATCTTGTAATAGTTTCTACAAGAAGTTCTTTAGTGGAACCTTGAGATAGTGGATTCTAACTCAAGTAGCCGGAGGGGATCCAGGTGTCTGGGATGTAGGATCATCGGGAACAAGTCGGGGAGACTTGGGTGGATCCGAACCCATTACTTCGCTTGTTTGCGTTGCTATTGTTCTTGTTATTATTCTTATTCCGCATAGTTGTTTGTGTTTGCTTAATAATTAGGAATTAGACTGTTAATTATTTTAAAGTACTATTCACCCCCCTCTAGTACTTGTGCAGTAGCTACCAAGGAATTACAGTTCCTACTGGGTCACGCGTTGACGTGTCCCATCCCGTGATTTTCAGGTGTGAGACCCGAGCAGTCTTCGGGTGTCCCGGAGTCAGAGACCGGCGCCAGTACAGCTGAGGTGGAGCCTACGGGCGACCTCGTTCAGTTAGACTTTCTCGGTTTAGACTAGCGGGTGTGTTGTACCGGGTGGACTTTTGTACTTTTGAGATGGGGGTTTCTACTTTCTGTTGTACCCGCTTTTTGTACCCCCCTTTTGTATAGCTGATGTATGTATGTATATGAACTTATGAAATGTGATGTAATGTAAGTTCTGTGTTGATGTATGTACTTTTCAGTACTGTGTTTTATTTTCTGTTGGAGCACTTTTCTTTTTCTCTGTGTACTATTCCAGTGTTATTGCAGTGGCCTGCTCATTATTTTATATTAAACCACAAAAAAATAAAATGCCTAGTAGTATTTAGATAAGAGGGCTCGAAGCCTGAGTCTGAATACTACGGCGGCCTCGTCAGCTACGCTCCCCGTACTTCGGTGAGCGGGGCATGACAGCCTTACGGTCGATCTGAGTGATTGGCCTGCTGGGGGTGTTGCCCCCAGCCTTACGGTCGATCGAGAGATCGGCCTGCTAGGGGAGTTTCCCCAGCCTTGCAGCCGAGCTCAGTGATTGGTCTGATGGGGGAGTTTCCCTCAGCCTTACGGTCGATCGATGGATCGGCCTGTTGGGGGCGTTGCCCCCAGCCTTACGGTCGATCGAGGGATCGGTCTGCCGAAGGAGTTGCTCCCAGCCTTGTGTTCGATCTGAGTGATCGGTCTGCTGGGGAAGTTGCCCACAGTCTTACGATCGATCGAAGGATCGGCCTACTAGGGGAGTTACCTCCAGCCTTACTGTTGATCGAGTGATCAGCCTGCTGGGGGAGTTTCCCCCAGCCTTACGACCGATATGAGTGGTCGGCCCACTGGGGGGGGTTGTCCCCAGCCTTATGGTCGATCGAGTGATCAGGCCGCTGGGGGAGTTGCCCCCAGCCTTACGGCAGCTTCAGGAGGTTCGGCACAGCGGAGGGTTGAGTCAGATCTCGAGAGACATGTAGTTGTTGGTGTGAACTCGCACTTCATTCTTGAAAATAAAAACTGAGGATACATTTGGAAAGAAATACAGAAAAACATGAAAGATAACGACGGGCGTGCAAAGCTTGCCCAGGGGGGCTGCGGTTAATTGGCCTGTCTCCTCACTCGATTACGCATAGGAGGGTATGGACGACGTTCACCTTCTTCCCCTTGTCCATTTGCCTTGATGTGCCCTCCTCAGAGGTCGCCTTTGAGGCATCGACAAAATTTTTCAGGTGTCCTCGGCTGTCAGTTGGTCGATGTCCTTCTTCAGGTGCCAGCAGTCGACGGTATCGTGGCTGTTGTCCTTGTGGTACCTCCAGTATTTTTCCTCGTCCCTTTGGACGTCCTTCATCTTTAAGGCGGCTTGTTGATGTGTCCCTCCTTCTGAGCCTGTGTCAGGACGACGTCCTGAGTCGCGTTTATCTTGGTGGGTGGCGCTTCCCCTCTGCGCTTCTTCCCCCTTGTCTTTTTCTCTTGCCTGTGATCCTCCGGCTCGCGATGCTCGCTTTTGTCACGCTTGGAGTTCCGCTTGGTCCCCGCCGGTGGACCCCCTTCTTCCACTGCCAGGCCTCTGCGGTCGGCATGAACCGTTCTGCCTGAGTTATGACCATGGCAAGGTCCTTCGGGGGGGTCGTTGTGTAGGTTCTTCTTTAGGCCCCTATGTCGGAGCCTCTTCTTTAGGACCGTTGTTATGACCAATTCGGGGCAGCTCTCGATGTTCATCTTCTAGGTGTTGAAGCACTTCATGTAGGCCTTCAGAGTCTCGCCCGGCCTCTATATCACGTTAAACAGGGGGTCCGAGACCGGCTTCCTCTGCCGTCCGGCCATAAATTGTTGCAGAACATCTGGGATAGGTCTCTTGGAAGTTGTTGATGGACTGGTCAGGGAGGTTGTTGTACCTGTCCCGGGCAGACTTCTTGATAGTGTTGTAGAAGCCGTGGCAGAGCAGAGTGTCGTCAGCCCCAAGGACCCTCATGATCCATGTTTAATCCAGGACGTGTTCCTCGGGGTCCCCCGAGCTGTCATACTTCTTTAAGGCTGGCACTTTGAACCTGGAGGACACCCGCGTTTCGGTGATGCTTATTGCTAATGGTCAGTGGTCGATCGCCAGAGGTCCCAGTTTAGCCTGGTCGGCTGGTGCCTCGCCCTGGCACTCGGGTTGTCTAGGTAGGTCGGTGGAGATGCGGGGAGGATTCCCTCGGTGGCCATCTCGGCTGGAGATAGGCGTAGGTTGTCGGGTGCGCTCTCGACGGGATCGTTCCTTGTGGCTTATCGGCTTCTTTCGACGTGAGCTCCCGATTCGTCACCAGTGCCCTAAGGTGGCCATGCGGCTGGACGACTGACGCCCAGCTGAGCGGGACCGTTTGGACGAAGCCGCTGTCGACTCGCCCCCGTCCACCCGGTCCCCCATCATCCCCACGTTCGAAGGGAAGTAGGGGTCGGTGAACGCTCCCGGTTCTGGCCTCCACCCTCACGGTCGGTGACTACGGCTGAGCGTAGTGGGGGCGTTGTCCTGAGTGGTCAGTGAACCCCACCTGGTTTCCAGTGAAGGGGTGTTGCAGCCCTGGAGTTACTGGACGGCCGTTGCCAGAGTTTGGGAGTTAGCCTTCATCTCCTGAGTGAGATGGTCGAGTAGTTCGTGGGTTACCGAGCGTGAGTCGTCGGTTCCCTCTGTGGAACGGCTATGCCCCGTTCCGTTCAGAACGTAGCCACCGTTCTCGAGGATGGTTGGCAGGCGAGTGGATCCGTTACTGTGTTGCTCCATGTTGCTTGTAGTGGATGACGTGGGCGAAGATTTTGTTCCCATAGACGACGCCAGATGTTTCAGGGTGTTTTCTCACCACAGTTTGGTAGTCTCGAGGGTCGGAGGTCGACGTGGTCGCGTGAGACACGTGCGTCCTCTGAGATCGGGTAGCGGCGTGTTTGCTCGGTCGGGAATGCGCGGATCCGTGAGTCGGTATCCTGAAGGGTAGCTTCGGGGGAACGACGGCGTCCTCAAGTGGAGAGTCGAACGAGCTCGGGATCGAGGCCGTTCGGCTCTGGTGGATGAAGCGCCGAAGGGTAGCCTCGGCGGGGTGAAGTCTCCTTGACCTGCACGGATGAGAGAGCTCGTCAGGGGGGGGGGGGGGGGGGGGGTCAGACCTTGGTTCCGAGCAAGTCCCCTCCGTTGCCTAAGTCAGATATGATCTGAATGATGCCCGGTGAGATCGAGTACTGTTCACGGAGAGACCGACACACGAATCCTCTGGCCGGGCTGTGGATGAGAATTATGAGGTGGAAGACAATGTCGTAGGAGGAAGAATACTTGAGTGTAGAGTATTCAGAATTCGGTCCCTTCGTCTTTCGATCTTCGGGTCTTTTGTAGGGGCTAAACCGCCCACGTCCCACTCATCCTCCCCATATCTCGCCCCAAGTACCCGCCGCTTTGATCGTCACTTGATGGGTCATCAAGGTGGGCGTAATGTGGCTCTTGAATGGTAATGAAGGTGAGCGTAATTCGGGGGAGCGGTTACCTCAACCTACAAGGATCAGCGGTTCCCTCCACGTCTGTCTGGGGCTGCCATGGCTCGAGGCCTTCGGGGGCGTTCAGGTCGGTGCCTAACCCCGTCCTGGCCCATGGGCTCTAATTGTGGGCTCGGCATGTTCCGTCTTAACCCGCTTTGGGAGGGTCGTATCACCATTAAACTTTCAGCAAAATTGTTTTGGTGTGGGCCCTTGAAAAGCCCACAGATTAAGCTCAAAATCCACGTCTCAAATTGGATTTTTTAATTTAAAAAAATCATCATCATCTCAAATCAAAATCCTCTTTCTTGCCCGTATCCCGAACCAAATCTTCAATAAATCCCCAACGACCCCCCCTTTTCACCCAAACCCGCCAAAGGAACAAACAAAAATTGACAGCCACCACCCGCAACCCCCTCGAGACCCGGACCCATTAAGGATCCTGGCTTCGCTCACTGTCCTTTGCCTTTTTATTTAAAACGAAGATAAATAATTAATTAAACATTTAAACAGAAATTGTGTGTTGTGCAGAGGTCTCTGCCCCGGTCCCCTTTCCCCTCCCGACACCCACTGTGGGTCAAACCCCTCTGCCCATTCCCCTTTCTTTTTTCTAATAATTTCCCTGCCCTTTTAATTGCATTGCACATTTCTTTGAAAGTGACCTTACCCTTTATTACATTAAAAACCCCAAAAAATTAATCCAAACCTTCACAGTCCCAGATATTATCACATGGTAAAAATCTCTCATCACATTCTCGTTCTTATTAGTTTTTTCCCTCTTTAGTAACTTACTTCATTTTTTAGAAAAATGAGGGTTATACAGTCCTCATCGCTTTATATGAAGGAGAATGTGTTCCATCATCATCGTAATTGAAAAAAAAAATATTACATATCTAGTAAAAACTTACAAGTAATGGCATTACAATATTGAATTTGATAGTTTACAAGGTATAATTTGCTCAGGTCTCATACTCTCAGGCGGCCACCAACTATATATACATACTCATTTCATCTCGGGCTCTCACACACCCCCCTCTCTCTCTCTCATTATTGTTTACTATGGAGCTTGATGAGCATGGATTCTTAGAAGAGCTGGTGGCTTTGAGATCAAGAGAAACATGGGAGTCTATCTTCCCATTTTTCTCTCCCGAATCCAGCAGCTGCTGCAGCCAGCTGCAGGAGTACTATCTCAACCTGAATCTGCATGCAGACAGTAACATTAATGACCCCAGCTGCTTCGAGGCGGCGCCTCCCAGCATCTTTGCTCCCCCCGAGCCGGCCCTTGATTGCCTCATGGTCGACGAGGTATACTGGCCTCCGTCGGCGTCGGCGCCGGCCCAGGCCCGCTCTTCCTCCCCCGCACAGTCATCGGGCCTCGAATACGGGAAGAAAGCACACGAGCCATGCAGCGAGACCAGAAAGAGCAAGAAGAAGGCCGGAGACGTGCCGTCCAAGAATCTGATGGCCGAGAGGCGGAGGAGGAAGCGCCTTAACGACCGCCTCTCAATGCTCAGATCTGTTGTGCCGAAGATCAGCAAGGTGACTGCCACTGTCTCTCGCTCTTTTTTTTTCAAACTTTGGGGAGTAATATTTAATTAACGATGTGAGAAATCGATGCAGATGGACAGGACTTCGATACTGGGAGACACCATTGATTACATGAAGGAGCTCTTGGATAGGATCAAGAGGCTTCAAGAAGAGATTGATGAAGTGGGCAGTGCTTCAGATCATGATCAAGCTCACAACCTGTTGGGTATCACCAAAGACTCGAGCCCTACTGAGTCCCTGGCCAGAAACTCACCAAAGGTACTTCTGCGACTGATTTTTTGTAATGGCCCATGAATGTCAGTATGATGATGCATGCTCTGAATTTGATTAGTTCGATGTGGAGAGGAGAGGGGGAGGCACAAAGATAGAGGTCTGCTGCGCCACGAGGCCGGGGCTTCTGCTCTCCACGATCAGCACACTGGAGGCTGTTGGGCTTGAGATTCAGCAGTGCGTTGCGAGTTGTTTCAATGATTTTGGGATGCAGGCTTCTTGTTCTGAGGTAAAAGATATGATCAGTTCATTTTGTAATCATTTCATTTTATTAAAAAAAATGGGAAAAAAATTAAGACATTTGATATAGGAATTGGAGCTGAGGGCGGCGATTAGCCCGGAGGAGATAAAGCAGGCGCTGTTCAGGAACGCAGGCTATGGGGGGAGATGCTTGTGAGACTCGTGAGGGTGGAGATTGCAGTAGAGATTCTTGATTTGAGGGATGCTCAGTCTCAGTCAGTCGGTTCACTGTTGATCGATTGACGAGCATTTCTTGCTAGTAATAATAATAACTTTTGTTTGATATTGCTTGCCCATAGCTACTTGATTAACTAGCTCTTCTCCCCAATTAACTTCTTACTTCATCTCACTGAGATATTTGCTTTTTTATATAGCCAAATGAGGTGTCCATTTTAAATATGAGAAGTACGAGGATCATCTCGGCAAGGAGAAAATTCCATGTATGCTTGATCAAAAAGTTTCCTCTTCAATATTTTCCCTGATTAATGTTTCTTTTCTTTTTCCTCTTCTTTTTGTCCTCAGCATTTTAGACCCCATTTTCCTAGAGAAGTCTAGGTATCGTGGATGGATATCCCAAAAGCTTCTATGCACTAGCCATAACATGTAAACAAATGTCACGTGGCATTCAAAATATTCTCACAGAAAAAATTTCAAACCATTCGAATTCTTCTACAGAAGTTTGCAACTTTTTCAAAATACCTCAAAAAATATTTGTGGCCACCTTCAAAATTTTGCTCCCAACAAAATTTTTAAACCACATTCAAGCTTAAATTTACATCACAAACTCTTGTCCTACACATTGATTCCTTAATATTCAATCACAGACATCTTTCTACACACCTTTTTGTCCTACTCAGCAAACTCATTCAAAGACATCCATCAATTGCATAATAGCTGTTTTAACGGTGGTAATACAAACAGATTGACCATTCACCAATAAGTGACCATGATGTACATTTGGTTTCCTATAAAGGATAGAAATAAGATTGTGTTCTTCTGGGTAACAAGTAGTAATATTGTTGGAGTGAACTGAGTGTTTTTAATATTAGGCATGTGCTATATACATTTCCGAAAAAAGTGAATGTATATTAATTTCAGTACAAAATATGCTTAAAATGGAAAGAATAGATGTGGATGAGACTTGTGATGTGACAAATTTGCCATATTGAGCAAAAAAAAAGGTGAAGACTATTTACACCCCTACACATAGGGGTGTGAGTGATGATTACATGCCAAAAAAACAAAATAATCACACTTCATTAGTCATTCCTCAATCTCTCTCTCTTACATTTTCCATTTTTGGCTTGTTATCATTACATACACCCCTAAGCATAGGGGTGTATGTAGCAATTCTCAAAAAAAATATACACATCGTTCGTTACGGTGTATATAGCACCGTCCTAATCTTATTGGACAACACGATTTCGGCAAGGAACATGTAGGCCCAATATGGTACATGCTGCAGTGAAACGGCAACGTGGTTTCGCAGTGAGGCTCGGGAATGGCAGCATGATCCTTATGACTTGACAGCAGTTTGGCCATTGATGTGGCCACTTGATTGCCTGCCGTGTGTGCTCTCTTCATGTATACAGTTTGCAACATGGCTCAACATATGAATCACATCTGCAGTTGTTGCCCATGATGATTGCCAGTGCACAGTGTGATTTGAAATGGAATAGCTCCTCGTTTGGAAATGTTTTAAGTCATTCTGTAAATTCCCGTGTGAGGATAGTGTCTGCAGTTCTACTGCCTAAGGATCAAGATGTTCATCATCTTTGGTTGTTCATAATAAGGTTAAGGTGTTGATACTTTGCTTGAAAAAGAAAGATAACATATTGGCCAGGAGGATGGGTTGATGTGCATTTTCTTCTATATATTTTTTTTCTAATTTAGGATATGTTGTAGTAACTATCTGTGTTCCATGGTTAAATTTGAACTAATAATTTTTAATCTAAGAAACTATAGGAAACTACCGTGCAAATTAGCAAAAACTATTTCAGCTCTATTGGTGTAGGAAGTATTAATATCTCTTTTCAGGCATAGTTTGTGTTAATTATTTGACTAGGATTTATTAGTTTTACTATGTGGCACAAACAAGATGGATAGTTTTTACAATTTACTCTTTTTCTTATAAGGTCAAAGTGACATTAAGTGACGAATGTGACTAGGGGTCGCAAACTGGTCGGGTATGGTTCACGTCAAGTTTGACCCGATCGGTTTAAGAGCCTGCTCAAACACGATCAGATTTCATCTGGGCTGAGAAACCAAAACGTGAACCTAACACGGTTCAAATCCAATCCACCTTAACTAGACAAGGATTTCCATTACTGTTTTCAACTCATAATCGTTGTTGTCACTGCCCCCTCACCGTCCCATCTCCTCATCGCCACCTCTATCGTCGTCACTGATGTCCTTCATTTCCCCCAATGCTGCCAACAGCTGACCTCCTCGCACTCTCTCTCGTCGTCCCGTCACCAATGCATGTGGATCATCACAGTTGCTTGTCGTCACTGTTATCCTCATCATTGTCGATCATTGCCACCCATATCACCTTATTGCTGCCCTCAATGTCCATTTCTCTTGTTGCCCAGTCACCGGCAACTACGACTCGTCATCATCCCTCGTCCTGTCGCTCGTCATCACACTGTCGCCTTGCTGTCACCATCCCCCTCCTTCCTTATACTCGGTTGTTGGCTCTAAGATGGCTCATGTTTGGGTACTAAACCCATACTTGACCCAGATTTAGTTCGATCAACCTGAATATGACCCAAACTCGTTTTGATCCCCCACACAAACCTAGAAATTTTGGTTGTCCAGGTTGGGTTAGATGAGCCAAACCCCATTTGCCACTCCTACAAGAATCCATTTCACTTAATTCGATTTTATTAATTAATTAAAGTCGGTAGCGAGGTTTCATCACTCAATCCACTCATCATCATTTCCAACACACTTTAACATGGCCATTAATGTTTAATTAGTGAATCTTTTCATTAGGACATATAATAATCACCAACTAATTCCCATGAAATGAAAAACTCATTAACTAACAATTATCCATATATCTCAATTAGGGTATAAGCCCACAAAAGATCATATCATTGGTTAATTTAACCCACTCTTATCACAAAGTAGTTAATTAATTCTTAGTTTTAACATCATCTTTTAAAATCAAAACAAAAGTAAATTTCAAATTTTTATGCCATTAGCCTTTATATAGATCTCCTCTTTCATTGTCAAACACCAAGATCTCATGGTTTACCAACATAATTAAATGTGTAACTAAAAATCAAGTCCTTTACATGCTAGGAACATGAATGAACTATGATTTGGATGCTTAAAGAGGTAATCAAACACCTAGATATTTTTAAAGATTTGCATCACAAATTTTCTTGCGTAAAAACTCAGTTTTCATGAAACACTAAAACATGATTCTATTTTTTGAAGTAGATAATGTTAACCTTTAAAAGAGGGAGCAAATGCTATTTGACTCTCGCTTCAATTGTAACAAATTCAACCATAGAACTTTTTGTAACGAGTTAATTAAGGGTCAATAAAGTCACCTATATTTTGGGGTTTAGAGTTTTAGAATGTGTACGTGAACGTAGAAATTTTTTTTCAAAAAACAACAAGTAATTAGGGTTTTTATGCTGCCAATGCCAGAATTTTCGCGTGCTGACAACATATATGCAATTTACTCTTATAATTATGGTATTCATTCTTTTGCATTTGATTATATTATGCTTCCAATACATTTGGCTTTTATTGGACACTTAATGTTTATATTTGATTGGATCGTGGCTTAACAAATTATCTTAGTGATTTACATTTTACAATGCCAATTTATGTCTCAATTTAATCATACGTTACATATCTTGATGATGCCTAAGGGGAAGAGATGATTATGAATAACTTTGATGAGAAGAATATATGCAAGAGACCAATAAGCTCAAAAAGTAACAAAATTTTTATTTATGTTATGCATATAGGTAGGGAAGCTTATGTTGATATATATATGTGCGTGTTATTTTCATCAAACTATATTTATTTATGTTTATTTCTGTTAGAATTGTGTTGTCATCGTCAATGGAGAGACTATGAACCATGGTGTCTTATACAATGAGATAATTTAAAACTTAATTCTAAGGATCACTTTATGTTCGTTTAGTAGCCGAACATTATGTATACAATACATGATTGTATATAGAGACACCAATGTTAAATATTAACCAAAAAGTACCCAAAAGCTTATCACAGTGAAATTCAAATTGGAGCACGCATTAGATACGATTGGAGTTTAAGTTCAAGAGTTGGGAACATATGAAAAGTAAGGTAATTGAATCATGTATGATACAATTAGCAAATTAATATATTTTAGTATCATTATGAAGCTTTTTGCCACTTAGGAAAATTCCTTATGTGTTTAAAAGATTGATCAAATAATCAAATAATCAAAACACTGAAATTTAGAAGCTAAATCACTATTTCCACCACTAAACCATTACATTTGACATTGAGTCTAACAGTAACATCAGTGGTGAGGACGAACTTCAACCGTCGACTTTTTTTAACTAGTCATAGTTATAATCTCACTAATGTTGATGCTCAAGTATTTTTACACATCAGCTGTACCACATGTGCCATCGATTGTGAAGATAGCGCTCGATCACTGATTTTTTTACTCACTAGTAGTTGTTGTAGTCTCGCCAATGGCATTGTTTAGTGATTTTTCACTAATGAAGATGTAATTCGGTACGTAGTGATTAATCAATTAAACATAATGATTAAGTATAAAAATCAAGCAACGACAAGCAAAACTTGGTAACGCATTTCGGTGCACACACCTACATCTGTGGGGCCATGTCCAGAAAGATCAGATTACTCCACTATAATAAATATGAATACAATCACTAATATCGGATTTCTATTAGGAGAAACAAACTCCAGCTCAATACAAACAATGTTGGGTGGTCTTTACCAAACCCATGGAGGAATCTATGCAAGCTCCACTTGCATGCAAGATCCACTTACACAACTAACTCGAATCAACTCCCTGGATTCCTACCTCGTAGCCGTCAGCCTCCCTCCCGGAGATTAGCAATCATAATCTCCCCGAAAGCGATTGAAACCCTAGCCGCAATCTGCACGACTTTTATGTCCGATCCCCCTCAATCTCGGAGCAGTTAAGGTAGGTCGCTCAATAGAATCACATGTAGATTGGAAACCCGCAAATCTGGGAATCACTTAGGGCACGTGAACCCATCCAAATCAGAAAACGTTAGAAATTTGCGGAAAATTTCCTTCAATCAAATCTTCAGGAAATCTTATACAAAAGGTATATAACAGAAACGTTATAGGAAAACTAAATAAGAGTATAAGATCTGTGGTTGTTGCAAATCAAAGATCTGATCCCATTACAAGCATCTCAGCAATCTGAACTTCTCGACAATAAATTAGACATCATGCTGTAACTTATGTTGCAACATAACTTACAACATGACTATCAACAAGAATATTTAAGGGAACTCTCTCTTCAAGAAAACCAAGATCCTAGAGAATATAAGCTAGTGCCACTAATGACAAGACAACAACACCACGTGTGACCCAACAAACTCCCCCTTTGGCATTTAGTGGCACAATCACCATTAGAGAGTCGTGTAGAAAATGAATATAGAAATTTAGAGGCACATGAGCAATTACCAGACTAGACCAATAGATGGGCTGATTCTCAGAACATACCAGCAGGAAAAAAAACTATGATTATGTAGAATCAGAGAACAGTACTAAGTACATCTGAGACAAGTATAGCAAAAGAACCAGACATATATCTCCACATAAGTTTTTCATCCAACCTTCTTGACAGCACATATCAGCAACAACAAACTCAGCCAGCGCCAATACACAAATAAATTCTCCCCTTTTGTGCCATAAAATCCGAAAGGGTCATCATTTAGAAATACTTCCAGCAACATCATCCAGATTCTCTGAAGAGGGAGAAGGCGGCTTGGACTTCAGAAGTTTAATTATGTCCTCAAATATGATCTTTTGGACCTGAAGAATCCTCATTTGATTGTTCACATCCTTCAAGGCAGCCTCATAGATGGAGATGTCTTCAAGAATCAGAGAGTGTGGTCCAGCATGGCACATATGATCTGATGAAGGGGGGACAATAGTGGGTTGCCTAGCAGGAGAAGTAGGAGATGAAGAAATAGCACCAATTTCAGGTGATGATGAAGGCATAGTGGAAATGTCATCAGTCTTCCCTGAAACAGACCTAACAGTATATCTAATGCTCTCAGAAGGAATAGACAGTTCAGTTGTAGAGGGGAAAATCTTTTGATATTGTAACAGTAGGGTAATAAGACATGGATGAGGCAATGAGGGATAAGCAACAGAGGACTCTGAAGAGATAAGATTGAATCGAAGATGAGTCTTCCCAAGTTGAGAGGCTGTTTAGTGCCAACAGAATATAACAATTTGCATATTTCTTTGGTAACCACAAAAACATTAAAGGTATGTAGCCAATTCCTTGTAGCAAGTCTATACAGCAGAAAATACTTGGCAGTTAAGGAGGAAGAGGGAAATGAGGTGGACTTGGGCCAACACCACCACTTTTCTGCACTGACAACCTTTATGAAGGTGTCATGATCATTACATATGGAGTCCACAAAGGTAGAAAGAGAGGCTGGGCAAGACCACTTTAGAAGCTTGTTAATTACAGAGGGTGAAAAAGAGATAATTTTCCTCCTAATAAAAGAATGAAAGGCCACTCTAGATGAAGCGTCTCCTGTTGCAGCATGAACTTTGGCCCTCTTGGAAGGAGAATGAGAGGTAGATCTCTTCTTTGATGAGGTGCTTGCAAGCATGAGAAGGAGCAGCCAAATCATCCTCAGACTGGACAGGCTGAGATGAAGAAATATGCACATCTGTAGCAGCTGTAGTGCATGTTGCATCTTGTGTTGCAACATCATGTGCAACATCAGAAGAAAAACCAGCAGAAGCAGTAGCATGTGTTGCATTTGGATCAACATAGAAAACATCCTCAACACCAACATGAGGTGATGTTGCAACATTAGATGCAACATCAAGTGCAACATCTGTCTGTGTTGCAATATTGGAAGGGTCACTTGCCCTCAGAGATTGATCAGCCTCAGAGATAGCAGGGACAAGAATATCAGAGGGGATACTAGAATCATCGTCCTCAATTGTGTCCTCCATATTGTTACGACCTCAAGATCGACCCAGACGATCTAGGTCCACTTGTTCAAAACCCGAGTCTTAGCCCGTCGAATCTCCACTATGAAGCCTAGTTCGCCAGTCTCGGGGAAGCTTGCCCAAGTAGAGCGGCAAGCTCGCTGTCCGAATCAGGAGAGTCCTCCAGCAGATCGCACAAGTCTATGCTAGCTCGCCCCAGAGTAGCTCGCGCCCAGAAGCAGCTCACCCTGAAGGAAGGTCGCCCAGATGCCGCTCACCTACCAATTAGCCCAAGGAGGAAGATGACACGCCATGTACACCACTGCCAGTTTCACTACAAAAAAATTCTGACAAAAGCGCACCTAGCCGTTTCGTTGCCTGACCACCTGCCAAAAGCACACCTAGCCGTTTCGTCGCCAGACAGCTTGACAAAAGTGCCACCTAACATTTACGGCTCTGACGGCCTGACAAAAGCGCGCCTGACATGTTCGGCCCTGACGCCAACGGTTGGATCCCTGACATCCTAACACCACCAGCTCAGCAAAAGCAACCAACTCCAGTATCTTATAAATACCCCCACACCTCCAAGCGAGAAAGGGCTGGTTAGTTGAATCTGTAAGAAACTCCTAACACATCTGTTCACATTCAAGGTTGAGTATCTTCCATATATTCGTGCCTTCCACACTAGTCTGCCACGCAAGTGCTGATCTACCTTTAAAATTACCCTTCGTGTCCGACACCTTCTCATTTGTCATAAACTGACTTAAGCATCGGAGGGGCTGCAGGCTGAAAGTCGGCCCAGCCTTTCTTACGAGTTGCTCTTGTTATAGGAAGTTCACCCCAGCCGCCAAGGGATGAGCGACTTGCGGCAACCTTCATTAACTGTCGAACGACCTTCGATATGAAGAAAGCGACCTACCTTGTCTGGTGGGCGACCTTGGGATCTCCCTCTACAAATCTTCATCTGACCGTAGTTAGCCTCGTCATCCCCCCTAAACTTGTAACCATCGTGCCCTTGGTTCCCCACATCAATACAAATTCATTGTTAGCGGATTCTACCCCGCAACACATATGATGGACATCTTCAACAATAGGAGGAACATCATGTTTGTGGCTACAGTCTTGATCATCAACATAGGTAGGAGGATTTGGAGGTTGTTCATCTGCAACAACAGGATCAGAATTTACCTCATCACCAGCATCAACACCAGTACCCTCAGCAGATATGGACATATCAGAATCAGACATCTACAAAACAACGATTTTAGTTAATATTAGAGTAAACTGACGTCGCCGAGTGGTTGTTAAAATAATTTCATCATCATCAACCACTTGGACACTCATCAACTTTCCTCCCAATTTGTCCAATCGAAAAGGACCAAGGTAAACTTCTTTGAAATCCCTATAAGACAGGTCGAATTTCTTTCCAGTCTTCCGGAGATACCTGATGTGTCCATATTTTCCATCTTTTTATAGCATCATTTCATCGCATTCAATGTCATATTCGCATCCAAATCCCTTATTTTCATACATATACGCGCTTCTAATGCCATATTTGAGACTCGTATGGCTTTTTGTACTTGTAATGATTTTGGAGCGATTTTTAGCTAATTTGGGATGCGGACATATCTAGCACGTCCAGGACGTCATAGGAAAGGCTCCGTAGGAGTTCACCGAGGTTTGGAAGCAGGTATGAGGAGCAGAGGAGGAGCGAGCGAGAGAAAGAAGCAACAGCCAAGGCCCAAGCCACTTTCCCAGGCGACTCAACCCGAGCAGCATTCTGCTGCTCGGTCGAGTTGACACGTAGATTCAGCCAGGAGATGAGCACGAGACACTCGATTGAGCAGAGAGGTGACTCGACCCGAGTCAACCCAACTTCGAGCCTCCTCCATCAGACATCTGACTCGACTGAGCAAGACCTACTCGATCCGAGCAGGCAAAACGACAATTTGAGGAGAAGCTCAGATCCACTGACGACTCGATCGAGCAGGCAGGCTACTCGACCGAGTAGCCCGTATCCGTTCCAAGCAGCGCAGCAGCAAAGTCCATGCCAATGTGTCTGCTTGACCGAGTAGCTGCCTACTCAGTCGAGCAGCTGACGCGGCCAGCGATAAGTGGGCCCCAAACTTCCAGATTTTGTGTTTTTGCTTGTAGGGTCCATCCCCTATGTATTTAAGACGTTTTTCCAAAATTTTTCCATACATCGAGTTTTAGATTAAGTTTTAGTTTTAGTTTTAGTTTAATTGAGAGTTTTAGATCTAGCTTTTGGAGATGTTATGCAGACGAAGTAAAGGCGACATTTTTATTGCTTGTTATTGCGTGGAATCTTTGGACCTTAACTTTCTTATTATTTTCTATTGCGCTACTTGCTTTCGATACATAAAAATCTCAACTTTCTTACTTTCTCTATTGCTATTATGAATTCCTATCTAAAAATCGCATTTTTATTTGTTCTATTTGCTATGTCTGAGTAATCTTATCTAGGGCTAATGGGTTAGCCCTAGGATCTTAGGAAAAAGATGTGAAGATAGGATTTTTAGGTTGTGTTGGGAACAAAAGCGTAGTACTCTGGTTGATCCAGCCAAATCCCTAGGAGAACTCGTACTGAGATCATGCCCACGTCTGTGGAATTGATTAGCTTAAGGATTATCCTAATTTAATTTAGGAGTTAGTGGATCCAACCAAGGCTCGTTACCATTCCCTGCTCGTGCCTTGAGGGTATCCACCGACGAACTATATCACTAAATTGACGGCTACCGTCATTGCGTCAATGAGAGGCACAAAAGTAGCTCGAAGCTCTAATCCACGAGAGTGGTACGAGCTGAGAGACCAACCCCATAAAACCAATGCAACGTAGGAACCCTAGGCTAACATCGACCTCTGATGGTCCTAGCGATGATCCCTAAGGCCCTAGTTTCCTTATATTGAACCAACAACATCAACCAACAATCTTCCAACTGACTGCTAATTCTTTCTGAGATTTTGAAATATTCTAAGACCCAATACATAGTCACTGTCTCTGTGGGATTCGACAATATTTTATACTATAATTTGACACAGTCTGCTTGCGAATAGAATCCAGAATCGACATTTAGGAACCATACATCACCTGACGACCGTGACACTGCCAGGTGGCTTTTAGGTGTAAGTTCTGGGCGCGTCAAGTTTTTGGCACCATTGCTGGGGATAGTTATGGTGTTACTCAGTTTATTTTTTTTTAAAGAATTTGCTAGCAACTCTATTCATTTCCTACCTTTCCATCCTTTTTATCCTCTTTTATTATTTTGCTACTAACTCTCCTCTCCAGTCAATAATTATTCATAAGAAATCAAACATGCTGGAGATGGTGATGCAAGTACAATGGAGCAAAGAATCTGATAGTGACTTGGAGGAGATTTGTTTCTCTACATATCATACATATGGACTTCAATACCCGCGCATGGATGGTGCCATGGTCGAAAGCGCATCAAAAGAGTTGCTTGATACAGTCCGATTCATCGGAGAGGAACCTACGTAGCAAGTAACAAAAATCAGCAAATGATTATAGATCATATACTAAATAATATTTCGGATGCAGATATCATCGAGGACGACATCCACATAAGCTTCGAAGGGGACGTGAAGTCCCTCCAGGCTGTCGAAGCTATACCAGATGACGCATATTGGAGGGAGACTCGCCAGTTTAAACAATTAGATGAATCCCAGGTGCTAATCATAGTAGAAATCATGGTGACCGATGTATGGACCAACGGTCTGGTAGAGTTCCCAGCAGAGGACCCAGTCATTCATGAACTTGCAGTCTTTATTGCAAACGCCTTCCATAATGCAGATACCTTAGATGGCGTCCCCATCGCTGATGAAGTCTACGTGCAGTACGAGTGAGACACTCTACGCTCCTACAAGGATAATATCCCGCAGACCGTGACATGTGTAGACCACGTCTGTGAGGAATACACAGACCCCGGACCTTTCCAGAGCGACATCGATCAGGGAAGTTTTCTTAACTCTACACTTGATAGTGCATGCATACCTGAATAATTTACCTCTGATGACAGGTGCACTACAAATCCCTATGGAAACGGATTCGTAGACATCTACCACGACGCACCATCGTCACCCTATTCATCCTATGAATGCCAACAAAGAATTTCCAGCGTCTGAACCGGCAGTTGAGGACGCATCCTTCTCACAAGCAAGTGATGATAGGGGTGCAGCACCTCCTCAGGTAGAACTAAAACCTCTTCCTACCAATTTAAAATATGCATTCTTAGGGGAGAACTCCACTTACCCCAACATCGTTAACACGGCCCTTACCGAGACACAACTAAAAAGCATCCTCAAAATCCTTAGAGCCCATAGGAAGGTGATAGGGTATAACATTACCGACCTAAAAGGCATTAGGGAAACCATATGCACCCATAGAATCCATCTTGAGGATAAGGAAGCTACCTCTATTGAGCCTCAAAGGCGATTAAATCCCAAAATAAAGGAGGTAGGGAAAAAGGTGGTATTGAAACTACTAGAGGCCGACATTATCTATCCCTTTTCGACAGTAAATGGGTTAGCCCTGCTAAGGTTGTCCCCAACAAAGGAGGCATGACCGTTGTAAGGAATGATAAGGATGAATTAATATCCACTAGAACTGTCACTGGTTAGCGCATGTGTATTGAATATAGGAAACTCAATAAAGCCACCAGAAAAGACCATTTTCCACTACCCTTTATTGATCAAATGCTTGAGAGACTAGCCAATCACGATGGGTACTTCGGATTCTTCCAAATCCCATTGCATCAAGAGGACCAAGAAAAGACAACGTTTACATGTCCATATGGCACATTCGCTTACCGAAGAATGCCATTTGGATTATGTAATGCACCCGCGACATTTCAAAGGTACATGACGTCTATTTTCTCGGATTTCATCGAAAATATAATGGAAGTTTTCATGGACGACTTTTCTGTCTATGGCACCGAATTTGATGCTTGTTTAGCCAATTTGTCTAAAGTTTTAGAATGGTGCCATGACAATAACTTGACCTTAAATTGGAAAAAAAATGACATTTCATGGTGACAGAAAGAGTTGTGCTTGGCCATGTCATCACCTCTAAGTGAATCGAGGTTGATAAAGCCAAAGTCGAAGTCATCAAGGACCTACCACCTACCACTAACCTTAAGGGTATCCGTATTTTCTAAGGCATGCAGGTTTTTACCGTTGCTTCATAAAGGATTTCTCTAGCATTGCTCGCCTTCTCACGGAGCTCCTTGCTAAGGACGCTCCTTTTGTGTGTTCTGACGCCTACTAGCTAGCTTTTAACAGGTTAAAGGAAGCCCTCATCTCAGCACTAATTATACAACCGTCAGATTGGAATCTACCATTTGAGCTGATGTGCGACGCTAATGACCAAATGGTGGGAGTCGTTCTTGGCCAAAGAAAAGAAGGAAAGCTTCATGTGATATACTACGCTAGCAAGACTCTGTATGATGCTCAAAAGAATTGCACTACTGTGGAGAAGGAGATACTGGACGTGGTATACTCTATCGAGAAGTTCAGATCGTATCTCTTGGGATCCAAGGTAATTATTCACACGGACCACGCGGCACCAAAATACCTATTGAGCAAGAAGGATGCAAGGCCGCGCTTGATACGATGGATCCTCCTCCTTCAAGAATTTGATATAGATATCATGGACAAGAAAGGAGCTGAGAATGTAGTGGCGTACCACCTTTTGCGGTTGATTCAAAGGCAGGAGATAACAGTTTACCGATCGATGACTCCTTCACTGGCGAGCAGCTATTTGCAACGACCTCCTCTGAAGCCCCTTGGTACACAGATATAGTCAACTACTTGGTAAGCGGCATAGTCCTGCATGGGTTGGCAAACTATTCGAGGAGGAAATTTGTACATGACGCCAAGAGCTACGTTTGGGATGACCCGTACTTGTTCAGAACATGCGCCGATGGGATCATCAGACGATGTATTCCAACAGAAGAGGCGACCTCCATCATATCACATTGCCATGATCAACCATGCGGGAGACATACAGCGATCACCAAAACCACATCAAAAATCCTCTAAAGTGGCTTCTATTGGCCCACCATCTTTAGAGATGCGAATGAGTACATCAGAAAATGCGACAGGTGCCAAAGGACGGTAAACATCACGAAAAAGAATGAAACGCCCTTTCAGGGCATCTTGGAGATAGAACTCTTCGACTGTTGGGGCGTTGACTTCATGGGACCCTTTCCGTCGAGTAACAACAATAAGTACATCTTGGTTGCCATTGATTACATCTCGAAGGGGGTGGAAGCCATAGCCACCCTGACAAACGACGCAAGGGTAGTAGCCAAATTCTTCAAGAATACAATCTTTCCCCGTTTTAGAGTCTCACGGACAATTATAAGTGATGGAGGGAGCCATTTTATCGAGAATAAGTTCGAGTCGATGCTCAAGAAATACGGAGTTCATCACAAGGTCGGCCTTGCTTATCACCCTCAAACAAGTGGCAAAGTGGAAGTGTCCAATAGAGAAATCAAGAGCATCCTAGAGAAGACAGTGAGCGCTTCAAGGAAAGATTGGTTCTAAAAGTTGAGCGACGCTCTTTGGGCATACCGCACTGCGTTCAAGACCCCCATGGAACAACCCCCTTACAGGCTAGTGTATGGGAAAGCTTGCCACCTACCGGTAGAATTGGAGCACATAGTATATTGGGCGGTAAAGAAGATGACCTTTGTCTACAAGAGCAGCTGCCACGAGACGAGCCTTGCACAACAATGAGCTTGACTAATACGGCGACATGCCTATGAGAATGCAAAGATATATAAGGAGAGGACCAAAGTCTATCATGACAAGAACATCATAGTGGTTTGCCATGATGTCGATGATCAGTTGCTCCTCTACAATTCAAGAATACGCCTCTTGCCTGTGCAACTAAAATCGATGTGGTCCGGCCCCTACAAAATAGTGAGTTTACCTCCGGGGGTGCCATAGAACTTGAAGGGAAGAACAGCAAGTTCAAGGTGAACGGCCAGAGGATAAAGCCGTACATAGCGGGAGTGCCAATTGGGCGAGAGGAGACATACTTCCTCGAGGAATGCCCCACTGTTGAAGATCTTGAGGGAGTCGAGCTCATGACTCAAAACGAGCGCTTATTGGGAGGCAACCCGACCTTCTATCTCTTAGATTTTCTTTTTCACTTTTTTTTTCTTTATCTATTCAAAAAAATAACCAAAGAAATATGTCTTGACTTCCATAAAAATACAAAATTATAAAAAGCTGACAAGTTCTTCCTCCTACAGGTTGAACGTTGAGGGGAGCACGCTAAACGACGAATTGAAGGAAAGTAAGCAAAGGAAAGAGCAGCCAAGAGAAGAACAAGCTTGGGGAGAAAAGCTACAGATGACTCGATCGAGTAGACCCTTACTCGGTCGAGTAGCAGAAAGGCCAGGAAGCAGTGTCAAAATCGGCGTTCTGTCTACACGGACTGAGTAGCACCCTACTCGGGCGAGTCAGCAGAGGGAGTATTCTGAACCCGTATTTTCATATTTTATTTCCAAGTCGACCGAGCTGCTAAAGCCGTTCGGCCCGAGTATAGGTGCAAAAACCGAGTAGCTGCTGCTTTAAAAGCCACCTGCTGGCCGAGCTCCCCCAAACCCTAATCTTTACCCACCCAGCTCGATCCATCGACTCCCCCAAAATTCCTCCCCTATTCCCCAATTTGTCGGCTCCGACGACTTCATCGATGCCCACACATGAGCCGAGCTTGGACGACTCGTCGAGCTCGTCCCCTCACCCCATCCCCACCACATGACCTGTAGAACGTCTATATCTCCACTATGTAGAATATAACGTCACCTTCAGGGACACTGACCAGGGAGACTAGTTCGTCGTTATGCTCCTACTCATAGGTCAGGGAGGCGGCACTACTCAGCAGTCCGTTGAGCAGGACCTCCTGTCTTTCACGACCTGGTTAGGCACTGGCGGTCTGATACTATAGACGCGCCATTTTCACTTGGGCCTGCTGACCCCCCGACTGACCCCCTAGTCATACCTTTGCCTATTACCGGTCCTACTTTAGGTCCCCTGCAGCAGAACCCATCACCACCCCCAGAGGGTGGTGCCGCTGTTTGACGTCATATTTTCACCCATATCCTACCCCCACACCCTTAGCACCCATCTGTCCTTTCGGGGCCATACTATTATTTAGCTTGGGGGACCTTTTTTTCTTTTGTATATGTATATCATTTTTTCATTTTGCATTTTTCATGTTTCCATCATCCCGCATTTTCATTTTGTATATGTCTATCATTTTCTCATTTGGAAACTTGCATGATTTCATCATCCTGCATTTTTCCTTTTGAATATGTCTATCATTCTCCATTCGCATCACACCATATTTCACCTTATTTTGCATGACCATCCACGTTCTTGCATCTCTAGCATTAGTCCATGAATATTCATCATATTTTTTTACATCCTCTTGCATCTTTGCATTCTTCCAACCACCCACCCTAGCCTCATTTCCTGCCTTAGCAGCGTGTTTTCAGCAGTGAGGACATGCTATGTTTAGCTTGGGGATGAGCGCTATCGCTTTTATTTCACTTTTTATATTTTCCTTTCATTTTACACCTTTTTATTTTTCATTTTCCAACCGTTTTTCCACCATTTCGTTTTTTTCCACATACATCATCACGATTTCCAATTTTTGACATGCCTGCATGCTTGATTTTATTTTTCTTACTTTCTCCACCTTATTTTCCCTTTTGCTAGAATTATTCCGCATGACGGTACTTCTCATAGCTTTTAGTAGCCTATTACGGTGCTTATCCATTTTGACGTGCTATATAGAGTATTTTAGTCTTGCTATTATAGGCTTGCATATTCTGTTGATGATCTTTCTAAATGAATGCCTGATATAAATTAAAATTGAATGTATGTAGTATTATCTAGTATGTTCTTTGTTGGGTAATGCACCAAGATTCATGCATCATTAGAATATTTGAAGCGCCTGCTTTTTATCTTATCCACTTCGGATTGCATGCCTGATATGATTGTACTTTTTACCGCATGACTTCAGTATTTATTGAGATGAATGAAAATATCCCTGTTACCTATGTGTTTAGATAGAGTATTACCCTATTGAACCGTGGTACACGTCTTATGAGTAAACCTAGCGATATTATATTCCTGCTTCACATATCTTATAAATTCTCTACATGTCATTTGGTTTCACCCCCCCACAGCTACTTATACCGCATCTATCTCTCAAAAATTCCAAAATAAAAAGTTAGCTTCCAAAAATCCAAGAATACGAAAAGGAGCTAAAAATCAGTTGTATAACCTTTGCTCCCATTCAAAAAAAAGAGAGAAAAAGAAAAATGAAATAAAAGAATATCTCTCGGTATCCTAGTATTAGAAGCTACAAATTAATTGGGAAAGAAAAATTTCCATGTCCCATTCTTAAATGCGCGCCTCAAGCTAAGCTTGGGGGTGAATCCATTTGATTATAAGAGTGAGTATGACATTAGAGTGGAGGCTGTGCACAAGTGGAGAGATTTGATAATGCTTAAACTTTACGAAATATTTTAGCTTTCGAGATTTTTCAGAATTCGAAATGAATATTTGACTGCCATGATACACTTTCTATTCTCTGTTTGCATGCTTGGTGTGATCTCTATGTGCTTCATTTATATCTCTTGATTGAAAAGTGCGTTATCAACTCTTTTTATACTAAACTCTATGAATTGCACGATGTTCATATGAGTTGACGACATGATTTTAGGAGACCATTATCTTTGTCTTTATTGCTTGCAAGCCATATGATTAACTAAGACTTGAAATTCCATTTAGCATGTGGTTTATTATTCCAAGTATCATAATATGTTGCTTGGGCTTGAGATCTGACTGAATATTCTAGCGCTCCCCTCCATCTCCTATCTCTTCCATTTTTCTTTATTATTTTTATCGCCCGTCAAGCCTATTCGTCTTCCTCGAGGACGAGTAAGAGGTAAGCTTGGGAGATTTTGATGTGTCCATATTTTCCATCTTTTTATAGCATCATTTCATCTCATTCCATGTCATATTCGCATCCAAATCCCTTATTTTCATACATGTACGCGCTTCTAACGCCATATTCGAGTCTCGTATAGCTTTTTGTACTTGCAGATATTTTGGAGCGATTTGGAGCTGATTTGGGATGCAGACACATCCAGCATGTCCAGGACGTTATAGGTAAGGCTCCGCAGGAGTTTGTCGAGGTTTGGAAGCAGGTAGGAGGAGAGGAGGAGGAGGAGCGAGAGAAAGGAGCAACAGCCAAGGCCCAAGCTACTTTCCCAGGCGACTCGACCCAAGCAGAATTTTGCTGCACAGTCGAGCTGACATGCGGATTCAGCCAGGAGATGTGCACGTGCCACTCAATCGAGCAGAGAGGTGACTCGACCCGAGTCAACCTAACTTCGAGCTTCCTTCATCAGACATCCGACTCGACCGAGCAGGACCTACTCGACCCGAGCAGGCAGAGCGAGGTTTTGGACGAAGAATCCAGATTTCCTGACGACTCGACCGAGCAGGACCTACTCGACCCATGCAGGCAGAACGACAATTTGAGGAGAAGCTCAGATCCACTGACGCTCGATCGAGCATGCGGGATACTCGACTGAGTAGCCCGTATCCGTTCCAAGCAGCACAGCAGCAAAGGCTATGCCAAGGTGTCAGCTCGATCGAGCAACCGCCTTCTCGGTCGAGCAACCGATGCGGCCAGCCACAATTAGGCCTCAAACTTTCAGATTTTGAGTTTTTTCTTGTTGGGTCCATCCCCTGTATTTAAGATGTTTTTCCAGACATTTTCCAGACGTCGAGTTTTAGATTAAGTTTTAATTTTAGTTTTAATTTAATTGAGAGTTTTAGATCTAGCTTTTGGAGATATTGTGCCGAAGAAGTAAAGACGACATTTTTATTGCTTGTTATTGCATGGAATTTTTGAATCTTAACTTTCTTATTATTGTCTATTGCGCTACTTGCTTTCAGTACGTAAAAATCTCAACTTTCTTACTTTCTCTATTGCTATTTTGAATTCCTATCTAAAAATCGAATCTTTCTTTGTTCTATTTGCTATGTCTGAGTAGTCTTAACTAGGGATAATGGGTTAGTCCTATGATCTTAGGAAAAAGATGTAAAGCTGGGATTTTTAGGTTGTGTTGGGAACAAAAGGGGAGTACTCTGGTTGATCCAGCAAATCCCTAGGAGAACTCATACTGAGATCATGCCCACGGTCTATAGAATTGATTAGCTTAAGGATTATCCTAAGGATTTAATTAGGGAGTTAGTGGATCCAACCAAGGCTTGTGACCATGCCCGGCTCGTGCCTTGAGAAGATCCACCGACAAACTATATCACTAAATTGACGGCTACCGCCATTGCGTCAATGAGAGCCACCAAAGTACCTTGAAGCTCTAATCCACGAGAGTGGTACGAGCTAAGAGACCAACCCTATAAAACTAATGCAATGTAGGAACCCTAGCCTGACATCGACCTCTGACAATCCTAGCGGTGATCCCTAAGGCCCTAGTTTCCTTATATTGAACCAACAATCTTCCAACCGACTGCTAATTCTTTCTGCGATTTAGAAATATTCTGAGACCCAATACACCGTCACTGTCTCTGTGGGATTCGACAATATTTTATACTTGCGGATAGAACCTATAATCTACACTTAGGAACCATACAGTGCTTGACGACCGTGACACCGCCAGGTGGCTTTTAGGTGTAAGTTCTGTGTGTGTCAATACCAAAACCAATCTTTAATAGTGACAGGAGCCGGAGATGCTGAAGAAAAAGAGGGTTTCTCACATCGGACCGAAATTGGGGAAAATGGAACCATTACCAAATTTGCTATGGTGGGGGAATGCATGTAGCCGAAAGACGTCTGAGATGGAGTGAGAGGAGAGGAACTTCAGGAGGAGACACAGGCGGATCGAGATACCACCCCTTTTTGCTTAACAGGAAGCAGAGAGGAGGGAGACGCTGCCGCTTTTGATGAGGAGGAACGTCGAGAATAACGGCGAGGCCCTTGTACTGATTTTTGATCTTGATCGCGAGCCATAGCAGCAGATATGGTGGAGAATCGATCAAAGAACCACCATGAAACGCTAGAAGAACTACTCTTCTTTTCTATAAAAAAATTAGAAGTTGGAGAGAACGCCGAAAAAGAGACTTGATAATAAAGACCCGGCCCAAAAAGAATACTTAACAACACAACGCCCCTTATGTTGCAACATGAGATGAACCCTCATGTTGCAACATGAGATGTAACATGGTCCATAACATTAGATACGACAAAGCCCAAGTGCTTGTCGTAGCTCTTCAAATATGCTTGAATCAAGGGGTTTTGTGAAAATATCGGCCAATTGACTAGAAGTTGCGACGTAGTCCATGACAAGTACTTTCTTCTCTACCAATTCTCTAATGAAGTGGTGCCGGATATCTATATGCTTTGTTCTCGAGTGTTGAACCAGATTCTTAGAAATGTTGATCGCACTCTGGTTGTCACATAGGATAATCAACATAGCTTGCTCCACCCCATAGTCAGTCAACATCTGCTTCATCTATAATACTTGTGTATAACAACTTCCAGCTGCTATGTATACAGCCTCTACCTGGATAGGAAAATATAGTTCTGCTTCTTGCTGTACCACGAGACAAGATTGTTTCCAACGTAAAAACAACCACCTGTAGTACTCTTCATATCATCAGCATTTCCTGCCCAATCAGCATCACTGTAACCTGACAGAAGAGTTTTAGTATCTTTGGTATACCATATACCATAATCAGCTGTTCCACTCACGTATCTGATAATTCTTTTTAGTACCATGAGATGAGACTCCTTGGGAGATACTTGATAATGAGCACACACTCCCACACTGAAACTGATGTCGGGTCTGTTGGCAGTGAGATAAAGGAGGCTTCCTATCATGCTCCTGTACAATGTTACCTCCATAGACTTTCCACTATCATCTTTAGAGAGTTTGTCACTTGTAGATATAGGAGTACGTACCTGTCTGGCATTCTCGAGCCTAAATCTCTTCACCAGATTCCTTGCATACTTTCTCTGAGAGATGAACATCCATTTATTTGATTGCTTTACTTGAAGACAAAGGAACATATTCATTTCTTCAACCATACTCATCTCAAACTCCTTCTGCATGAGAGTTATAAACTCACGTACTAACAGTTGAAAGGTAGATCCGAACACTATATCATCAACGTAGATCTGAGCTAAAATCAAGGCGGACTTAGTTCTCTGAACAAACAAAGTCTTGTTTGCTCCGCCTCTCTCATATCCCTTCTGAAGAAGATATTTAGTCAGTCTCTCATACCAGGCCCTTGGAGCTTGTTTCAAGCCATAGAGGGCCTTTTTCAGCTGATACACATGAATAGGGAGAAAAGGGTCTTCAAACCCTTTGTGCTGCTCCACATAAACTTCCTCATTCAGAATGCCATTTAGGAAAGCGCTCTTCACATCCATCTGATGAAGTTTGAAATTGAAGCTGCATGCTATGGCAAGCAAGATTCTGATAGACTCCAGTTGGGCAACAGGAGCAAAAGTCTCGTCAACGTCTACACCTTCTACCTGAGTATACCCTTGAGCCACAAGACGAGCTTTGTTACGAGTGATGTTACCTTTCTCATCAGTTTTATTTTTAAAAATCCATTTCGTACCAATGACGTTCATCCCTTTGGTCTTTCAACAAGTGTCCAGACATCATTTCGCTGAAACTGATTCAGTTCTTCTTGCATGGCAGACACCCAGTATTCATCAATAAGGGCCTCCTTCACATTTTTTGGTTCGACTAAGGAGATGAAGCAGACATAACCTGCAAGGTCTCGATATAGTTGACACGGCTCGTTCCGCTCGTACGACGACTGTCAAGAACATCACCTATAACCAGCTTAGGAGGGTGGTTTCTTATACATCTGGTAATCCAATCATGAGCATGAGCATCACCTAACCCATCTTGAGGTTGCTCAGCCGATGTTGTATCATGTGTTGCAACATCAGGTGCAACATGATCATGTGTTGTATCTGGTGTTGCAACATCAGTTTCAACATGATCTTCTTCTTCTGTGCAGTCTTCTGGTAACGAGCTCCCTTCAACTGTGGCAGTCTCCTTTTGATCAAAATCATCCACAACAACATTGATAGACTCCATCATGGTATTAGTACACTTACTGTACACTCTAAAAGCACGAAAAGATGTAGAATAACTTAAAAAATATTCCTTCATCACTTTTTGCATCAAACTTCCCTCTTGGAGCACTATCATGTAAAATATAGCACTTGCTTCCAAAGATATGAAAGTAGGAGACGTCTCGCTTCATTCCTTTCTAGATTTCATATGGAGTTTTCTCAGTTCTAGGACGAAGATAAACTCTATTAATTGTATAGCACGACGTATTGATTGATTCAGCCTACCACCTTACCACGACCTCTCTAGCGTTTAGCATCAACGAGTCATCTCTTGCAAGGTGCGGTTCTTCCTCTCGACAAATCCATTTTGTTGAGGAGTCTTAGGAGCCTATGATCGGTTTTCAAACTCCTTCCCATGATCACTTTTGATTCTAACAATTTTGCAGATAATGCTTCACTTCTCAATTTACAGACGAACAGATAATTTCTTAAATGCTTCAAAAGTGTACCCAGCTAAACCTAGAGAAATCATCAACACAGACAAAAATGTATTTCTTACATCCTACACTAGTTTCAGATGTTGGCTCAATCAGATCCATATGCAGAAGTTCCAGAAGCTTGGACGTAGTAATGGTCTGTAGTTGTTTGTGGATGGTCTTCTGTTGCTTTCCCAATTGGCATGGACCACAAACACCCTCCTTCTTCTTGTTTAGAACATGTATTCCTATGATAGCTTCCACTTTTGATATCTTCATAAGAGTCTTAAAGTTCAGATGCCCTAATTTTTAATGCCACTGTTCAGACACATCAGCAACAGTATTAAGGCAAGTATTAGCCTCTTGGAGAAGATAGCAGTTGTCAGTCGATCTTTTCCCAGTAAGGATACATTTTTTATTTGTGTTGAACACTAAGTATTTCTCTTTAGTAAACCTTACTAATATCCCTTGATCACATAGTTGACTTATACTGATAAGATTAGCTTTCAGATCTTTGACATGCATAACATCCTTCAGTTTGGGAAGACCGACCACATTTAGATCTCCCTTTCCAATAACCTTGCTTTTTCGTCCATCACCAAAAGTCACGTGACCCTTGTTACAGGTTATGTAATCAGTAAGTGGATTCTTATTGCCGGTCATATGACGAGAGCACCCACTATCGAAATATCACATGTTCTCGGAGAAGGCAATTAAAGATGTGTAGGCCACCATGTTGTACAGTTCAGATTTCCTAACCCATTTCTTCTTCAACTTCATGTCAGGGTGTCTATCATTTCTTCCTTCTCTACAATGTCGCATTTGACTGAAGCAGTTTTCTTTCAGTATGTCCTCTGAACTTGCACTAGACACACACATGCCGACCACTTTTTATACCTCTAGTCAGCTTCTTCTTCTGATCATGTCCCTTGAGCTGACCCATTCTTTCAAGTTCTTTGGTCACAAGGATTCGTCTCTTCGTAGGCACATGATAATAGGCTCCTCTGTTGTACCCCACACTAGTGCGATCTCCTGAAGTCTTCCCCATATTTAGACTATCATCTAGTTTCGACTTCCCAGAGTTCCACTTATTTAGGGTACTCTCAGCCTTCTGAGCCCTGAGCAGAGTTTTTCTGAGGGTACCCTCTAAATTTCTGAGACTAAGAGTCTAGCTTCGGCTTCTTCCTTTTCTTCATTTAACCTGACATTCTCATCTTTCAATGTTTTGTTTATTTCACAGATCTTCATCCATTTGTCAAACGTGATTTGATAGGCTGTTCGAATATCATCTTCACTCACATCCTCATCACTTTTAACTTCAGAATCCGATTCACTGTTATGTGTTGTAGTTGATATTGCAACATTGGGACTGACATTGCCCAGATTATTGACAAATGTCGTAACTTATGTTGCAACATCAGCTCCAACATGACTGTGAGTGTCGCAGTCAGATTGCCTTTTCATGATAGCTGTAAAAGGAACATAGTTGCTGGTAATGTCCTCATCTCTAGCACTCCCTTCAGATTCATCATCACTCCAGGTACTTGCTAAGGACTTCCATTTTTTGCTTCTTTAGGGTGCTGACACATTCAGCTTGTATGTGGCCAAAACCCTCACATTCTCTACATTGTATCTCTTTACCTTTATTTTTATGATCATACCTCTGAGTAGGGTGACTGGCACTTTTACCTGCAGTGCGATTATTTGGACGAGCCACATTGTTACCAGATCTGAAGTCCTACCCCTTGCTACTGATCTTTTTTAGCATTCTGCTGAAGTTCTTCATCAATAAGACAATGTCATCATCAAGCTCAGACTCATTATCTGCTTTAGAGACCTCACCAGCTTCTACCTTCTGGGCCACTCCTTTGTCCCTTTTATTTTGCCTCATATTCATTTTATAGGTTTGTAGAGATCCCATAGGTTCATCCAGTCTCATGGTGGAAGTCTTTCTAGCTTCCTCAATGGCAGCAACTTTTGCAGAGAATCTGTCTGGAAGAGATCTTAAGGTTTTTGAACCAATTTCACTTGTGAGTACTTTTTCCCAAGTTGAAAAGCTTGATTGGTTATGTCTCTCAACCTCCCATTAAATTCGGCTATGGTCTCATCATCATTCATCTTTAGTTCTTCAAACTGAGATGAAAGCATTTGAAGTTTAGAGAATTTTACCGCATTTGTGCCTTCATGGACGTTTTGAAGTATATCTCATGCTTCTTTCGCATACTCACATGTAGAGATCAGTTTAAACTGTTCTTCATCAACTGCTATGAAGATAGCATTCAAAGCTTTAGAATTCCCCAGAGCCGCACGATCTTCGTCTAGACTCCAATCTCTTGTCGGCTTAAGGTGTTCCTGGTCATCTTTATCTATTTCGATCGGCGCAGTCCATCCTTCAACGGTAGCAATCCCAGCCTTCTTGTCAAGAGACTTAATGAATTCACGCATCCGAGACTTCCAGTAAGTGTAATTTGTATCAATGAGCAACGGAGGACAAGTAACGGAAGCACCTTCTCTTGTATTCATGACTCACATACTGACAAACCAAGATCACACTCGCTTTGACAACAACAAATCAGCATGGATGACCTTCTCTGATACCAATTGTAATTCAGTACGTAGTGATTAATCAATTAAACATAATGATTAAGCATAAAAACCAAGCAATGACAAGCAAACTTTGGTAACGCAGTTTGGTGTGCACACCTACATCTGCGCGGCCACACCTAGAAAGATCAGATTACTCCGCTAAAATAAAAATGAATACAATCACTAATATCGGATTTCTATTCGGAGGAACAAACTCTCACTCAATACAAACCGTGGTGGTTGGTCTCTACTAAACCCATGGAGTAATCTATTCAAGCTCCCTTTGCATGTAAGATCCCCTTGCACAAATGACTCGAATCAACTCCCTTAATTCCTACCTCATAGCCATCAGCCTCCCTCCCGAAGATTAGCAATCACAATTTTCTCGAAAGCGATTGAAACACTAGCCGCAATCTGCACGACCTTTATGTGATCCAATCCCCTTCAATCTCGGAGCAGTTAAGGTAGGTCGCTCAATAGAATCCCATGCAGATTGACAACCCGCAAATCTGGGAATCACTTAGGGCACGTGATCCCATCCAAATCAGACAACGTTAGAAATTTGCGGAAAATTTCCTTCAATCAAATCTTCAGGAAATCTTATACAAAAGGCATATAAATGAAATGTTATAGGAAAACTAAATACGAGTATAAGATCTGTAGTTGTTGCAAATCAAAGATCTGATCCCATCACAAGCATCTCAACAATCTGAACTTCTCGACAATAAGTCAGACAGCTTGTTGCAACTTATGGTGCAACATAACTTACAACATGACTATCAACAAGAATATTTAAGAGAACTCTCTATTCAAGAAAACCAAGATCCCAGAGAATATAAGCTAGTGCCACTAATGACAAGACAACCACACCACGTGTGACCCAACAAATATGCCACAGATGCCATTGGTCAGGAGATCGATGAGTTCAATCTTGCCTACTGTTTTGTAGATTTGATTCCGTATTTGTTATTTGATCTATTTAACTTCTAATCAGTTGATTATGCATTGATTTACCTACACAATCATATTAACACATATTTCCTTTGGACTGCACTTAGATTTCTTAGTTTATGATCTCAAGGTAGCAAGACATACGTAGCAAAATGCAATCTATGAAAAGTTCGTGCATCTAGGCAACTTGTATTATTTTATCCTTATTTTTGAATTTGGATTGTTGCGTTCACTTTCATAGTTAGGGTTTTGCTTAGCAACTATTGCCTATAAATAAAGTGGTAGAGCAATCTCTTTTAACACATCAAAACTCTCAAAGAGCTATAGACTTTCAAATTTGTGTGAGCTTTATTCTTTCTTTCTTGTGTTCTTAAGATTCTGGTATTCATCTTAAGAAATCCCATCCAAGTTCTTAAATCTCTCATCAATCATATAGATATCCAGCCAGATTTAGCTTACAGTTAATTCATTCTATATTCTAGTTGCATCCATTCCAAATTTGCTAAGCTTGTTACTTCCATTCTATTATATTGCTATTACAAATTTGTATATGTTTTCATTTCGGCAGATAAATTTCCATTGGACTTATTTCTTTTCTAAAATCCTGTACTTTGTGAGAAATTCCTGTCGTAACCATTGCGCTTAAATGAGTAGGTGTAAATCCATACAAGGGGAGTGTACTGGTGCAAAGTCCAACACAGATCATATCTTAGTGAAAATTCCTACTAATAAACAAGTTGGCAAGGAATATTAAAGAAACCATAATGTTTGGTTGAAATTCTTTTAGGTTAGACGTAAACTTGTTGAGGAGTCGAACCAATATACATCGTCAAGTTTTTATTGCTAGTTTAATCTTTGAAAACTCTCAACTTTCTCCAACATTTTTACTTATTTAAGCCTTTAATTGCAATTTTACTTTTGTGTACTTGTTATAGTTATCTTACATGTTGTTTAAATTACAGTTACTCCAACAACATAGCTGATAATTTGTGGTTTTATAAACCCTATTCATCCAACTCTCCTCAAACGTTTCCATACCATTTTCATAATACCTAGTGTTTACGGGTTGGTTTTCAGCCACAGATTTTTGGCCACGGACAAATTCGTGGCCGATAGTTAACTATCGGCCACAGAAAACTCCGTGGAAATGGTTCCGTGGCAAAAAAAAGGCCAACGGCTTATTTGGCCACAGACATTTCTGTGGCCCATATTTAACTATCGGCCACGGATTTGTCCGTGGCCAAAATTTCTCTCCATGGAATATCGGTAAAAATAAATTGTGGCTTAAATCTTCATCCACGGAATATTCCGTGGCCAATAGTTACTATTGGCCACGGTTTTGCCCGTGGCATTAAAGTTTACGCCACGGAATCTTCGTATAAAAATTACTGTGACGTTAAATCATTAGCCAGTTATATTTCTGTGGCCTTAATTAATTAGCCACAGACATTTCCGTGGCAAAGACAAGTAACAGCCATGGAAATGTCTATGGCTAAAATCCCGGCGTCGTTAAAAAAATTTAACCTAAATTGGGGGAGCCCGCGTGAGGCCCCCCAACGTGCTCAGTTTCCCATTCTTCGAATAGAGAGAGAGAGAGAGAGAGAGAGAGAGAGATCTCCGTTGTCGTCAACGCCGACTACGACTACGACTCGACACCGTCAGCAGCCTTCAGCACCACCGAGTAGAGGTAATTCTGCCTCCTGTTTGGAAACCAACAGGATTTGCCCTAATTTGGAAGAGAGAGTGGTCGGAGGGGCCGTCGGCCCCCGTCGGTGCCCTAGCTCCCCTCTCCTCCTTCCGATATGGAGGAGGAGAGTGGGAGATGAGGAGACGGCATTTGCCGACGCCCCCTCCGACCCCTTCATCTCCTCTGACCTCCCCTCTTCCAAATCCCCCTTCCGCCTCCCCCAACCACTGCCCCTCCTCTCCTCCACCCCCACCCCCCAGCAGGCTCACTGCCCCCTGACCTGAACCCACTGCCCCCCTGACCCACTGGTCAGCCCCCACCCCCCATCCCCCCCAACCCCGTAACCTCTTACCCTTAACCCCAACCACATAACCCCAACTTGTACCCAAACCCCATACCCAAACCCAGTAACCCCAACTCGTATCCAAACCCAAACCAAACCCCAACCGCAACCCGGTGGGTTCACTGCCCCCCGGTGGGTTCACTGCATCCCCTGGTGGGTTCACTGTCCCCCTCCTCCTCCATACCCCCCAAGTGGACAGCCCCCCCTCCCCGATGGCACGGGTTCCCTGCCCATGAGGAGCCAACCGCTGAGAAACCGTCCCCTCATGTGTTCGCCTCGTTGACCATCGGCGTCTCGACGCCCCGAAAAATTAATTGTGTATAATTTTTAATGGGTTTATAATGTTAAGACAAATCTCACATGATTCAGTGCTCAGAGGGGCAACTCTGGTTTTTATTCATTTTTTTCCACGGCGAGGCAAGATATGTGCACCCTTGTAATTTTAATTGTAGTAGGTTTGAATTGTTTATTTATTATGTGTACAATAGTGTATATATAATTTAGGTTTTTAGTTAAATTTAAATTGAAATTATGTTATTCTGAATTTAAAAACTAAATACACACACATAGATTAAGTCATGTCGTAGATTTTCCTGTCCAATAAATGTTATATGTAGTATTCTTGAATCTCATGCGTGCCCGGATCGGTTGACGGTATCGAAACCTTCATGTTTGGATCAGACAACTGGTTTGTGGCCGTATGTGATTGGGAATGTACATATAAATATTAATGGATCTGTCCAATATGGACGTGTTAGATATGCAAATGCATCACGTATTAATCTTGAATCATGTTTTATGCGAATGTGTGTTCAGCATCTACACATTGTTCTTCGAGTACAAATGCAGAAAGAAGTCGTGAATACAGTTTCTTCCTGCTACAGTATACTCAGAGAACAGTGGGTAGGTGCTATCAAAATTCTCACGAAATGAAAGAACACACATCCCATAAAACATGATACAAGATTACGCGATGCATTGCATATCTAATGGGATAGAAGCCTTCCATTTACAGCCGGTAATGAAAAGAAAGTTCACACAAACTCACAGTTTGTAAATGTGTGATAGTAACTATAGCCATTAATTTCATCGTCAATTATAGATGCGGGTAGTTCCTGACAAGTCGTTTATGGAAATATCAGATCCAAATATGACTGAAAACTAAAGATACGTCAAGGGGATAGATGCGCTCTTAGCATACTGACCTCCCGTCCGTTTGGCACGCAAATAGGGATGGGGATACTAGGATTAGAATTTGTAAACCGCAAGTGCACGGTGTCGAAGTGTGGCTTGGGGGTCGATCACGGGGAGGCGTGTGTTGTGCTTGGAAACAATCAGGGACCGGGTCACCCGGGGGATGAGCCAGCCAAATCTCAATTTGTTGTCACAATAGTAATCTAACAGAAAAGATGTAAGAGGTAAAAAGGTAACCTAGGACTTTGGCTTCTGCCCTAACCATGAGTTCTCACTATTACGACCGAAGAATAGGAATGTGACCGAGTGCTAGGGTTTGGGGGTGAGACGTTGCCTCTAAAAGTGATATCTAGCGTCCCATGGGCCCGATATTCTGGTCGATGCCTAGGGTGATACGCTAGGTCTACCTGGGTTTGGACGGTGGGCATTCCCATGTCCAACACCACCCGACTCCGGGAGCACTAAGATCACAACGATTGCTCCTGACATTTTGTCCAAGCCGTTTCCACGTGCAATGACTCAATGCCTACGCTAGGAGGTGAGCTGTGGCTAGAGAATCAAACTCCCGTTTTATTTCCTCTTGGCCCGATAGTCAAAGGCGGTCTTTCTCCTTTCGATGACAATGAAATGCCCCCGCGTAACAATCTAAATCCCTAGATCCAATCGGATCCCTAGTCCTATGGACGTTCTTGGAAGAACCCACGAAGGGACTTCCACCAATGTCCCAGATTGAAGAACTACTCACATATACATGGTATGAAATGCAATAAAACTGGATATAGCCATAAGAATAGAAATCATGCGATTGTTTGCCGTAGCAAATAGAAGTATAAACGCAATATCAAAATATAGGAACGATCAAAGAACTTACATTTAGAGTTTAATTCAAAGCAGCCAAAAATCCCTAAAAACAGCTTAAAATGGGGATTGCGTTTCGGAAAACCTAGCCCTATTTATACAAGTGGGAAAGATGCCAGGGAATATTCCTAGAAGAAGACAAAAATAGACCTTCACCCGATCGGTTGAAACTTCACCCTATCTGTTGAGACGACAGAAAGATTAATCTTCAGCTTCTGATAAATCTCACCTGATCACTGAACCGATCGGGTGAGTCTTCGACTTCTTGAGCATGGAAAGCAGCAACTACAGGTGACCCGATCGGTTGACAAGTCAACCAACCGGGTGAGCTTTGGCCTTCAAAACTGCGTTATGTTTTGCATCCACCCGATCACTGAACCAAATGGGTGGATCTGTCTCTTCCTCAGGACTGATACAATCGCATGAACCGATTAGGTGGTTGTTCTACCCGATCGGTTGAGAGCTGATACATGGTTTTTTCTTGGTGAATAGCTCTCGGGATCCTGTGCGACCCCTCCCGTTGCTCCGGTAACTCATTGTAGGGTTTTCTGGGACCCTTAGGGCACAAAAACTTTATGTCCGTCCTAAGTCGTACAGAACATGGACAGAAAAGCAGCGGAAAAATAAACATGTTAATCTAATTAACAATTCACCCTAAGTTCCAAGACCCTAATCCAAGATCTATGCCGACTTGGGATGGGTCTGACCATCCCAAAAAGGATCTAGCCTACAGCGATTAAATTAAACTAATGCTTAATTAAACACATACCCAGAATCTCAACCCTGGAACAGGCGAGATGTTCTGCACCGTCTTCCGAGCCTCTCCCGTCCCACATCGAGCCGCACCTTGAACCGCTCCCCGAACCGCTCCTCGAACCGCTCCGTATCCCTAGGCGATCAATCCCGTGTCGCCGAGCCAATCACGCGCCGAAGAAAGTTTCATGCGAGTGAAACCTCCGCCTAGATTTCGGATCTAAATCCGAACTCCTTTGCGGCTTTGCTAGAGCCCTCAGGAGCAAGGCAGAAATTTATAGGGAGAGAAGAAATATTAATTTAAGCCTAGATCTGAGAGTGCTCCAACATTTACGAGAGCCGCTCAGATCTAGAGCTTGGGACGAGTTTGGAGGAAGGGGGAGGCCCCTATTTATATAGGCGGCAGACTGCTACCCTTCACTCAAAATCCGATGTGGGACTATTAATTGGGTTAATTAAAATCAAGTTAGTTTGCACTTCACAAAGTGCAAACTTCCGTGAATTTTAACTCACTCACCGTTGAGCTTCATGATTGATACAACCTATCAATTCGAAGGGTGTTCAACAGTGAACGCATAGGAAAAAACCGTTCGTCAATCGGAGTTCGTTTGACCCTCCAATTGACTGCTCAAAGTTCAGCCCAAGGCTAGTATTTCGCAAAAACTGAGCCGTCAAACAAATCTGCCCTAAGTGCAGAAATGCTGCACTTTATGGGACCCACCTGACCAGCTGGGTGAGCCCAGACCAGGCTGGACGCCTGGCCTGGGCGCACCCAGGCTGATGCGCCCAGCCTGGGCCAGCGCCCAGGCGCCCAGGGCGCCTGGGCGGGCCCGCCTGGGCGCAGGCCCAGGCGCCTAGGCTGGCATCCTGGCTCAGCCAGGTCTGGCCAGGCGCCCAGGCCTGGTCTGGCCTGGGTCAGCCTGGTCTGACCCGGTCTGATCTGTTTGGCTGTTTATGAGTGTATCTTGGTCATTTGGCGTCCGATTTGGACGCCGTTCGAACCTGGGCGTAGACCGGGACATTCCCGTCTTACCCGTGAACCTTTTCTTACGTTTATATTATTAAATATTGCCTTAAACTATTTAAAACATATTTAATCCCATTTGAATCAAATGTAAAATAGTCCCTATCTAGGCTTAAATTATCATTTGCATCAAATACAAATGATCTCAGGGCGTATTTCCCTACATCTCCCACTTGCACTCAGGATCATTTATCCCGAATGCTGAAGATTATTGCAAACATCTTTTGCAATATTTTATCCCTTGCATCAAATGCAAATTATTCTCCCTAACTAATTTCTACCTATTACTAGACGAAGATCGCACTCTGTGTGAGACCCTACAGCCTGACCCTTACAACAGGTTGGGCTCGAAGCCCTATACGACAGTGACCACGAGCAGTGGTTGCCGTTCCTGCTTCAGGAATCATCATTATGTGGTTGACTCATTGACATGAGTATTGTTGGGACCACCTGACTGTTTCCGTGATGAATTTCGCAGTTATAGTCTTTTCGTCTAAACTATGTCGTGTAAGTCAAGTCTAGGGTACGGTCAAACTGTCAACCCCAATAACTTGACTCCGGTTAGTTTCTATCGATCTTTTAGTCAAATTATGTTGGACTTCTTCCAACAAACTCTGGCCATAGATTTTACTAAAGATCAAACTAACCCTACGACACTAACTCCCATTGACCGGGAGAGACGAATCCTCTCTTGGTCATTACTCGCCTCGTACGCTTTAAGTGACACCCAATCAAAGTCCTTTCAACAGGCATTGCCTCGAAGTTAGGTCAGTTGATCTAAGTGTCACCGTTCACGCACAGGTTCGTAAAAAATGACCTCAAGTCAAAAGACCAACTAGCCTATCATCACTAAGAGTTATCATTGACAGATTGGTCAAAATAACCATATGATAACTCTTGTGGATCATTCAGTGAACTCATTCTCTAATGAGTACCTGTGTCTCGTCTACGACTTCACCAAGTCAAGCGATCATGAGATCATCGCCACCGTTAAACGGTGAAGACTAAGACACAATGGTCTATCCGATGTTTCGATATCCTTGTCTCGAAACATCTACGACCACGAACCCTTTTAGACTTATGCTACAAACGGTCAAACATTTATCCATAATCGAGATACTCATCTCGATACATGTTTGACCTTGCATAAAGTCTCAGGACTTTACCTAAGTTAATGTCTAATGTTAACTACATTATAAAATAACTTATATAAATTATTACCAAACAGCTTACTGTTATTTCAAACAAGATGTTTGTGTTATTCACACATGGAGATAGATTGCCTTGAGGGTATTATCTCTTAACATCTCCCACTTGCACTCAGGCCCATTTATCTCGGTATCTTATACCATTTTTATACATAAGTTTACCCGACTTCATGTGATAGAGCCTTCGTGAGTGGATCTGCTAAAACCGTCTACATTATAGACTTAAGGGGTTTCTATGTTCATGTTAGACCAACCATTTGAATCTCATTCAAATAATTCACTTGGTCATTCGGAATCCATAATATTTTTATTTACTTGGATCTTATCCAGTTCATCGTACCTTACGATAATAATTTAAATTAGTTACTGGTCATTTCAAATGGCTCATATTTATTTCTGATAAAGTATCAAACTATTTGATAACTTTGTCAAAATAAATGTTCCATCCCTTTGATGTCTCGCATGTAATTTATACGCTCCCACTGACCTTGAAAACTTTCTTGGTTAATTCATATAAGTTGGTCCGTCTAAATCATATTTAGAAAAATAAACTTATAAGTGAATGTTCCAATTTTCGTGGTCAACTCTGAGCGTTTTACATCAAGCTTGGTCCGAGTAGATCTGTGCACATCTGCTGGAGAGGCGGTTTCAACATAATCCATTTTATAGGAATTAGGATGAAAACCGTTCTCGACCAACATGATTGCACTTCACTATTTTCCTTTCTGCACCAATCTTTCAACTTAAAGATTTACTTGCAGAAAGTGAGGAAACATTTTCCTTGGGCACGTAAACTAAATTCCAAAATTTATTTACGCACACGGACCTATTCTGATTGCATCAAGTTATAAATCGGAGTTACTACTCCGAATTTCACCCCGGAAGTTGACTAAGTCATCATCAGTTATGATGTCTAACTCGACAATTCGTCTCACGAGATTCGAGTAATTTTACAACTTCCTTACGATTGATTTAATGAATATCTTATTGATAATGTCCTCACAGAACATTATCAAAACCTATACATTAATATCTGGGACTTAACCCAGAGGGTGGACTTAACTCAGAGTCATTGTTATGGATCATACCAAGTCTAACTCAGTGTGATTCATACTTTTAACACACGGATGTGTTAACAGACTTGACCTGAGAGAAAATCATATTTTCTTTTAATTACGCAAGATTTTATGTAGCTAAGTATTTGACCATTCGATCTAATCGAATCAGTTTAAATACTTTAGTCATTTCGTTCTTTATTTTATTAGACTTGTGTTTCATCAAGAACACGTGTCTTAATAAAATATACGAATAACTTATTTTGGTTAATCTAGACTCGGGTACATCAGTATGTACCAGACTGTGTTCGACAACTCATTCTCCCACTGTCTCACAGATGGGTTTCGGCCATTATATCTAAGAGGATAAGACTCACAAGTGTCCGGAAACTTCATAATATGAGAGGTCAGACCCCTCTTTATGTGACTTGTGAAGCTTAGTCTCTCGATACGGCCTAGTCTATTTAGCCATACAAGTTTGCTACTATCTTGTGTATTTATATATTAACATTTAATATATATATTATCGTTATACATATTTATTCATTGCTTCAGAAGCAATGTGACGACATTCGTCAACATGTGTTAACTTTTAGTATAACAATAATTTTGAAATCGTGACATCAAAATATGTCACATTTTCATTTCCTCCTACTTATGCCTTTAGTAATGATAAATTAAACTATTTAACTCGATTGACTTTCCGGTGTGCCTTCTTCCTTTTCTAAATCATATTTAGATATTAAATAACCCAACATAAATAAATACCTATGCAAGCGTCTCATGTATCCAAACGCCTGAGAGTTGCAATCTTGAGTGTAGCTCAAGATGTTGCTTGTCTCAAGATCCGGTTGGGATACATAGCCTTGCATCGCTCATGCACTCGTAATCGATTCAAACGGTTTGATCGAATCCTCGAACTTTGCGGATCAAAATTGTTTATCCATACAACCTTGAGGGTAGCTCAACAAGTTGTAGGGAGAAACATACTTCGAATATCCTATATGTTCAAGGTGCCTCATATAGAGACGAGTGACATGTAACGTGCATTTATTTTGTTGAACCCAGAACTTAATGAAATCATATTTCTTAAGTCTGTTCTTTAGAAAGTCATTTAATGTCAACAAGAATATAGTTTAATTCTATCAATTAGAATTTAACTCGATATTCAATTAATCAACCTATTTGACCAGTTAACTTATTTAATACAATATTACATATATTGATTCCTTCGGTAAACATAGTCTTGCCCTAGTTTAGCATATGTTCAATATTAAATATAGGTAGAATGGCTTTTATCTATCTATATCCTCCCACTATTTTTACGATCGTTTCAAAGCTTAATACCGAACGATTTAATCGAATTAAAATTAATGGGTAAGAGGTCCAATCACCTTGAGCCTAACAACCTTGAGTGTAGCTCAACAAGTTGCTTGACTCTGTAAATCGGAAGATGACTCTTCATCGATCATATCGGATATGACCCTCTTAATCGGTTTTTGCCCCTAGGCATTTGTGATCATGAGTGTGCTCATCCAAATCACAATGTCTAGTCTAGTCGGACCCTTGTTTTCGTGTCTAGCTTAACTTGCCCCTTCGCTCGGTGTATTCACGACACGTCGGTTTGGGTCAGGTCTTAGACTACATTTAGTCAGACTACATATCTGACTCAACTTACGCCGGCGCTCGGTGTATTCACGATAACATCGGTTTGGGTCAAGTTAAGATTTCATCTTATGTATTTAAGGAATTGGTTTCTATAAGGTTGCCATGTTAAGCTTGAGTGTAGCTCAACAACTATAACACGGGTCTTATAGTTGCCAACCCCTAAAACAAGGAGGGCTACAGCTAATCTTGAAAAAGATCATTAACGTATTTGACTTAGATATAGTCCAGGGTGTCATACAATCATGATTCGCGACATTGCGGTCCAGCGGAACACAGCCAGGGAATTGACTAAGCCAGGATCAATATCCCTTAAAGGGTGATCCAGAACTCTTAGCCAAGCACATTGACTGGATCATGGTCCATTGAATGAAGCTTGTCATTTTTGTATGTGTGCCATAGACTAAACATCTTTTATTAACAACTAATTAATCCTATCAACTAGTTGAATTCTTAAATTCAAAATTTTAGGATTTGTTTAATAACTTTTATTAAATCCTTATCAACTATAAGGTTCACGTGCTATCCTAATCGTTATTAGGATTTTAATAAATTTATTAACCAACGCTAAAAGCGAAGTCCTTTAATGAGAATTAATAATAACAATTAGAATTAAGATTTTCATTAAAAGGACTACTCTAATCAGGAATTAGGTCTTGAAGCATTGTTAATGTTTTATTAAAACATAGCATGTCATTAAAATTCAATTAATAAATTTTAATCATTTTTAATGGCTAACCTAAAGGGTTGTCTTGTGTTATCAAATAAGGGACAAGATTATGCATAGCCATTAACATAAGATTACACTAATTTTATCGCATAAAATAAAAGTGTACAACTATTTAACAATTTAAATAGAACAATGCCTATCACATAAACAATTTTAGTATGCAAACATAAATTTAACATTTAAATTTAAAATATGATTTTAAAAATATTTTATTTTTATCTCATAAAAACTTGTTTTTAAAATCACAAATTTGCATGCTACTTTAAAAAATTTATCGCATAAACATTTTAACCTTTAAAATCAGTTTTAAAATATCTCATAAAATTAAAACATCATTTTAAAAAACTTTCTTGCTTAAAAATTTATCATATAAAATTTTAGGCACTTTAAACTTATCGCATAAATTTTAAAAGATTTAAAATTAGTTTTAAAAATTATCACATAAATTTTAAACCGTCATTTATAAATTTTCATATTCAAAAATTTATCACATAGATTTTTAAACATCAAAAACATTTTTAAAATTTATCTCATAACTTTAAAAACATTTTAAAAGTATTTAAAAGCATTTCAAAGTTTAATAATAATCGCAGGCTTAGATCACAACGCATACAAAGCTCCGATACCACTGAAGGGTTTTCCGGGACCCTTAGGGCACAAAAACTCTATGCCCGTTCTAAGTCGGACGGAACATGGACAAAAAAGCAGCGGAAAAATAAACATGTTAATCTAATTAACAATTCACCCTAAGCTACAAGACCCTAATCCAAGATCTATGCCGACTTGGGATGGGTCTGACCATCCCAAGAAGGATCTAGCCTACTGTGATTAAATTAAACTAATGCTTAATTAAACACATACCCGGAATCTCAACCCTGGAGCAGGCGAGATGTTCCGCACCGTCTTCCGAGCCGCTCCCATCTCACGCCGAGCCGCACCTTGAACAGCTCCCCGAACCGATCCTCGAACCGCTCCGTATCCCGAGGCGATCAATCCCGTGTCGCCGAGCCAATCACGCGCCGAAGAAAGTTTCATGCGAGTGAAACTTCTGCCTAGATTTCGGATCTAAATCCGAACTCCTTTGCGGCTTTGCTAGAGCCCTCAGGAGCAAGGCAGAAATTTATAGGGAGAGGAGAAATATTAATTTAAGCATAGATCCGAGAGTGCTCCAACATTTACGAGAGCCGCTCAGATCTAGAGATTGGGACGGGTTTGGAGGAAGGGGGAGGCCCCTATTTATTTAGGCGGCAGACTGCTCCCCTTCACTCAAAATCCGATGTGGGACTATTAATTGGGTTAATTAAAATCAAGTTAGTTTGCACTTCACAAAGTGCAAACTTCCGTGAATTTTAACTCACTCACCGTTGAGCTTCATGATTGATACAACCTATCAATTCGAAGGGTGTTCAACAGTGAACGCATAGAAAAAATCGTTCGTCAATCAGAGTTCGTTTGACCCTCCAATTGACTGCTCAAAGTTCAGCCCAAGGCTAGTATTTCGTAAAAACTGAGCCATCAAACAAATCTGCCCTAAGTGCAGAAAAACTGCACTTTGTGGGACCCACCTGACCAGCTGGGTGAGCCCAGACCAGGCTGGACGCCTGGTCTAGGTGCACCCAAGCTGGTGCGCCCAGCCTGGGTGCCTGGCCCAGGCCAGGGCACCTGGCCCAGGCCTGGGCCAGGCGCCCAGGCGCCCAGGGCGCCTGGGCGGGCCCGCCTAGGCACAGGCCCAGGCGCCTGGGCTGGCATCCTGGCTCAGCCAGGTCTGGCCAGGCGCCCAGGCCTGGTCTGGCCTGGGTCAGCCTGGTCTGACCCGGTCTGATCTGTTTAGCTGTTTATGAGCGTATCTTGGTCATTTGGCGTCTGATTTGGACGCCGTTCGAACCTGGGCGTAGACCGGGACATTCCCGTCTTACCCGTGAACTTTTCCTTGCATTTATATTATTAAATGTTGTCTTAAACTATTTAAAACATATTTAATCCCGTTTGCATCAAATGCAAAATAGTCCCTATCTAGGCTTAAATTATCATTTGCATCAAATACAAATGATCTGAGGGCATATTTTCCTACACTCATGATGTTGGCCGTAAATGTTCCCTACGCTAGCAATGTCCTGCAAATGTACACAAACACAACAGAATTGAAAAGGAACTAAAAAACACAAAGGAACGGATACGAAACAACGAAAAACGACGGAGAAGACATGCGTAAATTTATAAAATATAAACGCACGTCAAAATCCCCCAAGCTAAACCCTTCCTCGTCCTCGAGAAAGACGAATGAGAATAGAATCCTGGCAGGAGTAAATAGAGAGAGAGAGAGAGAGAGAGAGAGAGAGAGAGAGAGAGAGAGAGAGAGAGAGAGAGAGAGAGAGAGAGAGAGAGAGAGAGAGAGAGAGAGAGAGAGAGAGAGAGAGAGAGGGGAATCCTAGATTACCCGTCAGAGCCAACAGAAACAAACACAACACATTAAGCAAGTACGCGAGAAGCATGTCACTAAGCCGAGGAATACGAGTTCCTACTAGTGTCGTGGGTCCACGCGGTGAAGCGCGAGTGAGTGTGGTGGTGAGCTAGCCAACGATGTAACTATCTAAATCATGCAATGAAGCTCCATATACACATATCCATGGAATGACCCAAATATCGAATCAATTCGAGTTAGCGGTGAATAATAGGTCAAGCAAGCATGAGAATAGAGTAAGAATAGAAACATGTCTTATGCCAGGGACTCTACTGCTAGAAACTAGGAAATCGCCGCACGATCACCGAGATGATTGCTAGAAAGCTCCTATGCCAAGTGTGTTCGAAAATGAAAGGGGTTGAGTAGGTTTGGAGGAGAACACTTGGTGCAAATTCTCGCCCCTTTAGTCACGGTGGTAGGAGTAATATTCACAACATGATTTTTTTTGGGTTTGGATTTTTGTATATATTTTTGGATTTTGGCTATACAAATTCTCTCTCTTTTTTGGATTTTCCAATCTTTCTCCTTCCTTTTTTTTCTAGGAAGTGGGATAATGCGCATTCTCCAATAGCGGGAGAACGATGCGCTGGTAGGTGGCAAAATTGTGTACTCTTCCAAGTGGAAGCAAAAGTACACGACGAGAGGATTTGCACAAAGCAAAACAAAAAGAATTCGAATTCTAAACACTTGGCAAAAGGTGTTTTCTTTGCAGATCAGAGCGTAAGCAACATGGGTTATCCTAGTCCTTTTGGTAGAGTTTCGACACATGCGATTTGAAGCGTGTGTGTGTGTGTGTGTGTGTGTGTGTGTGTGTGTGTGTGTGTGTGTGTGTGTGTGTGTGTGTGTGTGTGTGATTCATGCATAATGAAGCAGGAAGTAGAAGCAATATACCACATATTTGAAATTGAAGCATGATAGTCTAGGGGTCATCCATAGATGGGCATATAAAACCAAATCACGACCTAGAAGCACACCAACTAGCTAGTCACAACACACAACTCAACACAAAAGGCAAAGTGAACCCACGGAGCATAAAATGCAATAGAACTCGGCTTCCTAGGGTTAGTGAGGATAGTTATCACTGCTTAGCTAACTGTGTGTGTGGTTTAGTGGCAGTTTCATCATGCGGGGTCATCTCTAGGAGAGGGAGAATAAAAGGATGGAGAAAAAAAGAAAAACACGACGAAAACGACTCAAAAATGGTGAAAAAGACACGAATGACGCACATAGTGTGACTCCCCCAAGCTGAACATTGCACTGCCCTTAATGCAATAGGATGAAGTGCGGGAGGGCAACAAAAGATGAGAGGGAAGTATGCACAGACAAAGAGACGGAAAAAACATGAAAAACACACAAAACGGGACGTAGAAAAATAAGGAAAATAAAGACCGAAACGAACTAGACAAAAAATGTACACACAAACACACACACCAAGCACACAGCAAACAAATGACACGACCACAGACACAAAACATAGATCTCCCCAACCTGATCTCAACAATGAATGAAAGAAGACATGATCATGGTGAATCAGAAAAAACTGGCTAGGGGAAAATCAGAAGCGAAAAAAAAAGGAAATCAAGATGCAAGAGCAGAAGGCTCCTCATCCTCCTCGGAAGAGAGTGGAGGGGTGTGGTCGGGAGAGGTGACGGGTGTGCGAAAAAATGGAGAAAGGGATGGTGATTGTGCACGGGTCCTCGGTGGGGATGTGAATGATGGGTGGGGTGTCGGTGGTAATAGATGGTGGTGGGGATATGTCGACTGATGAGGAGTGTGTGGGTAATGATCTCGCATGCACAACGACCTATTTCTTGCGACGCGAGTAGGCTGTGTTAAAAGAGGTGAAAGGTGGTGGGAGTGGCGGGTCAACGGTAGTGGTGGTGGAAGGGGAAGATTGTCGAGGAGGCGACAGAGGAGGTGATGGGGGTGGAGCGCCGTGGATATGGGTCAAAAGGCAGAGAATGGCAGTTACGTTTCGCTCGAGAGCGAGGAAAAGGGGATGTGATAGAAAAGAGGTAGAAGGGTCTGAGGGTGAGGAGGAGGATGCACCAGCAAGCAAAGTAGCCATCTCGGGCTTGAGAGCGAGGCGAGCAGAAGTGGCACGGTGCACAACAGAGTGTGTGTCGGTGGTAGGGGTCGTATCGACATAAGAGGCCAAGCCATACAGGGCCGTAATCAGGGCCTCAAAAGAAACAACAACAGCAGCCGGGGTGGTGGCACTGGGTCCAGCCCTGGGGTCTCCTCTGAACTCAGGAATATCCTGCTCGACAAAGTGGGCGGCAGGAGATGGGAATCTAGGAGCATCAGGAAGAACGAACTAACTGATGGTGTAGCCCCCCCCATAAATTCAGGATCGGGTGGGACGGACCAATCTATCGATAGCTCAATGGTGACGTGATTAGGGTTCGGCAGAATGGTATAAGGTGCTGGGGGTGGCCATAGTGGAAAGCAAACCGACCGCCGCCGAGCGGTTTGATCATGTGAGTGTGCCTCAGGTCATCGATGTCAAGGTAGGTAGATCCTGGGCACGGATCAAATCGGGGGGAAACTCGATGTTGAAGGGTGGATGTTGAGAAATGATTGTGATGAGGCCACCGTAACAATATTTGCCTTTATTTGTGCGGCTAATATCAACAGGATTTTGAATTGGCCACGAGACAGCATTGATGCGAACGCACGGTGCCTCGAAAGCAATCCCGTCAACACTGAGAATGAAAGGAAAATTCATCTCATATAGAATGAAAAGATCTGGGATGGTCACGGTGCCGACTCATCCCCTGGAAAGAAAGTGCTTGAGATAATGTGATGGGCGAGGCGGAATACCAGGTGAATAATCGAAGATGCCTTGTTCTTGCCCCTAGGATATTGATCGTGTAATGTGAGACGTTGCCAAAAGAAATCGACGTCAAAGTTGGCATGCAATTCATTGGCAAGGGAGCTGCCTTCAAGATTGGAAAAACCGAAAATATCATTGATAGTGGTCAAATGAGCACGGAATTTCGGTTCTGAAGGCGAGGCGAAAAACGATATTTGACCCCGTCTCAATTTTGATCATGGAGAGGAATTCTAGTGTGAGCACAGGGTAGGATTGAGCATGGGCGTGGAGGAAACCAAGCCATCCCAAGTTCACGAACATGGATTCGACTTCGGAGAAAACTCCTAGAGCGAATAAGGTCTGGTCGTGTGCGAACTTGGTGGCGAGGTGAGGGCATTGGTCGAGGCGAGAGAAAAAAATCCTTGTGGGCTTGGCTCATATAGCGAATACCCTGAGGTCCGAGTAATGGGTCTCTCGCGGGAATGACAGGTGGGGGTGGTGGTTGGGTAGGCGATGGTTGAGGAGTGCGTCCACGTGTAGGACGTGTGGGTCATTGTCTCTTGCGAGATGGCTCCTCATCCACCATGGGTTGCCTACCCTTATCTTTGTCTTTTACCATGATATTGTGGCGATTGGATGGGATATGCAATATGATATGTGGGTGCACACAACAAATGGCAAGGTGACAAAAATAAAAATTCCTGGGCAATATAATAACCAAGTTATGAAGCGAGTTTACCGAGCAAACGATGAGGCTCCTAGCTCCAAAAGATCTCACAATGCACGAGGGAGTGATCCGGAGAGCCGTTGCACACTAATCCAAAGAAAACAGAGTTTTTGAAAATTGGAAGAAATTAGGGCTAGGGCTAGGATTTACGACTTGAATGTGGTCGATGGAGGGGCTTTGATGGTGTGGGAATAGTGGAGGAAGTGGGGGAGGATGATTAGTAACCGTAAGAGTGATGGAGAAGATAGTTTGGGAAGAAGTCCAAACGAACCGCTCGAGATCGATTTTTGGAGGTCAGGTGATATGGCAGTCGGGTAGGGGGGTTATATAGGGTTTGGGTGAACCGATCGGGTGGAAATCACCCGATCGGTTGGATCAATTTTCAAAAATCTCTTAGATTAGCAGCTACAGGTTACCCGATCAGATGAGAACTCACCCGATCGGTTGACCGCTCTCCGAAAAACTTCCCAAGTCTCTGTTTTAATTCACCGATCACCCACCTGATGGCCGACTTTATCACTCGATCGGTTTATTCTTCGACTGGAGTTGGTCACTTACTGAAACAATCCACTCGATCGGTTGATGTATGACCCGATCAGGTGGGGGCAATTCTAGCATTTATTCACAACAATTAACAAACTAATCTTATTAAAAACTAGCAGAAGTTTAGGACATGGGTTGCCTCCCATGAAGCGCTATTTTTTATAGTCGTTCGCTCGACTCCCGATATGATATTCAGGGTGGCTTGAATGGGTGACACTCAACGGTTGGTGTCCTCTCAGCAGTTGTGGCAAAAGTTCCGGTTGTTGACAACGGTGACAAATGGATGGTATCAATCACTCCCCCATTGGTGATATCCGAGGGCTTCTCCTTGGTGCTGGCGACACATGCCACTCTCTTCAGGATACGCACTTCGTCGACGGTGAGCACCAAAGGCACTTTGCCCTTGCTCTTCATCCAAGCATTCTTTCCAAATCCAGGGGGAGTTGACTGGGAGACACATTCTAGAGTGCTCCTCTACTCCATCCAAGTCTTCATGGGGATCCCTAGAAAGAACTTCTAATGCTCCTGCTTCATTAACTCTCTCTTCTTCAATCTCCAGAAGATTGCAATTGGACTCCTCAGGTGGTAGCTTTATGGACATCGCCAAGTCGAATTCCACCGTTTGATCACCGATGTTTAAAGACAATTTTTCCTTCTTTACGTCAATGAGCACACTGACGGTTGCCATAAAAGGTCTTCCGAGAATAATTGGAGTGTAATTATCCTCGGGCATATTCATCACTACAAAATCCACGGTACACGTACACCACGGACATTAACTGGTAGGTCGTCGACGACTCCCATGGGTTACTGGACGGATCGATCTGCTAGCTGCAAGGTCATCTCCGTAGGTTCCAGTTCTCCCATGTTGATTCTTCTGTAGAGTGAGAGGGGCATCAGACTTACACTTGCTCCTAAATCAACAAGTGCTCTATTGATAGAGACTTCCCCTATAGAGCAAGGAATCGAAACACTTCCCGGTCACACTTCCCGGGTCTTTAAGCTTCGACGGATTGGCTAATTGTATCAAGGCGCTACACTCCGCCGTAAGAACCACCTTTTCTTTTCTTGTCCCCTTCGTCACTAGATCCTTAAGAAATTTCACGTACAAAGGAATAGTCTCAATTGCTTCTAGGAACGGGATTTGAAGACTTAGATCCTTCACCATCTCAAAGAACCTGCCATACTTTTCGTCGATCTTGGCCTTGGCAAGCCTTTGCGAAAATGGGACCGAAGGCTTGAAAACCATCAAGTCTTCTTCCTCATTCTTGTTCTTTTTCTTAGATTCCTCTTCTGAAGTCACGAGATTTGATGTTGAAGCACCGTTGTTGTTCACCTCCATATTCTGTTGCACATTGACAATGGGTGCTTCATTGTATTTCTCGGCCTCCCGTGTCGGAATCTTCTTTCCACTCCTCAAAACAATAGCAGAGACATTCGCTTGTCCGTGTGTCAAGGCTAAGGTTTGGCTCAGTCCCCTAGGATTCACCTCCGGTTGACCCGGCTATTGTCCTTGCACGTTTTGGAGGTTGGCTACTTGTAACCCCAATTGGGTCACTTGATCGGCCAAGGATTTCTGCCCAAGCTGTAATTGTTGAGTTATCTTCTCGTGATTCGAAATGTACTGAGCCAGGAGGTTCTCAATCGGAGAGACTACTTGTTGTTGTTGATTGTACTATTGTTGTTGGGGCAAAGGTTGCTGATGTTGAGGATGAAGCTGTTGATACAATTGTTGAGGCGAAGGAGGCTGATATTGTTGTTGCTGAGGAGGTTGTTGAAATTGTTGGTAAGGTGCCTTGTAGCTAAAATTCGGATGATTTCGATTGTTGGGAGAATATCCAGGATTAGAACTTATCCTTGGTGGATAAGACGCATTTCTCGTAGGATTATAGAATAAGGCACTTGCTTGATCCACTAGCGCCGAAATCTCTCCAACACCGAAGCCTTCAATCACTTCAGTTTCCACGGCCGCTACTTGCTGTGGGTTAGCTGCACTGGCTCCAACCATAAACACTGAAATTTGAGTGGAATGCTAATCGAATTTGCTTGATAGCTTTTCCACTTCCTCAATTTGATGCATGCCACCAGCTTTTGGTGTAGCACGCTCATCACTCCACCTCCCGTTGTTGGATGCCATTTCTCCAAGATAGTTCCGGCATCCACTTCGTTTCTTGACATGAAAGATCCATTCGCTGTGGCATCCATAGAGGACTTCAAATCGTCCCTCAGTCTATTATAGAATAGGTTGATGATCTGCCAACGGGGGAGCTCGTGGTGAGGATATTTCCTTTGCATTTCTTTGTACCTCACCCATGCTTCATGTAGCGACTCATGGCTAGCCTGGGAGAAAGAGGAGATTTCGCTTCTTAGCTTCATCGTCTTCCCCAGAGGAAATAACTTGTTCAAGAATGCGTTCGAAATCTGCTCCCAGGTTGTGAACGTGTTGGGGTCCTTCCCCCTTAGCCATTGCTTCGCTTTATCCCTTAGAGAGAACGCGAATAATCTTAACCGAATAGCCTCGGTTGATACGCCATTGATCTTAAATGTCTCACACTTCTCCAAAAAAGAGTTTAAGTGCTCGATGGGATTCTCCATGGGAGCTCCAGAAAATTGGTCTTGTTGGATGCAAGCCACAAGTGATGGCTTCAACTCAAAGTTTCCGGTCGTAATAGCCGGAGGTTGAGTGCTGGATGTAGACCTAATAGACGGCATCGAATATTCGAGTAAAGACTTTGGAGGAGTGAAGTTTCCTGCCATGGCGGCAAATTCTTCTCTTCTTCTTCTTTCTGCGTTCAACGCCTCAGGATAGCGTTGATCTCGGGATCCAAAGGAACTAAGTAGTCGAGACTCCTTGAGTTCATGTGCATGAAAAATTAAGATATATTGTGAAGCACATATGGTATGATACGAAAAAAAAACAAAAATAAAAACAAAAGTGTAGAATGTGAGAATTATTACGTGGTAAGCATGTGAGCTAGTCTCAAGGATAACAAGGTCCTAAATGTAACAAGCACATTGCCTCCCCGACAACGGCGCCATAAAGCTTGACCTTCCGTCCGTTTGGCACTCAAATCGGGACGGGGATACTAGGATTAGAATTTATAAACCGCAAGTGCACGGTGTCGAAGTGTGGCTTGGGGGTCGATCACGGGAAGGCGTGTGTTGTGCTTGGAAACAATCAGGGACCGGGTCACCCGGGGGATGAGCCAGCCAAATCTCAGTTTGTTGTCACGATAGTAATCTAACAGAAAAGATGTAAGAGGTAAAAAGATAACCTAGGACTTTGGCTTCCGTCCTAATCATGGGTTCTCACTATTGTGGCCAAAGGATAGGAATGTGACTGAATGCTAGGGTTTGTTGGTGAGACGTTGCCTCTAAAAGTGATACCTAGCATCCCATGGGCCCGATATTCCAGTTGATGCCCAGGATGATACGCTGGGTCTACCCAGGTTCGGACGGTAGGCATTTCCATATCCAACACCACTCGACCCCAGGAGCACTAAGCTCGCAATGATTACTCCCGACATTTCATCCAAGCCGTTCGCACGTGCAAGGACTCAATGTCTACGCTAGGGGGTGAGCTGTGGCTAGAGAATCAAACTCCCGTTTTATTTTCTCTTGGCCCGACGGTCAAAGGCGGTCTTTCTCCCGCCGATGACAATAAAACGCCCCAGCGTAACCATCTAAATCCCTAGATCCAATCGGATCCCTAGTCCTATGGCCGTTCTAGGAAGAACCCACGAAGGGGCTTCCACCAATATCCCGGATTGAAGAACTACTCACTATACATTGTATGAAATGCAATAAAACTGGATATAGCCACAAGAAAATAAATCATGCGATTGTTTACCGTAGAAAATAGAAGTATAAACGCAATATCAAAATATAAGAATGATCAAAGAACTTACAATTAGAGTTTAATTCAAAGCAGCCAAAAATCACATAAAACAGCTTAAAATGGGGATTGCGTTTCTGGGAAAACCTAGCCCTATTTATACAAGTGGGCAAGATGCCATGGAATATTCCCAGAAGAAGACAAAAATAGACATTCACCCGATCGGGTGAGACGATGATTAGTCTTCAGCTTCTGATAAATCTCAGCCGATCACTGAACCGATCGGGTGAGTCTTCGACTTCTTGAGCATGTAAAGCAGCAGCTACAGGTGACCAGATCGGTTGACAAGTCAACTGATCGGATGATCTTTGGCCTTCAAAACTGCGTTCTGTTTTACATCCACCTGATCACAGAACCGAACGGGTGGATCTGTCTCTTCCTCAGGACTGATATAGTCGCATGAACCGATCGGGTGGCTGTTCTACCCGATCAGTTGAGAGCTGATACATGGCTTTTTCTTGACGAATGGCTCTTGGGATCTCGTGCGACACCTCTCGTTACTCCGGAGACTCATGATGTTGGCCGTAAATGTCCCCTACGCTAGCATTGTCCTGCAAATATACACAAACACAACAAAAGTGAATGGGAACTAAAAAACACAAAGGAACAGATACGAAACAACGAAAAATGACGGAGAAGACGTGCGTGAATTTATAAAATATAAACGCACGTCAAAATCTCCCAAGCTGAACCCTTCCTTGTCCTTGAGGAAGACGAGTGAGAATAGAATCCCGGCGGGAGTAAATAGAGAGAGAGAGAGAGAGAGAGAGAGAGAGAGAGAGAGAGAGAGAGAGAGAGAGAGAAGAAGAAGAAGAAGAAGAAGAAATCTTAGATTACCCGTTAGAGCCAACAGAAACAAACACAACACACTAAGCAAGTACGCAAGAAGCATTTTACTAAGCCCAGGAATACGAGTTCCTACTAGTGTCGTGGGTCCACGCGGCGAAGCATGAGTGAGTGTGATGGTAAGCTAGCCAACGGTGTAACTATCTAAATCATGCAATGAAGCTCCATATACACTTATCCATGGAATGACCCAAATATCGAATCAATTCGAGTTAGCGTGAATAATAGTTCAAGCATGCATGAGAATAGAGTAAGAATAGAAACATGTCATATGTCAGGGACTCTACCGCTAGAAACTAGGAAATCACAGCACGATCACCGAGATGATTGCTAGAAAGCTCATATGCCAAGTGCGTTCGAAAACGAAAGGGGTTGAGTAGGTTTGGAGGAGAGCACTTGGTGCAAATTCTCGCCTTCCCTTTATTCACGACGGTAGGAGTAATATTCATAACATGATTTTTTTGGGTTTGTATTTTTGATATATTTTTGGATTTTGGCTATACAAATTCTCTCTCTTTTTTTGGATTTTGCAATCTTTATCCTTCTTTTTGTTCGTTTTTTCTAGGAAGTGGTATAATGCGCATTTTCCAAAAGCGGGAGAACGATGCGCTAGTAGGTGGCAAAATTGTGTACTCTCCTAAGTGAAAGTAAAGTACACGATGACAGGATTTGCACCAAGCAAAACAAAAAAGAACTCAAATTCTAAACACTGGGCAAAAGGTGTTTTCTTCACGGATCAGAGCGTAAGCTGTAGGGTTTTCTGGGACCCTTAGGACACAAAAACTCTAATCTCGTCCTAAGTCGGACGAGAATAGACAGAAAGAAAATTTGCAGCCGAAGAAAAATCTAGTTAATCTAATTAACATGCAGTTAAAACAATTTTAACTTAGCCCTAAGGTCCAAGACCCTTAACCAAGATCTATGCCAACTTGGGATGGATCTGACCATCCCAAGAAGGATCTAGCCTACTGCGATTAAATTAAACTAATGCTAATAAATACATACCCGGAATCTCAGCCATGGGGCAGGCGAGATGTTTCGCACCGTCTTCCGAGCCGCTCACCGTCCTACACCGAGCCGCTCCTCCAACCGCTCCCCGAACCGCTCCTCGAACCGCTCCGCATCCTGAGGCGATCAATCCCGTGTCGCCGAGCCAACCACGCGCCGAAGAAAGTTTCACGCGAGTGAAACCTTCGCCTAGATTTCGGATCTGAATCCGAACTCCTTTGCGGCTTTGCTAGAGCCCTCAGGAGCAAGGCAGAAATTTATAGGGAGAGGAGAAATATTAATTTAAACTTAGATCCGAGCGTGCTCCAACATTTACGAGAGCTGCTAAGATCTAGAGCTTGGTACGAGTTATGAGGAAGGGGAGGGCCTCTATTTATAGAGGCGGCTGACTCTCCCCTTTTCTCCACAACCGAGGTGGGACTATTAATTTGGGATTAATTAAATCAAGTTAGTTTTCCTTTCAAAAAGGGAAAACTTCATCGAATTTTAACTCCCTCACCGTTGAGCTTCAATGTTGGTACAACCTACCAAATCAAAGAGGGTTCAACGGTGAACGCGTAGGAAAAAACGGCTCGTCAATCCGAGTCCGTTTGACCCTTCAAACAATTGTCCAAAGTTAGCCAAAAGTCATGCTTCTCTTAGAAACGTAGCCGTCAAGAAAATCCCAGGTTTAAAACAACCCTAACCAGAAAATTCGGGCTTGGTGGGCCTCCATTTTCGTTGGTTTCAGCCCAACAGTTTGGCTATAACTTGTGCATTTGGACTCCGTTTTTGACGCGGTTTGAACCTGCGTTTAGAGCGGGACGATCCCGTCATCTATGTAACCTTTTCAACGTGTTTATTTAATTAAATATAGTCTTAAACAATTTAAGACACATTTAATCTCTTTTGCATCATATGCAAATTAGTCCCTATCTAGGCTTAAATTTTCATTTGCATCAAATACAAATGATCCGAGGGCATATTCCTCTACATCTCCCACTTGAACTCAAGATCATTTATCCCGAATGCAGGAGATGATTGCAAACATCTTTTGCAATATTTTATCCCTTGCATCAAATACAAATTATTCTCCCTAACTAATTTCTACCTATTACTAGACGAAGGTCACACTCTGTGTGAGACCCTACAGCGTGACCCTTACAACAGGTTGGTCTCGAAGCCCTATACGGCATGGACCACGAGCAATGGTTGTCGTCCCTGCTTCAGGAATCATCATTATGTGGTGACTCAATGACATGAGTATTGTCGGGACCACCCTGACTATTTCCGTGATGAATTCCGCAGTTATAGTCTCTTCGTCTAAACTATGTCGTATAGATCAAGTCTAGGGTACGGTCAAACTGTCAACCCCAATAACTTGACTCCGGTTAGTTTCTATCGATCTTTTAGTCAAAAATGTTGGACTTCTTCCAACATACTCTGGCCAGAGTTTTTACTAAAGACCGAACTAACCCTACGACACTAACTCCCATTGACCGGGAGAGACGAATCCTCTCTTGGTCATTACTCTCCTCATACGCTTCAAGTGTCACCAATCAAAGACCTTTCGACAGGCCTTGCCTCGAAGCTAGGTCATTTGATCTAAGTGGCACCGTTCACGCACAGGTTCGTCAAAATGACCTCAAGTCAAAAGACCAACTAGCCTATCATCACTCAGAGTCATCATAGACAGATTGGTCAATATAACCATATGATAACTCTTGTGGATCGTTTAGTGAACTCATTCTCTAATGAGCACCTGTGTCTCGTTTACGACTTCACCAAGTCAAGCGATCATGAGATCATCGCCACCGCAAAACGGTGAAGACTAAGACACAATGGTCTATCCGATGTTTCGATATCCTTGTCTCGAAACATCTACGAATACGAACCCTTTTATACTTATGCTACAGACGGTCAAACATTTATCCATGATCGAGATACTCATCTCGATACATGTTTGACCTCGCATAAAGTCTCAGGACTTTACCTAAGTTAATATCTAATGTTAACTACATTATAACATAACTTAGATAAATATTTACCAAACAGCTTACTGTTATTTCGAACAAGATGTTTATGTTATTTACACACAGAGATAGATTGCCTCGAAGGCATCTTCTCTCAACATCTCCCACTTGCACTCAGACCCTTTTATCTCGGTATCTAATACCGTTTTTACACATAAGTTTTCCCGACTTCATGTGGTAGAGCCTTCGTGAGTGGATCTGCTAAAACCGTCTACACTATAGACTTAAGGGGTTTCTATGTTCATGTTAGACCAACCATTTGAATCTCATTCAAATAATTCACTTGGTCTTTCGGAATCTATAATATTTTATTTCCTTGGATCTCATCCAGTTCATAGTACCTTACGATAATCATTTAAATTAGTTAATGGTCATTTCAAATGTCTCATATTTATTTCTGATAAAGTATCAAACTCTTTTGATCACTTTGTAAAAAATATATGTTCCATCCCTTTGATGTCTCGCATGTAATTTATACGCTCCCACTGACCTTGAAATCTATCTGGCTAATTCATATAAGTTGGTCCGTCTAAATCATATTTAGAAAAACGAACTTATAAGTGAATGCTCCAGTTTTCATGGTCAACTTAAGCGTTTACATCGAGTTTGGTCTGAGTAGTTCTGTACACATCTGCTGGCCGAAAACGGTTTCATTATAATCCGTTTTATAGGAATTAAGATGAAAACTGTTCTCGACCAATATGATTGTACTTCACTATTTCCTTTCTGCTCCTAATCTTTCAACTTATAGATTTACTTGCAGAAAATGAGAGGAAACATTTTCCTTGGGCACGTAAACTAAATTCCAAAATTTATTTATGCATACAGACCTATTTTGCTTGCATCAAGTTTTAAATCGGAGTTACTACTCCGAATTTCATCCCGGAAGTTGATTAAGTCATCATCAGTTATGATGTCTAACTCGACAATTCGTCTCACGAGATTCGAGTAATTATACAACTTTCTAATGATCAATTTAATGAATATCTTATTGATATGTTCTCATAGAACATTTATCAAAACCTAGGCATTACTGTCTGGGACTTGACCCAGAAGGAGGACTTAACTCGGAGTCACTAACAATAGATCACACCAAATCTAACTAAGTGTGATTCATACCTTTTAACACACCGATGTGTTAACAGACTTGACCTGAGAGAAAATCACATTTTCTTTTAATTACGCAAGATTTTATGGAGCTAAGTATTTGACCATTCGATCTAATCGCATCAGTTTAAATACTTTAGTCATTTCGTTCTTTATTTTATCAGACTTGTGTTTCATCAAGAACACGTGTCTTAATAAAATATACGAATAACTTATTTCGGTTAATCTAGACTCGGGTACATCAGTATGTACGAGACTGAGTTCGACAACTCATTCTCCCACTGTCTTATAGATGGGTTTCGGCCATTTTATCTAAGAGGATAAGACTCACAAGTGTCCGTAGACTTCATAATACGAGAGGTCAGACCCCTCTTTATGTGACTTGTGAAGCTTAGTCTCTCGATACTGCCTAGTCTATTTTGCCATATAAAGTTTGCTACTATCTTGTGTATTTATATATATTAACATTTAATATATATATTATCGTTATACATATTACTCATTGCTTCAGAAGCAATGTGACGACATTCGTCAAAATGTGTTAACCTTTTGTATAACAATAATTACGAAATCGTGACATCAAAATATGTCACATTTTCGTTTCCTCCTACTTATGCCTTTACTAATGACAAATTAAACTAACTTTCTCAATTGACTTTCCGGAGTGCCTTCTTCCTTTTCTAAATCACATTTAGATGTAAAATAGCCCAACATTAATAAATAGCTATGCAAGCATCTCATGTATCCAAACGCCTAAGAGTTGCAATCTTGAGTGTAGCTTAAGAAGTTGCTTGTCTCAAGATCCGGTTGGGATACATAGTCTTGCACCGCTCATGCACTCGTATTCGACTCAAACGGTTTGATCGAATTCTCGAACTTTGCGGATCAGAATTGTTTGTCCATACAACCTTGAGGGTAGCTCAACAAGTTGTAGGGAGAAACATACTTCGAATATCCTATATGTTCAAGCTGCCTCATATAGAGACGAGTGACATGTTGCGTGAATTTATTTGTTGGAACCAGAACTTAATGAAATCATATTTCTTAAGTCTGTTCTTTAGAAGGTCATTTTAATGTCAACAAGAATATAGTTTTGATTCTATCAATTAGAATTTAGCTTGATATTCAATTAATCAACCTATTTGACCAGTTAACTTATTCCATTAAAATATTATATTTTGATTCCTTCGGTTAACATAGTCTTGCCCTAGTTTAGCATATGTTCAATATTAAATATAGGTAGATTGGCATTCATCTATCTATATCCTCCCACTATTATTACGATCGTTTCAAAGCTTAATAACGAACGATTTAATCGAATTAAAATATTTAAAATTTAGTGAAAGAGGGATCCAATCATCCTGAACCTTACAACCTTGAGGAGACTCAACAAGTTGATTGGTTCCATGATTGGTAGACTAACTCTTAGTCAATCACATCACATGTGACTCCCTATCGTTTTTTACCCACAGTCACTTATGATCTTGAGGAGACTCAACAAATCATAATGACTGGTCTAGCCAGACCCTTGATTTCGTGTCCAGATTTGACTTAGATCGATGCTCGAGGAGACCCGACGTATCGATTTGGGTCAAGTCTAGACTACATCACATGTATGTTGGAGTTTGTTCCTTAAAGATAAACATGTCATAGCTTGAGGAGACTCAACAACTATAATTGTCTTCTTTGAGTTACCAAGCTCCAAAATCAAGGAGGGATACGGATTAATCTTTAATAAGATGTATAATGCATTGACTAGATATAGTCCAGGGTGTCATACAATCATGATTCGCGACATTGCGGTCCAGCGGAACACAGCCATGGAATTGACTAAGCCAGGATCACTACCCCTTAGACTAGTAAGGGTCGATCCAGAACTCTTAGCCAAGCACATTGACTGGATCATGGTCCATTGAATGAAGCTTGTCATTTTTGTATGTGTGCCATAGACTAAACAGTTTTTATTAACAACTAATTAATCCTATCAACTAGTTGCATCCTTAAATTCAAAATTTTAGGATTTGTTTAATAACTTTTATTAAGACCTTATCAACTATAAGGTTCACGTGCTATCCTAATCGTTATTAGGATTTTAATAAACTTTACTAACAACGCCAAAAGCGAAGTCCTTTAATGAGAATTAATTATAACAATTAGAATTAAGATTCATTAAAAAAGACTACCCTAATCATGAATTAGGTCTTAAAGGGTTGTTAAAAGTTTTATTAAAACATAGCATGTCATTAAAATTCAAGTAATAAATTTTAATCATTTTTAATGGCTAACCTAAAGGGTTGTCTTGTGTTATCAAATAAGGGACAAGAAGAACTAGCCATTAAAATAAAGCTACACTAATTTATCGCATAAAGATAGTGCACAACTATTTAACAATTAAATAGATTAAGTTTATCGCATAAACAATTTTAGCATGCATACATAAATTTAACATTTAAAGTTAAAATATGATTTTAAAATCTTTTATTTTTATCTCATAAAAACTTGTTTTTAAAATCACAAATTTGCATGCTACTTTAAAAAATTTATCGCATAAAATTTTAACCTTTAAAATCAGTTTTAAAATATCTCATAAAATTAAAACATCATTTTTAAAAACTTTCATGCATAAAAAATTTATCATATAAAATTTTAGGCACTTTAAACTTATCACATAAATTTTAAAAGATTTAAATTTAGTTTAAAAAATTATCACATAAATTTTAAAACGTCATTTAACCATTTCCATGTTCAAAATTTATCAAATAGAATATTTGAACATCTAAAACATTTTTGAAAATTATCTCATAACTTTAAAAACATTTTTAAAAGCATTTAAAAGAATTTTAAAGTTTAATAATAATCGCAGGCTAGATCGTTACGCAGACCTACGCTCTGATACCACTGTAGGGTTTTCTGGGACCCTTAGGGCACAAAAACTCTAATCACGTCCTAAGTCGGACGAGAATAGACAGAAAGAAAATTTGTAGCCGAAGAAAAATCTAGTTAATCTAATTAACATGCAGTTAAAACAATTTTAACTTAGCCCTAAGGTCCAAGACCCTTAGCCAAGATCTATGCCAACTTGGGATGGATCTGACCATCCCAAGAAGGATCTAGCCTACTGCGATTAAATTAAACTAATGCTAATAAACACATACCCGGAATCTCAGCCCTGGGGCAGGCGAGATGTTCCGCACTGTCTTCCGAGCCGCTCACCGTCCCACACCGAGCCGCTCCTCCAACCGCTCCCCGAACCGCTCCTCGAACCGCTCCGCATCCCGAGGCGATCAATCCCATGTCGCCGAGCCAACCACGCGCCGAAGAAAGTTTCACGCGAGTGAAACCTTCGCCTAGATTTCGGATCTGAATCTGAACTCCTTTGCGGCTTGGCTAGAGCCCTCAGGAGCAAGGCAAAAATTTATAGGGAGAGGAGAAATATTAATTTAAACTTAGATCCGAGCGTGCTCCAACATTTACGAGAGCTGCTCAGATCTAGAGCTTGGTACGAGCTATGAGGAAGGGGGAGTGCCTCTATTTATAGAGGCGGCTGACTCTCCCCTTTTCTCCACAACCGAGGTGGGACTATTAATTAGGGATTAATTAAATCAAGTTAGTTTTCCTTTCAAAAAGGGCAAACTTCATCGAATTTTAACTCCCTCACCGTTGAGCTTCAATGTTGGTACAACCTACCAAATCAAAGAGGGTTCAACGGTGAACGCGTAGGAAAAAACGGCTCGTCAATCCGAGTCCGTTTGACCCTTCAAACAATTGTCCAAAGTTAGCCAAAAGTCATGCTTCTCTTAGAAACGTAGCCGTCAAGAAAATCCCAGGTTTAAAAAAACCCTAACCAGAAAATTCGGGCTTGGTGGGCCTCCATTTTCGCTGGTTTCAGCCCAACAGTTTGGGCTGACTTGTTTTGGCTATAACTTGTGCATTTGGACTCCGTTTTTGACGCGGTTTGAACCTGCGTTTAGAGCGGGACGATCCCGTCATCTATGTAACCTTTTCAATGCGTTTATTTAATTAAATATAGTCTTAAACAATTTAAGACACATTTAATCTCTTTTGCATCATATGCAAATTAGTCCCTATCTAGGCTTAAAGTTTCATTTGCATCAAATACAAATGATCCGAGGGCATATTCCTCTACATAAGCAACATGGGTTATCCTAGTGTCCTATTGGTAGAGTCCCAACACATGTGATTTGAAGCGTATATGTATGTATGTATGTATGTATGTATGTATGTATGTATGTTTGTTTGTTTGTTTGTTTGTATGATTCATGCATAATGAAGCACGAAGTAGAAGCAATATAACGCATATTCGAAATTGAAGCATGATAGTCTAGAGGTCATCCATGGATGGGCATATAAAACCAAATCACGACCTAGAAGCACAGCAACTAGCTAGTCACAACACACAACTCAACACAAATGGCAAAGTGAACCCACGGAGCATAAAATGCAATAGAACTCGGCTTCCTAGGGTTAGTGAGGATAGTGATAGCTGCTTAGCTATGTGTGTGTGTGTGTGTGTGTGTGTGTGTGTGTGTGTGTGTGGTTTAGTGGCAGTTTCATCATGCAGGGTCATCTCTAGGAGAGGGAGAATAAAAGGATGTAGAAAAAAAGAAAAACACGACGAAAACGAATCAAAACGGTGAAAAGACACGACTGACGCACATAATGCGACTACCCCCAAGCTGAACGTTGCATTGCCCTTAATACAATAGGATGAAGTGTGGGAGGGCAACGAAAGATGGGAGGGAAGTACACACAGACAAAGAGACGAAAAAAACATGAAAAACACCCAAAAACGAGACGTAGAAAAATAAGGAAAATAAAGACAAAACGAACTAGACAAAAGACGTACACACAAACACACAAAACAAGCACACAGCAAACAAATGACACAACCAGAGACACAAAACATAGATCTCCCTCAAGCTGATCTCAACAATGCGTGAAAGAAGATATAATCATAGTGAATCAGAAAAACCGGGCTAGGGGGAAAATCAGAAGAGAAAAAAAGGAAATAAAGATGCAGGAGCAGAAGATTCCTCATCCTCCTCGGAAGAGAGTAGAGGGGTGTGGTCGGAGAGGTGGCGGGTGTGCGAAGAAGTGGAGAAAGGGATGTAGATCATGCATGGGTGGGCTCGATGGGGATGTGAATGATGGGTGGGGTGTCGGTGGTAATGGAGGGTGGTGGGGATACGGTGACTGATTAGGAGGGTGTGGGTAATGATCTCGCATGCACAGCGACTTGTTTCTTGCGACGCAAGTATGCTGTGGTGATAGAGGTGAAAGGTGGTTGGAGTGGCAGGTCAACGGTAGTGGTGGTGGGAGGGGAAGATCGTCGAGGAGGTGACGGAGGAGGTGATGGGGGTGGAGCGCCGTGGATATGGGTCAGAAGGCAGAGAATGGCAGCTACGTTTCGCTCGAGAGCGATGAAATGGGGATGGGATAGAAAAGATGTAGAAGGGACCGAGGGTGAGGAGGAGGATGTGCCAGTGTGCAAAGCAGCTATATCGACCTCGAGAGCGAGGCGAGGAGAAGTGGCACAGTGCATGACAGAGTGTGTTCTGGTGGCAGGTGCCGTGTCGACATGAGAGGCCAGGCCATGCAGGGCCGTAATCAGGGCCTCAGAAGAAATAGCAGCAGCAGCCGGGGTGGTGGCACTGGATCCAGTCCTGGGGTCTCCTCTGAACGCAGGAATATCATGCTCGCCAAAGTGGGCGGCAGGAGAAGGGGATCTAAGAGCGTCAGGAAGAACGAACTGAAGGTGTAGCCCTCCCACAAAATTTAGGATCGGGTGGGAAAGACCAATCTGTTGGTAGCTCAATGGTGACACGATCAGGGTTCGACAGAATGATATAAGGTGCTGGGGGTGGCCATAGTGGAAAGCAAACCGACCGCTGCCGAGCTGCTTGATCATGTGAGTGTGCCTCAGGACATCGATGTCATGGTAGGTTGATCCTGGGGCACGGATCAAATCGGGGGGAAAATCGATGTTGAAGGGTGGAAGTTCGACAATGATTGTGATGAGGCCACTGCAACAATATTTTTCTTTATTTGCGCGGCTAATATCGACAAGCTTTTGAATTGGCCATGAGGCGGCATTGATGCGACCGCGTGGTGCCTCGAAAGCAATCCCGTCAACACCGGGAATGAAAGGAAAAGTCATCGCCCATAGAATGAAAAGATCTGGGATGGTCATGGTTCTGGACTTATCCTGTGGAAAGAAAGTGCTTGAGATAATGCGATTGGCGAGGCGGAAGACCGGGTGAATAATCGAAGAGGCCTTGGCCTTGCCCCTAGGATATTGATCGTGTAATGTGAGATGTTGCCAAAAGAAGTCGACGTCGAAGTCAGTATGCAATTCATTGGCAAGGGAGCTGCTTTCAAGATTGGGAAAACCGAAAATATCATTGATAGTGGTCAAAGGAGCATGGAAATTTTGGTTCCAAAGGCGAAAAACGATTTTCGACCCCGTCTCAATTTTGATCATGGAGAGGAATTCTAGTGTGAGCACAGGGTATGATTGAGCATGGGTGTGGAGGAAACCAAGCCATCCCAAGTTCACAAACATGGATTCGACTTCGAAGAAAACTCCAAGAGCGAATAAGGTCTGGTCGTGTGCGAACTTGGTGGCGAGGTGAGGGCGTTGGTTGAGGCGAGAGAAAAAATCCTTGTGGGTTAGCTCGTATAGCGAATACCCTACGGTGCGAGTAATGGGTCTCTCGCAGGAACGACAGGTGGGGGTGGTGGTTGGGTGGGCGGTGGTTGAGGAGCGCGTCCATGTGTAGGACGTGTGGGTTGTTGTCTCTTGCGAGACGTCTCCTCATCCACCATGGGTTCCTTACCCTTATCTTTGTCTTTTGCCATGATATTGTGGCGATTGGATGGGATATGCAATATGATATGTGGGCGCACACAACAAATGACAAAGTGACAAAATAAAAATTCCTGGGCAATATAATAACCAAGTTATGGAGCGAGTTTACCCCGTAAAGGATGCGGCTCCTAGCTCCAAAAGATCTCACAATGCACGAGGGAGTGATCCGGAGGGCCGCCGCACACTAATCCAAAGAAAACAGAGTTTTTGAAAATTGAAGGAAATTAGGGCTAAGGCTAGGATTTGCGGCTTGAATGTGGTCGATGGAGGGGCTTGATGGTGGGGGATTAGTGGAGGAAGTTGGGGAGGGTGATTAGTAACCGTAGGAGTGATGGAGAAGATCATTTGGGAAGAAGTTCAAACGAACCGCTCGAGATTGGTTTTTGGAGGTCGGGTGTTTGATTCTCTAGCCACAGCTCACCCTCTAGCGTAGACATTAAGTCCTTGCACGTGGAAACGGCTTGGATGTAATGTCGGAAGCAATCATTGCGAGCTTAGTGCTCCCGGAGTCGGGTGGTGTTGGCCATGGGAATGCCCACCATTCGAACCCTGGTAGATCTAGCGTATCATCCTGGGAATCGATCGAAATATCGGGCCCATGGGATGCTAGGCATCACTTTTAGAGGATACGTCTCATCGCCAAACTCTAGCATTCGGTCACATTCCTATCCTTCGGCTGCAATAGTGAGAACCCATGATTAGGATGGAAGCCAAAGTCCTAGGTTAACTTTTTACCTCTTACGTCTTTTCTGTTAGATTACTATCGTGACAACAAACTGAGATTTGGCTAGCTCATCCCCCGGGTGACCCGGTCCCTGATTGTTTCCCAGCACAACACACGCATCCCCGTGATCGACCCCAAGTCACCCGGTCCCTGATTGTTTCCAAGCACAACACATGCCTCCCTGTGATCGACCCCAAGCCACACTTCGACACCGTGTGCTTGCGGTTTACAAATTCTAATCCTAGTATCCCCGTCCCGATTTGCGTGCCAAATGGACGGGAGGTCAAGCTTTATGATTCATGGCAGAAAGTGAAAAGGAACTAAAAAACACAAAGGAACGGATACGAAATAACAAAAAACGACGGAGAAAACATGCGTGAATATATAAAATATAAACGCACATCACATATTCTGATGACAACCCTCTGCGCATGTCCAGTGGCAAAATCAGTTGCCCTTGCATGCAGTGCCAGAACAATTATATCCTTCATAAGTATTGTTAAGGCCAAAATTAACCAAGACAGTTGTCAAGTTGATGTAGACTCGAAGTGCTGAGCTGGAGCCTTGTCAGCATCTGGAGTGGGATCCTTGATTGAAGGAACCAGGGTCGAACATTTATAGTTTGGGGTGATGCGACCTTCGATCGACCTACGAGCGACCGTTGCATCGATCTTTCGAGATTGAGGCTCAACGTTGACCTTCGATGTTGGATAGCGATCATCGATCTGCACCGCTAGGAGTCGTTGTGGGGGGGTCGGATCTGGGTTCCAACCCAAATCCTCTCTGATGCTTAAGTTAGTATGGAACTTAAGGAAGAGATGGAGCTTGGTGTAGCAGAGACCGATCCATAGAGGTTTGTCTCTGGACTGACGACGCAAGCTCGAATATAAGAATGGTAAAAGTGAGAAGATAGAGCTCTATGTCTTAGACCTCGTACCCTGAAGATGGGACCCTTTCTCCTATTTATAGAGGTTTGGGGTCCCTTTAGAGATGTTGGGGAGATAACAGCCACCCCATAATGGGGCCACAATCTTCCACCATGAATTTGAGTAAACATTACCCATGTTCTCGAGATTTTCGAACCAGCCTTTAATCCCACGTTCGTGCGATGCGAACCCAACGGTCGACTGGTCATTCGGTCTTTGACTGCGTTGACATAGGGTTTCTTTGGTAGGCCTAGTGGTAGTTGGCCTTAGTCATCGTTCGACCGAGCTATCTCGAATGCCGGCCCGATGGCTCAACAATGGCCCCCCGTCGCACGACCTTGAAGGATCCATCCGCTAAGGTCAAGCGACGTTACAACGCATTTATGGGGGTGCGGCAGTCAAGAAAATAGCACTCGAGTTCTAGGCACCAAAATTCCCTCTTCGTCGATTCAGATGATTTGTCAGTTCGAAATCCAAGACATTCTGGGTCACTGCATCCTTGACACATGTTCCATCATGTGGTTATTGATTTGCCCATATATGACGGTTTCAGTGGCAGAGGGCGGGGATACCTTCTCCATTCTCTCGATTCGGATTCTCCTTCTCTCGAAAGTAATGGCTTCGTCCTCTGCCTCCGGAAGGAACGTGGTCACCGCCATCTAGAAGAATCAGGAAGAGGTCATGGAGCCGGGCTTGCTGGCAAATGTGAGGTCCAAAGTTAAGGCCAGCCAAATCGACGTGCTTCAGAGGAACTATGTTCGTTCGATTATCAAATCAGACTCCCTGGGAGGGACGAGAGGGCTCATCATCATGGCGATCGGGAAGTGTGGCTCTATGTCAAAGCCTTCGAACGGGGCCTTCCATTTCCATTGTGTCCCTTCCTGCAGTACTTCCTGGGTACCCTAAACATTTCCCTCTGCCAGCTGATGCCGAACGGTATTGGCATGTTGATGGGCATCATAGTTCTATGCGTGACGAAAGGAATCGAGCCATCTCTATGTCTGTTCAACCACTTCTTCTGGATCATTACCCTTAAGACCCCAGGGTGGTATACGATAATGGCCCGTCGGGGGAGGAAGCTGCTGGAAGATCTTTTCACCTCCAACCCCAAGTGGGAGGACGAGTTTATGTTTGTGGTCTTCCATGGGGAGACAAGATTCTGTACCGGTTGGGACATCCCCGATTTGGGGCCTGTCAAAGATAAGACGCTGACCGTCGAGGAGAAGAAAGCCGCCGACACTCTAAAGAGTCTGCCAGATCGCATGAGGTCGGTCGAGTGGTTATGGTCGGACGATGTGTTATCTCAGACCGTGTGGATGAAATGTTGGTTCGACCATGCTCACCAACTGTTCGACCTTCGTCACTCGAACTAACTCATTTGTTGCTCTAGCAAGGATGACCAGTGCGGATTACCAGGTAGATCCCATATTGAAGGATACGGTCGAGGCTTCCATCAGAGAGGCAGAGGCAAGAACGTTGTCACCCCAGGTGCTGACCGTATCGAGATCGATGGCCCAACCATCTAGAGATCGGCCCACGATCATTGAGGGGATTGCCCAGGTGGCTCGCACTCGGCAGAAGAAGAAAGGGCCCCTCTTCGAGTTTGAGGTGGTTGCACTGGAGGGGGCAAGAAAAGGCAGCGGCTGGTTCTCAGCGACTCGGAGCCGTTTGGATCGAACGCAACCACGGAGCAGGCCTCCCAGCCAGGGGGTGACGCACTTCATGAGGAAGATTCAAGGGAGACTCAGGTTCCACCGGATCTTCGCATGCACTGGGACACCTGGCCATGGGGGGTCTGTCTCCCTCCGTATGGTTGCCTGAAGACCTCTCCGAGGAGTATAGACCGATGTTACTGGAGGGACGATCTCCTCAGGTTCCCCTCGGTTGTTTCGAGGAGGAGCTTGTCAGGTCGAGGTTTCCATTAAGGCGTGGGGATTCTGCTCTCCTCACCTGTAGGGCCACCCCCCGCATCGTCGAGATTGCGACCCTTCCACGGAACAGAGCTGTCGTAGAAAGGGTCGATTATGAGCGGCTTGCATCAATAGCCATCCTTGCCAGTGTCCAAGTAATTATCGCCCGGGCCTCTATCGATGTTGATATCAGCACACAAGCAGACCATCGAATGTTGTATGCAGGCTCTTGTGGCGACCGCAGCGTTGCATCGCCGAGCTTCGGTAGTGGCCGATTATGGTGTCACCCTGGAGGCCGTCAGGTCGAGGGTAGAGAAGTCCCAGTCTGAGCTAGAAAGGATTAGCCAACTCTCCAAGACGAGGTCGTTATTCATTCAGAAACTTGATCACGAGCTAAGAGAGTCTCGTAGGAGGAACGCTGAGCAAATCGCCTTGAGAGAGAGAGCAGAAGATGATCTAATGGAGGAGAGAGTCGGAGCTGATGTCATTGCAGAGAAGGCGATCCGGGATTTCACAGATGCATTTCCCGACTTTGACGAGCTATATAAGCAAGGTTACGAGCGATGCCGATTGGAGATGAAAAACCGATTGCCTGACCTCGCCACGGAGATCGATGAGATCCTGGTGATTTTTCCAGACCTCTGTGAGGATGAGTCTAGCCAAGTTGACGATGATTCCAGCTGAGGCATAGAGGAGGTAGCTCCTACGGGTGAGGCTACCACCATGGCTAGCGACGAAGCAAGAGCGGTTGCTACGAAGGAGTCGGACCCTATGGCCGCACTAGAGGGGGATCAGGGGCCTGAATGGCCGTTGTATGATCCGGCCTGCCTGATGGAAATTTTTGAATCTATAGGGGGGCTAATGTAAGTGAGAACAATATTTTGTAATGAATAATGACAAGAGAATTGGCTTGTGTAGTCTCGTATGACATCGCCTCTCTTTGTTTGTTGTCGCTCACACCACGTGGTGGTCTCAATGCCTGATGGTCCCTTTCGATTGGTTAGGCGCTGCTTTGGGGTGATTAAGGATAAACCATCGAACAGAATTTGATCACCATGTTCTATGGAAAGGATGAGATCCGCCCGACTCATGGTCTGACGATATGGGGACTTGGGTCGTTCAGTAGCGAAGAGGTAGCCCTTCGAATTACGGCCGACGACCATTTAGAAGAGTCGTTCAGTAGCGAAGGGGTGGCTCCTTCGACTTACGGCTGACGATCGTTTGGGAGAATCATTCAGTAGCGAAGGGGTGGCCCCTTCGACTTACGGCTGACGCTCGTCGAGAGAGTCATTCAGTAGCGAAGGAGTGTCTCCTTCGACTTACGGTTGATGCTTGTTCAAGAGAGTCATTCAGTAGCGAAGGGGTGGCCCCTTCGACTTACAGCTGACGCTCGTTCAGGAGATTCATTCAGTAGCGAATGGGTGTCCTCTTCAACTTTCGACTGATGCTCGTTCGATAGAGTCATTCAGTAGCGAATGGGTGTCCCTTTCGACTTACGAATGACGCTCGTTCGATAGAGTCATTCAGTAGCAAAGTGGTGGGCCCTTCGACTTACGACTGACGCTCATTCGATAGAGTCATTCAGTAGCGAAGGGATGGCCCCTTCGACTTATAGATGACGCTCGATCGAGAGAGTCATTCAGTAGCGAAGGGATGGCCCCTTCGAATTACGGCTGACGCTTGTTAGAGAGAGTCATTCAGTAGCGAAGGGATGGCCTCTTCGACGTACGGTCGATGCTTTTTCGAGAGAGTCATTCTGTAGCGAAGGGGTGACCCCTTCGACTTACGGCTGACGATCGCTCGAGAGAGTCGTTCAGTAGCTAAGGGGTGGCCCCTTCAACTTACGACTGACGCTCGTTTAGGAGAGTCGTTCAGTAGCAAAGGGGTTTCCCCCTTCGACTTATGGCTGACGCTCGTTTGAGAGAGACGTTCAGCATCGAAGGGGTGGCCCCTTCGACTTACGACTGACGCTAATTCGAGAGATTCATTCAGTAGCGAAGGGGTGGCCCCTTCAACATACGGCTGACACTCGTTCGAGAGAATCTTTCAGTAGAGAAGGGGTAGCCCCTTCGACTTACGGTTGACACTCATTCGAGAGAGTCGTTCAGTAGCGAAGGGGTGGCCCCTTCAAATTACGGCTGACGCTCGTTCGAGAAAGTCATTCAGTAGCAAAGGGGGTAGCCCCTTCGACTTACGGCTGACACTCGTTCGAGAGAGTCATTCAGTAGCTAAGGGGTGGCCCCTTCGACTTACGGCTGACGCTCATTTGGGAGAGCCATTCAGTAACAATGGGGTGGCCCCTTCGACTTATGGCTGACGCTCATTCGAGAGAGTCATTCAGTAGCGAAGGGATGGCTCCTTCAACTTACGGCTGACATTCGTTCGTGAGAGTCATTCAGTAGCGAAGGGGTGGCCCCTTCGACTTATGGCTAATGCTCGTTCGAGAGAGACATTTAGTAGCGAAGGGATGGCCCCTTCGACTTACAGCTGACACTCGTTCGAGAGAGTCGTTCAGTAGCGAAGGGGTGGCCCCTTCGACTTACGGCTAACTTTGAGAGAGCGTTCATTAGCGAAGGGGTGGCCCCTTTGACTTAGGGCTGACGCTAGTTCGAGAGAGTCGTTCAGTAGCAAATGGGTGGCCCCTTCACTTACGACTGACGCTTGTTTAGGAGAGTCGTTCAGTAGGAAATGGGTGGCCTCTTCGACTTACGGCTAATGCTCGTTCGATAGATTCATTCAGTAGCGATGGGATGGCCCCTTCGACTTACGGCTGACGCTCGTTTGAGAGAGTCATTCAGTAGTGAAGGGGCAGCTCCTTAGACTTACGGCTGACGCTCGTTTGAGAGAAGCGTTCAGTAGCAAAGGGGTGGCCCCTTCGACTTACGATTGACGCTCGTACGAGAGAGTCATTCAGTAGCGAAGTGGTGGCCCCTTCGACTTACGGCTAACTTCGAGAGAGTCATTCATTAGCGAAGGGGTGGCCCCTTCGACTTACGGCTGACGCTCATTCGAGAGAGTCGTTCAATAGCAAAGGGGTGGCCCCTTCAACTTACGACTGACGCTTGTTTAGAAGAGTCGTTCAGTAGGAAAGGGGTGGCCCCTTCGACTTACGGCTAATGCTCGTTCGAGAGATTTGTTCAGTAGAGATGGGATGGCCCCTTCGACTTACGATTGATGCTCATTTGAGAGAGTCGTTTAGTAGTGAAGGGGCGGCCCCTTAGACTTACGACTGATGCTCGTTCGAGAGAATCGTTTAGTCACAAAGGGGTGGCCCCTTCGACTTACGGCTGACGCTCGTTCGAGAGAGTCATTCAGTAGCGAAGGGGTGGTCCCTTCAACTTACGGCTGACGCTCGTTCGAGTGAGTCGTTTAGTAGCGAAAGGGTGGCCCCTTCGACTTACGGCTGACACTCGTTCAAGAGTCGTAAGTTCGGTTCTCCCAACACCCCTTGAGGATCAGGTCCTTTTTCGAGGAGGGTTTTGATTGGGTGATCTCTACAAACTTTACGAAGGTTTAAAGAAGCGAAGTTTTATTCGATAAAGGAAACATGCTTTACTGACGAAAATGAAAAACAGAAAAGGCGTATATGCATTTTTTGATCGACGTTGGAGCTGTTGCCGTTCACCGCTGCTTTATTCGCTTCGGGTTGTTAGATGGCTAATCAGTCGGCCACCTTGGTGACAGGGGATTCTGTTATCCTGCCCTTCTGTTTTGAGGATCCTTGATGACGGCTGGATCATTGGCCGGGCCTTTGGGCGTCCCTGTTTGACTAGGGCGTCGATCTCCTTCTTGAGAGTGCAACAGTTGTGTGTGTCGTGTCTGTAGTCGTTGTGATATTTGTAGAATTTGAGGTCATCCCTCTTCTATTATTTGTCCTTCTTTGCAGCCTCTTGTATTAGTTCTTCTCGTGGGGCGTAGGCGAGGACTTCTGTCTTAGGGATGATCGGCTTAGCGTAGGTAGGATGCTCCTTACTTCGAGGGCTCCTCTCCCTAGGGCTCTTGTCCCTGGACTCTTGGCGGGGGGGTTTCCGAGTTTGGTTTCTCCGCCTCGTGTCTCCGTGGCAGGAGGGAGTGTTCTTCGCATTGGTTCCAGCTGGTTCTTCTACCTCCTCAGAGGAAGTGAACCAATCTGTTATGTTGAGCATCTCTGCAGCGGTATTAGGGGGAACTGGTGACGAGCCCTCCTCAAGTGCTTTTTCCTGACTGTCTGGGTGAGCACTGCTATGATGGTTACGTCTGGCGTTTCTTCTACATCGAGCCTCTCGTCGTTGAATCTCTGGACAAAGGCTCGGATTGACTCGTTCTCGTTTTGTTTGAGTGAGAAGAGGTGGGACGACCTCTTCTTGGGTCGTCGTCCGGCGGCGAATTGCTTGCAGAATATTTCTGCCAGCTTGTCGAATGAGCCGACGCATCAACGGGGTAGCCCTTTGTACCATATTTCTACCCACTTGGTCAGGGTAGCATTGAAAGCTCTACAAAGGTATGGCTCATCGGCCCCATGGAGTAGCATGACATTCAAATACTTCTGAATGTGCAACCATGGGTCGCCTCTGTTATCATAAGCTGGTAGGACAGGGAGCTTGAATTTGGGAAGAAATGGAGCGGAGAGGATATTCTCCTTCAGGGGAGTCTTCTGAATAGTTGATTGGACCAACACGGATCCTCCCGCTCTGGTTTGCGAGAAGTTGGCTCCGGAGGATCGGTTCAAGATCTCATCCCTTCTTACGAATCCACCTGCAGGGTTTAGTGGGTTATAACCTGGTGGTGCCTCGTACATTACATGATCTAGGATGTTGCGGGTCGCTGCCAGGTAATTTGAGTAAGTGGGTTCTTGTTGGAGCACGAAAGATCGATCATCGACCCCGGTTCCGTTGTATTGGTGGGCCGGGGGGGTCGAATCGTCAAGGTTAATCTCTGCCCTTAGGTCCCCCAGATCCCGAAGGTACGTTGAGCCCCTTGTTGGCGTCAGGTATGGGTTTGGAGGCGACGACAACTCATTTACGGGGGATGGGCTCACCATGTTCTGGCGTACTAAAGCCGCCAATGTGCATAAGCTCATATCGACCTGATCGGTGAATTGGTTAAATTCTCTTCGAGTCACCCCGGGCTCCTTTGTTTCCTCCATTGGTCTAGGTGGTGGTGTGGTGGAGTCTGCGGCGTCCTCCATCAAGACGATGTTTTCTCTTGGTTTCTCCTTTGGACCTTCGATTGGACTGACGTTGATGGGTCCAGCTATCATAGCTTTTGGATTGCTTTGGGATGTCAAGCTGGATAACGTTTCCCACAGACGGTGCCAAACTGCTAAGGCCAAAATTGACCAAGATAGTTATCAAGCTGACGAAGACTTGAAGCGCTGAGCTAGAGCCTTGTCATCATCTGGAGTGGGACCCTTGGTTAAAGGAACCAGGGTCGAACGATGGTAGTTGGGGGTGATGCGACCTTCGATCGACCTACGAGCGACCATCACGTCGATTTTTCGAGATTGAAGGGATCAACATCGACCTTCGATGTTGGATCTGCACCACAGGGAGTCGTTGGGAGGGTCAGATCTGGGTTCCGATCTAAATCCCCTTCGATGCTTAAGTTAGTAGGGAACTTAAGGAAGAGAATGAGCTTGGTGTAGCAGAGACCGACCCACGGAAGTTCGTTTCTGGACTGACGACGCAAGCTCGAATATAAGAATGGTAAAAGTGAGAAGATAGAGTTCTATGTCTTGAAGATGGGACCATTTTCCCTATTTATAGAGGTTCGGGGTCCCTTTAGAGACGTTGGGGAGATAACGGCCACCCATAATGGGGCCACGATCTTCCACCATGAATGGGAGTAAACGTTACCCACGTCCCCGAGATTTCCAAACCCGCCTTTAATCCCATGTTCGTGTGATGCGGACCCAACGGTCGACTGGCCATTTGGGCTTTGATTGAGTCGACATCGGGTTTCTTTGGTGGGCCTGGTGGGCCTTAGTCATCGTTCGACCGAGCTGTCTCGAATACCGACCCGATGGCTCAACAACAGTGCTTCGAGTCTCCGTCAGCTTGACAACTGTCTTGGTCAATTTTGGCCTTAACAAGTATATTGTTCGTGTCCATTTGGTTTCTCATGGGTTCGACCCCAATTATAAATTTTGGAGTTACCTAGTGAAGGTGCCGTAACAGAGGAGATGCTTAGGGCAGAAGAGCTTATTGTGCATAGAGATCAAAGGGCACATGACATAGCTACAATGCTGGAAGATATTGGTGCTTTGAGTAAAAACCGTACAGATGATGATCTTCCCTCTGTTGACTTTGATCGCTTGATGAAATTAGTGGAGGATAATGAGTCGGTTTTATACAAAGGATGCATTGAGTTCACAAGGCTATCATTCTTAATTAGACTTCTGCATATCCGAACACTTAGCAGAATGGCGATAACACATTTTGATATGTTGTTGGATTGGTTGAGAAGGGTAGTTCCAGGTGGTAAGGAAATCATTCCATCTACACATTATGAAGCGGGAAAAATCGTGAATATGTTGGGGCTCGATTACAAGAAAATTGACGCATGCCCTATTGATTGCATTCTATATTACAAAGACAATAAGGACCTAAACGAATGTTCAACGTGTCATGTGCCCTGATGGCAAGTAGAACAAAGAACAGATTCAAGCAATGATGGTCCTACAGTCCAAACGAAGAAGCAGACTCTGGCAAAAGTTCTTCGTTATTTCCCAATTATACCAAGGCTACAGAGGTTCTTCATGTCTGCTGAATTGGCATGAAAAATGCAATGGCATGCAACTGACTGCATAGATAATGGAAAATTGAGGCATCCTGCTGATGGGAAAGCATGGAAGCATATCGACCGTCTTTATCCTGACTTTGCAAGGGAGTCGAGAAATCATAGGCTTGGTCTCACAAGCGATGGGTTTAATCCATTTGGAGTGATGAGCTCTGGTTGGTCCACTTGGCCCGTGTTGTTGACCCCGTATAACCTCCCGCCTCATATGTACATGAAGCAACCATACATGATATTGTCACTATTGATACTATGGAAATACTTGCCTAGAAATGATATCGATGTTTTCATGCATCCATTACTTGATGAGCAGAAGATTTTATGGGAATAAGGTGTGGGCACTTTCAACACCTTGACAAAGCAAGGGTTTTGCATGCGTGCTATTGTTTTATGGACGATAAACAACTTCCCGGGCGTTTGCTAATCTATCTGGTTGGTCGAAGAAAGATAGGTTGGCATGCCTGGTTTGCACGATAGGTTATGAGGGCACATTCCTGAAATATAGCTGTAAGTTTTAGTTTTGGCAGAACAGAAGATGGTTGTCTGCAGGTCATAGTTATAGGAGACAGGAACAGTTGTTCGACGGTAAAACCAAGCGCAGAGAAGCACCAGAATGATCACTCCATATTTTACACCTTTTTCTGCATGTTTGCATGCCATTTAGATCGCTCATATCGCGTTTTTCACGATTATTCGACAATTTTACGATGCTTTTCACGATTTCTTATTTTTGTTGTATTTCAGGAGATTTGGAGCGATTTGGAGTGATTCTGATATGCACCCACTCCGGAGTGTCACCCGTGACTCTTTTGATGGGAATTCTGCGATTGGAGAGGAGTGGAAGAAGAAAGAACGTCGTAGGAGTGACGAGGGTGCAAAAATACGAAGATTGGGCATTTTCAGCATGTCCCTCGGTCGAGTGAAGGAGTCACTCGGCCGACCATCGAAAGCCCGCTCGACCGGCCAGATCGGACACGCAACAGACTGAGTATCAGCGTGCACTCGGTCGACCATCGATAGCCCACTCGGCCGAACCACAGAGACACCACTCGCCCAAGTGGCATCAAGACGTCGGCAACCAAAAATTCCCAACTTACTGTAATCTGTCAGTGTAGTCCCGAGTTTTGACTCAGCCGAGTGAAGAAACCCCATCGGCCGAATTGAAGAAAGTCACTCGGCCGAGTGACTCCCGAGGAGCCGACCCCCAAAAGTCCAGACTTACTGGAATCCGTCAGGGTTTGTCACTCGGCCGAATGACATTTGTCACTCGGCCGAGTGAGCCGCGCTGCCTGTAGCGTAAATTGCGATTTTCAGGCTGCGCAGGGGCAATTTTGTCACAGTTTTTTGGGCGATTTTAGGGGGGGTATTTAACCCCAGTTTTTAACCTAGTTTAGGGAGATTTTTCAGAACTTTTTGCAGCCTTTTCTAGATTACTTTTTAGGAGATTAGATTGAGCTTTTTGGAGGGAGACAAAAGTGTTATTTTGTTGGATGCTATTGAATCTTCATTGGTTTGTCTCTCTCTCTCTCTCTCTATTAAAAACCTCATTTTTATTGATATATTGTCTATTGAAATGAATTCTATTGATTTTATTATTGAATTTCTAATGATTTGCATTATGAATTGTGAGTAGTTTTATCGTCCTAGGGCGTAGGGATGAACCCTACGAACCCTATTTTTAATTTGTGATGAATTGGTGAAATTATTGCTAGAATTGATTAGGGTTAGTTTGGGATTGATTTAATACGAATAGCTAGGGATTCATACCGATTAGGATTTGGAAGAGATTTGATCCCAACTCGATATGAAGCCCTAGAAATTCGAATTGGGTTACAATTGGATTTCTCTGGAATCGGTTTGCAAGAGATTGGACCGAAACTAGGGTTTTCGATTGCAATTCTATACCAATACATGTTTGCAAGAGATTGGACGGGTAGGAACTATCCCAACCTAGGTCGTAGCTCGAGTTTGCACGAGAGTGGGCTCGAGATACGATTGAACGATGATGTTGTTCTTCACGCTAGCTTGCCTAGGTTAGGGTTTGCAAGAGATTGGACCCTACCCTAGGTTTTCTATAGACCGGCAATAGCGCGAGAGCGTGAGCTTGGTTCTACATTTAGTTGCAACTAGTTCACCTGAATTTCATGTCTAGCAATTGTAAAACCTACGAATCACAATGACGAGATATGGTTTGTAGCGGGGATTTCCTATCCCTAGGCGTCTTTATTAATTTGATATTTCCTTTATACAATTGAATGACTGTGACCGCTTTATCGCGAATATTTCTCGACTGTTCTTATAGCCAGGTGAATTGAAGAAGACACCGTCATTTGCCCTCCTCGTGTTCGATACCCGCTCGCTGCTACACCGTGCGCTTGCGATAAGACTACGAGTCGTTTGTCCCGGTTGCGTGTGCATACCGGGGCGCGATCAAGTTTTTGGCGCCGTTGCCGGGGATGCGATAGTGTTTGATTCTACCTACCTAGCTATTTCTCTTTTTGTTTTATTATATCTATTTTTATTTTTTCTTCCTTTGTGCTAACTATTTCTTTGAAACTCTGTTTTCCCTTGTACATACACGAGATCCACGGCGGACCCCAAAGAAATACTATACGATCCGGAGATCGAACGTACATTGAGGAGGATCATAGCAGAGAGGAGACTCGATACGGAAGGGAATTTTATGACCAATCCTGAGACACCCGAAGAATTGGCGACGCAAATGGCGAGGATCATTTCCATTAGAGATAGGCTTCGGCCTAAGACTTCCTCCACGACCTCATCCATAGCTATGCCGGAGTTGGCAGCCGACAAAAATTTCGAGATGAAGACTGGATTGGTAGTTCTGATGCAGCAAGACCCTTTTCATGGGAAGTCCCATGAAAACCCTCATTACCACATCCAGCTCTTTTTATCAAAATATGCCACCTTCCAAATGCCGGGCGTCTCCATTGATGCTATTAGACTGCGCCTCTTCCCCTTCACACTCAAGGACAAGACATTATATTGGTTGAGGACGCAAGCTGAAGGAATCTTCACCACTTGGGATGAATTGGCGAGTGCCTTCGTCGACAAATTTTACCCGCCCTCCAAGACGGTGAAGATAAGAAGTGCTATCATGTCCTTCAAGCAAGGACCGCATGAGACTCTCTATGAGGCGTGGGAGCGCTTCAAGGACTTGCAACATCAATGCCCTCATCACAGCATAGAGGATTGGGAGCTTGTCCACAGTTTCTACAATGGACACCAACCGGGCACAAAACAGATTATTGATGCTACCGCCAACGGAGCCATTTTGTCAAAGACCCCCGATGAAGCTACGGCCTTGCTAGAGGAGATGGCCTCCAACAACCAACAGTGGGGCGACGAGCGAGGACATTCTTCATCCTCCTTGAAGCCCACAAGTATTTATGAGGCTGTCACGACCCGCTTCCCTAAAATGGAGACGAGACGTGAAAAGGTCCGCACGAGAGTGGAGCTGTGAAGCCCCAAACCCGATAAGCGTCAATAAAACATAAGCAGGTCCCTGTAACCACAAACGGAGCAACAGTAATAATAAAAGGAGAGACAGAAATAAAATTCTCATATCTCATAAATTGTCCAACATGGAAATAAGTTCAACATCCAGAAAAGCCACCAGGCTAAAAGAAAGAGTCTAAAGGCCCAGAACAAGGCCAACAAAAGCAACAACACCACAAAGTATAGGTGCTACGCACCGACAACAAAACAGCAGTCTAAACAAAAGGAAAACACAACGAAGACACTAGGACTGGTCCCCAGTGTCCACGTAGTCCCCGTCAAGCACAAGCTCGGGCTCGGCGTCGGCAAACACCTCGTCCTCAACAAGGTACTCAGGCTCAGGATCTAACATGTGTCACCCAAAAGAGTAAAGGGGCATATGTCAACAAGTCTAAAAGACTTGGGAAAGGAAACTGAAAGCAAGGCAACTAGCAACCTAGCAGTTTTAGTATGCATGACATGGCAGTTATAACATGAGTGCACAAGCAAGACATGGTGAACAATAAGTACAAGAGAACAATTATCGGGACAAGACAAGAGTAGCCAAGCTACTAACAATCTCAATCAATTCACGATTCACGTTTCACTGTTGTTTGTAGATGTTTACGCCTTACAGCTGAATGGTATAACATTCACGCCGATTGGCCGCTTAACACTACCCCAAAACCCAGAGTTTACGCCTTACCACTGCAGTTGCTGATCGGGCAGACTCCCAGTTGATTGGCCGCTTAACTCTTACCCCCAATACCCACATGTAATCGAGCCAGGGTCCCCGCACACGAGCTCAGTAAATGAGCCGGGGTTGCCCCGCACAGGAGCTCGCATTCTAGTTCACGATTCATAAACAATTGGCGTAGGGGTGCACCTAGCCGGAAACAAGCAATTCAGGCATTGGCTATCAACCAACACATGGCCCGCTTCTGGGACACGAGCCAGGAACACAAGCATTGAAGCGAAGCTACGCAATCACGGAAACACTTAAAGGATGCAATGACATGACAATTAATTTGCGTACCGTTAATGGAAATTAAACATGACATGGTAATTGTGCAACATGATATATGTCGGAACTAGCTTCGTTGTCAAGCTAGTTCCTAAATTTGCGCCTAGGCGAGTATCATTTCGTCGCCTAGCCTCTTTTACGCCTACAACAAGCAAATGGCCTAAAACATGGCCTAAACCCTAAGTGGCAAGTTTCACTTGCCTAGCACCGGGGATGACGATCACGAAGGCTCGTCTCGCGGATGCTAATCTACGGGGAAATCGCTGTTATGGGGAAACAATCATCAAAACAACATTCATTCATTAGGGTTTCATAAAAATACAAATAGGTTATGAAAACATCGAGAGATCGATTTCTTACCGTGAGGAGGCGGAAGAAACACTCCGGAGAACTTAGGGACCAGATCTGGAAACGAATGGAGAAGTTTGGAGATCTAGGGTGTCACGACCCGCTTCCCGAAAATGGAGGCGAGGCGTGAGAAGGTCCGCTCGAGCGTGGAGCTGTGAAGCTACACGCCCGATAAGCGTAATTAGTATAAGCAGGTCCCTGTAATTGCAATCAAAACAACAACAATAATAATAATGGCATGAGACGGATATGAAATACCAATCCCAAAGTTTGTCCACAAAATATTCAACATCACAGAAAAGCCACCAGGCTAAAAGAAAGAGTCTAAAGGCCCAGAACAAGGCCAAACAAAAGAACTACGACATAACGAAGTATGGGTGCTACGCACCGATAACAAAACAACTATCTAACAAAAGTAAAACACTCGAAGGCACTAGGGCTGGTCCCCGGTGTCCACAAAGTCCTCGCCCAACACGGGCGCAAGCTCGGCGTCCGCAAACAACTCACCCTCAGCAAGCAACTCAGGCTCAGGGTCTAACATGCGTCACCCAAAAGAGAAAGGGGCACATGTCAGCAAGTCTAAAAGACTTGAGCAAGGAAGCTGAAAGTGACTAACAGCCTAGCATGTGTAACATTAAACGATGACATGGCAGTTAAGTATGATGCAACAGTTTAAAAGAGACAAGCATGCACAATGTAGCAAAAGCTACCAAATCACTAATCACTTATCATTTAACACTTAACACTTATCACTTATCACTTATCACTTAGTGCATAGAGGGTCCACCTGCTGGCCAACTCGGGGCTCAGTCCGCTTATCTCTATCACTATTAATCACTTGTGCACTAAAGAGAGTCCACCTGCTGGCCGGAGTGGCGGATCAGGCCAACTCGGGGCTCAGTCCGCTTATCTCTTACCCCACCCATATGTGTCAAGCAGTTGGGGTTACCAACTCACTAAGCTCGCTTCTGGAACACGAGCCAGGAAGTGTATTTGGCATAGGGGTGCACCTAGCCGGTATCCGAGCGTTGCGGTTTCCAACTACATGGCTCGCTTCTGGAACACGAGCCAGGAATATAACATTGTAGCGTGTGCTACACAATCACAATAATTAATCACTATGCAATGACATGAACAAATGATTGCGTACCGTTAATTGAAATTAAACGTGACATACTAGCATGATGAGGGTGACGGACCAAGCTTCGTTGTCAAGCTAGGTCAAATGCGTCTAAACGGCTATCCTTTCACCGTTTAGTCTCTTTTACGCTAAAGCAAGGTAAATGGCCTAAGACACGGCCTAAATTAAGAGATGCAAGTTTCACTTGCCTATCACCGGGGTTGACGGTTTCGAAAGTTCGTTTCCGCGGATGCTAGCCTACGGGGAATCGCTGTTATGGGGAACAATCATCAAAACACAAATATTTTATTAGGGTTTCATAAAAATTACAATAGGTTAGGAAAACATCGGTGAATCGATTTCTTACCGAGAGGAGGCGGAAGAAACACTTCGGGGAACCCTAGGATCAGATCTGGAAAAGATTGGAGAAGTTTGGGGAAACTAGGGTTTTGGGGGATTTTGGGGATTTGATGGGTTTTGGTGAGATTTTGGGGATTTGATGGGTTTTGGTGAGATTTTGGGGAAGATGAGAGGTAGATAGGGTAGATGGATGGTTTGGATGATGGATTTAGGGCTTGGAATGAAGCAATGGAGCTTGGAGGAAGGTGGTGGATCAATGGGGGCGATTTTAGGGTTTAGGGTCGAGTTGGAGGGGAAGAAAACGTTTGGGTTGGGTATTTATAGGCTAGGCTGGCGGCTAGGGCAAAACTAGGGTTTACAGCACTAGTTAGTCGGTCAAAGAACAACCACTGACCGACTAGTTTGACAACTAGTCGGTCGGTCGACCAACGCAGACCGACTAAGTGTTAACAGTAGCTACAGGTGAAATTAGGATTCTAGAGTTAGTCGGTCCATGAACAAATACTGACCGACTAGTTTGGCAACTAGTCGGTCGATGAACGTTCTTAGACCGACTAAGAGTAAACAGTAACTGATACAAAAATAATTTGATGAGTTAGTCGGTTCAAGAAGCATTGCTGACCGACTAGTTTGCAACCTAGTCGGTCAACCAACGTTCTTAGACCGACTAACGATAAACAGTAACTCCTGAGAAATTTAGAAAGCTAACTAGTCGGTCCAAGAAGGATTACCGACCGACTGGATCGTCATCTAGTCGGTCGGTGGCCCTTCTTACACCGGCTAATGAGCACAGAAAGTACCGATACGGAGCGCGGGGCCCCGGGATCGATTCCTAAGACTCCTAGGCTTGATCTAATAGTTAGATACGACCGTTATGAAGCCCGTCACGAGTGACAAACTTCGAAATCGACAATCCTAAGAAAGAAGCGAGAAAATACGACGAATCGATCGAAAATGAAAACTACGGAGACGAAAACCACACAAGAGGAGAAAATCCACCAAAACATATATTATAATACATAAAATCCAGATACATGAAAAGCAGTCGTTACATCCTCCCCAACTTAAGAAAAATTCCGTCCTCGGAATTTCCAAAACTCACGAGTCCGGAAACAAAAGTGGAAAACGCTCTCGCATCTCATCCTCATTCTCCCAAGTAGACTCTCCAGGTGAACCGTGTCGCCACATCACCCTCACAAGATTAACAATCTTGTTCCGAAGCGATTTCTGACGCCTGTCCAGAATCTGCACTGGATGCTGGTCATACGTCATATCGGGGCGAACGGTAATCTCCGAAAAATCCACCGCATGAGACGGATCGCTAATGTATCGACGAAGCTGCAACACATGGAAAACATTGTGAACTCCTTCCAAAGACGGCGGCAAGGCCAAGCGATAAGCTACCTCGCCAACCCTCTCCAAAACGTCAAACGGTCCAATGTATCGCGGGCTCAACTTTCCACGCTTCCCAAAACGAATCACACCACGATTCGGGGAAATCTTCAAGAACACATGGTCACCCGGCTGAAACTCCAAAGGACGACGTTTAGCATCCGCCCAATGCTTAAAACGGTCCTGAGCAATTCTCAACCTCTCCCGAATATTCCTGACGATATCCACGGCCTCCACGATCATCTCAGGTCCCAACAACTCCCGATCACCAACGTCATCCCAACTCAATGGCGATCGACATTTTCTCCCATAAAGAGCGGCGAAAGGCGCCATGCCAATACTCGCCTGGAAACTGTTGTTGTAAGAGAACTCCACCAAGTGTAGATGGTCCTCCCACGAACCCTTGAAATCCAACATGCACGCCCTCAGCATGTCTTCCAAAATCTGAATCGTCCTCTCGGACTGGCCATCCGTCTGCGGATGGTACGCCGTGCTGAAACTCAGACGCGTACCCAAACTCTTCTGCAAACTCTGCCAAAACTGAGATGTGAACCTCGTGTCTCTGTCCGACACGATACTCACGGGGACTCCATGAAGTCGCACGACTTCCTCCATATATCTCCTCGCTAGCACCTCCGTGGACTGTCCCACTCGGAACGGAATGAAGTGCGCAGATTTGGTCAACCGATCCACGATCACCCAAATCGCGTCATTCTGCTTCGGACTCCGAGGTAGTCCAGTCACGAAATCCATAGTGATGTGCTGCCACTTCCACTCCGGAATCGGAAGCGGTTGTAGCAACCCGGCCGTACGCTGATGCTCCGCCTTCACTTGCTGGCAAACCAAACACTTGGCTACACTCCGAGCCACACTCCTCTTCATGCCATGCCACCAATAATTCAGACGAAGATCCTGGTACATCTTGGTGCCACCAGGATGCACAGAATACGGCGAACTGTGTGCCTCCACCATCAACTCCTCTCTAATATCCCCAGCCGGCACACACAACCTGGCTCCAAACCTCAGCGAGCCGTCCGCATGAATCAAAAAGTCAGTCCGTAGACCGGCTTCCACCATCTCCCGAATCCTCACCAGCTTCGGATCCTCGGCCTGGCCAGCCTTAATCCGATCCACGATCGTCGACTGTACCTGCATGTACATCAACGAAGAAGCCTCCCCAGGAAGGACAATTTCCACTCCAGACTCGCAAAAATCCTGCTGCAATCTCCACTGCGAGGTCAAAATCATCACCGCTGGCAGCCTACTCAAAGCATCTGGAACCACATTCACCTTGCCAGGGTGATACTGCAAATCAATATCATAATCCGCCATAAGCTCCAACCATCGACGCTGTCGCATGTTGAGCTCCTTCTGAGTGAAAATATACTTCAAGCTTTTGTGATCGGTGAAAATCTTCACTTTCTCACTCAGCAAGAAGTGCCTCCAAATCTTAAGAGCAAACACAACGGCAGCCAACTCCAAATCATGCGTCGGATAATTCTTCTCATGAACCTTAAGCTGACGAGACGCATACGCCACCACATGCCCATGCTGATGCAACACACAACCGAGACCCTTGCCAGAAGCATCGCAAAAGATCTCAAATCCACCGCTGCGATCAGACACAACCAAAATAGGGGCAGTCGTCAACCTCTCCTTCAGAACACCAAAAGCACTCTCACAATCACCCGACCAAACATAAGCAACATCCTTCCACGTCAACCTGGTCATCGGCTCAGCAATACGAGAAAAGTCCTTAATGAATCGCCGATAATAACCAGCAAGTCCGAGAAAACTCCGAATCTCAGACGCAGACGACGGAACAGGCCACTCCCTGATGGCCCTAATCTTCTCGGGATCCACTGAAATACCACCTCCAGACACCACATGCCCCAGAAAAGCAACTCTATCCAGCCAAAACTCGCACTTCGAAAACTTAGCATACAAACGATGCTTCCTCAAAATCTCCAACACCGTCCTCAAGTGCGAGGCATGCTCTTCCTCCGACTTTGAATATATCAGAATGTCGTCAATAAAGATAACGACAAACTTATCCAAAAAGTCGTAGAAAATCAGGTTCATCAGATTCATGAAAACTGCGGGCGCGTTAGTTACGCCGAAAGGCATAACCACAAACTCATAGTGTCCATACTTCGTCCTGAAAGCCGTCTTCGGAACATCTCCCTTCTTTACCTTCAACTGATGATAACCACTCCTCAAATCCAACTTAGAAAACACCCTCGAACCTCCAAGCTGATCAAAAATATCATCAATGCGAGGCAACGGGTATTTATTCTTAATGGTCACCGCATTCAACTCCCGATAGTCCATGCACATGCGACGCGTACCATCCTTCTTCTTTACCAGCAACACCGGTGCTCCCCACGGAGACACACTAGGATTAATATAACCCTTCTGCAACAGCTCATCCAACTGCTTCCGCAACTCTTCCAATTCTGCAGGTGCCATACGATAAGGCGCCTTCGAAATCGGCTGCGCACCTGGAACAAGATCGATAGAAAATTCCAAAGCTCGATCAGGCGGCAAACCAGACATCTCCTCGGGGAAGACGTCGCCAAAATCTCGCACCACAGCTGGCCACTCCAGCTCCATCTGCATAGCCACCGCCTCCACCGGCTTGGCTCGAAATCTGACAGGACCAAGCGAACTGCTACCACGACTGAACTCAAACACTGGATGTCCGGGAATCTCGAACACCACCTTCTTCCTTCGACAGTCAATCGTAGCATAGAAGCTCGCAAGCCAATCCATCCCAAAGACCGCATCGTAGTTGGTGATGTTGTGGACAATAAAATCAGCATAAAGCTCATGTCCACAAACCACCACAGAGCAAGGACTGCACCCACGATGCACCGTGACTATTCCATTCCCTGTAACGATATTCCAACTCTTGGAGAGAGGGGATGTCGACAAGGAATGCTTCTCCACGAAGCTCTGGGCCAAAATGCACATCGATGCACCAGAGTCAAAGAGGACTCGGGCGGGGAACGTGCAAACCAAAACCACACCTAACAAACAGTCTAATCAATCAAATCTTACTCTAGCAACATTCATACACAAGCAACCAACATAATTTAACAATCAATTAATTAAGGAAGGAACAATCTAAATCGAAAGTTACCTGCAATGACCTCATCCATGGTCGAGATCTCCTCCTCGGTCATCAGAAATGCCTGCCTCCTCGGCGGAGCAGCCCGCTCAAAAGCCTGCCTCTGCGGGACGAGGGGCACCCCACGACCAGCAGGCACCGGAGCTCTCTGCTGCAACGGCGGGGCAGCAATAGGTGTCCCCCAAGGTCGCTTCAACCTCGGGCACTCCCTGATAGCATGGGCGGGATCTCCACAGGCGATACATTGCCCCAAGAACTTCCTACATGATTCCTTGATATGACCTTCCCTGCCACAGAAATGGCAAACCTTCCGAACAGGCCCTCCTGGCCTCTTGAACTGAACAGGCTGGTTCGGCCTGAATCCAGGTCGAACCACAGTTCTCGCCTGCTCCATAGGCCTCTTCCCAGCGCCAACGATAGACCCCCTCCTCTGGTTCACGAGCAGCTCCTGCCTCTTAGCTGCTACTAGAACCTTCTGATATGACTCCCGGTCATAGGAGGTCACAAAACTCTGGAGCTCCGAGGCAAGTCCCTGAAGGAACCTCTGAGCTCGCTCCTCAGCGTCCTGCACCATCTTTGGTGCAAACCGACTAAGCCTCATGAAGTCCTGGTGGTACTGATCCACCGACGAGCTTCCCTGCTTCAAATCGATAAAACGCTGCAGCATCTCTTCCCTGGCAGCCTTCGGGAAGAACTCACCATTAAATCTGGCCTTGAAGGTAGCCCAGACGATCGGCTCCTCCAACATCTTTTCCTCAGCATCCCACCAATTTCTGGCGTTATCCTTCAGCTGGCGCTTCGCCAAGTCAACCCAACTAACTTCGTTGACTTTGGACATCTTCAGGTTGTCCTCGATATTTCTCATCCATTCATCAGCAGCTAGAGGACCTTCAGTTCCATCAAAATACGCAGGACCCAGCTCTCTGAACTGCTTCGCCCCGGGCTCAGGGCGAGGGGCTTCCACCACCCGAGCAGCTCGAGCCACCGGAGCATTCTGCACCTGCAGCAGCACGCCCTGCTGAACCTGCATCATCTGCAACATCATCCTCATCATCTCCCCATTAGTGGGCTCCCGCTCAGGCTCCTCGTCATGAGGGAGCGCACCACTACCACCCCCACGGGTGATTCGCCTTCCTGCCATCTAATGACGCAGAAAACAAAACAATTAGACTCATAGCTTAGGGCTCAGATGTCGAAATTATTTGTTGGACAATCTTGCATTATTATCGTTATCCCGATATTTACAGTTACAGATGGACCTGCATGGGCCACCACTAAAACCTGTCACGACCCGCTTCCCGAAAATGGAGGCGAGGCGTGAGAAGGTCCGCTCGAGCGTGGAGCTGTGAAGCTACACGCCCGATAAGCGTAATTAGTATAAGCAGGTCCCTGTAATTGCAATCGAAACAACAACAATAATAATAATGGCATGAGACGGATATGAAATACCAATCCCAAAGTTTGTCCACAAAATATTCAACATCACAGAAAAGCCACCAGGCTAAAAGAAAGAGTCTAAAGGCCCAGAACAAGGCCAAACAAAAGAACTACGACATAACGAAGTATGGGTGCTACGCACCGATAACAAAACAACTATCTAACAAAAGTAAAACACTCGAAGGCACTAGGGCTGGTCCCCGGTGTCCACAAAGTCCTCGCCCAACACGGGCGCAAGCTCGGCGTCCGCAAACAACTCACCCTCAGCAAGCAACTCAGGCTCAGGGTCTAACATGCGTCACCCAAAAGAGAAAGGGGCACATGTCAGCAAGTCTAAAAGACTTGAGCAAGGAAGCTGAAAGTGACTAACAGCCTAGCATGTGTAACATTAAACGATGACATGGCAGTTAAGTATGATGCAACAGTTTAAAAGAGACAAGCATGCACAATGTAGCAAAAGCTACCAAATCACTAATCACTTATCATTTAACACTTAACACTTATCACTTATCACTTATCACTTAGTGCATAGAGGGTCCACCTGCTGGCCAACTCGGGGCTCAGTCCGCTTATCTCTATCACTATTAATCACTTGTGCACTAAAGAGAGTCCACCTGCTGGCCGGAGTGGCGGATCAGGCCAACTCGGGGCTCAGTCCGCTTATCTCTTACCCCACCCATATGTGTCGAGCAGTTGGGGTTACCAACTCACTAAGCTCGCTTCTGGAACACGAGCCAGGAAGTGTATTTAGCATAGGGGTGCACCTAGCCGGTATCCGAGCGTTGGGGTTTCCAACTACATGGCTCGCTTCTGGAACACGAGCCAGGAATATAACATTGTAGCGTGTGCTACACAATCACAATAATTAATCACTATGCAATGACATGAACAAATGATTGCGTACCGTTAATTGAAATTAAACGTGACATACTAGCATGATGAGGGTGACGGACCAAGCTTCGTTGTCAAGCTAGGTCAAATGCGTCTAAACGGCTATCCTTTCACCGTTTAGTCTCTTTTACGCTAAAGCAAGGTAAATGGCCTAAGACACGGCCTAAATTAAGAGATGCAAGTTTCACTTGCCTATCACCGGGGTTGACGGTTTCGAAAGTTCGTTTCCGCGGATGCTAGCCTACGGGGAATCGCTGTTATGGGGAACAATCATCAAAACACAAATATTTTATTAGGGTTTCATAAAAATTACAATAGGTTAGGAAAACATCGGTGAATCGATTTCTTACCGAGAGGAGGCGGAAGAAACACTTCGGGGAACCCTAGGATCAGATCTGGAAAAGATTGGAGAAGTTTGGGGAAACTAGGGTTTTGGGGGATTTTGGGGATTTGATGGGTTTTGGTGAGATTTTGGGGATTTGATGGGTTTTGGTGAGATTTTGGGGAAGATGAGAGGTAGATAGGGTAGATGGATGGTTTGGATGATGGATTTAGGGCTTGGAATGAAGCAATGGAGCTTGGAGGAAGGTGGTGGATCAATGGGGGCGATTTTAGGGTTTAGGGTCGAGTTGGAGGGGAAGAAAACGTTTGGGTTGGGTATTTATAGGCTAGGCTGGCGGCTAGGGCAAAACTAGGGTTTACAGCACTAGTTAGTCGGTCAAAGAACAACCACTGACCGACTAGTTTGACAACTAGTCGGTCGGTCGACCAACGCAGACCGACTAAGTGTAAACAGTAGCTACAGGTGAAATTAGGATTCTAGAGTTAGTCGGTCCATGAACAAATACTGACCGACTAGTTTGGCAACTAGTCGGTCGATGAACGTTCTTAGACCGACTAAGAGTAAACAGTAACTGATACAAAAATAATTTGATGAGTTAGTCGGTTCAAGAAGCATTGCTGACCGACTAGTTTGCAACCTAGTCGGTCAACCAACGTTCTTAGACCGACTAACGATAAACAGTAACTCCTGAGAAATTTAGAAAGCTAACTAGTCGGTCCAAGAAGGATTACCGACCGACTGGATCGTCATCTAGTCGGTCGGTGGCCCTTCTTACACCGGCTAATGAGCACAGAAAGTACCGATACGGAGCGCGGGGCCCCGGGATCGATTCCTAAGACTCCTAGGCTTGATCTAATAGTTAGATACGACCGTTATGAAGCCCGTCACGAGTGACAAACTTCGAAATCGACAATCCTAAGAAAGAAGCGAGAAAATACGACGAATCGATCGAAAATGAAAACTACGGAGACGAAAACCACACAAGAGGAGAAAATCCACCAAAACATATATTATAATACATAAAATCCAGATACATGAAAAGCAGTCGTTACATAGGGTTTTGGGGGGATTTTGGGGATTTGATGAGATTTTGGGGAAGATGAGAGGTAGAAGGTGTTGAGGGATGGTTTGGATGATGGATCTTGGGCTTGGAATGAAGGAATAAGGGTTTGAGGAAGATGGGGGCTCAATGGGGGAGAAACTAGGGTTTTGGGTCGAGTGGAGGAAGAAGAAAACGTTTGGGAGGGGTTTAAATAGGATGGGCTGGCGGCTGCCCAGAAATTAGGGTTTTAACACAGATTAGTCGGTCAAAGAGAAACCACTGACCGACTAGTTTGACAACTAGTCGGTCGATCGACCAACGCAGACCGACTAAGTGTAAACAGTAACTTCTGAACGAAAATAGGATTTAGATTTAGTCGATCGATGAACAACTACTGACCGACTAGTTTCACATCTAGTCGGTCGGTGAACGTTCTTAGACCGACTAAGAGTGAACAGTATTGATACCAAAAATAAGTTGAAGAGTTAGTCGGTTAAAGAAGCATTGCTGACCGACTAGTTTGCAACCTAGTCGGTCAACCAACGTTCTTAGACCAACTAACGATAAACAGTAACTCCTGAATAATTTAGAAAGCCAACTAGTCGGTCCAAGAAGGATTGCCGACCGACTGGATCGTCATATAGTCGGTCGGTGCCCCTTCTTACACCGGCTAATAAGCACCAAAAGTTCCGATACGAAGTGCGCGCTCCGGGATCGATTCCTAAGACTCCTAGGCTTGATCTAACAGTAAGATACGACCGTTATGAAGCCCGTCACGAATGACATACTTCGAAATCGACAATCCTAAGGAAGAAACGAGAAAACACGACGAAACGATCGAAAATGAAAGTTACAGAGACGAAAAACCACACATGAGGAGAAAATCCACCAAAACATATATTATAATATAATAAATCCAGATACATGAAAACCAGTCGTTACAGAGGCCAAGGCCGTGGAGGAGCTTTTTAGCAAATTTGATTCTCTCACAAGGTAGTAGAGAGATTGGAGAAATACATTACCGAGCCGCATGGAGCTCCTTCTACATCCGCACCGACAAACCATATGAGTGATTGGCAAGACCAATCCCAAGCCATGTATGTAGGAGGAGAGCATGGAGAAGGAGCTTTGGAGCAAATTCAGTATGTTGCGGGGAATTCCGGATATTGGGCCAACCCGGCCGCTAGAAACCATCCGGGTTTTTCATATGCTAATAATGATGGGGCCTTGAACCCCCCGCCACAACAACCTCCTCAAGCTCGGGCTCCACCACCACAACCGAATTATCAACCAAGGGGGCCACCGCAACAAAACTTCCCACCTAGGCAACAAGTGGGACCTTATAGGCCGCCCGAGTATAATCAAGGTTGGAGAAATCCCAACCCTCCGCAAGCTCAACTACGATTGGATTTTGAATCTAAGGTGGAGGAGTTTATGGTGGAGCAGAGAAAGATTAACGCCATGTTGAAGGTGAGACAAGATTCTCTCACCACCGTCGTCGCTCAAATTGGGGAGCAACTTGCGTTGCTCAATAGAAACAACCAACAATTGCCGGCTCAACCCGAGCCAAATCCACGGGGTAACACCGGGCATATCAATGCGGTTGTTGCGGTTACGACAAGGGGTGGGAAGGATACCACTCCCCCCATGACACAAGTCAAGGAACCCGTGGTGGAGATTCTAGCAGAGAGCGAGCCGGTAATTGAGGTGGAAAAAGAGAAGGAGTCGTAAGAAGGAGCAAAATCTAGAGTGGAGGAACCTATTGATGAGCGCCAATTTATGCCACCAGTGCCCTTCCCTTAACGGCTAGCTAGAGCCAAGATCGAGAAGAGGCTAGCCAAGTTCCTCGAATACTTGAGAGGGGTGAGCCTCAATATCCCTTTCCTTGATGCCATAGTGGAAATACCGTCCTACGCGAAGTTCTTAAAGGACTTGATTACAGGAAGGAAAAGGAAGGAGAAGATCATGCTCGCGGAGCAAGGAACGTGGTTCACTAGGAACGAAAAGGACCCCGCCAAATTTAAAGATCCCGAGAGTTTCCAGATTCCTTGCACACTCGGAGGCGTCCCCTTACAAAAAGCATTGGTTGATTTGGGCGCTAGTGTGAGACTCATGCCTCTCACCATGTTCCAGAAGTTGAATACCGACACGGATTTAAAGCCAACCGACATGAGGATTCAACTCGCGGACGGTCGGATTACAAGGCCGGTTGGGATCACGGAGAACATCCCACTCCAAGTTCTGGGAGGCATATGCTTGCCTTGTGATTTTGTGATCATGGACATCAAGGAGGAGGGTGACACATCGCTCATACTTGGACGCCCATTCCTCGCCACCGCCGGTGTAATCGTCGATGTGCGGGAAGGGACTCTTACCTTGAATGTCGGTAACATTGAAGTAGAGCTCCATATACCAAAGGCTATGAAGTACATGCCATATCATGAGGAGCTAGATTATATGGATCTCCTTGACGAGGTTATAGAAGAGGCTATCCCCTACTCCATCGGTGCACTCCATGATGACGGCTTCGAAGAAGGCCAAGATTTGGTCGAAGAAGAGAAGATGGAGGACTATCCCAATAGCTCCATGGCAAATGATGATGGCGACGCTGATGTCGCGAGAATACGGGAGCTTTGCAAGCTCTCGACATTGAAGAGTCCAAAGAAAGCTCCACCGATTCGAAGATCGGTGTCACCGGCGAAGTCATTGACCGGAACAAGCTCAAGCTTCAGGGAGCCATCCCCCAACATTGCCCAAGATGAAGGGGCACTGAGGGAGGCCACACACCACCACGATCCAAATCCGAGCGGTCTTCCCGACAAGTTTGACGGGTGCATCTCATATGCACCCAACATCACGCGTTAATTGAAAATCCAAAGGGGTCGAGCTCAAGACCTTAAACGAGCGCTTGTCGGGAGGCAACCCGACGGTTTTTGCATTATTTTTATTTGATTTTCATTTTTGGTTTAGACTTTTGTTAGTTTTGTTACGAGGTGGAACTCGCGTACAATGAATTTGTATTATGGGGAACCAAGGGCACGGTGGTTATATGGAAATGAGGGGTTAGGTGGGCTGTTTTACAAGAGATTAGTGGGGTGAAGAGGTCGGATCCGTCGTCGGTGGAGCTCACAGGACCGTATCTCGTCAGACACAGCTGAGGGAGGTCGAACGGCTGGAGGCTGACGCTGACTTTGGCCAGGGGGCGAACTCTCCTGCGGCACGAACAACTCGTCAGAAGGGCGGGGTTGGGGTTCAACCCTTAGCCCCTCCGATGCCTAAGTCAGTAAAAGGGCTTAAATGGGGGCTGGACACGCCGGCCGGACTAACTGTGTGTCCGCCTCACGTGACGAGCTATAGGTGGGAGAACAAAGATATGGAGGATCTTTACTCTCGTGTGTGAATGATAGAAGATGAGAGAGTTTTTCTAACCCCTTCTCCGTAAGAGGAGAGGAGGTATTTATACCTGACGAGTGATGACTAGGCGTGTTGAGCTGGCTCAGGTGTCAGCGGAAGCTTCGGACGAGGACGTCGGGAACAGGAGTCCCTGATCCGCTTTTATCTGGCGGCGCAACGGCCGAGGGGCGCTTTTGTCGGGATGTCAGGGCCGAAAGCACTAACCGTCGGATAGGTCAGCCGCCTGGGGGTGCTTTGTCAGGTGGTCAGGTGACGTATGTGTCAGCCGTGTCCTTATCCTAGGCTGTTTGTCGTTAGCGTCGAACTAATGGTCTGGCTCACTTTAGGCGTTGCGGCTCGCGGGAATCGGACGGGCCGTTAGGTCGGGAGTTGTCCGGCCCGGCCGCGCCCGTCAATGGGCCGGACCTAGCTGCCCAAGCGTTACTGAACGCGCTTCCCCGGTAGGTCGGGCGGCTGTGGTTGTTCGCCTCGGCTGGCTACAGTTCGCCTCGGCCGGCTACAGTTTGCCTCGGCCGTTTCGGGGAGCGCTGTGAGGCGCGCCTATCTCTATGATGCCCTGGGTTTCCGGGGCGGCGGCCCTAATTGTTAAATGGTGAACCAAAGGGGTATGTTAGCGGATCCGGGCGGGTGTCGGGCTACTACGATCTTTAGGTCGTAACAATTGCCCCCGGCCTTCGAGTCGGCGGCGGCCCGGCTCGGCTCGGAGGGCGAACCCTATCCAACATTCCGGACCCTCAACATGGGCCTTGGACCCACCGGGCAGTGCCGGCGGCGGCTTCGGAATTCCCGCTTTAGTGGTCATTATTACGATTTGAAAAGGAGGCAGAGGAAGACGAAGCGTTCCTGTGATTGAGTTTGCGACACGTGGATGAGGTGACCCTCACGCCAGTCGAGGCGTCGGGGATGTCTCGATGGGTGCCGCGTGGCGAAAGTTTGACGGCCGAGATGGCCCGGGGGCCACCTGTACCGCTAAAAGGGTTTGGGAGGCGCTCGGCGGGAATTTTTGTTTTTCTCCGATTCTCCTCCGGCGCCCGATTTTTTGTTTGGAGCCGGTTGGCTAACCTGTCCCTTTCGTCACCGGCCATCTCCTTCCGATCGCCTTCCGGGTTCAAGGGGGCAACAGGTAACAACAATTAATTTCCTTCCTTTCCGATCAAATGGCTTCTCGATTAGAGATTGGGGGGAGTAGCCGGGTCGGGGAAGAAGAGTCGGCGTTCGAGGGGGTGTCGCAGCCGGGGGTGCAGCGGGCCAGGGAAAGATGGTCATGGTTATCCGTTGCACCAAGAGACATTGAGTCCCCCCGACGTAGGTTGGATAGGATCAACATTCGGGAGATTCGTGTGCGGTTTGTGCGGCAACCCTATGAGGTGCGGGTTCCCGGGCCGGAGGAAGCGGTGAGCTCGCCGGGGAATAATGAGGTCGGGGTCTATGTTCGGTCCTTTGAGTTGGGGCTCCGCTTCCCGATCCACCCGTATTTGTTCCACTTGTTGAATTTCCTGGAGCTGCCGATATTCGCTCTAGCGCCCCGTTCCTGGGGCTTGCTGGTGGGGTTTGTCGTCTTGTGTCTTGCTTGCTCCTTGAGTCCCTCCTTGGCGTTGTTTCAGCATTTCTTCGTGGTTCGGAAGTGGGGGGTGTATCATCGCGTTTGCGCCAGGAGAGGGCGAGAACTCATCCTCGAGGTGCCTGATGATATCGGCGATTGGATGAGGGAGTTCGTCTTCGTGACAGTGCCAAGTGACGTGGCGCTGACGTCGAATTGGGGGGCGCGGAATCCCTTCGTAAATGAAGGGGTGGAGCTGACCGGGGAGGATATTGCCAGAGCTCAGATTTTGAGGGAGCTGCCCGAGGAGTGTCGTAATTGGGTGAGTCTAACACAGAGTGGTCGGCTCGCCCAGGACTTTTGGGCCCTAGGTATCTTTGAAGTTTTGTAAACTTTGGGCTAGGCTCGCCCTGATTGTCTCTCTTCCTTTTTTCAGGTGAAGATACGATGAGGGAGCCGGAGGAGGTGTCAGGTTCGGCCGGTGCCCCGACCTCGGGGGGTACTAATCCTCGCGGGAAAGGCAAGGTGGGGGCTAGTGAGGCAGGATCCCCGAATCGTGGGGGCGGGGCCCCTCCGGGGGAGAGATTGCACCCAGGACGGGCGACAGTCGGACAAGACCGCTCCGCGGGTGGGCCCGGCGAGAATCGTCCCGAGGGCGTGCCCGCGCGAGGGGCCCGACCCTCCGTCCCCCCACGGGTACCCGAGGTGGTCGCGCCCCGCCGGGCGCCTGTGATTCAGAAGTGGCCCTACGGGATCCCTTCGTGGGAAATGGGGGCGTCGTCGAGTCAAGCCTGTGAGAGCGCTCTCATTTGCTTTAAGAGGACCCGAGAAGAGGTCGAGGCGTACCCTGATGACCATCTCCGCAAGTTTCCCTTTCGAGTCAGCCGCGACGAGTCGGTATTCGAAGATGCGGGAGTGGCGGCGCGCCTCGCCGAGTACTGCGGGTTGCCGCGCGATCGTGAGTCGTTGGCTCGCGTGGGGGCGGAGCGGCTGTGTGGCTCGGCTATGTGGCACGTCGTACAGGTATAGCGGCTTTTCTTACTCGCACGCCGGCTGTGTGCCAGTGTCTCACTGATTCAAGGTTTATGTAGATGCTTGCGAACGTGCTAGCTCTGCGGGGCCGTCCTGCAGTGGTCGCCACCAGGGCGGCCCTGCGTGAAGCGAAGGCGAACCTTGGCGAGGTCAGGGAGAAGCTGAGGGACACGGAGGCGGAGCTGGAGAGGGTTAGGGTGGCCCACGGCGTGGAGAAGGGGCGAGCTGCGTACTTCGATTCGTCCAAAGCAGCGATCGAGAAGCAGCTTCGGGAAATAACACGAGAGAGGGATGATATCCGGGCGAAATATACATCGGAAGTTGTCAGCAAGGAGTCTGTGATCGGATTACAGAGGCAGCAGATTGAGGACCTAAAGGTAGCTCTGGCGGCCGAGAAGAGGGAGAAGGGTCTAGCGGTGCGGCGACTGGAGGATAAGCGGGATGCTGAGGGTAAACTGGTCGAAGCCGCTATCCACCGGTATCATGACGAGCATGTTGTACCGATGCTGCAAGAAGCTAAGGAGGCGGCGATTCGGAAAGTAGTTAAGGATGTGAGGGATCGGTCGGTCGAGAAGCGGCACCGCTAGAAACGTGGGTTCGGGGAGGGCCGTACCATCTCGTGATAGGGTTATGAACGATGTGTTGTTGTAGTGGGTGGAAAGTCAAATGTCCCATGTACGGGTTAGCGGTTTGAGTTAATAAACTATGAATTTTTTTGTGCCAAACTGTGTTCGTATACGGTTTGCCCGTAGAATATACGGTTTGTGCGGGATGTGATTGCCCCCAACTTCGCTCTGCCGGGGTTTCCGGGAGAGGGGAGTTGAGATGAGTCACGATCTGTTCGTTAGGTCGGGAGCCCGTTGTGGGCCGGACCAAATCACTATCCGGTAGAATATTGGGTCCAACGCTGACTGCGTTTAGGCCGGACTGTTAGAGGCTGGAACAAATCAAGGATATAGCGCAGATTTCACGCTTTGGCCGGACTGCCGGAGGCCGGGCCAAGTCTTGGATATGGCGTCGATTCGATGTTTTGGCCGGACTGGCGGAGGCCGGACCAAATCTTGGATATGGCGTCGAGGCCGTGTTTTGGCCGGACTGGCGGAGGCCGGACCAAATCTTGGACCTAGCGGCGATATCGAGGGGTAATTTCAAAAGAGGGTAATCATTTTGCAGGGATTTGGGCGGGATTCGTTGGCGGTCGTCTGACTTGACGTCATCCTGGCGAATCGTCGGCGGTTGGGAACCGAGGAGGCCCGACCGCTGTGGTGACGACGCGTGGCGCAACTGACGGTTTTTGGCAGGACGCGAAGCATCTGAACACGTGGGTTGGCGATGGAGCAGACCCGGATTGGTGACACGTGTCGCGGGTTCGACGGTCACGATGTTGATGCTTTGCGGGAGCGCTTTAAAGATATATTGCCTGTGGTGGGGGTTGAAAGGTTGAATGTCGAGGAACTAGGGCTTGTAAGAGGTTTAAGAATCCTTTCCAGAGTCGTTCTCGTAGGAGCGGACGGCGGAGCAACGCGAGAGGCCGAGGCGACAGCACCCGTAAGGTAAGACGCCAATTTGACTAATGTCTTCCTCGATGTCTCCGATTCGGGGTCAGGGTTCTGGGGTAGTTGGGGAAGGAAGTTCCGCCGCGGAGACTGGAAGGGTGCCCGCCGAGATTGCGGGGGTGAAGTCGGTGCTGAAGAAATCCATTGGGGAGATCTTCACGAAGTACGTCAGGCACCCATATTCGGTTCGTGAACCGGAGCCGCAGGAAAGGGTGTGTTTTGCAGGTGACCGGGAGGTGGGAGTTTATGTTTCTTCATTTGAGCAGGGTTTGTGCTTTCCCCCTCATCCCTTCGTGCTGGAAGTGTTGAACTTCCTGGAGCTGCCTCTCTATCGCCTGATGCCCAATGCCATCAGTGCCATTGTGGGGTTCTTGGTGCTGTGCTTGAGCAACCAGGTTCGCCCGTCGCTGTCCTTATTTCGGCACTTCTTCTCGGTCAAGAGGTTGGGGTCGGGCTACTATCTGTCCGCGAAGAGGACTCATCCACTCGTCAGGGGGTTGCCTAGCAAAATTAAGTTTTGGCGCCATCAGTATGTGTTTGTGGAGGTGCCGGAGGAGGTGTTGATAAGGTCTGACTGGGCGGAGCTGAATCCCGAGGCGAGAGAGGTGGTGGAATTGGGGGATGAGGAGAAGTTGGTGGCCCAGATTTTAATGGCTATCCCAGCAGAGGGCCGAGATTATCGGAAGCTATCTCGGGCTGAGATGATAACGGCCTACATATGGCCCGAATGTACAAAAGATTTTGGCGTGCCGGCACCTGATATGCTTACGCTGAACTTTCTCTCTTTGGCAGGTGGCACGATGAGTCTATCCCTTGAGGAAATGATGAGGAGGGCCGCGGATCAGGCGGGGCGATCGTCGGCGAGAGGTGGCCCCAAGAGGGCGCGAGCGGAAGGAGGTGCTGGGAGCTTGACTTGTGTGCCAGCGTCAACGAAGAGGAGGAAGAGGTCGGCGAAGTCGTCGGGGTATGACGCGCCAGGGGAAAGCGGTCCGTTGGATGGCGGAGCTGGGGGTGGCGTGGCGAACCCCATCATCGACCTGGAGGGCGGCGATGAAGGGTCGACCGGGGGAGGGGCGGAACTGCCCCGAGCGAGATCGCCTAGCCCCATGGCGCCCGCAGGGGGGAGGGGGCGGATCCTAGCGGTCAGTCACATAGGGCCGAGGCGTCGAGTGGCCCGACCAGATCAGGAGGATGGGACACATGGCCTTATGGTTGTCCCATGTTTGGCCTCGAGAGGGTGCCAACCGACCCCCACTGTGAGGCCGCGCTGGCCAAGTTTAAGGCCACGAGGACCGATGTCGAGGGCTATCCCGACGGGGCGCTTCATCAGGCACCGTACAAAGTGGCGGATAATGAGTCCGTGTTTGAGGATGGGAGCGTGGCGGCGAGGTTGGCAGAGAACATCTTCCTGCCTCGCGATAGAGTGGCGCTGGAAGCGGTGGAGCCTGAGGGTCTGTGCGGGACCGCGGTGAAGCATGGCGTCCAGGTATGTTATGTAAGACGGGTGGCGCATTTCGTTGTGCTTTAGGGGACGTCCTGAATGTGTTTATTTTTCGGCGTTTCTTTACGTAGATCCTCAACTTGATGCTCGGGATGATGCGGCACGTGCCGGCCATACATAGGGCCGAAGGCGCCGTGGCTAGGATGGTAGCCGAGGTCGCTGCCGTTCGTAAGAAAGCCGGCGAGGACCTGGAGAAGGAGAGGGAGCGGGGCGACCGATACGAGGCGGAGGTAGAGCGCCTGAAGACGGTCTTGTCCGCTCATGAGCAGAAGGCGACGGAGGCTGGAGGGAGAGCGAAGGAGCTGGAGGGGGCCCTTCGGAGGGAGGAGGCTCGTGCGGAGGATCTGGCGGGGCGTGCCAAGGCCGCCGAGGAGGAGTTGGCCCGTAGGGTCGAGGAATTCCGGACGTATCAGGAGACAACCGTCATCCCCGCCCTTACCAATTCGATGGTCGAGGGCATAAGGAAGGGCCGCATGGAGGGATGGGATGACTGCCTGGCTCGGATGAAGGAGAAAGCGGCTGGCCTGGTCCCGCCGATAGAGGTCGATCTTGACGGGCTCGTCGCAAGCGGCGGGGAGGAGGGGGATGGAGATGAGGGTGAGGAGCAAGAGGACGGCGGGGCGGGGGAGGATTCTATGGAGGGAGAGGGCGCCGTGATTGGCGGGGGCGCCGAGTAGTTTTGTGTAGCCCCCCCCCCCCCCCTCCCCCCCCCATGTGTGTTTAAAAAACGAAAGTAAACGAAAGTAAGGGTTCGCCTATGTAGGCCCTTGCCTTTTTTGGACTCTCTGCCTATGTATGCATATATTTATTTATTTTTTTAGAATTACGCCTTGGTGCGGACGTTTCTAACTCGGTCGTAGGCTGAATTGTGTCGAGTCCCTTTATTTCGCGTAGGGCGCCCAAGAGACTTACAGCGGGGTCGCCTCCCTTTTCGTAGGTTGTTCGAGTTTAGGTCTATCCGAGTTATGACTAGCGGTTAACCGGCATTTGTCTATGGACTTTTCATCGGCTATTATCGAATGTTTAATAAGACAGGGTCGCCTTAGGGGCGTAACGTTGAAACAGCCCGAGGGCGTAACATTGTATTGGCCCGTAGGCGTAACATTGTATCGGCCCGTAGGCGTAACATCGGCCTAGGTAGGTTGAGGTTCCCATCGCAGCTGTCCCGCCTTTCTCTGGTGTTATGCCCCTGACGTGGGGCGTGGAGTGGATTTGGCGGGTTCCCCTCGGCGAAGGGGGGATGACAGCGTCGGAGCCGGGCAGCGGCTTTGGTCCTCGTTCCCAGAATTGGGGGGAGAGGGAGTCCTTGGTGGTTGTTCTATCCCACTGGGCCATGTAGCTCCTCTCGATTGGAGGCTCCGCGCGGTTGGCACGGAGGGACGCGGGTTGTAGCCCCTCCGTGTGTCCTCCCGGTGTGAACGGTCCAGGGGAGGCCGATGAGTGGAAGGGGTGGCGCGTGTGGCTGCCGGGGGGTCCGGTGAGGTGACTTGGCAGGCCCGTCCCCTCCATCGGGTTGTCAGCCAGCCGCGCCCGCGTACCCAGGGCGTTCGTGGGGAGGCATGGTGTTCCCATGGAGCGCCCGGTCCCCTGCCTTAAGTTGTCTAAGGGAAGGAGGGGAGCAGCAGGCTGGGCAGCCGTTGTGTAAGTGGAATATCCTGTTGGGGATTCGTCAACCTTTGCGGTCGGCGAAGCTCGCATTTTCCGCGTATTTTAGGGGAGGGAGGCTTGAGAAAATGACGAGTCTTTCTCCACATCCTTTCTTTTGCATTTCTCCCCTTCTGCAGGAAGCTGAGGAGAGGGAGAGGGGGAGGGGGTTGATTTATAACGGTGAACTTCTGCCCTCATTTATTCTTCATTAATGGGCGATGTGACCCCGGTAGGTGACGGGTGATGTGACCCCTCAGGCAAGCCTGACATTTGTTATTGGTGTTTGTCCCGAGTGTCCTTTTTGAGTTGGACAAGTCGTTTCATGTACCGGCTTTATGGGGGATGGCTTTTCGTAGGGGTGGCCTTGATTCGCGGTCCGCGGGGAGTTTCCCGAGGTTTGAGGAGAGGGGTGTCAGGCCCTTTCGGGGGAGGGAGGGCATAGGGCCGTCGCCTCCCCGTAGCATCTATAGTCGGACGGGTATTAGGCCGTCGCCTACCCCGCATATGGCGCTCCGGTTTGGGTGGCTAAGTTCAGGGAACTTGCCCCGGAGGTCTTCGAGAGGGGGGGTATAGGGCCGTCGCCTCCCCGCAGCCTCTATAGTCGGACGGGTATTGGGCAGTCGCCTACCCCGCATATGGCGCTCCGGTTGGGGTGGCCAAGTTCAGGGAACTTGCCCCGGAGGTCTTCTTGGGGGGGGCGAGTGCGCAGCTCGGCCCGTGCCCCTCTCCGGTTTGGGTGGCGAGGACTGGTCCTTCCCCGGAGTCTTTGAGAGGGGGGGTATAGGGCCGTCGCCTCCCTGCAGCCTCTATAGTCGGACGGGTATTGGGCCATCGCCTACCCCGCATATGGCGCTCCGGTTTGGGTGGCCAAGTTCAGGGAACTTGCCCCGGAGGTCTTCTTGGGGGGGAGCGAGTGCGCAGCTCGGCCCGTGCCCCTCTTCGGTTTGGGTGGCGAGGACTGGTCCTGCCCCGGAGTCTTTGAGAGGGGGGGTATAGGGCCGTCGCCTCCCCGCAGCCTCTATAGTCGGACGGGTATTGGGCCGTCGCCTACCCCGCATATGGCGCTCCGGTTTGGGTGGCCAAGTTCAGGGAACTTGCCCCGGAGGTCTTCTTGGGGGGGAGCGAGTGCGCAGCTCGGCCCATGCCCCTCTCCGGTTTGGGTGGCGAGGACTGGTCCTGCCCCGGAGTCTTTGAGAGGGGGGGTATAGGGCCGTCGCCTCCCCGCAACCTCTATAGTCGGACGGGTATTGGGCCGTCGCCTACCCCGCATATGGCGCTCCGGTTTGGGTGGCCAAGTTCAGGGAACTTGCCCCAGAGGTCTTCTTGGGGGGGAGCGAGTGCGCAGCTCGGCCCGTGCCCCTCTCCGGTTTGGGTGGCGAGGACTGGTCCTTCCCCGGAGTCTTTGAGAGGGGGGGTATAGGGCCGTCGCCTCCCCGCAGCCTCTATAGTCGGACGGGTATTGGGCCGTCGCCTACCCCGCATATGGCACTCCGATTTGGGTGGCCAAGTTCAGGGAACTTGCCCCGGAGGTCTTCTTGGGGGGGAGCGAGTGCGCAGCTCGGCCCGTGCCCCTCTCCGGTTTGGGTGGCGAGGACTGGTCCTGCCCCGGAGTCTTTGAGAGGGGGGGTATAGGGCCGTCGCCTCCCCGCAGCCTCTATAGTCGGACGGGTATTGGGCCGTCGCCTACCCCGCATATGGCGCTCCGGTTTGGGTGGCCAAGTTCAGGGAACTTGCCCCGGAGGTCTTCTTGGGGGGGAGCGAGTGCGCAGCTCGGCCCGTGCCCCTCTCCGGTTTGGGTGGCGAGGACTGGTCCTGCCCCGGAGTCTTTGACAGGGTTGAACTGAAATTGTCGTGTAGCAAAGGAGAAATTCGAATATGAAAGGAAAAGAACAAGGTACTTCGTTCAGGACTTACAGTTCCAGGCCATGCCAGGACCTGCGCACCGCGCCCCTTGGAGTGATTAGCTCGTCCTTCTCATGGGGGGAGGGTGGTGGCGGTGGTGGGCGTGTGGTCGATCCTGTTTTCCTCGGCGGTGGCATCGGCTGGGGCTAACTCTGGCTGGTGGGGGTCATAACACCGCCTCAGGGAGTCGATCTTCAGGTTCACCTCTGGCCCTTTGTGCTTGGTCGACCCTACGTAGCAGCTCCTAGACAGCTTCTGGCTTCCCCGTATGATCCCCACCCCTCGGGGGGTCTGGAACTTGACCATCTGATGGAGGAGGCTGGGGAGCGCTCCAATGGCCGACATGTATGGTCGTCCTATAATCCCGTTTTACGCCGACATAATGTCGACCACAACGAACAGCGTCATTCGAGTGACGACCTGTGGCTCTTCTCCGAGGGTTATTGGCAAGGTGATCACCCCCATGATGGGGGTCGAGTGACCGGTGAAACCGACGAGGGGCCCGGTACAAGGTCTCAGGTCGGTCGGCCGTAACCCCATCTTCTCAATTGTGGACATGAACAGGATGTCGCAAGAGCTCCCTGTGTCGATCAGGAGGCGGCTGACGATGGCTGTCCCAATCTGGGCCTCGATGACGATGGCGTCATCGTGGGGCTGCTCGATCCCCTCTAGGTCCTCGTCATTGAAAGTAATGGGAGGGTAGGCCATCCTTCTTTCTCTTTGGTCCCCTCCGAGACCCGCCGTCATCACTTGCCTTGCGTACGCCTTTTTGCTTGACGACGACGCCCCTCCCGAAGACGGCCCGTCGCATATTGTATCTATGCGCAAGACGGGTTTTGGTGGGTGAAGCTCTTCCCGCTCGCCATTTGCCGGAGGGTCTGCCCTCCGCGCCCTTCGGTGGTTCCCGTCTTCTCGGTCTGGTCTTCGGCCTCCGACGAAGTCCCCCAGGTGACCCGCCTGGATCAGCCGCTCGATTTCCCTTTTGAGGGTGAAGCAGTCATCGGTGTCGTGGCCGTGGTCCCGGTGGTATCGGCAGTATTTCTTAAAATCTCTCCGGGCCGGGTCCGACTTCATTTCTCGGGGCGGCTCCGGCAGCAGACCGGCCCGGGTGGCCGCAGCCATCACCTCGATCAGGGGGGCATTGAGTTGCGTGTAATGCGCCCGCAAGGGGACCTCGTGTCTTGGGGCGACTCGAGGGAGCCCTTGCGCCGGAGCAAACTCGCGCGTCGGACCGGGGCGATCTTCGGGGCGAGGCCCGGGCGGTTCCCGCCTTGGTCGGGCTAGCCGATCGTGACCTTGGTCCCCCTCTTCCTGTCTCGGCCGAGGGCGTGATCGGGGTTCGCCTTGAGTCGGTTTCGCCCGGGGAACAAGGCCTTAGTACCAAGAGTTTCTTCGGCCAACGCGTGCCTCTCCGTCATGGCAACCAGCGCCTCATAGTCGATCGGCGGGTCCCGGAGCAGGGATTTGTGGAGACTCCGAGTCCGCAACCCCGTTTTGAAGGCCAGCATAAGCACCTCATCCCCACATGTCACCACCGCCCGTCTCTCCTCCTGAAAACGGCGGAGGTATCTACCTGTTGTCTCTCCTTCTCCTTGGACTATCGTGCAGAGATAGTCCAGGGGCTTCTTCTTCATCCGCCCGGCCCGGAACTCTTGGCAGAATTTGTGGGATAGCTCGCCAAAGCTCCCGACGGATCTCGCTGGCAAGCCGAAGTACCAGTCCAGCGCGGTGTCCCTTAGGCTTTGGGAGAAATGTCGGCATAGGAACGCCTCGTCCACATCCTGCGCCTCCATTGCCCCCCGGTATTGTTGCACGTGGGTGAGGGGGTCGCCCCTCCCATTGTACATAGCCAAGTGAGGAGGTTTGAACTTTTTGGGCCTTGGGGCGGACGTGATCCACCGTGCGAGCGGCGTGGCCTCCTCCGGATAGGTAGGGCGATCCGGGGTCTCCCCTCTCCGCCATTCGGGGGTCCGGCTCCGATCGCGCCACAGCTGACGATGGTCCCCCGCCCCCGGGGAGTAGTCCGATGGTCGTCGGGCGGGGCTCCTTCCTCGGGCCGAGGACTCGACGGGTTGTGGGCTACGGCTCTCCCAGCGCCAGCGCCCCCCGGCCATCTCTCCTCGGGCCTCCATCCGTTCCTGATTCTCTCGGAGGAGCCTCTCGCGCTCGGCGGAGAGGAAGCGTAGTTGTCGACAAACGGCTTCCTCGTGCAGGGTATTGGAGGGGTGGTGTTGGTGACGCGGGTCGCCCCCTTCAGGTGGGGATCTGTTCAGCAACGGGTCCTGCCCGTTCCCGGGTCGCCGCCCCATCGTCGTCTCTTCAATGACTCCTTGGTTGCTTCGGTTTTCCTTCCTCAGCCTTTCCCGCTCCGCGACGATGAAGCGGAGTTGGCGGTGGGCGGTCTCTTCTTCCTGGTAGGCCCTTCGGGCGGTCTCGGCCGCCTCGTCCAAACGCCTTTGCGCGGCGGCCGCCTCCCCCAGGCGCCTCCACCGCTGCGCAACTTCCATCTCCTCTTCCAGGAGCCTTTGCTGGGCCGCAATCTCCTCAGCGAGCCCCCTATTCTCCCCCTCCTCCTCAAATTGAGGGTGGAGGTTCCGCCTCACGTTCTGGGGCTCTGAGGGGCCGGGCGGAGGCTCCGTTCCAGCCGTCTGATAGCCTTTCCTGGCCAGGGGGACGGCCTCGAAGCTCTTCAGGACGACGGGGGCCGAAGTATGTTCAGTCTCGGTGCCCATCCCCAGAAGGGGGTCGGACACCGGGGTGATTTGTAGAGAGAGCGGTTCCCGACCCACGGGATCTTTACCGTGGTCAGGGTTCCGCGAGATCGGCATGGAGTCTAACATGGGTGTGACCCTTCGTTCCCACAGACGGCGCCAATTGTTACGAGGTGGAACTCGCGTACAATGAATTTGTATTATGGGGAACCAAGGGCACGGTGGTTATATGGAAATGAGGGGTTAGGTGGGCTGTTTTACAAGAGATTAGTGGGGTGAAGAGGTCGGATCCGTCGCCGGTGGAGCTCACAGGACCGTATCTCGTCGGACACAGCTGAGGGAGGTCGAACGGCTGGAGGCTGACGCTGACTTTGGCCAGGGGGCGAACTCTCCTGCGGCACGAACAACTCGTCAGAAGGGCGGGGTTGGGGTTCAACCCTTAGCCCCTCCGATGCCTAAGTCAGTAAAAGGGCTTAAATGGGGGCTGGACACACCGGCCGGACTAACTGTGTGTCCGCCTCACGTGACGAGCTATAGGTGGGAGAACAAAGATATGGAGGATCTTTGCTCTCGTGTGTGAATGATAGAAGATGAGAGAGTTTTTCTAACCCATTCTCCGTAAGAGGAGAGGAGGTATTTATACCTGACGGGTGATGACTAGGCGTGCTGAGCTGGCTCGAGTGTCAGTGGAAGCTTCGGACGAGGACGTCGGGAACAGGAGTCCCTGATCCGCTTTTATCTGGCGGCGCAACGGCCGAGGGGCGCTTTTGTCGGGATGTCAGGGCCGAAAGCACTAACCGTCGGATAGGTCAGCCGCCTGGGGGTGCTTTGTCAGGTGGTCAGGTGACGTATGTGTCAGCCGTGTCCTTATCCTAGGCTGTTTGTCGTTAGCGTCGAACTAATGGTCTGGCTCACTTTAGGCGTCGCGGCTCGCGGGAATCGGACGGGCCGTTAGGTCGGGAGTTGTCCGGCCCGGCCGCGCCCGTCAATGGGCCGGACCTAGCTGCCCAAGCGTTACTGAACGCGCTTCCCCGGTGGGTCGGGCGGCTGCGGTTGTTCGCCTCGGCCGGCTACAGTTCGCCTCGGCCGTTTCGGGGAGCGCTGTGAGGCGCGCCTATCTCCATGATGCCCCGGGTTTCCGGGGCGGCGGCCCTAATTGTTAAATGGTGAACCAAAGGGGTATGTTAGCGGATCCGGGCGGGTGTCGGGCTACTACGATCTTTAGGTCGTAACAAGTTTTTTAGAGTCTTTTTGCCCATAAAAATCGTGACAACGGGTCTTAATTCTTATGACAGGAGAGGAGCAAAGGAGATCTCTCATATAGAGGAAGATAGAGGCAAAGAAGAGCGCTCCAGGAATGAGCTCGAGGCTTAGGAAGAGGAAGAAACCAACTGGAGGAAGAAAAACAGAGAGTAGAGCGAAAACGGAGCCCCGAAGCAGAAAACAGCACGTCACTCAGCCGAGTATCATATACGACTCGGCCGAGCAAAGGACCTCATTCGGTCGAGTGAGCACCAACCAGGGAAGTCTGCGGAACCAACTCTCTCTCTTTTTTGTGTTTTTCAGTATTAACTGCCACTCGGCCGAGTACGTTTAGTCACTCGGCCGAGGGAAACGGATACCCTCCTAGGGCGAGAATTGCCGAGTAGCTTGTGCCACTTGGCCGAAGGAGTTTTCTCCCTTCAGCCGAGTGGAACATAGCCACTCGGCCGAGTCGTAAGTGGGAACGAGATTTTCAAAATTTCTTTTGTTTACGTACTTGGCCGAGTGATTTTTTCACTCGGCCGAGTCGTAACAATTTATATATAAACTGAGGCGCGGGCGCGATTTTCTAAAACCCCAATTTCGCCCGATTATGCCCGAGCCCACGTCTCTTCGTCTCCCCTCGCCTGCTGCAAGAGCTCTCGCTCCCGAACCAACCCACCCCGACCGACGACTGACCTCCCCTCCTCGCACCGACCGTCGGTCGCCCTCCACCTCACCGGCGCCGCCTCGGTTTGCCCCCTATCACCTCGGTTTGCCCCAAAAATCCTATTTTTCCTTGTTTCTCTCTATCCGTAGACCTGTTGAGCCCAAAAAATCAAATTAATTCTTTTATCTATCTATTATACCTCATCTCCCCCATGTATTTCGAATATTATCCGCTGATATCGTTGTTTGATTTACAGTCTATCTTGGGGGAGCTTTGGGGAGCTTCTGGACGCGCTTTTGGCTTCGCGGAGGCGGTGCTCTTCGCACGCACTTGCTGATTTGCTCTCACGGCGTGTTCAGGTACACTCGTTCCTTTTATTGAGCACGCCGCGTTATATTTTTGTTGGGTGAGCACTCGCAGCACACATGCCACCCCGTACTAGGCCATGCACGCGGGGATCCGCCCCCAAGCGGAGGAGGACCGATGACCCCGGTCCCTCTCATGCTAGGGAGGACTCCCCTCCACCTAGCCCGCCACAGCCACCACCACCCACACAGCCGCTTCCCGCCGATCCCATCCACGCATAGCCACCACCGGCTCCCGCCATCAGGCCGCTGGGGATCACGTTCAGAGACGATGCACAGCGTGTCTGATTTAAGCGTATCGCCCAGCACTCGATAGTGCCCTCTAGGTTCGCACATTTAGCAGACCTTGATCGCCTAGGGGTACTAGAGGGGATGCTCACGTTGTACGACAACGTGGGTTGGCGTGACTTCTTGTCTTTGTCGGTGGACACCTACATCCGTCCGACACTTGAGGTTCTTAGATCGATAGCCCACACCCCTGGAGGATGCACATTCCGCCTGATGGATCGAGAGTGCGAGGTCACTCTTGACATGCTTCATGCATTCTTCCAGTGGCCCGTTGTCCCTGTCCCCGACCGAGCCTACGCACCCACTCACATCCCTCCACAGTCGTTCGACACTTCCACATTCTAGACACGGATCACGGGCTCCCACCTTGGCTTTGACCCTAGTAGGGCCAAGGCCTCAGCCATCCTGCACTCCTGCCTCTGCATAGCCCAGCGCCTCATGGCGACCACTTTCTTGGCGAGATACGAGCCTGGGACGATGTCTACGCCTGAGCTCTACATGCTCTACACGATGACTTGCCCTAGAGTTCTGGATAGGGGCGACCTGGTCCCCGCCGTCGAGATTGATATTGCTAGCTGGTTTTTTAGACCGCGTCATCATTTCGGTGGGCGCTCGCTCACCTATTTGCTGCGGCGGTCTGATTACTCTGCTAGCCCTGATGACCGGCGTGGACCTAACTGTCGACCTTCGACGAGCCCCGGGCCCCACTTCACTCTCGATTGATGTTATGGCCCAGATGAAGATGCTTTGTCCCCACGGCCAGCAGAACTGGGTATGGTTGCACGGTCCCTTTGGTGCCGATTACATGGTTCTCCCGAGCCCCGCTCGGACACATATAGGATCGGCACACGTGGACTGGCTTCCGACGATGGATCTCCTGATCCCCGCCGCCTACGTGGAGGGAGCTGAGTAGGCACCACCTGCACCCGTCGACCCCGTGATCCCTCAGCCCGAGCCTGCACTTTCTGCACCTCCCGACACTTCTGTCCCCACTTCTGTCAGTGTCGGGAGTACCCTTGCTAAGTTTTCCACCACGTCCACCACGTCTACCACCACCCCCACCACTGCTGTGCCTATCTCGGTTGAGCCTATTTCCTCACTTCTTCCCGAGCATCCACCCACTATCCTTGAGAGCGGTGAGCCTTCCTTCCCTGCTGCTGTGCGGACCCTATCCAGCTTGATGTCCGCTGGGGTGTCACCTTTTGGTCCTTACACTTCCTCCCCAGTGGTCGACCCTTCTGTCTCCACCGCAGCCGTCCTTTCCGAGAGTGTCGTGATGTCTGTCCCCACACCTGTGTCACCGACCTCTCTTGCTGCCTCGTCACCGATTTTGTCTTCCACCACTGCTGCTGCTGCCTCCTCGTCCCAGCCTGCGTCCCAGCCTCACACTGAGGCTGGGCATCCACTAGTGAGCACAGCACCTTTTCCGCACATACCTGCTAGCCCGATTACTTACATTGCCTGTGTCAGACAGCCCCGTCCTTCACAGCCTAGATCTGTTCATCCCTCCACTCCACCACCCCCTGACACTATACTTCAGAGCCTTCGTGCTCTTGAGGGGGCGGTGAGTGGACTCAGAGGCGACTTTAGGGCTCTCTCTGCCACGGTCAGTACCGTACAGTCCCGTGTCACCATACTTCCCGATATTCAGGCTTGCCTGAATCAGATCCTGGCGCGACTGCCTCCGCTACACCCACCCACCCAGCAGACACCTCCACCACCACCCCCACCACGACCTCCACCTCCCCCACAGGACGGAGATGGTGAAGCACCACCAGCTTAGGCACACCCTTGATGCCATTGATCTTTTTTTCGTTATGCTGCCCATTCTCTACTGGTCCTGTCGATATATTTTTTTCCCCTCTCCTCCCCTCACTATTTTGGTCCCTGTTCAGATCACATCATTTTATATCCTTTTTGGGAGTGAGGGAGAGTATTTTTGGTGACACGTTACCTGCATCACTCTAATCTTTGCATGCATCATTCATATCTGCATCATATTTTTTGTTTATTTTTTCTTTTTTTATCATGCCTGCATCCTCACCCTCCCCACCCATTACCCGTCTCTCGGTGTGCCACACTTTGCACATTGAGGACATTGTGCACTTTAGCTTGGGGGAGTGAGTTCTCACACTTTTTGCTTTTATCACCTCTATTTTTTAGTTTTTTTACGTTTTTCCGCTTTTGCACCCATTTTTCATCACTTTTTCATTTTTTTACCATGCATCATGTTTTTCTTATTATCTTTGTGTGCTGCATTGTAAATAGTTCGGTTTTCTTTTATCTTTATTTCTTTCATCTTTTGCTAGAGATGATTTTTCTGTGATGACGATGACGTGGTGTTAGCTTTTCTCTGTATGCATGCTAATTTTGTCATGTCATAGGTTTTGTTTTTGATATCGTATGCTATGTTCTGCTTTGCATTTAGAAATAGTAACCCACTTCTTTTTCCGTATGAAAATGGATGAAATTCTATTATTAGCTGATGTCTGATGATTCATATGTATGCTATCATAGAAAACACACCAAGATTCACGCATTGATTGCTTATATCTGGAGTACTGTTTTCTTTTCTTATATCACTTCTTATTGCATGATTTGTACGCTTCACTTCAGGTTGATTGAATGTTTGCTAGCATTGATATATCTGGACTAGTTTGCTTTTTGAGATTAAACTGAGTAGATTAAATTACCCTGCTGAAGTTATCATGCACGTCCTATAGAGTGAACCGAGAGATACATTTATTTCTTTCTCCACATATCTTGAACATTATTTCTCTATTTTAAATTCATTGATGAATCTCCCCTTAGCAATTCTATTATTGGCATCCCCCGTTATTATATCCCATGCTCCAAATTCCCCAAAACCAAAAGAAAAAATACTTGTATATCATTCTCTTTTGATTTGGGATCATTTGTGTATATATGCTATTAAAAAAAGAAAAAAATTTGAGAAAAAGAAAAGAAAAGAGAAAAGAAGTTCGAAAACGATCCCATTTCATATCCTTTCTCTCTTTCTTCCCTCTTTTTGCTTTTATTTTTATTTCTTTGACTTTTGGAGCTTCAAAAGAAACGGGGAATGTAAATATTGTTTTGTTTATGCCACCACGCTTATGGATAAGCTTGGGGGAGAGAATCCAATGATGTGTGAGAGAGTGAATACTTGACGGTGCATGACAACCTAGGCTAAGTAATGTTTTATACTCGGCGAGATTGCTAAAAGTTTCACGAAATCCAGATCTCTACGCTTATCATTCATTTCATGAAAACCACACTTTTCTATTCTTACTACTCTATTGTGTAATATCTCTTATACTCCTTATAGAAAGCATTCAATTGAAAAGTGTGTGATCTACGATTTTGTATACCGCTTTAGATGCTTCAGACGATGTTAATTCTAGAATTATTCAATTTTTCATGCTATATTGATATTCTTGGGTTTTCTATTTCAAATGCACCATTATACTATGATATCGAGATAAAAAGTCTTTGACATGTGTTTTATATTCGATGCGTGCTATATGAGTAAGCAAAACCCACGTCCTGAGAAAAATGATCTAGCAGCTTCCTTCTTCGTTTTCTATTTTGTTTTTCTTTTTATTTTTTCCACCTTTCCATTGTTTCTATTATGTTTATCCACCGGGTTCGCTTTTTACTCATCTTCCTCGAGGACGAGTAAGAGGTAAGCTTGGGGGATTTTGATCACTCCATATTTTACACCTTTTTTCTGCATGTTTGCATGCCATTTAGATCACTCGTATCGCGTTTTTCACGATTATTCGACAATTTTGCGATGCTTTTCATGATTTCTTGTTTTTTTCGTATTTCAGGAGATTTGGAGCGATTTGGAGTGATTCTGAGATGCACCCACTCCGGAGTGTCACCCGTGACTCTTTTGAGGGGAATTCTGCGATTGGAGATGAGTGGAAGAAGAAAGAACGTTGTAGGAGCGACGAGGGAGCAAAAATACGAAGATTGGGCATTTTCAGCATGTCACTCGGTCGAGTGAAGGAGTCAATCGGCCGACCATCGAAAGCCCGCTCGACCGGCCAGATCGGACACGCAACAGAATGAGTATCAGCGTGCACTCGACCGACCATCGCCAGCCCACTCGGCCAAACCACGAAGACACCACTCGCCCGAGTGGCATCAAGACGTCGGTAACCAAAAATTCCCAACTTACTGTAATCTGTCAGTGCAGTCCCGAGTTTCGACTCGGCCGAGTGAAGAAACCCCATCGGCCAAATTGAAGAAAGTCACTCGGCCGAGTGACTCCCGAGGAGCCGACCCCCAAAAGTCTAGACTTACTGGAATCCGTCAGGGTTTGTCACTCGACCGAATGACATTTGTCACTCGGCCGAGTGAGCCGCGCTGCCTGTAGCATAAATTGCGATTTTCAGGCTGCGCAGGGGCAATTTTGTCACAGTTTTTTGGGCGATTTTAGGGGGTATTTAACCCCAGTTTTTAACCTAGTTTAGGGAGCGTTTTCAGAACTTTTTGCAGCCTTTTTTAGATTACTTTTTAGGAGATTAGATTGAGCTTTTTAGAGGGAGACGAAAGTGTTATTTTGTTGGATGCTATTGAATCTTCATTGGTTTGTCTCTCTCTATATTAAAAACCTCATTTTTATTGATATATTGTCTATTGCAATGAATTCTATTGATTTTATTATTGAATTTCTAATGATTTGCATTATGAATTGTGAGTAGTTTTATCGTCTTAGGGTGTAGGGATGAACCCTACGAACCCTATTTCTAATTTGTGATGAATTGGTGAAATTATTGCTAGAATTGATTAGGGTTAGTTTGGGATTGATTTAATACGAATAGCTAGGGATTCATACCGATTAGGATTTGCAAGAGATTGGATCCCAACTCGATATGAAGCCCTAGAAATTCGAATTGGGTTACAATTGGATTTCTCTGGAATCGGTTTGCAAGAGATTGGACCGAAACTATGGTTTTCGATTGCAATTATATACCAATACCCGTTTGCAAGAGATTGGACGGGTAGGAACTATCCCAACCTAGGTCGTAGCTCGAGTTTGCACGAGAGTGGGCTCGAGATACGATTGAACGATGATGTTGTTCTTCACGCTAGCTTGCCTAGGTTAGGATTTGCAAGATATTGGACCCTACCCTAGGTTTGCTATAGACCGACAATAGCGCGAGAGCGTGAGCTTGGTTCTACATTTAGTTGCAACTAGTTCACCTGAATTTCAAGTCTAGCAATTGTAAAACCTATGAATCACAATCACGAGATACGGTTTGTAGCGGGGATTCCCTATCCCTAGGCGTCTTTATTAATTTGATATTTCCTTTATACAATTGAACGACTGTGACCGCTTTATTGCGAATATTTCTCGACTGTTCTTATAGCCAGGTGAATTGAAGAAGACACCGTCATTTGCCCTCCTCGTGTTCGATACCCGCTCGCCGCTACACCGTGCGCTTGCAGTAAGACTACGAGTCATTTGTCCCGGTTGCGTGTGCATACCGGGGCGCGATCACAGAACAGCTAAGCAGAGAGGAAAGCACTTCACCCTTTACAAAGAGTGAATTTTGGAAAGAACAGATATAGCAAAGAGAACCCTCTTAGTGTTAGAAGGTGAATTGCACATGGAAAAGGAAATGGCAAGGGCACGGGCACATGCAAAACTAAAAGAAGAACTGCTCGAATGTCTTGCACAGATTCTACCACAGCAGATGTTTGAATACTTCCTTGTGGTTGGTCAAAGTTTAGTATTTTCTACCAATTGCCATATTAGAGGTCTTTAAAATACGTCACAACATGGACGCTATGCACATTGAAAAGAACATATGTGAAAATCTGTTGTATACATTGATGCAAGACACCAACAAATCGAAAGATGGAATAAAGGCATGTCTTGACTTAATGAATTGAATATACGTCCTAAGTTGCAGGTCGTACAAAAGGAAACTTACAAGTATGACCTGCCAGCTTCTCGAGTCACCCTTTCAAGAGATGAAATTCATAATATTTGTGTGCTTCCCAAGTCCTTGAAGATACCAGATGGATATGCTTCAAATATATCAATATGTGTGCACGTAGATCAGATGAAGATATTTGGATTGAAGACACATGATTATCATATCTTGCTACATCAGCTACTTCTGATTACATTACGTCGTGTCGATAAGAAGCTTGCAAAAATTCTGATACAGTTCTGTGGGTTCTTCAGGCAGGTTTGCTCGAAGGTGATAGACGTTGGTGAGTTTGAAGATTTAGATTCGCTGGTTATCCTTGCCATGTGTATTATGGAAAAAAATTCATGCCTTCATTCTTACCATCATGGTTCATCTTACTGTGCCTCTAGCCTTGGAAGCTCGCATTGTAGGGCCAGTACAATATCGGTGGATGTACCATGTTGAAAGGTGCATGCCTATGCCATATAATATTCTATTTTTCTCGAACCAAAATTAAACATGATTTTGAATCTTTTTATGATTTTTGACCCGCATGTATCTAGGGTTCGTGGAGCAACTTGTGCACAATCGTGCACGTTCAGAAGAGCCAATATCTAAGAATTATACGTCAAACGAGACCTTGATGTTTATATCTCGTTATTTGCATGGTGTAGACACAAGGGTAAATCGTCCAGCAGGAGTTCTTGATGGAATATTCTATAATGATTATGGAGAGGACACACGATTTAGTAAAATTAAGCTTGACCAAGCTCATTCATATCTTCTAAATAATCTATCGATTTAGACCCTTGTCGCTAAGCCAATCACGCGCCGAAGAAGATTTCACCTTGAGTGGATCCTTTGTCAAGACTTCGGATCCGATCTGAGCTCCTTCGTAGCTTTTGCCAGAGCCCGAACAGGAGCAAGGAAGAAATTTAGGGAGAAAGAGAATATTTATATTTAATTTAATCTTCGATTCGGGCTTGCTCATGTTTAATGGATCTACTTAGATCTGGAGCTTGGGACACGTTTCAAGGAGGGGAGTATGCCCGTAAAACTCATCCGACCGGTTCGACTTAAAACCTATAAATACCCCCCGACCCACCCGTTCACAAAATCTCGCCCGATCTTGCCGTTTCTCCGTCGTTTCATCTCCTCCAAGCACTCAACCGCCAACAACCCCTCTCCCACAACCTCAAATCCTCCATTAACCTCTCTCTCCACCTCCCCCTCACATTTATCCATCTCTTTCTCTCTCTCCCTATCCTATTTCGCATTTCTCTAGCCCTAATCCCCAATACCAACCCCCACTTTCGAATTTTTTGCTGAAGAAGAGTGCCGCGGTTCCACACTTCTCCCATTGCACGACATTGGGTCATCTACAAGCGAGGAGCTCTAATTTCTACGGGGTAACTTCGCTCCACTTCTCGAATTTCAATTTTTACCCTAATATTTGTTTTGCTTGGTTTTCGTGTGTGTGCACTTTGATAGTATTTTGCACCCATTTGCATCACCCACACACACATGGCCCGGGAGAGAGACAAGGGAAAGGGTATTTTGCGGGAGGAGGAACTGTCTCGAAAGAGACGTAAACAAACACGTCCTCCTCCCCACACACGTGAGCTGACACTAGCCCCTCCCCCGCCTATCATTCCCCCCGTGGACCCCATGTTGGGCCCGCATGGGTACCTATTTCGGAACCAAGAGCAGAAAGACTTCTACCATAGACTAAACACTCGGGGGCATTTATCAACCAAGTTTTCCCACACCCAATCACTCGTCGACCTCGGTGTCTTCACCGAGGTCGAGACTCTTTTTGCTAATCTAGGTTGGTTGGCCTTCCTGAATGCCTCTGCGGTATCCTACCCGTCACTCACCCTAGAATTCCTTTCCTCCCTCGTTTGTGAGTCGGGGTCGACCGTCACTTTTTAGGTGCATAACCAAACCATTCGCACAAACCTGGATACCATCTGCGATATATTTGGTTTCCCTATTCTTGGGAATGACGCTATCCGGCACTACGGATATCCCCCGGAATTTGACGTCGATAATTTTTGGTTCCGCCTCAACATACTCCGTCGCTATCCCCGGGGTAAGGCCAAGTCCTCCTCCATCATCCATCCCATTTTTTGTCTGGCCCATAGGATCTTATCCTCTGCATTTTTCCCGCGGGAGGAGTCAGGCACCGTGACTATCCCCGATCTTTTTATTCTCTGGGCCATGACTTTCCCCTTTGTTCGTGATGATGATGGCGTTAGCTTTAGGGCCCCTATTGTCCCTGTCCATGCCGGCGATTGGCTTGTTTACAAGCTTCTCGAGATTAGCAGGGCCGGGAAGGGCAAGATCTGTTGTGGGGGCATTATCACTATTATTGTTTCTTCCCCCAGGTTTAACATTCCCATCCCCCATGATCTTCCTACTGTCGCAGGACCCTCATTTCTGGATCTTGACGTCCTGCGACACATTCATATGATTAGGCCCCGCCCCGATGGTCGTTTCGAATTCAATTACGGCCACCCCTCTCGCCCCTACACCATTCTCCCCAACCCCGCTCGCATGACTGTTACTATCGTGGCGGATTGGACTTTTCCGCCCGATCCCGAGTTTCTAGCGGGGTTGCACCTTCCTTTCTTTCCCCCAGACACACGCAGATCACCTTCCCCTGTCGCCCACTTAGGCGAGCAGGATTTTCCCGCGTCCCGGGGAGATATTGGGGCTGGCCCGAGTCACCATGCCTCTGCTCCTGGCCCCATCACTTCTGAGCACCTTTTTGCGGCCATCTCTGGCCTTGTGTCCAGTGCCGGCATGACCACTGCCGCCGGCACTACTTCCACATTACCTGTCGGCACCACTTCTGCCTCACGTCAGTCCACATCCTTTGGTCGTCGCCAGGTCTCTGCCCGTCTTACTCTTGAGAGGGAGGTCGCTGCCCTCCGTGATCTTGCCATGTCCTCTGCCCCCTCGGACCCATCACTGTCCTCCTTTCTCACTCACCCACGTTTCCTCGCACTTGAGAGGAACGTGGCTGCCATTCTTTGCCTTCTCACTCACATCCACGGACCACCTCCACCTTCACCACCTAGACGATCTTCTCCTCCACCCTCCCACACATCCCCACCTCCATCACCTCCCCCATCACATTCTTCTCCTCCACCATCCCACCCATCCCCACCACCCCCACCTCCACCTAGGCGATCATCTCCCCCTCCCACATCTATTCACATCCCGGTATCCACTTCTCCTCTCACGACCACTTCCATCGCACCCGCACCACCTTCTACCTCCTCCACCATCACATCATATGTGCGCCGTAAGAAATTACAGGTGCGCTCCAAATCCCTCCCACCTCCACCCACTACTGTCACCATCACGTCTTCTCCCCCCACTTCTATTCCTTTCACCACCGCCTTGATCATCGTCCTTCCACCACCACCCACCTCCACTGACACCCCACCCATCGTTCACACCACCACTGCACCTACTCCCACACCACTGTCCCCACTTCTTCGCACACCCCCTGTCTCCCCCGCCCACCCATCCACACCCTCTTCCGAGGAGGGCGAGGATTCACCTTCTCCTGATTTTTGATTTCTCTCTGTTTTTTCTGACCTCCCCCTTGCATATTTCTGCACTTCGACGTTCATATTTCATTGCTAGCACTGTCATGTCTAGCTTGGGGGAAGTCTATTTTGCTGTGTTGTCGTGTTTTGTTTTCTCTTTGTTTGTGTGTGCTTGTTTTACTTTTAGTCGTGTTGTGTCGTGTGGTTTGATCGTGTCGTGTAGTTTGTTCATTTTTCTTTCTCTGTTTTTCTATTTTCGTGTCGTGTGGTTTGATCGTGATTTTTCTTTATTTTCAGTTTCGTATCTGTGTTTTCCATATTTTTCATTTCTTTTTGTGTCGGTGCGTATTTCCCCCCATTTTCATTGCCCTCCCGTACTCACTCTTATTGCATTGAGGGCAATGCAAGCTTCAGCTTGGGGGAGTCGCACCTTGTGCGTCATTTGAGTCTTTCTTTTTCGTTTTTGTGTCGTTTTCATCGTGTTTTTAATTTTTCTTTTCTTTCTTTTTTTATCTCTTTCTCCTAGAGATGAACCCTATGATGAATTGCCACAAAATCACACACACCTAGCATAGCATCGATAATCGCACTCACTAACTCTAGGATATCGAGTCCCCTGCATTTCACGCATCGTGGGTCCATTTAGCTTTTTCGTGAGTCGTGTGTCATACCTAGCCGTGTGGTGTGCTTCTACTTTGTGATTTACTTTATATACCTGTCCAGGAATGACCCCTAGATAACCATGTTTCGATATGAATATGCGGTACTTATTTCTACTGTCTGCTTCTTCTGCATGCTATATATATCGTACGCTTCATTTCGCATGTGTCGGGATTCCACAATTAAGGACTAAGATAACCCATTTAGCCCATGCTCTATTTAACGAGAATAGTTTCCTTTGCCCAAGTGTTTAGATTCCGACTTCTTTTTTGTTTTACTTGGTGCAAATCCCCTCGCCGTGTAATGTTCTCCCACTTGGGAGAGTACACATGTGTATAGCCAAAAAAACCCCAAAAATCCAAAAAAAGGAGAAAAGAAAATAAAAACCCAAAAAGAAGATAAATGAAAAAAAAGAAAAAAATATTGTATAGCCAAAAATCCAAAAAATTCACAAATACCCAAAACCCAAAAAAAATCCCGTGTGAATATTTTCCTACTTGCCGAGAATAAAGAGGAGTCGAGAATTTGCACCGAGTGTTCTTCTCCACATCATCTCAACCCCCTTCGGTTTCGAAAACACTTGGCTTAGGAACTTTTTAGCTAATATCTAGGCTATAGTTGTGTGATTTTCTTAACCCTAGTTATGGAGTCCCTGACGCATGATATATTTCGATTCTCTCTATTCTCATGCATGCTTGAACTATATATTCGCCGCCTCATTCAAATCGAATCGATATTTGGGTCATTTCCTGGGTTTGTGTATATCGAGCTTTATTGCACATTGTAGATAGAGACACCGACTGCTAGCACACGACCATACTCACTCCCGCTTCACCGCGTGGGCCCACGGCACTTGTCTGGACTCGTATTCCTAGGTTTAGTGATGTGATTTGACGTTTGCTTGCTTGGTGTGTCGTTTTTGATTTTGTTGGCCCTGACGGGTGATCTAGGATATAGAGTTTTCTTTCTCTCTCTTTCCCTCTATTTTTCCCCTCCGAGCTCCTACTCTCACTCATCTTCCTCGAGGACGAGGAAGAGTTCAGCTTGGGGGATTTTGACGTGCGTTTATATTTCATATATTTACGCACGTTTTCTTCCGTGTTTTTCCGTATTTTACCGCCGTCTTTTATTCGTCTTCTCGTGTTTTCTTGTGTTTTCTTCTTTTCTTTCACTTTTCCGTGTTTTTGTGTTTTGCAGGAGTTTACTGGCATTTGGGGCATAAAACGATGATATCATGTGTCCCGGAGCAACGGGAGGAGTCACGCGTGATCCAGGGGGTCAAACGACGAAGATCGCTTTTTAATGAATATTTGTGAGTAGTTCCCAAATCTGGGATTTTGGCGGAAACCCCTTCGTGGGCTCTTCCCGATGCGTCCATATGGTTAGGAAATCGATAGGGATTAGGAATCTAACGGTTACGTGGGGTGTTTCATTGTCATCGGCGGGAAAAAGACCGCCTTTGACCGTTGGGCCAAGGGGGAATAAACTTGGCGGTTGACTCCCTAGCCATAGCTCACGCCCTTAGCATAGACGCCGAATCCTAGCGCGTGGGACCGACAGGATAAGACGTTGGGAGTTATCGTTGCGAGCTTAGTGCTCCCGGAGTCGATCCGTGTTAATGGACACGAGAGTGCCCCTGATCGAACCCAGAAAGTCCGGCGTATCATCCTGGGCACCGACCGGAATATCGGGCCCATGGGATGTCGGTACCACTTTCAGAGGCAACGTCTCACCATTAGACCCTAATTCCGATCGCCATCCTACCCGTAGGCTGTACCGGCGAGAGTCGCTCGTTGGTATGGAAACCAAAGTCCCGGGTTTTTTCCTTCTTATTGTCTACATCTTGCTTTCCTTTACCGTGACAACCCATCTTTCGATCTGGGCTAGCTCGCCCACGGGGTGATTTTGGTCCTCTTTGACACAAGCACATCCTCGCCTCCCTATGTTCGACCCCCAAGCCACACTACAACACCGTGCACTTGCGGTTACAAATATTTAGATTTCCCGCGCCCACGTTCGCACCGTTCCGGGGTGCCGGTCAGATTGTTAATGAAGAAGCTGAAGAAACGCTACAGGCGACCCGATCGGTTGAGAACCCAACCGATCGGTTCGCCGCTCCACACATTTTCCCGAGAACTCAGAGTTTCTCACCCGGTCCCTCAACTGGTCTCGCATATTATCACCCGGTCGGTTGACGAATTCTGAAATTTTCCCGAGAGTTTTCCCATGTCACCCAGTCTGTTCACCCGGTCTATTCTTTCTCCACCCGGTCTGTTCATTTGGTGACAGACACGGCTGTTAGCTGATACGTCCCAACCGATCGGGTGAGTTATCACCCGATCGGTTGGGGCCTTGTTTTCTGCAAAAACCCAAAAATCGCCTAAGTTTCACGACGGAAGTTGTTGCGGCTGGATTTATTTATAAAAATAGATAAAATAAAGTTGAAAAAGTCCTAAAAACGGAAGTAAAAGGTTTAGAGCATGGGTTGCCTCCCATGAAGCGCTTTTGTTTAACGTCGTTTAGCTCGACGCCCGTTGATGATGTTCATGGTGGGCGATACGGGTGATGCCCGAAGTCCGGCATTTCTTCAGCTCCAGAGCTTGTGGCTATTGGTGTAGTCGGCAGCTGTAAAAAGATTTGCTCAACTACCCTCCCTTTATCGACAGGATCCGGGGGCTTCTCCCTCAAATTGGCGTCTACCGCCATCTTTTTCAGGATCCGGACCTCATCACCGGTGAGGTCCATGGGTTCTTTTCCTTTTCTACTCGTAGGAGGAGACTTAGGAAATCTGGGAGGGATCACATGTCGCGCGACCGCCTCATTAGCAACATCATTCTTTGGGGAGCCAACTTGCTCTCCAAGGTCCCCCAAGCTATCGGGGGGATTCCTCGAGAGCACTTCCCAGGCACTTGTTTCAACAGCTCCATCTTCTTCATTCTCCAGCATACTGATACTCGGATCGTCCGGGGGATTTGGATGCTTCATCGACAAGCCTAAGTCAAATTCGACTCTTTCTTGGCCCACATTGAGGGAAAGCTTCACATTCTTCACGTCTATCAACACTCCGGCGGTTGCCATAAAGGGTCGTCCAAGAATAATTGGTGTATGCTTGTCTTCCGACATGTCCATCACCACAAAATCAACCGATACATGTACTCCTTTCACATCGACGGGGAGGTCGTCCACTACTCCCACCGGGTACTTGACCGAATGGTCAGCAAGTTGTAATGTCATGCCGGTGGGCTCTAAGTCTCCCATCCCTATTCTCTTGTACAGTGATAGGGGCATTAAGCTGATGCTCGTGCCTAGATCGACGAGCGCCCTCTGGATTTGCACTTCCCCAATAGAGCAAGGGATGGAGAAACTTCCGGGGTCCTTGAGCTTGGGCGGATTTGCGCGCTGAATAAGTGCGCTGCACTCCGCCGTTAACACGACCTTCTCTTTTCTAGATCCCCGTGTCACCAAGTCTTTTAGAAATTTGGCATATGATGGTATTGTCTCGATGGCCTCGAGGAAGGGGATTTGTAAGCTCATATCTTTCGCCATGGTAAAGAATTTGCCATACTTCTCATCGATTTTGGCCGTGGCAAGCCGTTGTGGGAAAGGCATAACGAGCTTGAACACTCTTGGGTTCCCTTCCTCATCCTTCTTCTTCTCCTCACTATGAACTCCCTCCGGAGTAGTTGGCTTTGGTGACGAAGCACCGTCGTCATTTAATTTCTCAGTTAGTCGTTCCACGACCAACGGTGCTTCCGGTCCTTTGGGGGGCTCTCTCGTAGGTATTTGAGTTCCACTCCTCAAGACGATGGCGGACACGTTCTCATGCTCATGTGTGAGCGCCAAGGTCCGATTTACCCCCCTCGGGTTCACCTCAGGCTGTGGCGGTAAAAGATTCTGCGGTCTCTGAAGGTTAGCCACTTGCAACCCCAGCTGGGTCACCTGATCAGTGAGGACTCTTTGTCCCATCTCCAGCTTCAGATTTATTTTCTCCTGATTGACGATGTATTGAGTCAAGAGGGACTCAACCGGAGAAATGGCCCTCTGCTGGCCGTATTGCTGCTGGGTGGGCTGTTGATTCCTAGGAGCATATTGTTGATACTGCGGTGGAGGTTGTTGCTGTTGAAATTGCTGCTGCTAAAACTGCTGTTAGGGCCTAGCCGGCTGATATATCTGCTGTTGTTGGTGAGCTGGCTGTTGGTAAGGCGCCCGGTAACTGAGGTTCGAATGATTCCGGTTGTTGGGAGAGTATGCCAGGTTTGAGTTGGTTCGTGGTGGAAATGGCACATTCCCCGTAGGATTGTAAAACAATGCGCTCGCCTGATCCAACGGTGGTGAGATGTCACCACCGTCAAACTCTCCAAAAACTTCGGATTCTACCGCAGCAATTTGTTGTGTACCGGTGCCACCGGCGCCTATCATCAATGCGGAGATCTGGGTTGACATCAAGTCAAACTTGCTTGACAATTTGTCGACGTCTTCCACTCTATGGATGCCCCCAGATCTTGATGTGGCTCTCTCGTCACACCACCGTTCATTGTTGGATGCCATATTTTCAAGAATCTGTCCGACATCTTCTTCGCTTCTCGACACGAAGGACCCTCCAGCCGCGGCGTCCATGGAAGATTTTAAATCGTCCCTCAACCCATTATAAAATAGATTTATGATCTGCCACTTGGGGAGCTCATGGTGGAGATATCTTCTCTGCATCTCCTTGTATCTTGTCCAAGCCTCATGCAAGGACTCGTGGCTGGCCTGGGAGAAGGAGGAGATCTCACTCCTCAGCTTCATGGTCTTCCCCGGGGGAAAGAACTTCATCAGGAAAGCATTTGAGAGCTTCTCCCAGGTGTTGAATGTATTCGGGTCCTTCTCCCTAAGCCACAGCTTGGCTTTATCTCGCAAGGAGAAGGGGAACAGCTTCAGTCGGATCGCCTCAGTTGTGACACCGCTAATCCGGAAGGTGTCACATTTCTCCAAGAAGTCTATATGCTCGATCGGGCTCTCCATGGGTGCACCCAAAAACAGATCCTGCTGGATCCACGTCACCAAAGATGGCTTAAGCTCGAAGCTTTAGGCCGTAATAGCTAGAGGACAGATGGCGAAGGTGGACTCGATGGAAGGCATCGAGTACTCCAACAGGGACTTGTGAGGCGGGGTGTTCTCCCCCATGGCTTCAGGATCCTCTCTTCTTCGCTTCTCGGCGGCCAAACGCCTTAGGGTGGCGTTTATCTCTGGATCAATGGGGATCAAGTCGTCGAGACTTCTTGAACTCCTGCGCATGAAAAACAACAAACACCCGTGAAGCGACAAGTGGGAAAGAAACAGATAAGATAAGAAATAAAAATAAAAATAAAAATAAAAATAAGAAAATAAAAAGGAAAAAGAAGAATGCGAAAATTATCGCGAGGTAGGGATAAGAGCTAGACGCTAGGGTTCATGAGATCCAAAAATAACAAGCACGTTGCCTCCCCGGCAACGGCACCATAAACTTGGTCGGCGCCCTGGAACGGTGCAAACGGGGGCGCGGGAAATCTAAATATTTGTAACCGCAAGCGCACGGTGTTGTAGTATGGCTTGGGGGTCGAACACAGGGAGGCGAGGATGTGCTTGTGTCAAAGAGGACCAAAATCACCCCGTGGGCGAGCTAGCCCAGATCGAAAGATGGGTTGTCACGGTAAAGGAAAGCAAGGTTTAGACAATAAGAAGGAAAAAACCCGGGACTTTGGTTTCCACCCCCAACGATCGACTCTCACCGGTACGGCCTACGGGTAGGATGGCGATCGGAATTAGGGTCTAATGGTGAGACGTTGCCTCTGAAAGTGGTACCGGCATCCCATGGGCCCGATATTCCGGTCGGTGCCCAGGATGATACGCTGGACTTCCCGGGTTCGATTAGTGGGCACTCCCGTGTCCATTAACACTGATCGACTTCGGGAGCACTAAGCTCGCAACGATAACTCCCAACGTCTTATCCTGCCGCTCCCGCGCGCTAGGATTCGGCGTCTATGCTAAGGGCGTGAGCTATGGCTAGGGAGTCAACCACCAAGTTTATTCCCCCTTGGCCCAACGGTCAAAGGCGGTCTTTTTCCCGCCGATGACAATGAAACACCCCCCGTAACCGTTAGATTCCTAATCCCTATCGATTTCCTAACCCTATGGACGCATCGGGAAGAGCCCACGAAGGGGTTTCCGCCAAAATCCCAGATTTGGGAACTACTCACAAATATTCATTAAAAAGCAATCTTCTTCGTTTGACCCCCTGGATCACGCGTGACTCCTCCCGTTGCTCCGGGGACACATGATATCATCGTTTTATGCCCCCAAATGCCAGTAAACTCCTGCAAAACACGAAAAACACGGAAAAGTGAAAGAAAACAAGAAAACACAAGAAAACACGAGAAGACGAATAAAATACGGCGGTAAAATACGGAAAAACACGGAAGAAAACGTGCGTAAATATATGAAATATAAACGCACGTCAAAATCCCATTTAAAAATGCACTTTTAACATCCATTTGAAATAACTTAAAATTTTTATGGGATGCAAAAGATAAAAGCAATCTAATAGCTTCTAATCTAGCTATGGGAGCAAATGATTCTTCAAAATCAATACCTTCCTCTTGCCGATAGCCTTGAGCTACTAGCCTGACTTTATTCCTTGTGATGCCCTCATTCTCATCGGTCGTATTCTTGAAAATCCACTTGGTCCCAATCACTTGGTAACCACTTGGAAGAGGAACGAGTTCCTAAACTTAATTTCTCTCAAATTGCATGAGCTCTTCTTCCATTTCAACTATCTAAGAGCTATCTTCATATGCTTCTTCGATGTTCTTTGGGTCAATGGTAGATACAAATGCGCAGTGAGAGAATTCATCAATTCTTGACCTCGTTCGCACACCCACACCAATATCTCCAATAATTTGGTCATGGGGGTGATTACGAACGGCTGGATAAGCTTTGAGAATTCCTGCATCACTTGGAACACCTTCAACAATTTCATTAGTATTGTTAGTCTCAATAATAGAATCATTAATTTTAAAATTACTAATGGAATCACATAAAACATCAACACTATCATCAACAACATAAGGAATATCAAAATCTTTATAAAATGATACGTGTAGTGATTCCTCGATCGTTAAAGAGGTTTTGTTGTATATCCGGTAGGCTTTGCTACGTGTGGAATATCCAACAAAAATTCCTTTATCGGATCTTGGCTCAAATTTATCTCTTTATAAAACATTTTGAACCAAAAACAAAATATTTAACTTATGGCTTTTTATCATAAAATAACTCAAAACAAGTTTTGTTTGTTCGGGGTCTCACTAGGATCCTATTTAGCACATAACATGTCGTGTGTACCACCTCCGCCCAAAATTTTAGTCCAAGATAACTATCATGGAGCATGGTACGGGCACACTCTATTAGGGTCCTATTCTTTCTCTCTACAACACCATTTTGTGATGGTGCTCGAGGAAAAGAAAAATTGTGAGTTATCCCGTTGTCATCACAAATCTTGGTGAAAGACCCATTTTCCAATTCTCCTCCATGATCATTACGAATAGTGATAACGGTGGATCCTTAGAAATTTTGAATCTTCTTTGCAAATATAGTAAACTGCTTAGCTTTAGAAGAACAATTGCTTGAAAAGAAACTTGATTGTGATAATTGTTCTAAATCTGAAAAAGAATTGCATGACATTAAAATTTCAAAAGATGAGCTTAAAGTTAATGTTGATGCTTTGAATCTTGAATTGAAAAATAAAGATGATGTTTTTATCTCACGTTGTTCAAGGCTTTTTGATGAGAATCTTTATTTTAAATCCAAAGTTCACGAATTGGAAAATTGCATGAAAAAGTTTGCTATAAGTGAAAAATCATTGAATATGTTATTGAAGAATCAAGTGTATGCAAACAATAGAAAAGGACTTGGATTTAATAATGGTGTGCATAAGAACATGAATGTTGCTAAAGGAAAGAATGTTATGCAAGCAAATTTGAATGTTGCTAAAGTGAAATATGTGCATAAGACTAATGTTTCTAACAAAGATAGAATTGTTGTCACAATATGCATGTGTTGTGGAAAATATTGACACACTTTTAATCATTGTTGGAATAGGAACAAGTACTTCAAGTTCAAGCAGGTTTGGGTTCCTAAGGGCACATTCAAAAACGATGGTGGACCTATGTTGGTGAATAGGCCACATATCTCATCTTCTAAATAAGAAGGAAAGATGGTTGGGCGAGGAACTTGGATTTCAATGTCAAATTAAATGAAGTTCCTTGACCAAGTTGATGACGCAAACATATGATTTCTTGCTTGATTTTAAACTATTAATTACCTTCATATGATATTGTTTTTTGGTGTGTTTCATTTTTATATTTATTTTAGGTTGATTTTCTTTTCCTTGAGTTTATGCTTCTTTTGTCTAGCATGTTTAGATTCTTATGAAAAAGATGAAAAAAAATGGAAAAGAAAATTTTTTTAATAAAAAATGAGCTTATTGAATATCTATCTCTTTTTATTTTATAAAAGAAAAGCCTTAGTTGAAATTCATGTTCCCATAGATTTCAAGTATTATTTTCTTGGCTAAGCATGCATAATAGACGTGATGTTTAGTTGAGACGTGTTCAATAATGAAAACCTAGATTTTTACATCTTCCATCACACTTTTACAGATTAAATGGTATTATTCATTTGGAATTGCTTTTCATGAATATGATAAAAGTGTATGAAGGTGGATAACTATATGTTTATAACTTGATGGGTTATGCTGAGTTTAGCCAAGAATAAAAATTGATGCTCATCAAAAAGAAAAGAAAAATAAATGTGAAAAGGAAGAAAATTTAAATATAAAGAGCTTGTATGAAAAACGGATACAATTCTTGGCTAAGTCTCAACCCACGGAAATTCAACTTATGCTATGAAATTCTTATTTATTAGCATTGATGTTTTGTCCGCTAAGCAATGCCACCACTCGTTTAAAAGTCCTTATAGGCTATGTATGGGTGTTGGTAACTTGAATTCATGTTTCATGAAGTGGGGGAATTCAATCTTTGAAATTTATACATATGGAAAATGTTGGTATGTAAAGGTTGAATTCATGAAGTCAACTCCCTAAGAACTTAACTTTTAATCATCACACACGAGCACGAAGATGTATATAATCCAAGTTCTAAATTATTGAATATTGATTAACTACTCGTGATGGTCTTAATGTATTCATATGCCATGTTTTATAATGCTTTATTTTCTTTAAGTATATGAAATATAATCTTTTGTGGACATTTGATGATAAGAAAGGGGGAGAAATTTATAAGATTTTATACCACCATCTTGGATGTTGAAGTAATTGGTTGCATGTTAATATAGAGTATACAAATAGGAGGAGCATGTTAAAATGGGGAGCTTTATAATTGTATGATTTATTATATCCCATTGACTTGCATGATCACACTTCACAAACACAAGCACGATGACATGATTATGAGCTTTATATGATCAAATCTTAATTTTGGTTTGTCATCATCGAAAGGGGGAAATTGTTGGAAACCTCGTTGTCGATGATTTCTTGTTTGATGTTAACAAACCCGTGTGAACTGTTTTATTGTGTTTGTTAAGTATATTTCAGGTTATTACATAGCTATGAAGACTATGGAATATGATGGTGGAGACAATACTCATGATGGAGTTGATTATGTGAAGAAATACAGAGTAATACCCTTGAATACGAAGGAAAATTGAGTACTTGCACGGGGATGTCAAAGAAAACAGCGACAAACTAAAGTGCAACTCTTCAAGAGAGTGAAAAGTATGTCAAAGAACTCTCAAAAATTTTATGGTGAATTTATAAATTTGTTTGCACATGAAATGTCACGTATACATGGAAAATACGTGAAGAAACCGAGTTCTTATAAAGGGAATTTGTTCTACAATGGACGAAAAGGGTTGAAACAATTCTACAAGGTGAAAAATAGGCTCTGTCAAATTTGGTAATTTTTTCAGGAATTTACAAATTTTTTAGAGACAAAACTACTCACAAATACAGCTTAAATACGCATGGGTTTTGGATTTGAGCAAATCTTTTGGACACATGTCATCACCTCAACCAATCCTGTATTTTGAAGGTTGATCCGACGGTCAGGATTGCTACCGACTTGGATCTAGGGTCTGGATGCATTTTAAGCGGGGTTTGATCCGTTTTAGAGTTCCAAACCCTATAGGACTTTACCTTATATAAGTCAATGTATATACCTATGGTATTTTGCCAATTCCAAGAGCTATAGACGTCGAAACGACGAGCCATCTTCTCCTACGTGTTTCTGAAGACTTGCCCGACAACCTGAGATAGAGAAACTAAAGATCTGAAGCAAAAATTCTAGGGGCCTCTTCATAGCTAAAGAAGGAGATGATACGACGATCAAATTTGGAACAGAGACAACTTTCTGCACAAGTATCCAAATGATGAACGGCCAGAGACATTGGGAAGCTGTGCATGCACAAAAGGACGAGGACATCACGACATCTTAATCTGAGCTTTCTAAACTCCAATTTATCTTTTGAGAGTTGTTTTGATCTTTGTAAAACTTATTTTTACAAACTTTTTGTGCAAGCTACTTGTTGTAGTTTTGGGGATTATCGATGCATGGGATATGATCGAGACAAGATCTAACTTGTTTGGTTAGTTCAGTTTAGTAAAGAGAGTCGGGAGTCTAGAGAGCTATTGGGCGTGGAGCAAATGGAGTTGCAAGTTCATAGTGTCTTGTAGGCGTGGAGAAACTGATTAATCAAAGAGTAGATCTTGGGGGTTACTGGAGTTGGTCAAGGTTGACCAAACCAGGGTAAATCTTGGAGTCATCTATGATTGGATGTCTGCTATTTTCTGTTGGATATGGAAGACGTTAGTACACCCTTGTAGGGGATGTACGAGGGAATACGGACCTCGAACGTCGCGTACACGAAGTCGTACGCAAAGGGAATATGTTCCCTTGCGGAGAGGATCTCTAGATTGATGGGAAAGTCGCATTATATGTGCATAAGTGCATGCGACATATGGCTAATAAAGGGGTAATATCTTAAGCTTATATTGTACCATGCATATGGTACAACTTAAGCTTATAATATGCCATGTACGATGGTACACCTTAGTTAAATTGTTCCAAAGGAACAATTGATCCTAAAATAACTACCTTGGGGGCTATAAATAAGACCCAAGGGTTAGCCATTTCCTTACACTTTTGCATGGCATTCATGCATGCATCTTCATTCTAGCGAAGCTCTGCCGAAATACTTCCTCTCCCTTTATCCAAGTTCTTAATCTAAAAGTAGAGATTTAGATTGTGGATTTAGTAGCCTTACTCCGTTCGTGAGAAGACTCGATCCGTCGTGGTGAATCCGAAGGCGAAGTTCGTAGACTACCGTGCTGCATACGCAAGCGTAAGTCTCAACTTCATTTATCGATCCTAACTCTGTTTTGAAAGGATCCTACATTGGTATCAGAGCCATACGGGTTCGCCCCGGAGAAACTATGAACGAGTCGTTGTCTTTTTCACGGATGGGTATCCTACCATTACGGATATGGTAGGAACTCTTCGTGACGGAGAGAACGCAGCGGTTGTTCTTTTCACGTTAGGGTCTTCTGTCATTACGGATATGGCAGGAACTCTCCGTGACGGGAAGAACTGACCGTTCATATCGTCAAACTCGCTCTCTTCATGGATGCTGAGTCTCCATTCATAGGGAATGGGCGCTCTCTTCATGTGGAGCGCGTAGTTTACGAATTTTTGAAGTGGGTTCATTTTTTGGCACACGGCCATTGGAGGACAACTACTTCCTCGACGAACGGGTGCTTCACCGGAGAAGAAGGTGGTGGTTATTCCCATCGGGGAAGATGAACTTTTTGTGCATGTGCACCATGGCCAAATGGGTTATGAAGGCCATGCACCCCCCTCCCCATGCGGAGGGGGTTGGCTACGGCCAATAACCACCACGGCAACCCCCTCCGGCGGGGGTGTGCGGCCACCCATGAAAGGGGAAACCGGCCATGGCCAAAGGGCCATGGCTGGTCAAGGCAAAAATGCCATGGCCGGGCCATGGCCGGCCGGCCATGGCCATGGCCGGCCAGCCCTGGCCGGCCCCGGCCAGGGCCAGAAGGCCCTGGCCGCGGCCAGGCCAGGGCCTGGCCTCCCTGGCCGAGGCCAGGGCAGGGGCCCTGGCCCCGGCCAGGGCCTGGCCGCCCTGGCAGAGGCCAGGGCAGTGCCCTGGCCTCAGGCCAGGGCCCGGCCGCCCTGGCCGAGGCCAGTGCAGAGGCCCTGGCCCCGGCCAGGGCCTGGCCGCCCTGGCCGAGGCCAGGGCCCTGCCCTGGCCCCGACCCCGGCCAGGGGCCTCTGGCCTAGGCCAGGCCAGGCAGCGGCCTGGCCGGCCTCTGGCCGAGGCCAGGCCAGCGGCCTGGCCGGCCCTGGCAGTGGCCAAGGCTGCCGCAGGCCGTCTCTTGCAGCGGTCAGGGCCTGGCCGGGGGCCGGACTGATCGGCACTGGCCGGGAGTGATTCAGACCAATTTTTTGGTCGACCAATTTGGGTGTTTTGGTCGACCAATTTGGCAAAAGGCCTTGGTCGAATATAAACGTGCCGACTAGCCCATACCGTACGGGGCCAAACGACAGTCGTCTGCATCAAAATTCTCTCATACGGGGGGAAACGCCTGGATCCATACGGGAGCCGGCAACGATAATTTGCAGAAAAATCCCCAAAAGGGGGATCCGACCTAGGCACGGCTACGGCTCATTCCCGACAAATGGTCAGGAAGTGCCGAATATTTCACTAGTATCATAAGGGTACTAAGTTGAAATATATTTTCTTGAAAAATACGTTTTCAAACGTTTTGAAAAATAAGTTTTCAAAAACGCTTTTCCGCTGCAAAGTACTATAAGGGTACTAACATTTGATAAAGTGAGGGAGAAATATTGAAAGTTACTCTAGATGATGATTGGAAACATAGTGACTTTTCCGATTCTAGAGTAACATCTTCAATATTTTTCGAAAGTAACTTATCAAATTATGAATTTCATTCCAAGTGGGAGTTGATTTTAGAACTATCCATATGGGATATTCTATTATCATTTCAAGTGGGAATTATATCAGAAAAATACGTTTTCAAACTCGTTTTCCGCTGCTAGTACTATAAGAGTACTATTGTTTGATAAGTGATGGGGGAATATTGAAGGTTTTTCTAGATGGTGATTGGAATCATAGAGACCTTTTCGATTCTAGAACAACATCTTCAATATTTTTCGAAAGTAACTTATCAAATATAATATAATTCCATATGGGATTTGATTTTTTTAGAACTATCCAAATGGGATATTCTATTATCATTTCAAGTGGGAGTTATATTTTAAGAATTTTTATGCAATGTTTTGATCAAACCTTCGGTTTTGTGTCTTTTTGCAGCATTTTAAAAGTAAAATGTCTTCCGCTTCAAAGAATATCGTCGCTGAGTTAAACAGAGGTGAAAAACTCAACGGCGATAATTACAAACTTTGGTCCATTAAGATACAATACGTTCTAGAGGAGCAAGAAGTGCTCGAAACTCTAAAGAACGTTATGATTGAACCGGAGTTGGGCACTTCGGCCCAACACCGACGAGACAAGGAAGCTTTTGATGCTTGGTCTCGGAAGAACAAGATAGCGCGCATTACGTTATTAAGCAGTATGGCTGATGACATAATGCGCATCTTCCGAGAACATGACCTAGCCATGGACATATGGTCTAAGCTAGAGGAGAAGTTCGGTGGCACATCGGTGTCCAAACTTCGCTCCTTAACTATAAGGTTCGATTCATATAAGAAATATCCAGATCATTCCATGGGGAAACATCTGTGACATATGGCGAACCTTATCTCGGAGTTAAAGGATGCAGGTCATGTGCTCACAGATGAGCAACAAATCCAAGCAGTCATACGTTCCCTACCAAATGGGTGGGATCAGATGAAGATGCATCTCACTCATAATGAGAGCATCAAGACCTTCAACGATGTTTCCAAGCATCTCGAATTAGAGGAAGAGCGGCTTGCGGCTGCCAAGCCAAGTGCAGAAGTGCACATGGTTGCTAGTTCCTCACACGGGGGAAAGAAACGTAAAGATCGTTCGAAGTCTTCTAATGAACGTAATAAGCAACCTGAGTCTACCAAGGAACCCAAACATAAGGGTGGGCACAAGAAATGGCACAAGAAGAAAGACTTGAAAAGGATCAAGTGCTTCAAGTGCAACAAGCTCGGTCACCATGCTCGTTCGTGTACGAGTGGAAGTGATGAGGTAACTTGTAATACTAGTTACATATGTATTTCTAGTTCAATATTTCTTGTGGAATCTAATCCATTTTGGGATAATTGATTCAGGTGCCACCGACCACATAACAAGGGACAGACGGTCCTTCGTGGAGTATCACCGGATACCCCAAGGAATGAAGTGGATCAATGTAGGAAACAACACACGTGTTGAAGTGAAAGGCGTTGGGACTCGCAAGCTAGTCTTGGACAACGGCCGCACTCTCCTACTTCATGATGTTCTCTTCATTCCATATATTCAAAGGTATATTAAAACTGTGGTCAATTTAATGGGTCTTGGTTATAGTTGGTTCCTTCATGATTGTAATATGGACCTATTTTGTAATAATTCTTTTATTGGTACTGGGTTTGTATTTCAAAGGATTTATTGTAATAAGTATAATGTATGGTTCCTCATGTAATGAAAATTTCCTTGTGACAAATTCTTTGACTAATGAGTCTAATATAATTTGTTGGCACATAAGGCTTGGTCATATTGGACCAACGCGTATGGATAGATTTGCCAAACGTGGCCTTCTATCCAATGTTTCAAAGGTTGAAATGTCGACCTGCGAACATTACCTTGTGGGGAAATCTTGTCGCAAGCTGTTTGGAACCGGCACAAGGGCCGAGGTTCCATTACAGCTTATCCATTCGGACATATGTGGTCCGATGAATGTCAAGACAAGACGCGGAAAGTCCTATTTCATCACTTTTATTGATGATTTCACCCAATTCGGACATATCTATTTGATATCCCACAAAAGTGAAGCTTTGGCTAGCTTTAAAAACTATATGAGTTTAGTGGAGAATCAATTAGACCGCGTACCCTCGAAATCAGTTAGCTCCACTCCTTATGAGTTGTGGAACCAAAGATCTCCTGACTTAAACATTTTAAAAACCTTAGGGTTGTGCATCCTACGCACATATTTCCTCCCATAAGTATGGCAAACTTGGGCCAAGGGGAAGGAAATGTATCTTTATACGATACGCAGAAAACTCCAAAGGTTATGTTTTTGTTAGTCAGGAAGACAATGGTGGGCTAATTGAGTTTGAATCGAGGGATGTCACTTTCTTGGAAAACGAGTTTCCAAGACAGTGCGAGATAAGTCAGGACTTATCTCTATTTGAGATTTATGATCAAGAAGGATTACCTCATTCGAGTGGGAGAATTCTTGTTGGTGAAAACGAAAATACGTTTCAACCTTCACCAATGGATTATACGAATGACGATTATCCTATTCCATACGGGAATAATGATCCAAGTGGGAGCAATTCTAACGACATTCCAAGTGGGAGTGATATTAGAATTGATCTAAATTCGAGTCAACAAGGACTTGAAGAATCTCAAATACGACGTAGTAGTCGTACAAGGTTGGCTCCTCTAAGATTTGAGGATGAATTTCCGCAAACCTTTATGACTTTACTACAAGATGATGACGAGTCTGCTACTTTCAAACAGGTTGTATCATGCCCTGCAAAAGACAAATGGATGGAAGCGATGAAAGAGGAATTGAAATCCATGAAAGTTAACCAAGTCTGGGACTTAGTTAACTTACCCAGAGGACATAGAGCAATTGGGAACAAATGGGTTCTCAAGATCAAGCATAAGGCTGATGGCTCTATAGATAGATATAAAGCTCGCCTTGTCGCGAAAGGTTTTACGCAACAGGAAGGGATAGACTACGAAGAGACCTTCTCACCTGTTGTGCGTTTTACCTCGATTCGCCTGATTCTGGCAATGGTAGCTTGCTTATACCTCGAATTACATCAAATGGATGTAAAGACTGCCTTTCTCAATGGAGAATTGGACGAGGAGATCTATATTGAACAACCAACAGGGTTTGTAAAAGAAGGAAACGAACATAAGGTTTGTAAACTTCGTAAGTCCATATATGGTCTTAAATAATCCTCGAGGCAATGATATATACGATTTCAAGAAGATGTCTTATCAAATGGATTTTCCATGCTTGATGAAGATAACTGCGTATATATCAAGAGGATTAAAAGCAAGCATGTTATTATGTCTCTATATGTAGATGACATTTTAATAACCAGAAATGACAAGGGCTTTGTGATGGATATCAAGGCTTGACTTTCATCAGTTTTGAAATGAAAGACATGGGGAAGCCACATATATCCTTGGAATTAAGATTTCAAGGAATCGTTCAAAGAAACTTCTTTCTCTTTCACAAGTGACTTATATAAAGAAGGTTCTAAAACGGTTTAATATGTAGGACTGCAAGTCCAATTGATACTCCTATAAAGCAGATGCGATAATTTATATCTGAAATCATGTCCAAAGAACCAAAAGGAAAAGGAAATTATGGAAAAAGTTCCATATTCCAGTACAGTTGATAGTCTTATGTACGCTATGATGCATACAAGGCCGGACATCTGTTTTGCCATTGGAATGGTAAGTCGTTACCAATCCAACCCAGGGCAAGAACACTGGAAAGCGGTTAAGAGCATAATACAGTATCTTAAAGGAACTGCAGATTTGCAAAAGACTATGATAAAACCAAGAAGGTATACATAAGGTACATATCTACGTATGAGATGATAGAGGATCAGCTTACGAAAGCGATCCCCAGAAATGTGTTTTACAAACACTTATCATCTCAAGGATTGCGTAAGAGCTGAGTTGTACCAATGTAAATTCCCATGTCTGTAAATGATCAAAATTTCTTTTTCAAACATTGCATATGAATTTCTTAAGAAATGTTTGTGTACATTTTTTGAAATCTCAGCTGAATTGTGTGTATGTCGGACAGATTAAGGTTGGCTCTCTCACATGAGCAACCGCCTTATCTTATCAGATGGATAAGATAGAGATGAGACTAGTTTAAAGTCAAAATCATTAGACGAATGATTTAGAGTCATGACTTAAACAAGATAGTCGAATGAAAGATCTGCATCATATGGATGCTTACAAAAGATCTGAGATCTGTATCACAAGGATATTTGAAAGAGATCTCATAGGATTTTTTAAATCTTATCTGTCTTATGCAGGATGAGAGTCCGGGAATATTTCATGAGTAGTAAGGGGACTCAAAAGATAGGCACTGTGGTGTCTGATCTTTCATCCGTACAACATCATTAAGACATACTCTCCCTGGGAAAGGAGTGATGTTGTAATACGTGTTCATACCACGTATGCATTTCGACCACTGAGTTAGTAGCAATAGTGTTTGCTATTATGTGAGACTCAAAGGCCATACAGGTCTTAACTCTTACCCTCAAGGACTCCAATTGGTTCCTTTAGATTTGACGAGATGATCGCTATCTTAGCGTGTTACTTATGGGCTATGATAATTCGGCTCGGCGGGGCACGTTAGAAAAGCGAGTCTAGTCAAGATCAGAAGGTTCGCAAGAAGAGGAAGATTGATTTCATATTCACATTTGGACTTTAATGATTCAAAGCTGGCCAGCCAATTGTGATCCAGATGGGATTCAATTGTTGAATATAAAGTATAAGAAATGTGAAGAAATAATCTAGGGTAAAGCATGCGTTGAACTACTCAACTTTACACCTTCGAGGTCGTTGTGTATCTCTAACAAGTGCACAACAACAGACTCTACGCGCATGACGGTCGCACGGTCTATTTCTCGGTATGATAGATGAAAGAACTAAGAGAAAGACGTTCTCTTACAATCCCCTCAAGTGTGAGTGGGAGATGTTGGATATGGAAGACGTTAGTACACCCTTGTAGGGGATGTACGAGGGAATACGGACCTCGAACGTCGCGTACACGAAGTCGTACGCAAAGGGAATATGTTCCCTTGCGGAGAGGATCTCTAGATTGATGGGAAAGTCGCATTATATGTGCATAAGTGCATGCGACATATGGTTAATAAAGGGGTAATATCTTAAGCTTATATTGTACCATGCATATGGTACAACTTAAGCTTATAATATGCCATGTACGATGGTACACCTTAGTTAAATTGTTCCAAAGGAACAATTGATCCTAAAATAACTACCTTGGGGGCTATAAATAATACTCAAGGGTTAGCCATTTCCTTACATTTTTGCATGGCATTCATGCATGCATCTTCATTCTAGCGAAGCTCTGCCGAAATACTTCCTATCCAAGTTCTTAATCTAAAAGTAGAGATTTAGATTGTGGATTTAGTAGCCTTACTCCGTTCGTGAGAAGACTCGATCTGTCGTGGCGAATCCGAAGGCGAAGTTCGTAGACTACCGTGCTGCATACGCAAGCGTAAGTCTCAACTTCATTTATCGATCCTAACTCTGTTTTGGCATGATCCTATATTTTCTGCGTATCTTTTGACTGCCTGTGATTATTTCTGTAAATAATATAACTGCATGTTCTTCTAGTCTAAAAATTTTTAATTCTGCTTTCACCCTATCCCCCCCTCTAGGGTGTCTCATTAATCCTAACGAAATCTACCTTGATTAAAGATTTTGCAGCTTGGCACGGTCGTGTGCTAATTTGGCATGGCCGTTTTATTCGAACTCTGGCCTTCATGTAGAATTCGCAAATCTGGCACGGCCATGTGTTGATTTTGGACATCTGTGCGACTGCCTACAGGAAATTTCACAAGTTACTTTTTATGTTTTACACGGTCGTGTCAGCTTTTGCACGACCATGTAACAGTCTGCAAGAGATATTTCGAGTTACTGTTTTATTTTTGACACGACCGTGTCAGGTCTCGCACAGCTGTGTTGCTTTGGCCCTTTGTGCACACTTTATAATCTGACACGCACAGCCATGCAAGCCTTGTTTTTACATATATCATCGTTGTTTGACCTAAAACTTACTAAATAGACATGTTAGATCTGTATGACTTGTTTGACATCATCAAAATAAAGCTTTAGCTTCAGTTAGTGGGTTAACTTAGGCCAAAATATCGTCATCACCGATGTCCCTCATTTCTCCTAATGCTATCAACAACTGACCTCCCGGCACTCTCTCTCGTCGTCCCGTCACCAATACCTGTGGATCATCGTCGTCGCTTGTTGTCACTGTTGTCATCATCATTGTCGATTATTGACACCCATATCACCTCATTGTTGCCTTCCATGTCCCTTTCTCTTGTCGCCCCATACCGGCACCTACGGCTCGTCATCATCGCTCGTCATGTCGCTCGTCATCACACAGTCGCCTCGTTGTCATCCTCCCCATCCTACCCTATAATTGTTTGTTGGGTCTGAGTTGACTCATGTTAGGGTACTAAACCCGTACCTGGCCTAGATTTAGGTAGATCAACCTGAATATGACCCGAACTCGTTTTGACCCCCGGCCCGAACCCTGAAATTTGGGTTGTCCAAGTTGGGTTAGGTGAGTCAACCCCTATTTGCCACTCCTACAAGAATCCATTTCACTTAATTCAATTTCATTAATTAATTACAGTCTCTAGCGAGTTTCATCACTCAATCCGCTCATCATCATTTCCAACACACTTTAACATGATCATTAATGTTTAATTAGTGAATCTTTTCATTAGGACATATAATAATCGCCCACTAATTCCCATGAAATGACTAACTCATTAACTAACAGTTATCCATAAATCTCAATTAGGGTATAAGCCCACAAAAGATAATATCATTGGTTAATTTAACCCAGTAGTTAATTCTTAGCTTTAACATCATCTTTTACAATCAAAACAAAAGTAAATTTCAAATTTTTATGCCATTAGCCTTCAAATAGATCTCCTATTTCATTGTCAAGTTTACCAACATAATCAAATGTGTACCTAAAAATCAAGTCCTTTAGAGGCTAGAAACACTAAGATCTCATGGTTTACCAACATAATCAAATGTGTACCTAAAAATCAAGTCATTTAGAGGCTAGAAACATGAAGGAACTATGATTTGGATGCTTAAAGAGTTAATCAAACACTTAGATATTTTTCAAGATTTGCATCTCAAATTTTCTTGCGTAAAAACTCAGTTTTCATCATACACTAAAAACATGATTTGTTGTGAAATGCTCGAGGGGAGTGGCCTACAACCTTACGGTCGATACCAAGTTTTTGGTCAGCCTGCTGGGGGGGTGGCTCCCAACCTTACAGTCGATCTGAGTTTTCTGGTCAGTCTGCTAGGGAGTTGCCCCAGCCTTATGTCGGATACCATGTTTTTAGTCGACCTACTCGGGGAGTGGCCCTGATTCATAGTAAATATTACATATTTAGCCCCTCATTTAGCCCCATTATGTGCATACATGGCACTTATTTGGCCTCTAATATGATCGTATTTTGAATACACTTAATTATTAGAGCAAACTCTCATTTTATGCACAAAATAGTAATATACTGAGTATTTCTGCACTTTTTATATTTTTCATGGCTAGATCTCGATCTTACGATTCCAACGACTATTTATTTATATTTTCTGAGATCTGTGCTAATTACTATAAATTTTTGAATGCAGAATACCATTTAATTGGAGAAATACGGTCATAAATACGAAAATACGCGCAGACATACGTTTTCGTATACGCTAGCCTCGCTCATAACGGGCCACGTGACAGAAATCGAGTGCTTCCCGCTCGAATCCAACGCATCAAAGCAAGCGGCGATGCGGCACTTCGTGGGTCGCTCGATTACAATCCAACGGTCCACGAGCATCCCGAAGGCGAAGCGGAGAGCAGCGAATACACAGCGACGTGGCTTCATCGTAGCCGCTGCTTCAAGATCCAACGGCCAGAATGATCCCCGCTTCGATTCAAAATCGACGGGGCGATTTACATGTGCCGCACAGCGACGTGGCGTCATCTGAGCCATTGCTCACTCGATCCGACGGCCTCGAACGATCGAATTACATGCACAGCGGCAATCTAAAAGAGACAGGATTTTACGGCGACGTGGAGCGATGAACCAACAGACGAGATCGTCTCCGAGCTGGGTTCGGAGAGCAAAGCAGTTGCGGGCGCGCACAAGCTCAGATCCAATAAGAAGAGACACATGTCGCGTCCAAGATCGATATCGCCTGCATCCAACTGTCTACAACTGATCCGATCGTGGATGCGGGTTTTGATCGGATTTTTGAATGGGATTGAGCGAATTTTTAGCATCCGATACCGACCTAATTCCCCTATAAATACCCACGTATTTCAGAGGGTATAGACACCAGTTTTGAGCATATTTTGAGCGTATTGGAGGGGCTACAGAGCGTATTTTCATGATATTTTCTGGGGCTTTGGATGCAGAGATCAGAGGCTCTTGCAGAAGAAATTCAGAGGTTTTTTGAAGAGTTTTGGCGATAGAAATCTCAACTTTACTCTTGTATTTCACGTATTTAGCAAGTATTTTGATGTTTTGATCATGTATTTGCTAATGAAACTGAGATTGCTTCTCTCCATGCATGGCTAGTGCCCTCATGTATTGGTTGTGATATAGTTAGGGCAATGTGATCGTTGATTTTGTTATCTTTCTGCCCTATATGCATGTTATAATCACGTATTTCATTGTTTTCTACGTATAATCTTATTGAGTATGTTATGTGCATGCTTAATTGAATATGATCTGAGTAGGACTTATTCTTGATGCGATCCGAGAGGACATATCGTGACCCGAGAGGGCACTTGTGCGTATTTTCCTTATGCAATCAATGTCATACATGGTTATCTTTTTGGCATCTTGTTTACACGCTTTATCACCATACTTTTCGACTTTCTCATGCCCTAGCCGGATGAGACGTTGAGTTATAGAAGATATATTCAAAATCATCGATACAAAATCCCTAACGAAATCACAACCGACACATGTCCCTCTTATTGGCTCTTTATATCGACTCACCGTACTTTCTTTAGTCTTAATCCTCGTTTACTTAAAACCATCATCACGATTATTTCACCTTTAATAGGTGGTAGCTTTTCATCGTTTTATTAATCTTTAGAAATTGATTCTTTTGGTTTACAGGTCGACTATCCCGTGGATTCGACACCTGACTCTCCAGGTTTACTACTTGATCGATCTCCTACAGTTTGGAGTAGCGCTCACACATTTCGAGACGAGTCAAGTTTTTGGCGCCGTTGTCGGGGACAGCGATATTTGTGATCCATCTTTTCAGTTTCTCTTGAGGAATATTTGGTGAGATCTTTCCATCTTTTAGTTTAAGATCTTTATTTGCTTTCTATTACATAAAAACACAAAAAAATATAAAATCATCAAAAAAACATCTTTTTCTGCTAGTTTATGTGGCATAGATCCCCTACTTCACATAGATTAGTATGAACAGAAAATATGGCTAATAATAATGATGGAGCACACATCACACCTCCTGCACAAGAAAGACCTTTATTGGAAATCTATATGACATCTAGGGTGGTGTCTGATTCATGCATAGTTCTACCTGCGGATGCTCATAATTTCAATCTGAAGCCAGGTGTAATTCAACTCTTACCATCTTACCATGGCATTGAAAACGATAATCCTTATTTGCATGTCAGAAATTTTGAAGAAGTATGCTTAACTCAGTTGGATGGAAAAATTAGTTCTGATTCTGTCTATCTTAAATTATTTCCATTCTCTCTGAAAGATAAAGCAAAACATTGGTTCAATTCTTTGCCACCTAGATCTATCTCCACTTGGTTACAATTGCAAACTGAGTTTCTAAAAAAATTCTTTTCTTTGTAGAGGACCAATGCCTTGAAGCGACAGATCATGTCCTTTTCGCAGAAGGAGAGAGAGTCATACAACCAAGCATGGGAGAGATTCAAGGACTTTCTGATCGCTTGCCCACACCATGGATACGACAAAGGCCGTGCTATTGGATTCTTTTACGACGGCATGCAGCTGCAAACTAGGCAATACATGGAGATAATATGCAACAGCAAGTTCTTTCAGAAAACTCCTACGGAGGCATGGGAATACATGGAGACCATAGCGGAGCATGCGAGGAGATGGGAGTGTACGTCAGAGTTTGACAGATCAGAGCCACTTCTACCATCTAAAGGAGGCATGCACTCATTGAAGCCAGAAGATGCAATAAGAGCACAAGTGGATGCATTGCTGACGCAAAGGCTACAAGGCCTAGACCTGAGAGCAGCAAAAGCAGTCGAAATTGGACCGTTTTGTGCCATTTGTGAGCAGCCCACTCATGACACATCTGTTTGCCCCGCGATCCCTGCTATGAAAGAAATCATAAGGAATCCACAAACTGAAGTGAATTGGGTGTCCAATCAAGAGGTAAATTCGAACACTTTTAACTCGTCTTGGAAGAATCACCCAAATTTGAGATGGGGACTACAGCAGCCGTCGCAACAGACGACCACTCCTTACCAGCATCCAAATCATGCAAGCAATCAAGGGAAGAAGTAGCAGAGCGCTGATATCACTGCCGTACTTCAGCAAATGATGCAGATGCAAAATCAATAACAACAACAGCTTCAACAACAATTTTAGCAGCAATTTTAGGAGCTTAACAAAAAATTTTCTAAAATCACTGCATCTTTAGAAAAAGGTACTTTACCAGCTCAAGCTGTTGCAAATCCTAATATAAATTCCTCTTCTTTTTTCAGGAGACAACATAAAACCATGCAAGGCAGTGACTACATTGCGTAGCGGAAGAGAGACAGAAAAGCCAGAACCACCTAGGCATGAACAAATAGTCAAAGAGAAAGAGGATGAGCATGTACCACAAAAGCTGCAAGAGGAGGAGAAAAGCTTGGAAAAAGAGGACTTCAAAGAGAAAGAGCATAAACCATATATACCTCCAGCTCCATTTGCACAAAGGCTAGCACCACCTTCAAAAGATAAGTATCAGGCAGAAATTAAGGACATCTTCAAACAGGTAAAAATTAATATTCCCTTGCTTGACGCGATAAACTAAGTGCCTGCCTATGCTAAATTTTTAAAGGACTTATGCACTGTAAAACGGACGCTTAATGTGAAAAAGAAAGCTTTTCTCACGCAACAGGTAAGTGCCATAGTTCAACATAATACTCCACCCAAATATAAAGATCCAGGTTCTCCCAATTTTCCATGCACTATAGGAACTAAGAGCTTTGGAAATGCTTTGCTTGATTTAGGTTCTAGTGTGAATATTTTGCCTTATTCTGTTTTCTTGAACCTAGATTTGGGAGAGCTGAAACCAGCGCCAGTGGTGCTACAGTTAGCAGACAGATCAATGAAAGTTCCAAGAGGTTACGTGGAGGATATTTTGGTTCAAGTGGACAAGTTCTACTACCCCGTGGATTTCATCGTCCTAGACATACATGGACCACCTTCTAGTAACATCACTCCTGTCATTTTGGGACGTCCATTCTTAGCTAGATGCAACGCCGTAATCAATTGTAGGGATGGACAGTTAAAGATAATTTTTGGTAACATGAAGCTTGAATTAAATATCATTAAATCATGTAAGTTGCCAACAGGTGTTGAAAGTGTTGAAGAGGTATGTTTTATTGAAAATTTGATTGAAGACTATTTTAAGGCTGAGTATGAATGTGAATCTCATTATATTGATTATAATTTTGATGATATTAATGAGTCTTATTTTTTGCTGGGCACTCATGAAAAATCAAGGGAAGCATGGGCACCGAGATTTGAACCATTGCCAGCTGGACTGCCACCACAACTACCCTCTGACATGGAGCATCCAAAGCTTGAGCTTGAGCCATTGTCGGACTACTTGAAGTATGCATTCCTTGTAAAAGATGAGACTTTCCCTGTGGTAATATCCTCCAAACTTACACTTGAACAGGAACACTCATTGCTTGATGTACTTGGGGAACATAAAGGGGCCATTGGATGGTCCATTGCAGACATCAAAGGTATAAATCCCTTAACTTGTATACACCATATTTATCTTGAGGGTGATTCAAAACCTACGTGTGAGATGCAACGTCGGTTGAACCCGACGTTAAAAGAAGTGGTAAAAGGTGAGGTTCTTAAATTACTTGATACTGGAATTATTTATCCTATCTCTGATAGCAAGTGGGTTCATCCAACTCAAGTTGTGCCTAAGAAATCTAGTTTAACTGTGGTTAAGAATGAAAATAATGAACTCATACCTATGTGAACCACCACTGGATGGAGAATGTGTATTGATTATAGGAAGCTTAATTCAAAAACAAGAAAAGACCACTTTCCTTTGCATTTCTTAGATCAAATTTTAGAAAGAGTGGCTAGTAATGAATATTATTGTTTTCTAGATGGCTACTCAGGTTATTATCAGATAGAGATTGCTTTAGAGGACCAAGAGAAAACCACTTTCACTTGTCCCTTTAGAACTTTCGCATTTAGGAGGATGCCATTTGGTCTATGCAATGCACCTGCTACTTTTCAACTTGCATGTTAAACATATTCAGTGATATGGTTGAAAAGATAGTAGAAGTATTTATGGATGATTTCTCTGTATATGGCACTTCTTTTAAAAATTGTTTATCTAACTTGGCCCTTGTTTTGTGCAGGTGTAAAGAGAAGAACTTGCTACTCAAATAGGAAAAGTGCCACTTCATGACTACGGAAGGTTTGGTACTTGGTCACCTAGTTTCTAAAGCAGATATTCAAGTGGATAGGGCAAAAGTTGAAGTTATAGAGAAGTTGCCAACACCAAAAAGCGTCAGAGATATTCGTTCCTTCTGGGTCATGCAGGATTCTAAAGACGCTTCATAAAGGATTTCAGTGCTATCTCTTGACCTCTTTGCAATTTATTAACTTCAAATACTGAATTTATTTGGATGCAAGAGTGTCAAAATTCTTTTGAAAAAATGAAATCCTTACTTGTCTCATCACCTATTTGCAATTTCCAGATTAGACTCTTCCTTTTGAGATTATGTGCGATGCGAGTGATTACGCAGTGGGGGCGGTTCTTGGGCAAAAGAAAGAAAAAGTTCCGTATGTGATTTACTACACAAGTAAGACCATGAACGATGCTCAAAGAAATTACACGACAACGGAAAAGAAATTACTTGCAGTGGTATTTGCATTGGACAAGTTCAGGAGCTACATTTTGGGATCGCCTATCGTCGTCTATACGGACCACTTTGCACTCAAATATTTATTATCTAAAAAGGATGCAAAGCCTAGACTTATACGATGGATTCTTCTTTTGCAGGAGTTCAACATCGTGATACGAGACAAGAAGGGAGTGGAGAATCATGTTGCAGACCACATCTCTCGATTGACGATAGGCACTGAGTCTTCAGATACACCGTTGGGAGATTCCTTCCCCGATGAGCAACTTTTCACCGTCTCTACTCTACCATGGTATGCGGACATAGTAAATTATTTGGTGACAGGTATAACTCCATCACATTGGTCCTCCCTTCATTTTAAACGTTTCAAACATGAGGTAAAATCTTTCTATTTTGACGATCCATATCTCTCTAAATATTGTGGAGACCAAATTGTGAGACAATGTATACCCGATCATGAGATTAATAGTGTTTTACAATTTTGTCATGATGGGATCTGTGGAGGACATTTTTCTACTCATAAAACTGTTGCAAAAATTTTACAATGTGGATTTTTCTAGCCCACCATGTTTAAAGATGCATACGCTTATTGTAAATCATGTGTGCGTTGTCAACAAGTGGGGGGATCACAAAACGAAATATGATGCCATTAATTCCTATGTTAGAGATAGAAATATTTGATTGCTAGGGGATTGATTTTATGGGACCTTTTCCACCTTCATTTGGTTATGTTTTCATACTCGTTGCAATTGATTATGTTTCTAAATAGGTAGAGGCTATTCCTTGCAGGTCTAATGATGCATCCATCGTGCTAAAGTTCTTGAAAGAAAATATTTTCGCGCGTTTTGGAGTGCCAAAGGCCATTATCAGTGGAGGTTCCCACTTTTGCAATAGGCCCTTTGCAAATTTAATGATGTTTGGGGTGACGCATAAAGTTTCAACTCCATATCATCCCCAAACGAATGGACAAGATGAACTTGCAAATAGGGATATCAATAATATCCTTCAGAAAACGGTGAATCCGACGCGCAAAGATTGGAGTCTTCACTTGCCTGAAGCTTTATGGGCCTACAGGACGGCATACAAGACTATTTTAGGGATGTCTCCTTACTGTTTAGTTTATGGAAAAAATTGTCATCTTCCCGTTGAATTAGAGCATAAATCTTATTGGGCCATTATAACTTTAAATTTTCTTGATGACTCATCAAATGATTCTCGTAAATTGTAGATCTTGGAGCTTGAGGAGTTACGGAGGGAGGCATATGAAAATGCAAAACTGGCGAAGGAAAGAATGAAAGCTGTGCACGACAAGACGATCCTACGGAGAGAATTCAAGCTTGGGGACAAAGTTTTTCTTTATAACTCACGATTTCATATATTTCCAGGGAAGCTATGTTCCAAGTGGTCGGGCCCATTTCATGTCAAACAAGTTTTTCCACACTGAGCAGTAATTGTGGTGAATGAAAAGGATGGAAGCGAGTTCAAAGTCAATGGACAACGACTGAAACACTTTCAAGAACTTTGGACCAAGGAGGATACGACCATGGAGCTTACAGACCCACCTTCGGGTGGCACTTAAACCGGTGTGTTCTTTCCTTACTCAGTAGTAGTAGATTTTCTTTTCTTTATTTTACACTTTTGTTAGGAATTTTGCCTCTAGTATACTCTTTTCAACATTGAGGACAATGTTTGTCTTTAAATTGGGGGGAGTGTATTAAACTTTTTGTTAAGATTTTACTATCTTAGTTTTCTAATTAAAAAAATCACCATCACTCATCCTCTAAGCCCTCATTTAAGCCCTCTTAAAGTGTCACTTTATCGGGTATTTATGCATCAATGACATTCTCAAAATTGTCCGTGGCTTGAAATCATTGTTTTTCTCTTCATGGAATTAACCATCCATTAATATGCCCATTATGAAAAGTTTCAAATTTCATGACTACTATCTTGAAATGGTTTGAATTAATTCAATGCAAGTCGTTGTGATGCATAAGTTTAAAGTGGACATGACTTATAGGAATAATTTTCTTTTTGAAGAGGAATGTGGCCAAGAATATGTGCTAAAATGTAAGTCTAATGAATGGGTGTGAGTTGCCAAAAAAGGAAGAAAAAAAGAAGAAAAAAAGAGCAAAAGAATAAAGTGCATCGTTCACTTGAGTTTATCAAGTAGCCGGGTCTTCGTGCCTCAGGAAGCATTTGAGATTCGCGTCGAAAGATGGATGTATGGGGAATGCACTCAAAAGAAATGATAATAAAAACTTAGATGATTCGAGTTATTAAGTTCGAGGGACCCTTCTAAGCCTAATGCTCGAAGGTCGTCTGGCCTAGGAGTCATTAACTGAAAGCTCATTACATGGATCATTCTAAGTCAAAAAAAAAGAGAAAGAAGAAAGATATGGCAAACTCAACACCCATGAAATAGACGATGTGTAAATAATGCCGCTTCCTTGAAAATTAGAAAGTTATGAATTGATGTTGTGTAACACTTTTTGTCCATGCAAAACGATGCTTGTATGTTATGTATTTCAACTGGACTAGAGAAAATGACATGGCTTTGATCCCATTCATAATTGTGTAAATTCGTGATAAATATCATGATGGAAAGTGCGTTATTGAGCCAAGCCTTAGACAATTGGAAGGGTTTAATATTTTTCTAAACATCCGATTTAGTTGCTCTTTTTGCTAGAGACTAGCAAATCGCAAGTTAGGGGGTGTGATTCATGGTAAATATTACATATTTTGCCCCTCATTTAGCCCCATTTTGTGCATACGAGGCGCTTATTTGGCCTCTAATATGATCATATTTTGAATACCCTTAATTATTAGAGCAAACTCTCATTTTATGCACAAAACAAAAATATACTGAGTATTTCTGTACTTTTTATATTTTTCATGGCTAGATCCTGATCTCACGATTTCAACGACTATTTATTTGTATTTTTCTGATATCTGTGCTAATTACTATGAATTTTTAAATGCAGAATACCGTTTAATTGGAGAAATATGGTCGTAAATACGAAAATACGCACAGACGTACGTTTTCGTATACGCCCGCCTTGCTCAGCACGGGCCACGTGGCAGAAATCGAGCGCTTCCTGCTAGAATCCAACACATCAAAGCAAGCGGCGACGCGGCACTTCGTGGGTCGCTCAATTACGATCAAACGGTCCACGAGCATCCCGAGGGCGAACTAGAGAGCGGTGAATACATAGCGACGTGGCTTCATCGTAGCCACTGCTTCAAGATCCAACAGCCAGAACGATCCCCGCTTCGATTCAAAATCACGGGGTGATTTACATGTGCCGCACATTGACGTGGCGTCATCTGAGTCGTTGCTCGCTCGATCTGACGGCCTCCAACGACCAAATTACATGCACAGCGGCAATCTAAAAGAGGCGGGATTTTACGGCAACGTGGAGCGATCTGCACCCTCCATCGCTCGAGCGAACGGACGAGATCGTCTCCGAGCTGGGTTCGGAGAGCAGAGCGGTTGCGGGCGTGCACAAGCTCGGATCCGATAAGAAGAGACACATGTCCCGTCCAAGATCAATCCCGCCTGCATCCAACGGTCTACAATTGATCCGATCGCAGATGCGGGTTTTGATCGGATTTTTGAATGGGATTGAGCCAATTTTTAGCATCAGGTACCGACCTAATTCCCCTATAAATATCAATGTATTTCAGAGGGTATAAACACCAGTTTTGAGCATATTTTGAGCGTATTGGAGGGGCTACAGATTGTATTTTCGTGAGATTTCCTGGGGCTTTGGAAATAGAGATCAGAGGCTCTTGCAAAAGAAATTCAAAGGTTTTTTGAAGAGTTTTGGTGATAGAAATCTCAACTTTACTCTTGTATTTCACGTATTTAGCATGTATTTTGACGTTTCGATCATGTATTTGCTAATGAAACTGAGATTTCTTCTCTCCATGCATGGCTAGCATCCTCATATGTTGGTTGTGATGTAGTTAAGGCTATGTGATCGTTGATTTTGTTGTCTTTCCGTCCAAAATGCATGTTATAATCACGTATTTCATTGTTTTCTACGTATAATCTTATTGAGTATGTTAATCGGAGACGTGTGCATGCTTAATTGAATATGATCTGAGTAGGGCTTATTCTTGATGCGATCCGAGAGGACGTATCGTGACCCGAGAGGGCACTTGTGCGTATTTTCCTTATGAAATCAATGTCATGTTTGGTTACCTTTTTGGCATCTTGTTTACACGCTTTATCGTCATACTTTCCAACGTTCTCATGCCCTAGCCGGATGAGATGTTGAGTTATAGAAAAGATATTCAAAATCATCGATTACAAAATTCCTAACGAAATCACAACCGACACATGTCTCTCTTATTGGCTCTTTATATCGACTCATTGTACTTGCTTTAGCCTTAATTCCTCGTTTACTTAAAACCATCATCACGATTATTTCACCTTCGATAGGTGGTAGCTTTTCATCATTTTATTAATCTTCAGAAACTAATTCTTTTGGTTTACAGGTCAACTGTCCCGTGGATTCGACACCTGACTCTCCATGTTTACTACTTGATCGATCTCCTACACTTGGGAGTAGCACTCACACATTTCGAGACGAGTCAGGCCCCCAGCCTTACGACCGAACTGATGCATCGGCTCACTAGGGGAGTGGCCCCCAGCCTTACGCTTGATCATATGGTTTGGCCTATTGGGGGAATGGCCCCAGCCTTAGAGTCGATCCGAGTTTCTTAGTCAGTCTGCTGGGGGAGTTGTCCCCAGCCATACGACTGTTACCAAGTTTTTAGTCAGCCTACTGTGAGAGTGGCCCCAGCCTTACGGCCAATCTGAGTTTTTTTGGGCAGCCTGGTGGGGAGAACAGCGCCCAGCCTTACGGCTAAAACCATGTTTTTGGTTGGCCTGTTGGGAGAATTGCCACAAGAACTTATGGATCAACCAACTAGAGAAGTGACCCCAGCCTTACAGCCAATCTGAGTTTCTTGGTCAGCCTACTGGGGGAGTCGCCCCAGCCTTACGACCGATACCAAGTTTTTGGCCGGCCTGCTGGGGGAGTGGCCCCTAGCCTTACGACCGATCCGATTTTTTTTGGTCAGCATGCTGGGGGAGTTGTCCTAGCCGTACGGCTAATACCAAGTTTTTGGTCGGCCTACAGGGGAAGTGTCCACTAGCCTTACGTGGAGGAGGGTGAGGGATGATACCAAGTTTTTGGTCGACTTGCTAGATAGTGGCCCTAGCCTTACGGCCGAACTGATGGATCGGCCTGCTGGGAGAGTGGCCCCTAGCCTTATGATCGATCGGGTGGTTCGGCCGCTTAGGGAGTGGCACCAAACCGTACGGACGATTTGAGTTTTTTGGTCAGCCTGCTGGGGGAGTTGCCCTAGCCTTAGGGCTGAAACAAGTTTTTGGTCGACATATTGGAGGATTGGCCCCCCAGCCTTATGGTCGATCGGATGGTTCGGCATGCTAGAGGAGTTGACCCCAGCCCTTACGGTCGATCCAAGTTTTTTTTGCCAGCCTGCTGAGGGAGTTGCTCCAGTCTTACGGCTGAAACCAAGATTTTGGTTACGGCTGATCCGAGTTTTTTGGTCAGTCTGCTGGGATAGTTGCCCCTAGCCTTACGGCTGATACTTAGTTTTTTGTCGGCCTGCTGGGGGAGTGGCCCCAGCTTTATGGTCGAACTGATGGATCGGCCCACTGGGGGAGTGACCTCAGCCTTATAGTCGATCGAATGGATCGGCCACCGGGGGAGTGGCCCCCAGCCTTACATCCAATTAGATGGTTCGGCCCGCTTAAGGAGTGGCCCCAGCCTTATGACTGATACCTAGTTTTTGGTCAGCCTGCTGGGGGAGTGGCCCCAGCCTTATAGCCGATCCAAGTTTTTTGGTCAGCCCGCTAGGGGAGTTGTCCAAGCCTTACGACTGATACCAAGTTTTTAGCTGGCCCGCTGGGGGAGTTGTCCACAGCCTTACGGCCGAACGGATGGATCATCCCGGAGGCCCTAGTCTTACGTCCGATCTAGGTTCTTTTTAATCGTCCCGCTGGGGGTGTAACCCCCAGCCAATGATAAGTGACCGGAGGGCCTCTGTCGATATGTGTCTATCAGGTAACACAAAAGTTGCGAAAAGTGCTGATCAAGTGCGAGCACACTTGTCGATGTTTTATTAGTTTGAAAAAAAAGTACAACTCTTCTTAAAAAGAAAAAAACCAGAACGACAAAAGTGGGCAAGCATTACTTGCACGACTAGAACAAGAATTTTTATTATGGGCTCCATTTTCGACCTTCCGCCCACTCGATGATCTGGGGAGAGGGTTGGACAATGTTCACCCACTTTCCTTTGTCTGCTCCCTCGAGGGGCCCTCTCCCTGGTTTGCCTTTGGGGCATCGATGATGTTCTTTACGAACCCCCGACTAATCAGTTGTTCGATGTCTTTCCTCAAATGCCAGCAGTCCTCGGTGTTGTGCTCGTAGTCCTTATGGTACCTAAAATACTTAGTCTCGTCCCGTTGGCCGCCTTTCATCTTTGGGGGTGGCTTGTTGTTGTTCTGCGAGGATGCGCACCCCCAAAAAAGGTAATGCACACCCTCACTCACCAAGTGTGAGGGTGTCATAGCAATATATTCCTGATGAGTTTGGGGTCGAATCCATAGGGAGACGTTTCTTATAGTACCTATCAATTCCTAAGCTGATTGGACTTCAAATTTATTGGTGGGGGTGGATTACGAAGGGGGTCGTAATGGCGATGGAAGTGGAATGCAAGGGTGTCATGATCAGCAAGGCACGACCAAAGACTCCACACAAAAATAAAACAAATAAAACAAAGAAAACAACCGAGAGAAAGATCGCCAGGCTGTCAGGAATCCCTGCTAAGACTTTCGGGTTTGGATAATGGGTTAAGGATCCTTTCGTCGAATGACGAATGCAAGTAGGAATGTCACATTCGGAGATGGGAAGAGCACTTGACTTTTGTCGTCACGATCATCTAACGCCTCCCCATGCGCAACCGTGCTTTTGCAGTTGGCTTTGCATGGGGACACGTGCATTACGCTCGACACTTAGTTCTTGTACCACAAATCTGTATTTACTCTCATGATCTACGGGCTGTGGTACCACTCTACGGTTGGTTCTAGCAGTCGGGCTACTTTCGTAGTCATCGATTAGCAGATCGGGGGTTAGTAATCAACCCTAGCGCACGAGTCACTCTCGTGATCACGAACCCTAGGAGATGACCACAAAACCCCAATCAGATTCGTGGGGAGCGTCCCTAGAACTTGGAGCCACGTTCGCAATCTCCCAATCCTAGGGCAAATCCCCCAAAACTCTTGTTCAAACCACCATAGGACAACCCTAGATTCGTCCACCTAAGGTTAAACTATCATCCAACCCTTAGAATCCTAGGGTTCATCCCTAATCCTAGCAATAGAACTACTCAATCATCTAGAACGATATGGAAACAATAGAGATTCAACATCACAAACGAATAAGAAAAGTAATAGAATGAAGATTAATGAAGAATACTATGCACATACAAGATCTGATACAAAATCTGCAAGGAGGGGGCTTAGGGCGTGGCTTACCCTTCGAAAATTAGTATCCCAGCACAAACGTGAGCTCCCCCAACAAATGGCTGCTCAATACATATGTATATCCCCAAGAAACCCCTAAAAACAGCTGAAACTCGACATGGACCCAGTCTGGAAGTCCAGGTAGCTCGGTCGAGCTATGTGCAGGTGCTCGGCCGAGCACAAACTCCAGCCTGCCCGAGCATAATTTCCAACACATATTTGCCAATTTGCAGAAATTTCCTAGGACACATCCGACCTCCGTTTGGCACATTCATGGCGGCGTTGAATCGTTATAAAGTCTACTACCTGAGAAAAATATGAGAAAAATATTGTAAAATTCCGAGTGATAGCAGATCTTCAAAGAGCAAAGGGATGTCCTGAAATCTATACTTTTGGCCATTTCTACTCCGCTCGACTGAGCGGCCTTGGTCGCTCGGTCGAGCGTGCCTAAGCGCTCAGTCAAGCGCCTCTTAGGGTTTTAACTTTTGCTTCAGTGGAATTGATATCGCTTGGTCAGGAAGAGAGGTCGATCGGTCGAGCGATTAGGCCACTCGACCGAGTGAATTAAGTCGAGTTTCCCAAAGAGTTTCAAGGAAAAACGAGCGCTCACTGATGGCTAACTCCGTCGAGCGCGTTGGGTCGCTTGACCGAGTGACTCACATCACTCGACCAAGCACCCAAATGCCTAAGGGTCGTTTTGGCCTTAAACTCTCTTCTCCTTTATGCGAGGTCAGCTCGGCCGAGCGTGCATCACGCTCGACCGAGCGACCTGTGAGCTCCTAGCATCTTACTCTCTTCTCCTCTCTTCTCTTCCTTGCTCTCTTATTTTCTTCCTTTCGTTCTCTTCTTTCTCCTCTCTAGCAACATAAATTCCCCAAATACGATGTCATTGATGCTCCGGCATCAACGATTGTACACTCCTCTCCAATACGCTCCAAATTGGTCGATATTCCCTGAAATGTAACCAAACGCTCTTGGAATCAAATAGCTCCAATTATCAACATAAAAGAGTAATAAATCGGGATTTAAGCAATCATTTTGACGTGTAAACATATGGATAAAATGTGAAATATTATGACACATCACTTGTTGATGTGGCACTCGCTTTGAGCAAGGGCCAATATGACGTCCAGTGGTGCTTTTAGTTTAATGAAGGTCGTGGCGTTCTTATCTGATCGACCCAAGATGTTCCATTCTCCCTTCCTGCGATCTCCCAGCTCTCGACGTGTGCCTTCTGTGTGCTTGGCATCCTTCTTGGGCTCGACATGACTTTTGAAAGGACCTTCCTCTTCAGCGGCCAATGCTTCCTTTGCCATCATGAATCATTCTGCCTAGGCAAGGACCTGATCTAGGTCTTTGGGCGGTTCATGGTGCAATGATTTCTTGAGGTCATCATACTGGATCCCCTTCTTCAAAGCAGCAATGATGACTTCCTCGCTGTAGCTTTCCACGTTCAGTCTCTGGGAGTTAAATCGCAACATGAAGTCCCTCGACATTTTGCCCCACCTCTGTACCAGGTTGAATAGGTGGTCCAAGCCCTTCTTACTCCTTTGCCCCACCATGAATTATTGGCAGAAGGCCTGAGCAAGGTCTCGAAAGCTCCCAATGGATCGACTTGAGAGCCTGTAATACCACTCCCTCGTCAACTTCAAAAGGGTGTATGGAAGCCTTGACAGATCAGCACATCATTGACCCCCTTAAGTTCCATGATCCCCTTGTAGTCCTAGATGTGTTATAGGGGATCGTCCGTGCCATCATACTTCTTTAGATTAGGGACATTAAACATAGATGACACCCGAGAGGAGGTTATCCTATTTGCCAGCAGTTGTGCTCATCTCCCAAGCTTACCTAGGGAGAGTGGTGTCGTTGTTCATCTCTATGGCGCTTGGGTTTCCTGGACTGGTCATTGGAAGCACATGAAGAATCGCTTACATAGCCACCTGAGTCGGCAACCGGGGTCAGACATCGGGAGGCGTCCCTTCGGTATTTCCTCTTGTCGTCCGCCCGAGACTTTCAATGCAGACTCCTACTCCATCCTCATCGGCTCCCCAGGTGCCGGTCGTCGTCTCAGGTGGTGAGGTGTTTGCTGGCTTGATCGAGGTGAGGTCGCAAACATTTGGAAGTGGAGACAGATCAGTTGATTCTGGTCCTCTCGCCCTCTCCATTCCTCCTTGTCTTAGGGGAGACAGGGGTCTTGATCCCTGCTAAGACGAGGGGGCATCCCAAACTGTTGCTCCGTGTTTAGGTATGCCTCCTCTCGGTCTGCGACAATGGCAGACCGTATCGTAGGGCGTTGTCGGTGGGCTGATCACTCCATATTTTACACCTTTTTCTGCATGTTTGCATACCATTTTGATCGCTCGAATCGTGTTGTTTACGATTTTTCGACAATATTGCGATGATTTTCACTATTTCTTGTTTTTGTCGAATTTCAGGAGATTTCGAGCGATTTGGAGTGATTCTGAGATGCACCCACTCTGGAGTGTCACCCGTGACTCTTCCGAGGGGAACTTTGCTATTGGAGAGGAGTGGAAGAAGAAAGAACGTCATAGGAGCGACGAGGGAGCAAAAATACGAAGAATGGGCATTTTCAGCATGTCACTCGGCCGACCATCGAAAGCCCGCTCGGCCGACCAGATCTGACACGCAAAAGATAGAATATCAGCGTGCACTCGGCCGACCGTCGCCAGCCCACTCGGCCGAACCACGGATACACCACTCGCCCGAGTGGCATCAAGATGACGGCAACGAAAAGTCCAGACTTACTATAATTTGTCAGTCAATTCCCGAGTTCCGACTCGGTCGAGTGAAGAAGTCCACTCGGCCGAAGCAAAGAAAGTCACTCGGCTGAGTGACCCCCGAGGAGCCGACCCCCAAAAATCTGAAGTTACTGGAATTTGTCAGGGTTTGTCACTCGGCCGAATGACATTTGTCACTCGGCCGAGTGATCCGCGCTGCCTGTAGCGTAAATTGCGATTTTGAGGCTGCGCAGGGGCATTTTTGTCATAGTTTTTTGGGCGATTTGGGGGGGTATTTAACCCCAGTTTTTAACCTAGTTTAGAGAGCTTTTTCAGAACTTTTTGCATCCTTTTTTAGATTACTTTTAGGAGATTAGATTGAGCTTTTAGGAGAGAGAGAAAAGTGTTATTTTGTTGGATGCTATTGAATCTCCATTGGTTTGTCTCTCTCTATCAAAAACTCCATTTTTATTGATATATTAAATATTGCAATGAATTCTATTGATTTTATTAGTGAAATTCTATTCAATTTCATTATGAATTGTGAGTAGTTTTATCGTCTTAGGGCGTAGGGATGAACCCTACGAACCCTATTTCTAATTTGTGATGAATTGGTGAAATTATTGCTAGGATTGATTAGGGTTAGTTTGGGATTGATTTAATACGAATAGCTAGGGATTCATACCGATTGGGATGCAAGAGATTAGATCCCAACTCGATAAGAAGCCCTAGAAATTCGAATTGGGTTACAATTGGATTTCTCCGGAATCGGTTTGCAAGAGATTGGACCGAAACTAGGGTTTTCGATTGTAATTCTATACCAATACCCGTTTGCAAGAGATTGGACGGGTAGGAACTATCCCAACCTAGGTCATAGCTCGAGTTTGCACGAGAGTGGGCTCGAGATACGATTGAACGATGATGTTGTTCTTCACGCTAGCTTGCCTAGGTTAGGGTTTGCAAGAGATTGGACCCTATCCTAGGTTTGCTATAGACCGGCAATAGCACGAGAGCATGAGCTTGGTTCTACATTTAGTTGCAACTAGTTCACCTGAATTTCAAGTCTAGCAATTGTGAAACCTACGAATCACAATGACGAGATACGGTTTGTAGCGGGGATTCCCTACCCCCTAGGCGTCTTTATTAATTTGATATTCTTTTTATACAATTGAACGACTGTGACCGCTTTATTGCAAACATTTCTCGACTGTTCTTATAGCCAGGTGAATTGAAGAAGACACTGTCATTTGCCCTCCTTGTGTTCGATACCCGCTCGTCGCTACACCGTGCGCTTGCGGTAAGACTAGCGAGTCGCGTGCCCCGGTTGCATGTTCGCACTCACGGGGCTCTGACCAAGTTTCCGGTGCCGTTGTCGGGGAGGCGATAGTGTTTGATTCTACCTACCTAGCTATTTTTCTTTTTTGTTCTATTATTTCTATTTTTATTTTACCCTACCTTTGTGCTAACTATTTCTTTGAAACTCTGTTCTCCCTTGCATGTACCCGAGATCCTCGACGAACCCCGAAGAAATACTATACGATCCGAAGATCGAGCGTACATTGAGGAGGATCCAAGCGGAGAAGAGACCCATTACAGAAGGAAATTTTATGACCCATCCTGAGACATCCGAAGAATTGGCGGATCAAATGGAGAGGATCATTTCCATTAGAGATAGGCTTCGGCCTAAGACTTCTTCCACGACCTCGTCCATAGCTATGCCGGAGTTGGCGGCCGACAAAAATTTCGAATTGAAGACCGGATTGGTAGTTCTGATGCAACAAGACCCTTTTCATGGGAATTCCCATTAGAACCCTCATTACCACATCCAGCTCTTCCTGTCAAAATGTGCCACCTTCCAAATGCCGGGCGTCTCCATAGATGCAATCAAACTACGCCTCTTCCCCTTCACACTCAAGGACAAGGCCTTATATTGGTTGAGGACGCAAGCTGAAGGAATCTTCACCACTTGGGATGAATTGGTGAGTGCTTTCGTCGACAAATTTTACCCGCCCTCCAAGACGGTGAAAATAAGAAGTGCTCTCATGTCCTTCAAGCAAGGACCACAGGAGACTCTCTATGAGGTGTGGGAGCGCTTCAAGGACTTGCAACATCAATGCCCCCATCACAGCATTGAGGATTGGGAGCTTGTCCACAGTTTCTACAATGGACTCCAACCGGGCACAAAACAGATTATTGATGCTATCGCCAATGGAGCCATTTTGTCAAAGACCCCCGATGAAGCTACGGCCTTGCAAGAGGAGATGGCCTCCGACAACCAACAATGGGGGGACGAGCGAGGACATTCTTCATCCTCCTTGAAGCCCACGAGTATTTATGAGGCCATGGCCATGGCGGAGCTTGCTAGCAATTTGACTCTCTCCACAAAGTAGTGGAGAGGTTGGAGAAATTCATTACCGAGCCGCAAGGAGCCCCTACTACATCCGCACCGACAAACCATATGAGTGATTGGCAAGACCAATCCCAAGCCATGTATGTAGGAGGAGAGCAAGGAGAAGGAGCTTTGGAGAGAATTTAGTATGTTGCGGGGAATTCCGGATATTGGGCCAACCCGGCCGCTAGAAACCATCCGGGTTTTTCTTATGCTAATAATGATGGTGCCTTGAACCCCCCGCCACAACAACCTCCTCAAGCTCAGGCTCCACCACCACAACCGAATTATCAACCAAGGGGGCCACCGCAACAAAACTTCCCACAAAGGCAATAAGTGGGACCTTATAGGCCACCCGGGTATAATCAAGGGTGGAGAAATCTGAACCCTCCGCAAGCTCAACTGTCATGCCCCGCTTCCCAAAAATATGGAGGCGAAGCGTGAGAAGGTCCGCTCAGACTTGAAGCTACGAAGCCGCAAGTCCGATAAGCGTCAATCAACTTTAAATACCAGGTCCTTGCAACGCGAAACGAAACAAAGATAATAATAATAAAATGAGACAAAAGAGACATCTCAGAATATCCATAAAATAAGTTTCAACATCACAGAAAAAGCCACCAGGCTAAAAAGAAAAAGAGTCTAAAGGCCCAAACATGGCCAACAAAAGTACAACGTACAAAACAAAGGTGCCACGCACCGACAACTAACAACAAAACTTAAAACAAAAGAAAGCTCAGCAAAGTCACCAAGAAAGGTCACCGATGTTCACAAAACTCATCCTGGACAGACTTGGGCTCAGGCTCAGCGTCAGCAAAACGTCACATACTCAGCAACGGTCTCTGGCTCAACGTCTAACATATGACACCCAAAAGAGAAAGGGGCACATGTCAGCAAGTCTACAAGAGACTTGTGCAAGGAAACTGAAAGTAGGTAAAGCAACCTAGCAGATCTAGCATGAATGCAATGACATGGCAGTTTAAAGTATGAGTGCAACACGTAAAGTAAAGTAAAGTAAAGTACTAGCATGGCATTTTAAACATGGCATGGATGACAAGTTTTACAAGTAACACTCACTAGTACAAGACAAGTAAAGTAAGCACCTCGTGCACAGAGATTCCGCCTTTTGGCTAGAGTAGCTGATCGGGCCAACTCCTAAGCTCAAGTGATCGTTTATCCCTACCCCTCCACATGTATCGAGCCAGGGCCTTACCCCCGAACGGGAATGCTCGCTTCTGGAACACGAGCCAGGAAGTGTTTTTATCTTGATGGCATAGGGGTGCACCTAGCCAGACAAGGAAGTACAAGTACAAGTATTGTAGCGTGTGCTACGAATGCGACATTCAATGCATGGATGACATGACATGGCAAGTAGTAAAGCGTACAGGTAAGGAAAGTAAACATGGCAGTTTAGTATGCATGATCAACAAGTTAAAGAGTTGGATCTAGCTTCGTTGTCAAGCTAGATCAATTTAGGTGACGGATCTAGTTTCGTTGTCAAACTAGATCAAGTAGGCGTCTAGCCAGCTATCATTTCACTGACTAGTCTCTTTTACGCTAAAAACAAGGAAGTGGCCTAAAAACATGGCCCTACACAAGAGTTGGCAAGTTTCACTTGCCTGCAAGTATAACGTCTGAGAAACACCGTCCAAGAGAGTCCAAGTCACAAATAACCTACGTGCACAAGTCCACCGGTCTAAAGTCCATATTATTAATCTTGATTAGTGAATTTAAAACATTTAAAACATTTTAAAACTATCAATTTTAGTCTTGATTAACAGGCAATAGGTTGGGAGTCCTAAGGGTGCAAAGCGTTACCTCAACACGACGCGAAAGCTACACTGGCGTCGGGTAGCGACGCCAGGGGTGGGAATAAGAGAACGCGCTCCAAGTCCTGATTCCAATATAGATTCCTCGCTGGAAAGTTCAGAGCAGCAACCGGAGCAATGAATCCAGATTCCAAAGCTAGCACGTGCGACGACGTGCTACGACGTATCGCAACGTCGTAAGCGGCAAATCGTCAGAGAGAAAACACCTAGGTGGGGCCCACAGTAGTCCTAGGGACCAATAGGGGACCCACAATACCTCTGGAGAACTTGGGGGGGCCCACTGTGGCAAGTGATGCGACGGGTGCGGGGTTGCGACGTTTGGCTCTCGGTCGGACACGCTTGGTGCGGGGAGATCCGTCGGTCGGGCACTATGGGTGCGAGGGATGCAGCGCAGTGGGCTGCAATGGTGCGGGCGGAAGCTTGGTGCAGGGCTTTGCTTCGGTCGGAGCGGGAGACAGCGCCGGTCGGGCGCTTGGCGGGGGCTTGCAATGTTGCAACGTGCAGCGGTGCGGGCGTGAGCGGCTAGCGATGCGGGTGCGGGGCGAAGCTTGATGCGGAGCGGGCGACCGGTCTGACCGAGAGCTCCTCTCGGTCGGGCACGGTGAAGCGGGGTGATGGCTGTGCGGAGCGGGGCGGGGGCTTGGTGCGGAGGCAGCTGCCGGTCGGTGCGGGGGTTTTGGGCCGTTTGGCTCGGTCGGTGCGGGAGATGTTCGTCGCAACGTTGTGACGAAACGTCGCAATCGTGAATTTGAGTTTTGAAAGCGGCTAGGGTTATTTTCTTGCGAAAATAGGTCTTCCTAGGGATTGTTTATATAGTGTAGATGGGTTGACTAGGTCTAGGGCTGATCCTAATGGGATTAGGAGTTTAAAAATATTTAAAATTCAAATCTCACCATCTCCAACTCACCTAAGGCTAAGGTGCGGCCCAAATGAGCTGGAATTCGGCTCAAAAATTATTTAAAATGTTTTAAACTCAAATAAATTTTATTTGGCCGAAATTAATTTAAAACTTAGCTTTTAAAAATATTTTAAACCTTGCTAAAAATATAAAAGTGGTCAAATGAACTCCAAAAATTATAAAATAAATATCGGGGTGATCGTGATGACGAAAGGAAGCCAACTAAGAAGACAGATCTCACTTTTGATGTCGGACAACGAAACTAAAAATAGAAACGTCTCCCATCAAAAGTGAAAATCGCAACGTCTCATCGAATAAGATTAAATTGTGGGAAAACGACTCGAGAATTTTTGTTCCAAATTAGTGCCACTATTTAATACTCTCAGAGATGTTCACAACGGCATATCACACTAAAGTGTTCACAAACAAACAAAGTCTAAAATAAACACGTGCACGGTCAAAAGCACGTGCACGAACAACGTACAACGAAAAGTGGTCGTTACATCCTTCCCACCTTAGAATAAAGTCCGTCCTCGGACTTTCTAATATATCTAGTCGCTCTAGTAACTACCCCAATCAAGTCACATTATAATTCAAACCAGGTATAGTCATTACAAGTGCTTATATATGCACTAGATAGTCAAACATTAACACTACCAACATGTGTGTGTGTGTGTGTGTGTGTGTGTGTGTGTGTGTGTGTGTGTGTGTGTGTGTGTATTCACGTATGTCATACACTTATACCTATTATTGTCAGTCAAAATCATACACGTATTTCATTCGTATATATAAGCATACACCCTTTATATAACTACTACTTACCTAATCACAAAACAATATTTCAGATACTCATATAAGGATAGTCTCACACTTAGCAAATACAATCATTGCTCTACGTATAGATAACTACCTATGCACAAAACCAACATGGGTATACTACTCCCTAATATTTCCTAGTACACATCCAACACCAAACACATCAACTCATGTAGTCACACCATACCATAATTAATCAAGTTTCACTATATCTAATATACATTCACCACTACTATAGTTTCACAATATATAGTCATTCAAATGCATGCAAATAGTTCACCATATATTCACATCACATACGGTCCTATAACTGAATTTACGACACGCCACATATACCATAGTCATCAATACCTATAACTAAGCACATGCTTACCCGTGCATGGTGCACACCCATACACGCTAACATTTCATTTACATACACCAATCATACCATCATATATCCAGTACATCTACACACCTAGTTTAGCTAGCACACATACGTTCATACAGGCAAGTCCTTAGTAAATAGCTATACCTCAAGACCAACACCTATAACTATATACTGGTGTAGCGACCCACAATCATGTGTGTAACACAACCAGGCACAAACACTTCTATCACTATACATACATCAAACATTGCTATATTCAAACTACAAACGTACATTCAATATACTTAGAGTATACCCACTCAAGCTTGAGTGAGACTCAATACACATATCAGAATATTCTACATACGTAACATTGCATTTATACCTATACCAATATCACTCCAATATATATGTGTCTACCAATACAACCATATACATACCATAAGTCAATCACACCTAATATTTAGTCAGGTAACGCCCACATAGTTCAGTAATACAGACATCAACACACGTATAATTATAATACCCTCCCTAATACATGCATTCACCTTATAGTCACACACATGTAACATATATATTCACACCATAGCCTACTACCTATAATTAGTATACTAACACATCTATACATACATAATTAAGATGTGCAATAGTCGTGTATACCTCACGATATGCATGCATGCAACATCCCGTAAAAGCAAGCAATACCCATCAAAATTATAATCCTACTACCATATGTATATCACCTATATACTCATGCAACAAAACATAACTACTTACGTCCAAGCACAATACATATCTACCTACGAGCACATACTCACACGTACTAATATATGGGTCACTCAATAGGCCTACTCACTTAACTATACGTACACTTATTATTATCACACCTAGCATACACATAGCTTTACCAATCATTTTATTTCAACCATTACAAGTATCTCTAACTACGTACACTCCATTAGATATTCCAACACTAATTCTCATATACACAGGCATCCCTAGTATGGTATAGCTAACCACACACAAATCTATGAATACTAACACACAAACAACTTCATAATATCACAAATAACTCCGAGTATGTATATATGTACCATACAATAGGCAAGCATCAATATACTATGGGGTTATACTCATTCAAGCCCTCGCACACAACCTAGGTACATGCACTATGACTACCTCACAAGGTCCAAGGCCTACTAACAACTTAGAGTTGACACAGACATTGACAGGCACTAAAGCCTAAGCAACAAAGGGAGTCGAGGTCGAAAGCGTGACGAGGGAAGGATCGATAAGCACGAGTTCAGATAGGATGTATACAAGGAGACAGCTTGGTTAGGTGAAACAGTGATTCACTGGTGAATGTTTGGGTAGAGGGAAGGGAGATGTAGTGATACCTATATAGGATTGAGAAATGAAGTAACATAAGCTAAAATACGCGAAATTGAAAACTGTTGTACTTCAAAAGTTGGAATCCTCGTCTGTATAAAAATATTTGGAGGCCGATAAAACGAGTTGTTCAAAATAAGGTTGAGTCGAATATACATAATAAGAGAATATGGTTTATAGAAAGTCATTATAAAAGGAAGTAAATCATTCACACGAACATTAAGGACGTAGTTTTTGGAAAATATTATACGGCAGTAATTAAATATAATTTTGGCAAAAATTATGGAAATTCAAAGAATGAAATTAAGGTACCTGAAGAATTGAAGCTCGTTTTAAACGCTTTCAAAGTCTTTAAGCCAGGGGAAATGAAATTTAAAATGATCAATATTGGAACTACTTTTAGAGGAACCAGGACGTGCAAAAAATTAAAACTGGTTTACACAAAACTCTTAGCATACGAGCACAACGAACCTGGTACGGTTAAAAATAATTGAAATTCCAAAAAAAATTTTCTAAAAACATGTATGGTGAGCAGAAAGATAGTAATAATAACTTGATAGTAGAATTATCAAAATTGGTAGCAAAGCTTTAAAATCAAATCATGGAGGGTCTAAATCAGGAAGTGGTTATGAAATAGTAATTTTACAAAAATCTGAAGTAGAGAAAACGTCGAGCATAAAATCGACTTGCTGAAAGCTGAATTTCCATGTGACTTGAAAAGTATTTTAAAGTAAGCATGATGTGTCATTTGAATGGCATAAATAAGAACAGAAAATTATAAGTCGAATTGGACAAAATAAAAGTACGGTTCAGAATAAAATTAATATATGAAAGGAAAGTGTATTTCCATAAGTACAAAAGTGTAGGCTGGGGAAATACCATAAGCTAGTATTCAAAATTTCGACAAAAGTTTTTAAGAATTCAAGTCAACGAAGGAGTATGAAATATAAGATATATATATATATTAAAATTTGAACAAATTTAAACTTAGGGAATGAGGAAATCGAAAAATACTTTCAGAAGATTCAAGGTTTGGAATGGAGAGGTTCGGAAATTGATGACGAGCATCAAGAGGCGATCTCGTGAATCGAGGCAAGGAAAATGGTCGGATGATCAAAACATACATACGCCTAGGATATGAATCAAGAGAATCTACGGGGAAACTCCTACGGTCGACCAACTAAAGATTAAGAAGCTAAGCGCTAAGACCTTCTAAGGAGCTAGACGGTAACGAAATGCGTTCAGCTTGGTCCGAATCGATGAACCCAAGCGAACGACTGAAGGAAATTCTAGAAGTCTAATATGGTCAGGGTTAGGCAAGAACCACTAAGGTAACTCCTACGACGATTAAATCAATTGCTAGCAGGGAGTCTAACTAACAATCAGAGGCCTCCAACTAGCAAGCACAGACGTCTAACTAAGTCTTCTTACCACCTAGTGTCATAAGAAAACGACTAGACTCCAAGCTTATGACTCGGATGTTGCAATTTATTTAATGGACATTCCGTTATTATCGTTGTTCCGTTAATTCGCAATTGCAAGACGGACCTGCATGGGCCACCAACAAAACCTGTCACGCCCCGCTTCCCAAAAATATGGAGGCGAAGCGTGAGAAGGTCCGCTCAGACTTGAAGCTACGAAGCCGCAAGTCCGATAAGCGTCAATCAACTTTAAATAGCAGGTCCTTGCAACTCGAAACGATACAAAGATAATAATAATAAAATGAGACAAAAGAGACATCTCAGAATATCCATAAAATAAGTTTCAACATCACAGAAAAAGCCACCAGGCTAAAAAGAAAAAGAGTCTAAAGGCCCAAACATGGCCAACAAAAGTACAACGTACAAAACAAAGGTGCCACGCACCGACAACTAACAACAAAACCTAAAACAAAAGAAATCTCAGCAAAATCACCAAGAAAGGTCACCGATGTTCACAAAACTCATCCTGGACAGACTTGGGCTCAGGCTCAGCGTCAGCAAAACGTCACGTACTCAGCAACGGTCTCTGGCTCAAGGTCTAACATGTGACACCCAAAAGAGCAAGGGGCACATGTCAGCAAGTCTACAAGAGACTTGTGCAAGGAAACTGAAAGTAGGTAAAGCAACCTAGCAGATCTAGCATGAATGCAATGACCTGGCAGTTTAAAGTATGAGTGCAACAAGTAAAGTAAAGTAAAGTAAAGTACTAGCATGGCATGGATGACAATTTTTACAAGTAACACTCACTAGTACAAGACAAGTAAAGTAAGCACCTCGTGCACAGAGATTCCGCCTTTTGGCTAGAGTGGCTGATCGGGCCAACTCCTAAGCTCAAGTGATCGTTTATCCCTACCCCTCCACATGTATCGAGCCAGGGCCTTACCCCCGAATGGGAATGCTCGCTTCTGGAACACGAGCCAGGAAGTGTTTTTATCTTGATGGCATAGGGGTGCACCTAGCCGGACAAGGAAGTACAAGTACAAGTATTGTAGCGTGTGCTACGAATGCGACATTCAATGCATGGATGACATGACATGGCAAGTAGTAAAGCGTACAGGTAAGGAAAGTAAACATGGCAGTTTAGTATGCATGATCAACAAGTTAAAGAGTTGGATCTAGCTTCGTTTTCAAGCTAAATCAATTTAGGTGACGGATCTAGTTTCGTTGTCAAACTAGATCAAGTAGGCGTCTAGCCAGCTATCATTTCACTGACTAGTCTCTTTTACGCTAAAAACGAGGAAGTGGCCTAAAAACATGGCCCTACACAAGAGTTGGCAAGTTTCACTTGCCTGCAAGTACAACGTCTGAGAAACACCGTCCAAGAGAGTCCAAGTCACAAATAACCTACGTGCACAAGTCCACCGGCCTAAAGTCCATATTATTAATCTTGATTAATGAATTTAAAACATTTAAAACATTTTAAAAATATCAATTTTAGTCTTGATTAACAGGCAATAGGTTGGGGGTCCTAAGGGTGCAAAGCGTTACCTCAACACGACGCGAAAGCTACACTGCCGTCGGGTAGCGACGCCAGGGGTGGGAATAAGAGAATGCGCTCCAAGTCCTGATTCCAATATAGATTCCTCGCTGGAAAGTTCAGATCAGCAACCGGAGCAATGAATCCAGATTCCAAAGCTAGCACGTGCGACGACGGGCTACGACATATCGCAACGTCGTAAGCGGCAAATCGTCGGAGAGAAAGCACCTAGGTGGGGCCCACAGTAGTCCTAGGGACCAATAGGGGACCCACAATACCTATGGAGAACTTGGGGGGCCCACGGTGGCAAGTGGTGCGACGGGTGCGGGGTTGCGACGTTTGGCTCTCGGTCGGACACGCTTGGTGCGGGGAGATCCGTCGATCGGGCACTATGGGTGCGAGGGATGCAGCGCAGCGGGCTGCAATGGTGCGGGCGGAAGCTTGGTGCGGGGCTTTGCTTCGGTCAGAGCGGGAGACAGCGCCGGTCGGGCGCTTGGCGGGGGCTTGCAACATTGCAACGTTGCAACGTGCAGCGGTGTGGGCGTGAGCGGCTAGCGATGCGGGTGCGGAGCGATGCTTGGTGCGGAGCGGGCAACCGGTCTGACCGAGAGCTCCTCTCGGTCGGGCATGGTGAAGCGGGGTGACGGCTGTGCAGAGCGGGGCGGGGGCTTGGTGCGGAGGCAGCTGCCGGTCGGTGCGGGGGTTTTGGGCTGTTTGGCTCGGTCGGTGCGGGAGATGTTCGTCGCAACGTTGCGACGAAACGTCGCAATCGTGAATTTGAGTTTTGGAAGCGGCTAGGGTTATTTTCTTGCGAAAATAGGTCTTCCTATGGATTTTTTATATAGTGTAGATGGGTTGACTAGGTCTAGGGCTAATCCTAATGGGATTAGGAGTTTAAAAATATTTAAATTTCAAATCTCACCATCTCCAACTCACCCAAGGCTAGGGTGCGGCCCAAATGAGCTGGAATTCGGCTCAAAAATTATTTAAAACGTTTTAAACTCAAATAAATTTTATTTGGCCGAAATTAATTTAAAACTTAGCTTTTAAAAATATTTTAAACCTTGCTAAAAATATAAAAATGGTCAAATGAACTCCAAAAATTATAAAATAAATATCGGGGTGATCGTGATGACGAAAGGAAGCCAACTAAGAAGACGGATCTCACTTTTGACATCGTACGACGAAACTAAAAATAGAAACATCTCCCGTCAAAAGTGAAAATCGCAACGTCTCATCGAATAAGATTAAATTGTGGGAAAACGACTCGAGAAATGTCGTTCCAAATTAGTGCCACTATTTAATACTCTCAGAGACGTTCACAACGGCATATCACACTAAAGTGTTCACAAAAAACAAAGTCTAAAATAAACACGTGCACGGTCAAAAGCACGTGCACGAACAACGTACAACGAAAAGTGGTCGTTACATCAACCGCGTTCGGATTTTGAAGCTAAGGTGGATGAATTTATGGCGGAGCAGAGAAACATTAATGCCACGTTGAAAGCGGGACAAGATTCTCTCACCACCGTCGTCGCTCAAATCGGGGAGCAACTTGCGTTGCTCAATAGAAACAACCAACAATTACCGGCTCAACCCGAGCCGAATCCACGGGGCAACACCGGCCATATCAACGCGGTTGTTGCGGTTACTACAAGGAGAGGGAAGGATACCACCCCCCCCCCCCCCCCCCCGACTCAAATCAAGGAACCCGTGGTGGAGAATCTAGAAGAGAGCGAGCCGGTAGTTGAGGTGGAAAAAGAGAAGGAGCCGCAAGAAGGAGCAAAATCTAGAGTGGAGGAACCTATTGATGAGCACCGATTCATGCCACCGGTGCCTTTCCCTCAACGGCTAGCTAGAGCCAAGATCTAGAAGAGACTAGCCAAGTTCCTCGAATACTTGAGAGGGGTGAGCCTCAATATCCCTTTTCTCGATGCCATAGTGGAAATACCGTCCTACGCGAAGTTCTTGAAGGACTTGATTACGGGAAGGAAAAGAAAGGAGAAGATCATGCTCGTGGAACAAGGAACTTGGTTCACTAGGAAGGAGAAGGAGCCCGCCAAATTTAAAGATCCCGGGAGTTTTCGGATTCCTTGTACACTCAAAGGCGTCCCCTTACAAAAAGCATTGGTTGATTTGGGCGCTAGTGTGAGCCTCATGCCTCTCACCATGTTCCGAAAGTTGAACACCGACACCGATTTAAAGCCAACCGACATGAGGATTCAACTCGCGGATGGTCGGATTACGAGGCCGGTTGGGATCGCGGAGAATATCCCACTCCAAGTTCCAGGAGGCATATGCTTGCCTTGTGATTTTGTGATCATGGACATCAAGGAAGAGGGTGACACATCGCTCATACTTGGATGCCCATTCCTCGCCACCGCCGGTGTAATCGTCGATGTGCGGGAAGGGACTCTTACCTTGAATGTAGGCAACATTGAAGTCGAGATCCATATAACAAAGGCTATGAAGCACATACCGTATCATGAAGAGCTAGATTATTTGGACCTCCTTGATGAGGTCATTGAAGAGGCTATCCCCTACTCCATCGGTGCACTCCATGACGACGGCTTCGAAGAAGGCCAAGATTTGGTCGAAGGAGAGAAGATGGAGGACTCTCCCAATAGCTCCACACAAATGATGATGGCAACGCTGATGTCGCGAGAATACGGGAGCTTTGCAAGCTCTCGACATTGAAGAATCCGAAGAAAGCCCCACCGATTCGAAGATCGGTGTCACCGGCGAAGCCAAGGACCGGAACAAGCTCAAGCTTGGGGGAGCCATCCCCCAACATTGCTCATGATGAAGGGGCGCTGAGGAAGGCCACACACCACCACGATCCAAATCCGAGCGGTCTTCCCGGCAAGTTCGACGGGTGCATCTCATATGCACCCAACATCAAGCGTTAATTGAAAATCCTAAGGGGTCGAGCTCAAGACCTTAAACGAGCGCTTATCGGGAGGCAACCCGATAGTTTTTGCATTATTTTTACTTGGTTTTTATTTTTATTTTTAGATTTTATTAGTGTTTTGAGTCTTTTTGCCCATAAAAATCGTGACAACGGGTCTTAATTTCTATGACAGGAGAGGAGAAAAGGAGATCTCTCATATGGAGGAAGATAGAGGCAAGAAAGAGCGCTCCAGGAATGCGCTCAGGCCTTGGGAGGAGGAAGAAACCAACTGGAGGAAGAAAAACAGAGAGTAGAGCGAAAACGAAGCCCCGAAGCAGAAAACAGCACGTCACTCGGCCGAGTATCATATGCGACTCGGCCGAGCAAAGGACCCCATTCGGCTGAGTGGGGCACCAACAAGGGAAGTCTGCTGAACCCAACTCTCTGTCTTTTTTGTGCATTTCGTATTAACTGTCATTCGGCCGAGTACGTTTAGTCACTCGGTCGAGGGAAACGGATACCCTCCTAGCCTGAATATTACCGAGTAGCTTGTGTCACTCGGCCGAGGGAGTTTTCTACCTTTGACCGAGTGAACAAAAGCCACTCGGTCGAGTCGTAAGTGGCGGGGAGAAATTTAAATTTTTTTATCGTTACGTCACTCGGCCGAGCAACATAGTCACTTGATCGAGTCGTAACTACCACTATATAAGTCGCAGCGGGCTCGGCGCGAATTCCAACACAGCTAATCTCCAATTTCACCTGAGCCCCGCTGCTTCGACTTCCCTCGCCCGCGACCACTGCCCCCCTCGCCCGAATCACCTCGCCGCCGGCCCCGATCACCGTACCACCGCCGGCGACGACTCGACCGACCATCGCCGACCTCCGACGACACCCCCCACCGCTGGCCAACCGCCGGTGATCCCCTGTTTAGCGCAAAACTCCTTTTTTCTTCCCATTTTTGACGATCCGTACGCCCATTGAGCCCCTAACCCAAATTAATTTGTTTATCTATCTATTATACCACATCTCCCCCATGTATTTTGAATATTACCCGCTGATATCGTTGTTTGATTTGCAGGCTATCTTGGGGGGAGCTTAGGGGAGCTTCAGGACACATTTTTAGCTTTGCGGAGGCAGCGCTCTTCGCACGCACTTGCTTACTTGCTCTCGCGGCATGTACAGGTACACTCGTTCCTTTTATTGAGCACTCCGCATTATATTTTTGTTGGGTGAGCACTCGCGGCACACATGCCGCCCTGCACTAGGCCACACACGCGGGGAGCCTCTTCAAAGCTGAAGAGGACCGATGACGTCGGTCCCTCTCACGCTAGGGAGGACTCCCCTCCACCTAGCCCGCCACATCCACCACCACCCACACAGCTGCTTCCTGCCGATCCCATCCACGCACAGCCTGTTGATCGCTTCCGAGTATACACCCAAAGAACGGTTGTAGTTTTACCGCAAGCGCACGGTGTAGCGGCGAGCGGGATATCGAACACAGGGAGGACGAATGACCGTGCTTGCTCCTAATCAACCTGGCTACTTAAGAGAGAAATTTGCCTTTGGCGATCCTGTCACAATCGTCAGACAAAACGTGCAGAAATATCAAATCAAATAAAGAACGTCTAGGGAATGGGGAATCCCCGCTACTCACCGTATTTCATAAATGTGGTTCGTTGGTATCAAAATTGCTTGAATAAGAATTTGGATGAACTAGTTGCAACTGAATGTAGAACCAAGCTCACGCTCTCGCGCTGTTGCCGGTCTATAGCTATCCTAGGTTTGGATCCAATCTCTTGCAAACCCTAGCCTAGGAAAGCTAGCATTAGGATCAACATCATCGTCCAATCGCGCACCGAGTCCAATCTCTTGCAAACTCGGTCCACGATCTAGATTGTGATAGTTCCTACCCGTCCAATCTCTTGCAAACGAGTATCGGCATGGAATTGCAACCGGAAATCCTAGTATCGGTCCAATCTCTTGCAAACCGATACTTCGAAAATCCGATTCCAACCCAATTCGGATTTCTAGGGCTTCCTATCAAATTGGGATCCAATCTCTTGCAAATCCCAATCGATATGAATACCTAGCCATCCGTAGTAAATTGATCACAATCTAATCCCTAATTATTGATTCTAGCGCAATTTCTACCAATTCATCACAAATATGAAATTGGGCTTGTAGGGTTCATCCCCACGCCCCAAGACGTGGAGACTACTCACAATTCATAGCAAGATCACAAGAATATTCAATGAAATAAGCAATAGAATTCATCACAATATTGAGATAAGCAATAAAAATAGAATTTTTAAGGAAAAGAGATGCAAACCAATGGAGTTCTTCAATTGCTCTAACAAAAATCACAAACTTGTCTCTTCTCCAATCACAAGAATAAAGCTAAAAACTAATCTAAAAAGCTGCAAAAATCTAAGAGAGAGGCTCTCTAAACTAGGGTAAAAACAGGGCTTAAATAGCCCTCAAAATCGTCCAAAAATCGTGACCAAAATACCCCTGCACAGCCTGTTTTCCGCAATTTTCGCTACAGGCAGCGCATCGCACTCGGCCGAGTGACAAAAGTCGCTCGGCCGAGTGAAAACCCTGTCATTTTCCAGTAAGTCGGGGGCTTCAGGGGTCTTCAGTTCGGGGGCGGCTCGGCCGAGTGAGTTGTCGTCACTCGGCCGACGGCTTCAAGGCACTCGGGCGGACGTAATAATCCACTCGGCCGAGTGGGTCTTCTGAAGCTCAGGCAGCCGAAAAACAGTAACTTCGATGTTTTGGAAGGGCCTCGTCTGGGCGCCACTCGGGCGGACGCAATATCGTCACTCGGCCGATGTGGTCTTCGGTGCTCGGCCGAGTGCACATAGGAATCGTATCTGTTCAGGTCGGCCGAGCAGTGTCTCGCTGGTCGGCCGAGTAGCTCCTCCACTCGGCCGAGTGGGACACAAAAAATGCCCATTCTGCTTGTTTTGGCCTCCTCGTCGCTCATGTGACGTCCATTCTTCTTCCGCTCCTCTCCAACAGCAAAATACCCCTCGGGGAGGTCGTCGGTGACCGTCTAAAGTGAGCGTATCTCAAAATCACTCCAAATCGCGCCAAATCACCTGAAATGCGACAAAAACAACAAATCGTGAAAAGCATCGCAATATCGTCGATATATCGTGAAAAACATGATTTGGGCGATCTAAATGGTATGCAAACATGCGGAAAAAAGGTGTAAAATAAGGAGTGATCAAACTCCCCCAAGCTTGCCTCTTACTCGTCCTCGAGGAAGATAAGTAAAAGGCGAAACCGGTGGATTCGGAAAACGGCGAAAAGAAACGAAAAATGAAAAACGAAGAAGAATGAAAACGAAATGGGATAAAGTAAGAAAGAAAGAAGCGAAGAGGTAGGATGCTAGATCATTTCCTCAGGAAGTGGGTTTCACTTACTCATATAGCATGCTCTGAATGAAAAATACATGTCAAAGAATTTTATTTTGATATCATAGTATAATAGTGCAAGTAGAAATAGAAAACCCACGAACAACGATATAATCATGAAAAACGGAATAATTTTAGAATTAGCATCGTCTGAAACATTTAAAGCGGTATACAAATCACAGATCACACACTTTTCAATTGAACGCTTTCTATCGGGAGTATAAGAGTATCACACTATAGAATAGAGAGAATAGAAAAGTATGGATTTCATGAGATGAACGCTAGGCTTAGATTTCTGGATTTCGTAAAGCTAAAAACAATCTCATTGAGTATAGAATATTACTTAGCCTAGGTCGTCGTGCAATGCCAAGTGGTCACTCTCTCACACATCAATGGATCCCCTCCCCCAAGCTTATCTATAAGCGTGGTGGCACAAAAAATATTTACATCCCCATTTTTATATACATATAGCTCCACGAGTGATAAAAAGAAAGAAGGGAGGAAGAAAGTGAGATGGGATCTTTTATTGAGGATTTTTCCTCTTTTTCTCCTCTTTTTTTTTCTTTTTTCTCTTTTTTTCGTTTGATATAGCATATATACAATGATCCCAACTCAAAGAGAGATAATGATATACAAGAATGTTCTTCTCTCTTTTATATATTTTTTTTTATAGAATAAGAGACTTGGAGCTAGGAATTAATAGCGGGGGAAATTCCATAAAATAGAATCACTAAGGGGAGATTCACCAATGATTTTAAAAGTAGAGAAATGATGTTCAAGATTTGTGGAGAAAGAAATAAATGTAACTCTCGGTTCACTCTATAAGACATGCACGACAACTTCAGCAGGGTAATCTAACCTACTCAGTTTCGATCACAAAAAAGCCAACTAATCCAGATTTATCATAGCTAACATCATCCAATCATCCTGAAGTGAAGTGTACAATTCATGCATATAGAAGTGATATAGGAAAAGAAATCAGTACTCCAGATATAGGCATTCAATGCGTGAATCTTGGTGTGTTTTCTGTGATAGCATACATATGAACATTCAGACTCAGCTAATAATAAAATTTCATCCATTTTCATGCGGAAAAAGGTGTGGGTTACTATTCTAAATGCAAAGCGAGTCATAGCATCTGATATCTGAAATAAAGCCTAAGACATGACAAATATAGCATGCATATAGAATAAGCTAAATCCAACGTCATCATCATCACAGAAAAGTCATCTCTAGCATGAGATGAAAAAGAAATAAAGATAAAGGGAAAAATAGAACTATTTACAATGCAGCACACAGAAAAATAAGAAAAACGTGATGCATGGTAAAATGAAAGAAAAATAAGGAAAAATGAGTGCAAAAGTGAAAAACGGTGTGAAAAACTGAAAGTAAAGGTGGTAAATCAAAAAGAACGTGAGAACTCACTCCCCCAAGCTAAATCGCACAGTGTCCTCAATGTGCAAAGTGTGGCACACCGAGAGACGAGAAATGTGAGGGGAAAGTGAGGATGCATGCATGGAAAAAAATGAAAATAAAAAGAAAAAATAAAGAAATGAAAATATGATGCGGACATGATGCATGCACAGGTAGGAGTGATACAGATATAGAAGTGGCACCAAAAACTCTCCCTCTCTCCCAAAAAAGATATATATAGATATGATCAAAAATGAGAATCCCAAAGAGATATGATATGATATGCACAAATAGATACGATCAAAAATATAAACCCAAAATAAGTGAGGGGAGGGGGGTGGACAAAAGTGCAACAGGACCCAGCAGAAACGGGCAGCACAACGGCAGGAATGGATCAAGGCATCAAGAGTGCCTAAGAAGGCGGTGCTGCGCCGTCTCCGTCCTGAGGCGGAGGTCGTGAGGGTGGTGTTGGCTGGACAGGCTGCTGAGCGGGGGTGGGTGTGGGAGTGGCAGCAGGCTGAGTGGGTGTGGAAGTGTGGGTGGGTACCTGCTGGGTGGGTGGGGGTACGCGCGGGAGACGCTCCAAGACCTGGGTGAGACAGTAGTGGATATGTGGTAGCAGGTCGAAGCGGCCAGCCATCGCAGAGACGGTGGAGGACAGGGTCCGAAGGTCGCCTCTGAGGCCACTCACCGCCCCCTCTAGAGCACGAATGCTCTGAAGTACTGCGTCAGGGGGAGGTGGTGTAGAGGGACGCACCGGGCGAGGCTGGGCAGGTCTGGGCTGGCGTACGCGAGTGGAGTATGTAACGGGCTCAGCAGGGAAGGGTACAAAAGGTGCAGCGCCTGGAAATGTGGGCCGGGCCTCAGTGTGAGGTCGGGGCGGGCGGTGAGAAGTGGAGGCAGCGGCAGCGAAAGAAGAGTACAAAAGTGGCTGCGAGGCGGCTAGAGAGGTCAGTGGCACAGAAGTGTGGACAGACGCCACGACGCTCTCAGAAAATACGGCAGGGGTGGAGACAGAGGTAACTACCGCTGGGGTGGAAGTGTGCGGACCAAAAGGCGCAACCCCAGCGGAGATCATGCTAGCCATGGTCTCCACGACCGCGGTGAACGAGGGCTCTCCACTCTCAACAAAGGTCTGCGGGCGCTCGGGGAGAGCGGAGCAAAGAGGCTCCACGGACAGAGGGCCGGTGGTGGGAGTGGTAGTGGTGGTGACAGCCTCGGAAGTGGTGGAGGTGGGCTCAGCTAAGGTGCTCCCGACACCGACAGAGGTGTCAGGAGCGACGGAAACGTCAGGTATGGGCTGAGGGGCCACAGGGTCAACGGGCTCGGCAGCAGGCTCGGCAGGGTGTGCAACAGGGTCTACAGGGGCAGCGGGGGCCTGCTCGGCCTCCTCGGCCTCGAGTACGTACGCAGCGGGGATGAGGACATCCATCGCTGGGAGCCAGTCAACGTGGGCCGGTGCAATCTGGGTCCGAGCTGGGCTCGGGAGGATCATGTAGTCGGCACCGAAAGGGCCGTGCAACCAGACCCAGTGACGCTCACCATGCGGACGCAGCATCTTCATCCGGGCCATAACATCTATCGACAAGGAAGTGGGGCCCGGGACGCGTCGCAAGTCGTCAGGTAGGTCCTCGCCGGTCATCATGGTAAGCAGGGTGATCAGACCGCCGCAGCAGATCGGTGAGCGAGCGCCCACCGATACGATGATGCGGTCTAAAAACCAAGCCGCAATGTCGATCATGACGGCTGGGACAAGCTCGTCTCCATCCCTAGATAGAGCTCTGGGACGTGTCATCGCATAGAGCATGTAGAGCTCTGGCGTAGACATCGTGCCCGGCTCATATCTCGCCAAAAATGTCGTCGCCATAAGGCGCTGAGCAATGCGAAGGCAGGGATGTACGATGGCCGAGGCCTTGGCCCTACTAGGGTCAAAGGCGGCGTGGAGACCCGTGATACGTGCCCAGAAGGCACCGGCGTCGCAAGATGGTGGGGGGATATGTGTGGGGCCGTAACCGCGATCGGCTCCGGGGACAGCGGGCCACGAGAAAAACGCTCTCATCATATCGAGAGTGACCTGGCACTCTCGATCCATGAACCGGAATGAGCATCCCTCATCGGTCCGGGCGATCGAACTCAAAACCTCAAGTGTCGGGCGGGTAAAAGTATCCGCCGACACCTGGAAAAAATCTCGCCAGCCCACGTTGTCGTACAACGTGAGCATCCCCTCAAGTACCCCCAGGCGTCCTAGGTCAGCGAGGTGTGCAAACCTGGAGGGTACGATCGAGCGCTGGGAGATACGCTCGAAGACGGCGCGGTGTGCGTCGTCTCGGAATGTAATCCCGAGCGGCCCGACCAGTGGAGCCGGTGGTGGTGGCTGTGCAGCGGCAGGGAGAGGCTGTACGGGCTGTGGTTGCACTGCAGGCTGTGCGGGCTGTGCGGGGCCTGCAGGCTGTGCTGGGTGGATGACGTGTGTGGGGGAAGGAGGATGAGACTCGTCCACCTCGTGGGCGGGGCCGGCGTCATCCGACCTCTTCCGCTTAGCGGAAGGTCTCCTCGTCCGCGGCCGTGTCCGGGGCGGCATATCGGCCCCGAGCGCGTGCCGAAAAACGTGAAAAGTGCGGCGTGTGCAAAAAGAATGGAAAGAGTATACCCAAACACGTCGCGAGTGCTAAGCAGTGGAAGCGTGCGTAGTCCGCGCCTCCACGAAGTCCAAAACAGCCCGTAGAAGCTCCCCTAAGCTCCCCTAAGCTCCAAAAAACAACCTGCGCATGAAAAAACGATATCAGCGAGTAATATTCAAAATGCATGGAGTATTAGGGGTATAACAGATAGATATAGGAATTGATTCGGGTTAGGGGTTCGATTAATACACGGATCCTCGAAAAATACGCAAAAAGAGGAGAAAACGGGCAAAACAGGCTATACCGGAGGTGACCGGAGACAAGGCCGCCGGCGGCGACTCGGGCGGGGTGCGGCGATGGTCGGCCGGCGGTGGCTGGCCGAGCGGCGGCGCGCGTGGGCTTGGTCGGGCGAGTGAGGGCGAGAGCGAGGGGGTTCGGGCGAAGCAGCTGAAGGGGCGCGGGGGGTTTGGGTTTTTTTGCGTTTCGAAATCCGCGCCCCCCCCCCCCCTCGCCCTTATATAATAAAGGTTACGACTCAGCCGAGTGACGTGGTTACTCGGCCGAGCGAGGCCAATGAAAATTTCCTCCCCGCTATCGCTTCGGCCGAGTGGCTTTGCCAGCCTCGGCCGAGTGGAGTAAGTCCATTCGGCCGAGTGACTCAAGCTACTCGGCATGACTCGCCCTAGGAGGGTATCTGTTTTACTCGGCCGAGTGAACAAATGTACTCGGCCGAGTAGCAGTTATATCGAAATCAAGAAAATAAACAGAGAGTTGTGTTCAGCAGACTTCCCTCGTTCGTGAGCGGCTCGGCCGGACGAACTTGTGTGCTCGGCCGAGTGACTAGTATACTCGGCCGAGTGAGCCTTGTGTTCTGCTGCTTGTCTTCGTTTTGGCTCCAAACTCCGTCTTTCTTCCTCCAGTCGATTCCATCTTCCTCCTAAGCGTCGAGCGCCTTCTTGGGGCGCTCCTCGTCGACTCGTTCATCCTCCTTATGGTGGATCTACCTATCTCCTCTCCTGTCAAGAAAAATAGGACCCGTTATCACAAAATTTTTGGTCGAATGACTCAAAACACTAAAAAAAATTTCTAAAACGAAAATAAAGAAAAATTAAAAATAAAGCAAAAAACCGTCGGGTTGCCTCCCGACAAGCGCTCGTTTAAGGTCGTGAGCTCGACTCCCTATAATTTTCAATCAATGCGGGATGTTTGGTGCATATGAGATGCACCCATCAAACTTTCCGGGGAGCGCGCTTGGATTTGGATGTGGCGGCGGCGCGTTCTCCCTCGGTGGTCTCTCGTCTCGAATAGTGTTGGGGGGAGGCTCCCCCAAGCTAGCATTTGCTCCGGTCAACGGCTTCACCGGTGACGCCGGTTTCCGTGCCGGCGGAGCTTTCTTCAGAGACCTTGATTTCGAGAGCTTGCAGAGCTCTCGAATCCTTGCGACATCAACGTCGCCTTCATCTTCTTCAGTGGAGAAGTCGGGGGAATCATCTTTATTCTCTTCATGGCCTAAATCCGGGCCTTCCTCGAAATCTTCATCAAAAAGAGCGCCAATTGAGTGGGGGATCGCCTCCTCTATCACCTCATCAAGGAGGTCCATGTAATCAAGCTCCTCGTGGTAGGGCATGTGCTTCATAGCCTTAGGAATGTGGAGCTCCACCTCGATGTTGCCGACGTTTAAAGTAAGGGTCCCTTCGCACACGTCAACAATTACTCCGGCGGTGGCGAGGAATGGGCGTCCAAGTATCAACGAAGTGTCTCCCTCCTCCTTAACGTCCATGATCACAAAGTCACATGGCAAGCATATTCCACCCGGGACTTGTAGCGGTATGTCTTCGGCGATCCCTACCGGCCTAGTTATTCGCCCATCGGCCAATTGAATGCGCATGTCGGTAGGTTTCAACTTTGTCCCGGTGTTTAGCCTTAAAAACATGGAGAGGGGCATGAGGCTCACACTAGCCCCAAGATCAACCAATGCTTTTTGAAGAGGAACGCCGCCCAAGGTGCAAGGAATCCGAAAACTCCCCGGATCTTTAAATTTTGTCGGCTCCTTCTCTCTCTTGGTGAACCAAGAGCCCTCCTCGGCTAGCATGATCTTCTCCTTCCTTTTCCTCCCAGAAATCAAGTCCTTCAAAAATTTAGCATACGTGGGGATCTCGACGATGGCGTCGAGGAAGGGAATATTGAGGCTAACTCCTCTTAGATACTCGAGAAATTTCGCTAGCCTTTTCTCCATTTTCGCTTTCGCTAGTCTTTGGGGGAATGGGACCGGTGGCATGAAGCGCCTTTCCTCGATCAATTGTTCCGCTCTAGATTTCTCCTTGTCTTGTGGCTCCTTCTCCTTATCAACCTCAACTACCGGCTCAACCGGCTCCAAGCTTTCCTCCACGGCCTCCTCGGTAGGAATCATAGCGGGGGTGGTGTCCTTCCCGCCTCTAGTAGTGACGGCAACTACGGCGTTGATGTGGCCGGTGTTGCCCCGTGGGTTTTGCTCCGGTTGCGCCGGCAATCGTTGAGTGTTCCGATTGAGCAACGCTAATTGCTCCGATATTTGAGCCACTACGGTGTTAAGAGAGTCTTGCCCCGCCTTCAAAGTAGCATTCACCTTATTTTGCTCGACCATGAACGCCTCCACTCTAGCTTCGAAGTCGGATCGTTGTGGAGCTTGCGGCGGATTTTGATTTTGGTTCCTCCACCCTTGGTTGTATCCGGGAGGCCTATATGGTGGAACTTGTTGCTTCGGTTGAAAGTTTTGTTGAGTAGGCCCCCTCGGCGGATAGTTTTGTTGTTGGGGTGTTGGTGGTCGAGCTTGTTGAGGCGGTGGTTGTGGCGGGTTCAAAGCTCCTTCATTGTTGGCGTAGGAGAATCCCGGATGATTTCTTGCGGCCGGATTGGACCAATACCCTTGGTTCCCCGCAACATATTGTACTTGCTCCAAGGGTCCTTCTCCTTGCTCTCCTCCCGAGTACATGACTTGAGATTGGTCTTGCCAATCACACATTTGGTTGGTCGGTGCGGAGGTGGATGGGCTTCCTTGGGGCTCCGTGATGAACTTCTCCAATCTCTCCACCACCTTGTGGAGAGAATCGAATTTGCTCGTGAGCTCCGCTACGGCCTTCGCCTCGTAGATGCTTGTTGGCTTTAAGGAGGATGTGGAGTGTCCTCGCTCATCGCCCCATTGTTGGTTATTTGAGGCCATCTCCTCAATTAGGGCCGTAGCTTCTTCGGGAGTCTTTGACAAGATTGCACCATTCGTCGCGGCATCAATAATTTGTTTGGTCCCCGGTTGGAGACCATTGTAGAAGCTATGCACTAGCTCCCAATCCTCTATACTGTGGTGCGGGCATTGATGCTGTAGATCCTTAAAACGCTCCCAAGCTTCATAGAGCGTCTCCTGTGGTCCTTGCTTGAAGGACATGAGAGCGCTCCGGATCTTCACCGTCTTGGATGGCGGATAGAATTTGTCAATAAATGCACTCGCCAACTCGTCCCAAGTAGTGAAGATACCCTCAGCTTGCGTCCTCAACCAATAGAGCGCCTTGTCCTTTAGCGTGAAGGGGAAGAGGCGTAGTCTGATGGCATCAATGGAGACCCCCGTCATCTGGAATGTGGCGCACTTCGACAAGAATAGTTGGATGTGGTAGTGGGGGTTCTCATGTGCGTTCCCATGAAATGGGTCTTGTTGCATCAAAACCACCAATCCAGTCTTTAGCTCGAAGTTCTTGTCGGCCGCCAACTGCGACATGGCGATGGATGAGGTGGTAGAAGAAGTCTTAGGCCTAAGCCTATCGCGAATAGAAATTATTCTCGCCATCCTCGCCGCCAATTCTTCGGGAGTTTCCGGGTTGGTCATGAACCGCCCTTCCGGACCTTGTCTCCTTTCCGCTCTAAGTCTCCGCGCGGTACGTTCGATCTCGGGATCAAATAGTATAGCTTCGGGGTCCGCCGTAGATCTCGTGTTCATGCACAGAGGAAACAGAGTTTCAAAGAAATGATTAGAACCGTGGAAGGGTTAGGTAAAAAAAATAAAAATAAAAATGATAATAATAATAAAATAAAAAAGAAATAGCTAGGGTGAGAAAGAATCAAACGCAATCGCCTCCCCGGCAACGGTGCCAAAAACTTGATCGCTTCCGAGTATACACCCAAAGAACGGTTGTAGTTTTACCGCAAGCGCACGGTGTAGCGGCGAGCGGGATATCGAACACAGGGAGGACGAATGACCGTGCTTGCTCCTAATCAACCTGGCTACTTAAGAGAGAAATTTGCCTTTGGCGATCCTGTCACAATCGTCAGACAAAACGTGCAGAAATATCAAATCAAATAAAGAACGTCTAGGGAATGGGGAATCCCCGCTACTCACCGTATTTCATAAATGCGGTTCGTTGGTATCAAAATTGCTTGAATAAGAATTTGGATGAACTAGTTGCAACTGAATGTAGAACCAAGCTCACGCTCTCGCGCTGTTGCCGGTCTATAGCTATCCTAGGTTTGGATCCAATCTCTTGCAAACCCTAGCCTAGGAAAGCTAGCATTAGGATCAACATCATCGTCCAATCGCGCACCGAGTCCAATCTCTTGCAAACTCGGTCCACGATCTAGATTGTGATAGTTCCTACCCGTCCAATCTCTTGCAAACGAGTATCGGCATGGAATTGCAACCGGAAATCCTAGTATCGGTCCAATCTCTTGCAAACCGATACTTCGAAAATCCGATTCCAACCCAATTCGGATTTCTAGGGCTTCCTATCAAATTGGGATCCAATCTCTTGCAAATCCCAATCGATATGAATACCTAGCCATCCGTAGTAAATTGATCACAATCTAATCCCTAATTATTGATTCTAGCGCAATTTCTACCAATTCATCACAAATATGAAATTGGGCTTGTAGGGTTCATCCCCACGCCCCAAGACGTGGAGACTACTCACAATTCATAGCAAGATCACAAGAATATTCAATGAAATAAGCAATAGAATTCATCACAATATTGAGATAAGCAATAAAAATAGAATTTTTAAGGAAAAGAGATGCAAACCAATGGAGTTCTTCAATTGCTCTAACAAAAATCACAAACTTGTCTCTTCTCCAATCACAAGAATAAAGCTAAAAACTAATCTAAAAAGCTGCAAAAATCTAAGAGAGAGGCTCTCTAAACTAGGGTAAAAACAGGGCTTAAATAGCCCTCAAAATCGTCCAAAAATCGTGACCAAAATACCCCTGCACAACCTGTTTTCCGCAATTTTCGCTACAGGCAGCGCATCGCACTCGGCCGAGTGACAAAAGTCGCTCGGCCGAGTGAAAATCCTGTCATTTTCCAGTAAGTCCGGGGCTTCAGGGGTCTTCAGTTCGGGGGCGGCTCAGCCGAGTGAGTTGTCGTCACTCGGCCGACGGCTTCAAGGCACTCGGGCGGACGTAATAATCCACTCGGCCGAGTGGGTCTTCTGAAGCTCAGGCAGCCGAAAAACAGTAACTTCGATGTTTTGGAAGGGCCTCGTCTGGGCGCCACTCGGGCGGACACAATATCGTCACTCGGCCGATGTGGTCTTCGGTGCTCGGCCGAGTGCACATAGGAATCGTATCTGTTCAGGTCGGCCGAGCAGTGTCTCGCTGGTCGGCCGAGTAGCTCCTCCACTCGGCCGAGTGGGACACAAAAAATGCCCATTCTGCTTGTTTTGGCCTCCTCGTCGCTCATGTGACGTCCATTCTTCTTCCGCTCCTCTCCAACAGCAAAATACCCCTCGGGGAGGTCGTCGGTGACCGTCTAAAGTGAGCGTATCTCAAGATCACTCCAAATCGCACCAAATCACCTGAAATGCGACAAAAACAACAAATCGTGAAAAGCATCGCAATATCGTCGATATATCGTGAAAAACATAATTTGGGCGATCTAAATGGCATGCAAACATGCGGAAAAAAGGTGTAAAATAAGGAGTGATCACCTGTCCCCACCGATCCTATCCCACCACCGGCTCCCGTTGTCGGGCCGCTGGGGATCACGTTCAGAGACGACGCACAGCGCGTCTGATTTGAGCGTATCGCCCAGCGATCTATAGTGCGCTCTAGGTTCGCACACTTAGCAGACCTTGATCGCCTAGGGGTGCTAGAGGGGATGCTCACGTTGTACGACAACGTGGGTTGGTGCGACTTTTTGTCAGTGTCGGTGGACACCTACGTCCGTCCGACACTTGAGGTACTTAGCTCTATAGCCCGGACCCCTGGAGGATGCACATTTCGCCTTATGGATCGAGAGTGCGAGGTCACTCTCGCCATGCTTCGTGCATTCTTCCAGTGGCCCGATGTCCCCGTCACCGACCGAGCCTACGCACCCACTCACATCCCACCGCCGTCGTTTGACACTTCCACGTTCTGGACACGTATCATGGGCTCCCACCATGGCTTTGACCCTAGTAGGGCCAAGGCCTCAGCCATCCTGCACCCCTGCCTCCGCATAGCCCAGCGCCTCATGGCGACCACTTTCTTGGCGCGGTACGAGCCTGGGACGATGTCTACGCCTGAGCTCTACATGCTCTACGCGATGACTCACCCCAGAGTTCTCGATAGGGATAGCGATGACCTGGTCCCTGCCGTTGAGATTGATATTGCTAGCTGGTTTTTAGACCGCATCATCATTTCGGTGGGCGCTCGCTCACCTATTTGCTGCGGCGGTCTGATTACTCTGTTAGCCCTGATGACCGGCGTGGACCTACCTGCTGACCTTAGACGAGCCCCGGGCCCCACTGCACTCTCGATAGACGTCATGGCCCGGATGAAGATGCTTCGTCCCCACGGCCAGCGGCACTGGGTGTGGTTGCACGGTCCTTTTAGTGCCGATTACATGATCCTCCCGAGCCTAGCTCGGACACATATAGGACCGGCCCACGAGGATTGGATCCCAGCGATGGATCTCCTCATCCCAGCTGCTTACGTTCTTGAGGCTAAGGGCACTGAGCAGGCACCCCCTGCACACCATGCACCTCCTGCTGACCCCGTGATCCCTCAGCCCGAGCCTGCACTTTCTGCACCTCCCGACACTTCTGTCCCCACTTCTGTCAGTGTCGGGAGTACCATTGCTGAGTCGTCCACCACCACCCCCACCACTGCTGTGCCTATCTCGGTTGAGCCTATTTCCTCACTTCTGCCTGAGCGTCCACCCACCATACTAGAGAGCGGCGAGTCTTCCTTCCCTGCTGTTGTACAATCCTTATCCAGCTTGCTGTCCGCTGGGGTGTCACCTTTTGGTCCTTACACTTCCACCCCAGTGATCGACCCTTCTGTCTCCACCGTAGCTGTCCTATCCGAGAGTGTCGTGACGTCTGTCCTCACACATGTGTCTCCGACCTCTCTTGCTACCTCGTCGCCGATTTTATCTTCCACCACCACTGCTGCTGCCTCCTCGTCCCAGCCTCACACTGAGGCTGGGCATCCACTAGTGAGCACAGCACCCTTCCCGCACATACCTGCTGGCCCGATTACCTACTCCACCTGTGTGCGGCAGCCCCGACCTTCACAGCCTAGACCTGTTCCTCCCTCTGCTCCACCACCCCCTGACGCCCTACTTCAGAGCATTCGTGCTCTTGAGGGGGCGGTGAGCGGACTCAGGGGCGATTTTAGGGCTCTCTCTGCCACGGTCAGTACCGTGCAGTCTCGCGTCGCCATGCTTCCCGATATTCAGGCTTGCCTGAATCAGATCCTAGCGCGACTGCCTCCACTACACCCATCCACCCAGCAGACATGTCCACCACCACCCCCACCACCTCCTCCACCTCCGCCACAGGACGGAGATGGTGCAGCACCACCAGCTTAGGCACACCATTGATGCCATTGATCTCTTTTGTCGTTATGCTGCCCATTCTCTGCTGGTCCTGGAGATATTTTTTGCCCCCCTCCCCCCGCACTATTTTTGTCCCTATCTTGCTCACATCATTATATATCTTTTTTTGGGGAGCGAGGGAGAGTTATTTTTGGTGACACATTATCTGCATCACTCCGATCTTTGCATGCATCATTCACATCATCATATTTTCTTTTTATTTTTACTTCTTTTTTTTATCATGCATGCATCCTCACCATCCCCGTCCATTACCCGTCTCTCGGTGTGCCACACTTTGCACATTGAGGACACTGTGCACTTTAGCTTGGGGGAGTGAGTTCTCACACTTTTTGCTTTTATCACCTTTATTTTTAGTTTTTTCACGTTTTTCCGCTTTTGCACCCATTTTTCATCACCTTTTCCATTTTTTTTACCATGCATCACATTTTTCTTATTTCCTTTGTGTGCTGCATTGTAAATAATTCTGTTTTCTTTTATCTTTGTTTTTTTCATCTTTTGCTAGAGATGATTTTTCTGTGATGACGATGACGTGGTGTTAGCTTTTCTCTATATGCATGCTAATTTTGTCATGGCATAGCTTTTGTTTTTGATATCATATGTTATGTCCTGTTTTGCATTTAGAAATAGTGACCCACTTCTTTTTCCGTATGAAAATGGATGAAATTTTATTTTTAGCTGATGTCTGATGATTCATATGTATGCTATCGTAGAAAACACACCAAGATTCACGCATTGATTGCTTATATCTGAAGTACTGCTTTCTCTTCTCATATCACTTCTTATTGCATGATTAGTACGCTTCACTTCAGGTTGATTGAATATTTGCTAGCATTGATAAATCTGGATTAGTTTACTTTTTTGAGATCAAACTGAGTAGATTAGATTACCCTGCTGAAGTTGTCATGCACGTCCTATAGAGTGAACTGAGAGATACATTTATTTCTTTCTCCACATATCTTGAACATTATTTCTCTATTTTAAATTCATTGGTGAATCTCCCCTTAGCAATTCTATTATTGGCATTCTCCCGTTATTATATCACATGCTCAAAATTCCCCAAACCCCAAAGAAAAAATACTCGTATATCCTTCTCTTTGATTTGGGATCATTTGTGTATATTTCTATTGATTTTTATTGACAAAGAAAAAAAAGAGAAAAAAAAAGAAAATGAAAATGAAAAAGATTTGAGAATAAAAAAAGAAAAGAGAAAAGAAGTTCGAAGACGATCCCATCTCATACCCTTTCTCTCTCTCTTCCCTATTTTGCTTTTTTTATTTTATTTTCTTTGACTTTTGGAGCTTCATAAGAAACGGGGAATGTAAATATTGTTTTGTATATGCCACCACGCTTATGGATACGCTTGGGGGAGAGGATCCAATGATGTGTGAGAGAGTGGATACTTGACGGTGCATGACAACCTAGGCTAAGTAATATTTTATACTCGGTGAGATTGCTAAAGTTTCACGAAATCCAGGAATCTACGCTTAGCATTCATTTCATGAAAACCACACTTTTCTATTCTTACTACTCTGTTGTGTGATATCTCTTATACTACTTATAGAAAGCATTCAATTGAAAAGTGTGTGATCTACGATATTGTATACCGCTTTAGATGCTTCAGACGATGCTAATTCTAGAATTATTCCATTTTTCATGCTATATTGATATTCTTGGGTTTTCTATTTCAAATGCATCATTATACTATGATATCGAGATAAAAGTCTTTGACTTGTGTTTTACTTTCGATGCGTGCTATATGAGTAAGCAGAACCCACGTCCTGAGAAAAATGATCTAGCAGCTTCCCTCTTCGTTTTCTATTTTGTTTTTCTTTTTATTTTCATTTTCCACTTTTCCATCGTTTCTATTTTCTTTATCCACCAGGTTCGCTTTTTACTCATCTTCCTCGAGGACGAGTAAGAGGTAAGCTTGGGGGATTTTGATCACTCCATATTTTACACCTTTTTTCTGCATGTTTGCATGCCATTTTGATCGCTCGAATCGCGTTTTTTACGATTTTTCGACAATATTGCGATGCTTTTCACTATTTCTTGTTTTTGTCGAATTTCAGGAGATTTCGAGCGATTTGGAGTGATTCTGCGATGCACCCACTACGGAGTGTCACCCGTGACTCTTCCGAGGGGAACTTTGCTATTGGAGAGGAGTGGAAGAAGAAAGAACGTCATAGGAGCGACAATGGAGCAAAAATACGAAGATTGGGCATTTTCAGCATGTCACTCGGACGAGTGAAGGAGTCACTCGGCCGACCATCGAAAGCCCGCTCGGCCGACCAGATCTGACATGCAGAAGATAGAATATCAGCGTGCACTCGGTCGACCGTCGCCAGCCCACTCGGCCGAACCACGGAGACACCACTCGCCCGAGTGGCATCAAGACGACGGCAACGAAAAGTCCAGACTTACTGTAATTTGTCAGTCAACTCCCAAGTTCCGACTCGGCCGAGTGAAGAAGTCCCCTCGGCCGAAGCAAAGAAAGTCACTCGACCGAGTGACCCCCGAGGAGCCGACCCCCAAAAGTCCGAAGTTACTGGAATTTGTCAGGGTTTGTCACTGGACCAATGACATTTGTCACTCGGCCGAGTGAGCCGCGCTGCCTGTAGCGTAAATTACGATTTTGAGGCTGCGCAGGGGCATTTTCGTCATAGTTTTTTGGGCGATTTTGGGGGGTATTTAACCCCAGTTTTTAACCTAGTTTAAAGAGCTTTTTCAGAACTTTTTGCAGCCTTTTTTAGATTACTTTTAGGAGATTAGATTGAGCTTTTAGGGGAGAGATAAAAGTGTTATTTTGTTGGATGCTATTGAATCTCCATTGGTTTGTCTCTCTCTCTCTCTATCAAAAACTCCATTTTTATTGATATATTGAATATTACAATGAATTCTATTGATTTTATTTGTGAATTTCTATTGAATTTCATTATGAATTGTGAATAGTTTTATCGTCTTAGGGCGTAGGGATGAACCCTACGAACCCTATTTCTAATTTGTGATGAATTGGTGAAATTATTGCTAGGATTGATTAGGGTTAGTTTGGGATTGATTTAATACGAATATCTAGGGATCATACCGATTGGGATTTGCAAGAGATTGGATCCCAACTCGATAGGAAGCCCTAGAAATTCGAATTGGGTTACAATTGGATTTCTCCGGAATCGGTTTGCAAGAGATTGGACCGAAACTAGGGTTTTCGATTGTAATTCTATACCAATACCCGTTTGCAAGAGATTGGACGGGTAGGAACTATCCCAACCTAGGTCGTAGCTCGAGTTTGCACGAGAGTGGGATCGAGATACGATTGAATGATGATGTTGTTCTTCACGCTAGCTTGCCTAGGTTAGGGTTTGCAAGAGATTGGACCCTACCCTAGGTTTGCTATAGACCGGCAATAGCGCGAGAGCATGAGCTTGGTTCTACATTTAGTTGCAACTGGTTCACCTGAATTTCAAGTCTAGCAATTGTGAAACCTACGAATCACAATGACGAGATACGTAGCGGGGATTCCCTACCCCCTAGACGTCTTTATTAATTTGATATTCCTTTTATACAATTGAACGACTGTGAGCGCTTTATTGGGAACATTTCTCGACTGTTCTTATAGCCAGGTGAATTGAAGAAGACACTGTCATTTGCCCTCCTCGTGTTCGATACCCGCTCGCCGCTACACCATGCGCTTGCGGTAAGACTAGCGAGTCGCGTGCCCCGGTTGCGTGTTCGCACTCCCGGGGCTCCGATCAGGGGCGATTCGGGAAGTTAGGCGGGCTTCCTGTTGGTCGGTGTTGTGAACCAGTGAGCCGTCCTACAACCGCCTCCATCGCTTGAATGTTAGAGTTCACTTCCCTAGTGAATAGGTGGAATTGCTCCAGAATTAGTTATGACTCGTGTGTTTCCTCAACAGAGGGGCTGAGGTCCGTGTCGGGTGGAGAATAGCTGGCCTCCTCTATAATAATAGGCATACATGGCCCCTTATTTGTGGGATTAGCCATATCTGGTGGTGTGGAAGATGACGTGGGCATTCACTTCGTTCCCATGGACAGTGCCAGATGTTTTAGGATGTTTTCTCACCACGGATTTGATGTAGGTCAGTCCAAAGGTCAAAGCTGACGTGGTAGACGAAGCCGACCTTCGAGGCGTCGGCCGAGCTGACTTCAGGGACGATCGAACTTCGGGCCAAGCGATGGGAGCCGAACGAAGCTTCGGCCGAATAATCTCCTTAGTGATCTGCAAGATAAAAATCTCGTCAGGTGGGTCGGATCTGGGTTCCAATCAAATCCCCTCCGATACTTAAGTCATATCGTGACAAAAGGATGCTCGGTGGGAGTGATTCCGACCCCTTGGGGGATCGTTCACTAGTCCTTAGGCCGAGCTATATGGAGAAAGAAATTTGAATTGTGGAAGTAGATTTAGAGTGCATGTGTTCCTGAGTGTCAGATATACAAGATCTATCCTCTAACTACCTCTTTGTTGGGCTATTTGTAGGCGAGCGCTTTGTCAATGCTTTCCTCCCATTATGCTCGTGCATTCATGACGTTTATTCCCCCCCGCTGTGATGTCTGCATTGATGGCGGGTTAATGGTCAATCATTGTTCACTCAGTTAGAGGAACGGCCTCCTCAATCCCGGAGATCAGGCGGTCAATCAGACCTTTGTCATTAATAGCGAGATGATGACCCGCACGCGAGGGTCCCTTGGGTAGAGCATTGGCCCGTACTGGGCCGAATAATTAGTTGTGGTTGACTTAATGGCCTCTGGACTGATTAGGGGTTGTATCAATTTTGATCTCAAATGATTGTTTGTTGTGTCGACAAAAATTCACACACTTGGTAAGGAGTAGATCGGTCTTCGTACTTAAATTTAAATTTGATCTGTTTTTAAATTATTTTAAACTTTTGGTTTATTTTGAAATTTTGTTCATTTATTTATCATTATTAGATAATTTAACTTACAGGGGAAAGACCCCTCATTTTCTGAGATGAGCATGTGTTTAACCCGGCAATGCGAATATTGTTTTGAATGAAAAACTTAAAACTGTTATGAATCAACTACTGGGGAAGGAACCCCCTAGCCCTTTATTTATAGGCAGTATAGGAGATAAGGTACATAGATATGAACGTATCTCTAAGATACCCACAATCCTAACCAACTCTGGTTCATATCCATTCACAACACTCCCCCTTATCCAGCCATAAGTGTGGACTCTGCTCATGAATACTTCAAGATTCTGAGAATAATAGGAGTCTCACATGGGATGGATACTTCAGGATCCTGAGTTGGTGAGGTTTGCCTCGCTAAAACCTTTAGCTATGAAAAATCCTGTGGGAGAAACCATAGTAAAGGAAAAAGAGTACAAACGCTCTTTAACTCCCCGTGATTTGTACAAGTGACTCTGCTCATGAATACTTCTGGATTCTGAGCGTCACAGAGGGGTGGATACTTCAGGATCCAGAGTTGATGTGATTTGCCTTGTTAAAACCTTTGGCTATGGAAAACACAGTGAGAAAAATCATAGCTAAGGGAAAAGAGTACAAATTTCCTCAACTCCTCCTGATATGTAAAAGCTCTTAGGCTTTCAGATCTCTTAGGCTTATCTCATCACTCCTATTTACAACATTTCGAAAATATACACAGATTACAAAGTTATCACAATTAAGCAGCTGCTAAATCCAGAAACTCTTGAGAGGTCTGCTAAGTATCGTCGCCTCTGATGTGGTCTTCAGACTATGTGGTCAGCTCCACAATACATGCCTCTATCCCAATCGTCACTGGGATGTGATGTACCAACAGGCGCCCTCAAATACACCATTGGTGTGTTGAGGATCTCGGAATGATAGGATGATGTTGCCTTCATAAGTTGCTTTGCAAATCTACAGCAGATGGCTATCCCACTGTGGGTACCCGTTCTTTGATTTCTCAGTATAGGGACCGGACATGTAGCCTGCATTTGCATAAACATTGGAGGATGATACTTCATATTGTAAGTCCAAATCTTTCGATCCTTTGAGGAAGCGCAGAAGGCTTAACTCCTGTCTAATGGCCCTTTTAGGTGCCAACTATCTCTGGCTAATGATTTTACTGCAACTGCTATATCGGGACACGTGCAGTTAGCCAGGAGTGCCTGATTGCACTTAGAAAAGGGACTTTAGGACCAGTTATATCCTCCCCCTCTTCCAGCAATCGGAAGGGTTCTTTTTTGTTCATCCATTAAGTATACTACCATAGGTGTACTTTGGATGACAATGGTCCTTTTAATTTCTCCAACGCACTTCTGGGCGTATGTAACAAGATTCTATGAGCCATGACTTTATATTTGCCTAGGTCTTTTTATTTCATGTTTAAAAGTCAGGCTTGAACAGATGTTTCGGTTTTCTCTTCAGAAGATCTGATGAGATTTTAGTTGTTTACAACTATGATCTCAAATCCTGCTCTTTGCTCATATGCAAAGACAACCCTCGGTAGGAATCATTGCTTTGTCAAGCGATTCTCTTAGTTGTACATTATTCTTAATTTTTTTCAATAGAATAGATGTCCCGAAGTCTATTCAGGCATTTAAGGAAATGTGGAAATTATCTTTACCAAGATCCACGAAGGTATGACATCACAACATCCAATGACAGCATATCCAAAATTTTCCTTCGACAAATCGTAAGGTATTCTCTTTTGATAACTTAGGAAGACTAATGCATCATTTATGAAGCATGCTCATTTTAATTTGTTCGATCCCTAGTTTTAGCGAAATTTTCCTTGGGCTATAGGTTGTACATTATAGCATACGATTTTGTATTTATTTTTCTTATGTGTGCAATACTTTATTTTATCCACAGGTTTGACACCTTTTGGTGTCTGGATTTCAGGTCCGAACATTTCACGTTTCATAAGTGAGTCCAGCTCATCTTTTATTGCCTTGTTCCACATTTGACCAATCTCTACGTTTGCATTTTAGCAACAGAGTGTGGAACGATAATTTATAAACATCATCGCTTTTATGATGTATAGGGAAATATGATACATGAATACATTGTCGACAATTTATGTTCTATCTGTCCAACACCTCCCCAGTACGTACAACATTTACTTTCAATTTCGGTTTTTCCCGGCAGTTTCTCTGCAGTGGATTCCGGGAAGGGTGAGGGTGTGGACATGGGCTCATTGTCCTGTGGTAGTATTGTCTTAAGGTCTCCAGGAGTTTCTGTCCTAGGAGCCTGGTGGTTTGTCTCTTTTCTGTTGAGGATCAGCCACTTCTGCTGCTGATGGATTGCATCCATTCTCGGAGATGTCAATCCTAGCTGGATTTTTCGCAGCAGGGATATGTGAACTGACAATCTTCTGGTTGTCAGTAAATGAGTTCGGTAAGTGGTAAACATTATTCTGTGGAAGATCTTCAGGATCGCATCTTAGTGGGTCAAGCTTTTTGTATCCCACGTTATAATTTGCTTCGCGTCAGATTTTTCAGTATCTAGGCCTATTTTGGGGAAACTCGTCTCATCGAAATCACAGTCTTCAAGATGTGCCTTAAATGTGTCCCCCGTTTGGGGTTCTATGTATCTTATAAGTGAGGGTGAGTCAAACCCTACATTGATACCTAGGCGACGTTGAGGACTATTTTGGTCCTCTGTGGTGGTGCAATGGGGATTTAAACTGCGCGACCGAATATTCTCAGATGAGAAATGTTCTGTGGCAGTCCATATACAAGTTGCATTAGAGACTCTGACCTCCAGAGGGCCTTGTTTTTATTTACGATGCAGCATGCAAAGTTTGCATGTCCCCATGTATCCACCGACAATCGGGATTTCATTTACAATGGACGTGCAGTCCATTGAATTCTATTTATCCATGACTCTGCCGACCCATTTTGGGTATGAACATCCGGCACTGTATGTTCATTTTCTATTCCCGTTACTTGGCAGTACTCTTGAAATGACAGGGAGGTATATTTCCCAACATTAACTAGACTTATTTTCTATATTTGATTGTCTGGAAAATGTGCCCGCAACATTATTATTTTTGTGCCAATAGCTTTGGAAAAGCTAAGTTGCTGGTCTGTAGTAGACACACATACGGATATTCTGAGGATGCATTTATCAGTACAATGAAGTACCGAAATAGCCCACTAGGGGGTGGAATTTGTCCATATATATCTCCTTATATTCTTTTTGAGGAAGCGGGGAGATTCTTTTTCAACTTTTCGTAGAGATGGCCTTTAATTAGTTTTCCCTTATAGCAAGGGATGCTAGGGAATTCTCCCTTCTGAAGAATCTTCTGTTTCTTCAAGTCATGCCCAAAGGATAAGATGCAGTGCATCATCACTGATCCAGGGTGGCCAAGTCTATCATGCCAGAGTAAAAACTTAGCTGATGTTGGGCACTTCAGGCGCTTCGTTTAATTCCACTTCCTTTCTCCGAATCTTTGTATGGTAGAGGCCTGTAAGGCTCTCAAAACGTTCAGGTATGGATTTTAATCCTTTTTCTTGATACGTTACATACAGTAATTTGTTTTTCATTTACATTTGTTGTTTCCAAATGGAATCTGTTGAAACGGATGTCCTTGAAACTTAGAAAGTTTCTTTTGGAATTTGGAGAGAATAGTGCATCCTTTATTTTTGTTTCTGTGTCATTTGGGGGGCAACAGTGTTGTGTTCCCTGTATCTTCAATATGGCCCCGATGTTGGGCTTTGTATTGAAAGATCGTATGTGTTTATTGTCTATTAATCAGTCATGAGCGCAGTTCATCTATTAAAAGATGAATTATATATGCACATTTTTCAGAGAAAACATCAAATTACATAATATGAAAGCTCTCATAACATGAAATGTTCTAAACAGTTTGTTAAGATAAAAATAGAAGGCTAATCAAGCAGGTCATCATATTCGAAGTCGTCAACTGTAAACTTGACTAGAGCATCAGAGGTCATCAGGTTTGTTTCAGCTATATTTTTCTTGTTCTCTTTATATTAATCCTGGAGATGCTGCGGAGTTCTGCACACTCTGGACCAATGGCCTTTCATGCCACAGCTACGGCACTGGTCTCCCCATTCCCTCTTGGTTGGGGGGTGCATCATCTCTATTTTTTTTCATTTTTGCGCCATGTGAACTTACGCTTACTTTCATTTCTTCGTTGCTGGACTTGGCCCCTAGCCCTTTTGTTTTGTCCACCTTTCTGTGGTCTTTCTTTTCTTTTGTTGTCCCTCTTCTTTCGAGAAGAAGAGACATTATGAGCTTCTGGAAGGGGGCAGTGCCAGTGGCACATATTGTGAGTGACGAGGAGAAGCTCTCTGTTTTGTTCAGCCATGAGTAAACATGACAACAGCTCAGAGTACTTGGTGAAATTTCGTTCACGGTATTGTTGCATGAGTATCGCATCTTTCTCATGGAAAAACGTGTACGTCTTTTCCAGCGTGCGATCTTCTGAGATTTTTTCACCACACACCTTCAGGCGTGAGATGATGCTAAAAAGAGCTGAGTTGTACTCAGCTATGGACTTAAAGTCATGCAATCTTAGGTTCTCCCACTCATATCATGCCTTTGTGAGTATAACATCTTTCTGATGTTTATACCTATCCTCAAGGGCAGTCCATAGCGCAAGTGGATCTTCGACCGTAAGGTATTCAGCCTTTAGGGTTGTGTCCACATGGCAGCGAATATAGATAATGGCTTGCGCCTTTTTTATATCGCTTACATTTTCATTATTAGTCACAGCAGAAATGAAGGACTTTGCCTGCAGATGAACTTCACATCGAGCTGCCAGCTCAGATAGTTTCTTTCTGATGCATCCAGCACTTTGAAATCGACACTTGCGATTTTAGTCATTTTATCTAGAAGAGCACAAATTTGCATGAATTAATATTTTAAACAATAAACATTTTCATGCGGAGGCAATTTTTAAAGAAGAGCTAATTGCGTGGATCGACCAGTCCCACATAAATAAAAAGTCCAAAGTCCATTGCAGTCCATATTACACAAATGAAAGCTTTAAAAAAGAAATTACAACTTTGGAAACCCCGTGGGTCCCATATAAGATCTTCAGCTTCAATTGTGGCCTCCGTCTCCATGGAAAGTAGTCTTCGGTCTTGGACACTTACATAAATTTCTCACTACAGTTTCTCTCAAAAATAAAAGAAAAGTGCAGGAAATAAAATGTGGGACTTAAACAGCCGATCCAAAACCGCATTTAGCCATTCATGCAAAAATTTGTGTTCATCAAACATTTTCATCATACATTTTCAACAAACATTTTCATCACAAGCATCACAGGCATTTATATTCGCAGAAGGATAAACAATTTAATTACTTAATAATTATTGGACCACTGGACAACGTCATACACCGTTAGGTTAGTCGGCAGAGCGGTCGCAGGATCTTCCTAATTATTAAGTTTTAAAAATATGCACAACCATACACATTTATCCGCGGAATAAGCCAAAATGATGCAAAGCATATATCAATTATTTTATAGAGGAAATCATTTATTGCAAGGGTTATGCTAGTTAGGTGTATCCAAAGAGATTGGAAAAGAGCCCAATAATTAGACATGTTCTTCGTAAAAGAGAGAAGTTTTTCATTTTTAATTTATCCCCAATAACCCCCAAGAGTCCCCAATAATCCCTTATATGTCCACTTATTGCCCAATAATATATCGTGATTTTACACGAATTTTTAGGCCCCCCAAGTCATTTTAATCTTATTTTTAGCCCCATAAAGCCTTTTCAAAGCTTATATCTTAGCCCCCTCTAAATATTTTCTTCTTTTTTTCCTCTTTTTTTTCGAGCCAAAAACTGGCCGGCGGGCTTCAGGCCCGCAGTCAGTAACTTTTTTTTTTGAATCTGGGCTTCTGGCCCATTAAGAAATTATGGTTGAGGCGCGGCTGCTAGGGTTAGCCGCCGCCACCCCTCGGGGGGTGCCGCCGGTCGACAGCAATGGGCAGTCGCCCCCCTCTCGTCGGGTGGGGGATCGGGGCCTAACGACGCCGCCGCCTTAGGGGGGGATCGGCAGCCCCCAGCTTCAGGCGGGGGGCGCCCTTCAGGCGCAGCGGCGCATCGTCAGCCCCCGCTTCAGGCGGGGGGCCTTACAGGCACGACAGTGCATCGACAACCCTCGCTTCAAGCGGGGGGGGGCCCTACAGGCACGACGGCACATCGACAGCCCCCGCTTCAGGCGGGGTGGCGGGGGTCGCGACGACACGTCGACCCCCCTTCGGGGGGGGTCTGTTCGGGGCGACGGGCGGCCGCTCCCCCCTTAGGGGGGAAGCGATGACGGCGGCATGGCGACCGCTCCCCCCCCCCCCCCCCCCCCCCCGCTCGGGGGGATCCAAGCGACGTCGTGTCGAACGCCGGGGGGAGGGCCGGCGGCAAGGCCGCCTGTGAGGTTAGGGTAGGGTTTCAAAAACCCATATTTTTCATTATTTTTAGATTAAAAGCATGTTAAAACATGAGGCTATTAGCCCAGATTCCACATCGATCTTGCGAGATCTATGAAGAAAGCTATCATACGTATGATTAAAACGACATTTTTAGCGGGATTTACCTCTATATCCATCCTTCGGATATAGCGACGGTTAAAAGAAGCCTACGCGGATGACGACGCTCATTTGATGAAGCCTTGCAACGTGCGCGTGGATCTCCCGTCTCCCTTCGCTTTTCACAATGATCGATTTTGTGAAAAAATTTGTTTAGAGGCTCGTACTGATAACGTGTTATGAATCAACTACTGGGAGAAGAACCCCACAGCCCTTTATTTATAGGCAGTATAGTAGAGTTATAAGATAAGGTACATAGATATGGGTATATCTCTAAAATACCTACAATCCTAACCAACTCTGATTCATATCCATTCACAACAAAAACTATTTACTTCTAATTACTAATCAACTAACTCCATAATATCTACTAGGTAAAATAATTTAATTAATAAAAATGTCTCATCAAATGTCGTGACATATAACAAGTATTTGACTCAAAATATCCCAAATCCTTTGAACATATGCCCCAAACATACGTCCTAGAATTTGTTTCGGAATTTGCCCCAATGCAGCATGTCAATTCTTAAGCCTATTCAATATTCACTGTATAAGCTTAGTCAGAATCCATGTTGTACAAACTTGTGACAACAAGCATACAAATGCAACACAATATATACATTCCGATATCCAAATCCAGCTGTACACTCTAAGCCAATGCTGCTTCCCTTGAATCTAATGTACACGGGGAATTGCCTCAATTGTGGCAATCCCTGGCCAAAATTTCCTGTCTGCTACTCTGCCTAAACTTGCAACTCATAATGCGGCAGTCTGGTTCAACAACCCAGTGATACTCCGAACAGCATTGCTGCTCGAACAGAGTCCAGGGTCATTCCGAGTCATGCACTTTGGAGTATCATCAGCACACATGCTTACTTTGCCGCATACCAGCTTTGTGCGCACTTGGCATCAACCGATAGGTCCACCTGGAGGAAGTTCTGTCCGTCGAAAGGTTTCGACATGCACTCCACAACTATTGCTTTGGCAATCTCAGCGGACTCGGTGGGTCCTTCAAGTATTACTTCATCATGTACCTGATTCCGTTGCAATGTTAGTTCACCATATATTCCTTGGAACGCATGAAGAATATGGTGCAGTGAGATTGAAGGAAATCCTCTTAGTAAAATGAAATAAAATAAAGAAGAAGAAAATCCCTTGAAGAGAACACATACTCAGAAAATCCTCTTAGTACATAGTTCGCATACTTTCTCAAAGGTTAACAAATCGTGGTTTTTCCTCATATCTTCATATTGTTGAATATTATTACTAAGACTACTAGCTTAATTAAAACTGCAACTTTCATGATTGTTTCCTACTGATTTGCTTTTTTTTTTTTTGGTGGGGGGGGGAGAGGGTTCAAAGAACCAGCAAACCTGAAGCAGCAACTTCCAGCCAAGCTCCTTCAATCGATGGTTCCTGACAATCTCCAACATTGCACACATAGCAACATCTGCAGCACTTCCCTAGAAAATAAATATTGACAGGGGAAAAAATGAGGGTGTTTCTCTCTCAAGGCGGTTTTTCCAGAAAACAATGACAGTTATGGTGAGATGGAGCATGCAATACTTGGAGACATCGTGCAAAAAACAAGTGTTAAATATAAAACATCACTTTCACGTATCATGGTTTCCACCTGACACTGACGTCACATTCGTTCTTCATTAGGATACCACCTGCCTTAAATGGACCTTGCACGTTAATTTAGGGATCTATTTGTTAAGCAAGTCTCATATTAGAATCTCAACTACATGATGCAAGAAAAATAGGAGAATTGTCTGTTATTACAAATTCGTGGGTTTGCAATTACAGCCGCACTTTGAGTTCCAGCCTTTTACCCTTGAATTGAATTTTATTCATCAACCGCATGAATTCAAAGCCACAGTACACGTGATACCACATGATATAATTGGAGAAACCACAAATTATGTGGAACAAAACAAGATTAGACTTGTAAGTCCATTTTTTCAACCACATAAATTTAAATATCACCTAATTTCCAAATTCAAGTAATCAAATGGAACCTCATGATAAATATGGCCAATACTTGAATCCAACTTTTGATGAACCCATTTTTACCATATCTCCCTCGCGCTTAAAATACCATGCAGCACCATCGGTAGTGTCATCCTTCATGGACATCATTCTCTAGGGTCATTAAATCTCAACTGGTCCAATATGTCCAGCATTTCAATCCACGTTTTTGTTTGGTCTTCCATCTTGGAAAAACTTAAGCCAGAACAAGAAGCCGTTTTCCTGAAATGGCCTTCACCAATTTGAATGTCATGCCCAAAAGATTTTAATCATGACAATGTCACTTTAAAGTGTCTTTTCATCTTCTATTGATGTTAACGTCAGCATGATTTTTTTCAATTCTGGCTCTGTTATTACTACAAATGCATCCAAAACCAAAGATCTCGTCGCAGCCTCTCATATGATGCACATGGTCTCATTGACATACATTCTAATGTTGGTCCAAAGGTTTCACGGGATAGGATTATGTTTTGACCAGTGTGCTTATGTTCTAGCTTTTATGTGCAAATGTCTGTAATTAGGCTGATCAGCAACATCAGTTAGGTGATGTGGTTGTCCATATATAATCCCACTAAAAGAAGGCAACTGGCAAATCATGCAGAGATGGACTGCCATAGAAATACACCACATATAAAAATAATTAATTAAAAATTAAAAAAATATGAATGCACTGCAGAGTTTTGTGACTTAATTCATCCAGCCAAGCGGATCAGGGTGCAATCAGCCATGAACCACACCTGCAGCGATATCCATAACAAAAATCTTATTCGCATCTAATCCGACCCAACATGGCCTTTCTACATAATCGATGCCAACATGTATTTGTACGGATTCATTTCTTCTTTTACTATCTTTTTGCTTTTTGTTTAAGTTTAACTCACTTCTTTGTTCCTGCAAGATCTCTGGCAGGTTATCTGCAACCAAGTGCAATATCCTTCCGGCATTAAGTGCATTAGTTTAAATATCGGCCAATGCTACCAATTTATCAGCCGATAAATCGGTATCAGCTCGCAGCTAATATGGTGATTTTTTGCGGAAAAACCCGTGATATTGAACTTTACGGTCAATAATCCCGATATATCGGGTCGATATCGTCCCGATATATCGGAGCGATATCAGCCTATAAAGGCCATTAACGTGCAATTTGGGTTCGCAAATTTTTAAACGGGTTTGGATCGATTCGATCTAAACCGAAAATTAATTGACGAGAAACTCTCATCTTTCTATATCTTTCTATATGCAATTCGCAGAAGCTCTCATATCTCTCGTCACTGGTTGCATTCTTCCGACCTAATTCTAGTGTGTTTCGATCTGTCGATCCTTTGTCGTTCAATCTAAATTCGAGGTAAAATCTAAGAAAAATGTAAGGTTTTAATGATTTCCGGCTTGATTCTTCAGTTTTTTTCATTATTTTTGCTTTTTGAGAAATTTTTCAATAATTTCTCTCTCTCTCTCTTCCTTCAATAATTGGACCGACATGTGTGAGCATAACGAACATTGTCATGCATGCTTATGCTCGAACGATATTCTACGATTCTGAAAACACATAATAATGTACATGATGGAAAATATATTTCTGATCTGGTGAGTGCAACAATTGAGAAGTTGGAAGAACAATCTGTCTTTCAAATAGTGACCGACAATGCATCAAACAACATGGCCGCAACGAAGTTTTAGCTGAGATGTGTTCCTTTATTTTTTGAACTTTAGTGTGGCACACACATTGAACATCATATTGCAGGATAATGGAAAGCTGAAGCATAACCTAATATAATTTTAGATGCGAGGGTCGTCATAGTCTACATGTATACCCACATTATCGTGCTTGATATGATGAGTGAGAAGATTAGAGACAATCTTATTAAGCCCGGTGTAACCTGTTTTGCTACAGCTTTTTTGTCACTACAAAGATTGCATGAGAAGAAGTCTAATTTAAAAGCATTTGTCAACTCCATTAAATGGGAGGAGTTGAAGTTCTCTAGGATTGCTCAAACAGGAAGGATATAAATCTAATATCTTATAGCTAATTTAATTTTGTTATATGGTTCGTATATTATCGTAATTAAAAATTAAATAACTGATTGCTGTTTTTTTATTAAATTTGTCCTTTATATGTATACACCATCATTAATAGCCGTTCATTTTGAAAAAAAGTGATTGGCATTGAAAATTTTGAGCCTATCGTCAACATTCTTCGAGGGACAGATAGCGACACTCCATCAATGAGGTGGTTGTATGGAGACATGGACAAGTGCAAGAAGTAGATCACGATTAATTTGAAGCATGATGACAAAAAAGTCGGACTTATCCCCAAATTAATCGTGAAATCATATACAAATAACCCATTCTATTACAGTTATTACAAAGGACAAGATGACCGAATGGATGTCTCAAAAATAGCTGATACTTCTATTGCTTCAGTAAGGAGGATGAAGACAACGTCTTCCCTAGAAAAAAGGTTGACATTGAGGCAAGTTGAAGAAGCGATGGGGGCTGATTCAATGCCAATGGCTAGTAAAAGATTAAAGACTTTAAAAAAAGGAAAAGCCATCGCATGATCATCAGGGAAGGGAAAAGAAAAGAAGGAAATGCTTAAGATAGTTCTAATTCATGATGCTCCTCAAATTCATCTTCTTCAGATAAGTCTAATTCTGATGAAGCAGCTGCATATGCTGAAACATTCAGGCCAAAGACGTGTGCAGAATGAGCTTGTTACATAATATGGGGATAAGTTACTCTTTCTGAGAATCTTTTAATTCAGTTTCTATTCATACAGTACTTTTAAGTTTTAATATTTTATTAATTTATAGACTTGTAGTATTTGTGTATTACATACTCGTATATTAATGTTAACGGTTACTTAATGCATTTATCGTAACGTTATGTGATCATATTGATGATATTTTGGTAATATGAACGATCATAAATATTTAAGATGCTATAATTATATATTTATTCTGTCCGATATGACCAACCCGATATTTGTGCATATACCTGATTTATCCCCCCGAATACCGATATCCGATACTAAAAACCTTGATTAAGCTTAGAATAGACCGAATTTGTTTGCTGAGATATCACATTGGATAATCATTTTTGCCACGTTTATAAATTCTTATATAACTGATGTGCAATTCAAATACGCAAACACCGCCGATGAGCACTAGCTCAGTTGGGAGACCCTGTTTTCCCCAAGGGCCATCAAGGTTCGAACCCTGGTGGATGCGGGCCTCGCACACGCGCCTAGCCGTGAATTCCGATGGATCAAAAAAATACGCGCACACACCCCCACCCCCCACCCGAACCCTGCTGGATGCGGGCCTCGCACACGCGCCTAGCCGTGAATTCCGATGGATCAAAAAAACATGCGCACACACACGCGCGCACCCCCCCCCCCTTTCAGGTGTCAAATAAGGTATATTGCCTCTCCAACTAACGATGCATTCAACTTTCAGCGACCAAACAGATGGAACTTGTTTCTTCTCCCTTCTTTTTTTCTTTTTCCCAGCCAAGATGCAACATCATGACAGATGAAATCTATATCAAAATTGGTTTGCTCTGTTCCTAAAACTAGATAACCAAATTCTATGATGATTTTAAGAAAAAGCAAAATGGCACTATTACTAAAAGATGAGCAGGGTCCTAAAGCAGCTACAATATGCAAAATGAAGTACCTGCACTGGAGTATTAATGGCAGCTCGCTCAATGTGACCCCTCTGACTGTAACTGGCATTGGCCATTGAAGGAAAGCGGCGTGCCCGTCCAAGTAATGTATGCACACACCGATGTCTCTCTGCTTCTCTCTTGCGCTCTTCTTGCCATTTCAACACCTCTTGCCTGTCATTATACCACCGCTTGACAGTTTCTTTGGCTTCCTTAACAGAAACCTAGCATAACATGGTTCAAGAATATAAATGTAAATTTACTGAAAACTGTATACAAAAACATTGGCTTCCTTAACAGAAATCTAGCATTACACTGTTCAGGAATATTAAAGGTTTATTCACTGAAAGCTTATGTATGCAAGAAGAAAAAACAAAATATAAGGAAACATTGGTGCAGGGGCATAAATATGACAACAGAACCTTTATCCCAAATTTTTCGGCCAGCAACACACATTATTTTCGTTAGTTCATCTCTGAGTTAAAGGATGCATCTTGTTAGTTCATCTCTGAGTTAAAGGATGCATCTTGTTGGCGTATTATCTAACCACCTCTATCCATGTTGATTTAGCCTACCTCTAGTCATTATCACTCCATTAACTATGATCACAATGTGCTTCTGATGCGGTCGTCTACAAGAGGAGGCACCAGAGATCGGGCACGTCGGGTGGAGCGGGCACGAGCCGGGATTAGAGCTATCCACTTTATCTTCTTTAGTTTAGTTTTTGCTTTGTAGCATCTTAGTCATTGCTTAAGTCGGTGTGTGCGCTTAGCAATGATTAGATGAGTCCTATAAATACCCCAAAACCCTAGTTGTTCATTATCGAAGAATTGAGATTTAATTGTCGTGACGGCTAGGGTTAGTGGGGGATTAGACTTGATCCTATAATTCAAGTTAGCGAGTGATCTCTCCAGAAAAAGATCAAATCTATCTCTTGGTTCTTCGTATCTCAATAGAAATTCCACTCTTTTCCAATTTTCCACTTTAAAATTCAGCCCTAAATACGATTTGACCCCCAAATCGTATCATTTTGGTATCAGAGCGCTCAATTCTATGGCGAGCACACGAGCGACTGCGACGAAAACTCTGGAGGAGTGATTGGATGCGGAGATCTCGGGGTTGCGGAAGGAGATGACGGATATGAGGGAAGAAATCAAGGCGGGTTTGAGCGCAACCATGGATGAGAAGTTGTATCGGATCTCGGAGCGCCATTCGCGCGAGATGAATGATGGGTTTGCCGAGGTAGCGAGGATGCTTCAACAACCACAGTTTTTGCAGCGAGATCCAGATCCGCAATCGTCGGGTACCTTAGATCTGATCTCACGGACAAACCCTGGAAACGGCGACGAAGGAGTAGTATTTCCCTCGCGGGAGGGTGATCCGAGGCAACCGGGAGATGGGCGGACCCTTCAAAGGACTGCCGGTGGTCAGCCGCCCCTAACCGGGGGCGGCGAAGGCGGGCGGCCCCGAAACGGGGCCGCCGGAGGGCAACCGCCCCCTGCGGGGGGCGGCGAACAGCAGCGGGCCCATCCGGGGCCCGTTGGGGTCTTTCCGCCCCCCTTGGGGGGGCGGCGATGGATGGCGCCCCCAGGCGGGGGGCGCGGGGGGCTTTCCGCCCCCAGATGAGGGCGGAATGATGGGGCGGGCCCTCCTAGGGCCCGCCGATGGAGACCTGCCCCCGGTTGGGGGCGGGGGAGGGTGGACGGCCCACTTGCAGCCTGCGGGAGGTTTTCCCCCTCCTTTTGGGGGCGTCGAAGCAGGATGGCTACGTGGAGGACCCCGGAGGGAGCATGTGGACGAGTGGGACGATGTAGGAGCACTCGCCAATGGGAGGGCCAGGGAAGGTGTGGGACAGTGGAGGGCCGAGGATCATACTTACCAGAGGCGACAGGCAGACAGTGGAGGACCACTACGAGGAGATACAGCCCCAGATATGAGAAAGCTGAAGGCACCACTGTTCGATGGAAAAGACCCCGATGGATGGATCTACCAGGTAGAGAGGTACTTTGAGGTCATGGGCTTTGCTGAAGCAGAGAGACTGAGGGCGGTTGCACTGAATTTCGAAGGGGAAGCCCTTGCGTGGTACCGGTGGACCCAAAAGCAGAGACCGATACGGACTTGGAGGGAGCTGACAGAGTGCCTGATGGAGAGGTTCCAGGAGACCCACGGGGGCGGGCTGTTTGAGCGGTTGTACGTCTTGAGACAGGAGGGGACCGTGCGTGACTACGTCTCGAGCTTCGAGACCCTCTCGAGCCGAGTGGAGGGGGTGTCAGCGGAATCGATGGAGGGGAACTTTTTGAAGGGGTTGAAGCCAGCCGTGAGAGCAGAGGTAGGAGTACATGACCCTCAGGGGTTGGCAGCCATGATGCGATTAGCCAGGAGGGTGGAGGACAGGCAGACTCAGGAGAGAATGTCTAGAGGAGTGTGGGGCGGGGTTGCGGCACGCAACTCAGTTCCGCCAGCAGTATCTAGGGTTACGACCGGGACCCCAGCCGCGGAGACCAGACCTGGAGGGCAGACCCGTCGGATGACCGAGGCAGAGATGAGGGAGCGCAGGGCCAAGGGGCTATGCTTCAAGTGCGATGAGCGGTTCACTCCGGGGCATCGGTGTGCAGGGCGAGCCATGCAGTTGGAGGTGGCGGCTGAGGAGGAAGAGGAGGGAGATATTACCATTATACTCGATGGGGAGGAGGCTGTGGCGGAACAACACCAGCACTTAGACGTCATGGAGGTTTCTCTTAGCTCCGTGGTGGGATTTACTCCTTATCACACCATGAAGCTGGTGGGCAGGTTGGCAGACCAGGAGGTGACGGTATTGATAGACAGTGGGACGACCCACAACTTCATCACCAGGAAGTTGGTGGAGCAGATGGGGCTAGAAGTGAGTGAGACAGCCACCTTTGGGGTGATTTTGGGCACCGGCCAGAGGGAGGAGAGCAGGGGTGTCTGCAGGGCTGTGATTCTGGCAGTGCAGGGAGCTCAGGTGGTGGTAGATTGTTACCCCCTGGAGCTGGGGAAGGTTGACTTGGTATTGGGAATGCAGTGGCTACAGACATTAGGCGACACCAAGTTCAACTGGAAGATGCTTAGGATGGAGTATCGGGAGAACGGAAGGACTGTGATTTTGCTAGGGGACCCCAGTCTGTGTTGTCGCGCAGCGTCCTTGAAGTCCTTGGCTCGGGCAGTGTCGGTAAGAGGAGAGGCATATTTTGTGTCCTACCAGGAGTTTGGGGCAGAGGCACAGGAGCAGAGGGCACCACCAGAGGTGGAGGAGTTGTTGGACAGCTATGGGCACGTCTTTCAGATGCCGCAGGGACTTCCACCGCAGAAGGACCACGAGCACGCCATCGTGCTACGGGAGGGAGTAGCGCCCATCAGTGTCCGGCCATACAGGTACCGCATGTCCAGAAGGATGAGATCGAGCGATTGATCAAGGAGATGCTACAGGCGGGAGTGATTAGGCCGAGTGTTAGCCCGTTCTCTAGCCCGGTGCTCTTGGTGAAAAAAAAGGACGGTAGTTGGAGGTTTTGTGTAGACTATCGTGCCCTCAACAAGGAGACGGTGGCAGACCATTTTCCTATACCGGTGATAGATGAGTTGTTGGATGAATTACATGGGGCGTCGATCTTTTCGAAGATTGACCTGAAGTCGGGTTATCATCAGATCCGGATGAAGGCAGAAGACTTACAGAAGACTGCCTTCAGGACTCATGAGGGGCATTACGAGTTCCTCGTCATGCCCTTTGGGTTGACGAATGTGCCTGCTACATTTCAATCATTGATGAACAAGATATTCCAGCCTTACCTACGACAGTTTGTCTTAGTGTTCTTCGACGACATCTTGGTGTACAGCCGGACAATGGGGGAGCATGTGCGAGATTTGGAGACGGTGTTACAAGAGCTACAGGCCCACCAGCTGTATGCCAATAGGAAGAAATGCACGTTCGCCCAGGCGAAGGTGGAATACTTGGGGCACGTGGTCTCAGCAGCCGGGGTGGCAGCTGATAGGAGCAAGATAGAGGCCATGCTAGATTGGCCGCGGCCAACTACACTGAGCGCGTTGCGGGGATTTTTGGGCTTGACGGGGTACTACCGTAAGTTCGTGCAGGGCTACAGTACCATTGCCTGGCCTCTGACTGAGCAGTTGAAGAAGGATGGATTTCAGTGGACCGAGGAGGCGACTGCGGCGTTTGAGGCCCTGAAGGGGGCGATGACGACCGTTCCGGTACTGGCTCTTCCTGATTTTAGCAGACCCTTTGTGGTAGAGACTGATACTTCGGGGTACGGACTGGGAGCAGTGCTGATGCAAGATCAGCGACCCGTGGCTTACTTCAGTCAGGTTTTGTCATCACTGGCGAGGCAGAAGCCCGTGTATGAGAGGGAGCTGATGGCGATTGCTTTGTCGATTCAGAAGTGGCGTCCGTACCTGCTGGGGCGGCCATTTATTGTGCGCACGGATCAGAGGTCCCTGAAATATTTACTAGAGCAGAGATTGGTGGCAGCAGATTATCAGAAGTGGTTATTTAAGCTTGTGGACTACAAGTTTGAGATACACTATCGGCCCAGGTTGGAGAACAAGGCTGCGGATGCGCTATCACGGCGGGAGGAGGTTACGTCCTTAGCAGCCTTGTCAATACCACGGCTAGCGGATTGGGAGCCTTTATGGAGGGAGGTGGAGGCCGACGAGGAGTTCTTTAGAGTCCGAGAGGATTTGGTTCAGGGGTTGGCTAGCACCCAGGCTATTCAGTGGATGGACGGCAGTTGTTGTATCGGAGAAGGTTGGTGATACCGCGGGGTTCAGTGCACATTCAGCTGATTTTTCAGGAATTCCATGGGAGTGCAATAGGGGGCATTCTGGCGTCCAACAGACATACATGAGGATGGCTAGGGAGCTGTACTGGAGGGGAATGAAGAAGGACATCGCAGAGATGGTAGCCCGTTGTGACGTCTGCCAGCGTCACAAATACTTGGCCATGGCACCAGCAGGGCTGCTGCAACCTTTAGCTCTTCCTGAGCGGGTCTGGGAGGGGATCAGTATGGATTTTGTGGAGGGGCTACCCAAGTCGGAAGGATAATCGGTGATTTTGGTGGTGGTAGACCGACTGAGCAAGTATGGACACTTCATTGGGCTGAGACATCCTTACTCTGCAGTGACAGTGGCTACAGCGTTTATGCAGGAGGTAGTGCGTCTACACGGGTTCCCCGAGTCCATAGTATCAGATCGGGACACTGTCTTCATGAGCCAGTTTTGGAGGGAGTTGTTCAGAGTGCAGGGGGCCGTTCTGAGGAGGAGCACAGCTTACCACCCCTAGACGGATGGACAGACGGAGGTCGTCAACAGGAGCGTTGAGACCTACCTTCGCTGTTTTGCATTGGATTGCCCTCGGAGTTGGTATCGATGGTTGGCGTGGGCGGAGTATTGGTACAATACTTCCTTCCATTCAGCCGCACAGACGACACCGTTTCGGGTGCTATACGGGAGGGATCCACCAGCGCTGATCCATTATCGTCGTGGGACGACCCCGGTGTCCCAGTTGGATCAGTACCTCGAGGAGCGAGAGGGAATTTTGGAGGAGCTGAAGAAGCATTTGACGAGGGCTCAGAAGCTTATGAAAGCCCAAGCGGATGCACATCGTAAAGAGGTGGAGTTTGCAGTAGGGGATCGGGTCTATCTGAAGCTGAGACCGTACCGGCAGAGGTCACTAGCCCGACGCCGTAACGAGAAGTTGGCCGCGCTGTTTTACGGGCCTTTCCAGATAGAGGCGAGGATTGGGTCCGTGGCGTATAGACTGACGTTGCCCCCAGGATCTGCCTTGCACCCAGTTTTTCACGTCTCTCAGTTACGACGAGCGGTTGGAGCGCAGGCACCAGTGGCCACTCTGCCATCTACATTGACAGCTGACTCAGAGGTGATGATGGCGCCCCAGGATATTCTGCAGGTACGACACACTGAGGGGGGCGACCGGGATGTGCTGGTAAGATGGTTGGGTTTGCCTGACCACGAGGCTACTTGGGAGCGGGAGGATACCATCAGGGCTCAGTTTCTAGACTACAACCTTGAGGACAAGGTTCGTTTTTTGGAGGGGAGTAATGATGCGGTCGTCTACAAGAGGATGCACCAGAGATTGGGCACGTCGGGTGGAGCGGGCACGAGCCGGGATTAGAGCTATCCACTTTATCTTCTTTAGTTTAGTTTTTTCTTTGTAGCATCTTAGTCATTGCTTAAGTCGGTGTGTGCTCTTAGCAATGATTAGATAAGTCCTATAAATACCCCAAAAACCCTAGTTGTTCATTATCGAAGAATTGAGATTTAATTGACGTGACGGCTAGGGTTAGTGGGGGATTAGACTTGATCCTATAATTCAAGTTAGGGAGTGATCTCTCCAGAAAAAGATCAAATCTATCTCTTGATTCTTCGTATCTCAATAGAAATTCCACTCTTTTCCAATTTTCCACTTTAAAATTCAGCCCTAAATACGATTTGACCCCCAAATCGTATCAGCTTCCTAATTGGAGCATCTATGGCCTTGGAGGCACATGCCAGATCATCTCATTTGGTTCTCCCTTGGTCCATTTTTAATGGGAGATACCTTTAACTTCTTATGATTCATATCATCCTTTGCATGTTTCTCCTCATCCATCTCAGCACTATCATTTTTGGCCCTATCTATTTTCTAGACATTCTGTTTCTTGAGTGTCCAACATTCCAAGTCATAAAGCAATCTTGGCCATACAGCCATCATATAGAGTTTTGCAATCAATCTCATGTGTATTCTATCATTATATGATCACATAATGCTCCAAAACAGAATTTCCACTTTAACCATCCTCTTTGATTCTATGAACTACATTCTCGCCAATCTCTTATCATCATGATAATTGATTATTCTAATATGCAAAAATGGTCAGTGATCGGTACTTCTGCTATCAATCTGTAGGATGCGCTTATTTCTTTTTAGTTTTTATACAGTTCTGCTAGAATAATTCACTTGTTCCATTTCTATACTGATAATTCTAATTTGTAGATTCTAAAATTTTCTTTGCACCTTTCTACTTGGGAAAGGTATCAAATTCTTACCATCAGTAAACAGAATTCACCGTGAAACAAGGACTACAAAAATCTATGTACATTACAAATTGGAAGAAGCAGGACGTCTGGACTCCCTGATGGCAAAAGCAAAAAAGGATAAAAAAATTGGCACTGAAATGGGCATTTGGATATGCATCCTAGGTTTCCCAGAGGAACTACATCAACCAGCATAAGCATCATACTAGTAAGCTACTGACAAGGTAAGATGGCACATGAGTGTGATGCAATAGTTCTCATGCTTGTAAACAAAATCCATAAGACAACATAAGAATATGAAAAATTGATGATAAGATACTGACTCACACTTTGAGAGAATAAAGTGAAAATGCTATCATTATTATGTGTTGGACCCTGATCTCAATAATAGAAAGTTTAGTCAGGATTTCTTATTAGACCGTTTGGCATCCAATAAGTGATGTCCCTATAGAGATATCGCCATCCTTTTTTCAGGAAAAGGGAAAATACTTTTCAGCTATCCATAACCTGTTGCCTGCAATTTTGCAATACACTGTAGCTAGAACCTCAGTTTTCTCACTATACTTATATGACCAGTAAATACGTGTGAATTCCCATTTTCTTTCCCCACTACAGTGAGGCTTCCTTTGAGCTCCCCAAACAAAAACCAAAAAAACGAAAAATGGGACTATGATGTAGGCATACGGTCTTCCTCAGTGTGGAAGGGTGGAAAAAAGAAAATATGAAAGAAGATTTTCTATTTTCTTCCCCTTCTCAATGCAGATAACATATATGGTCATAACTAGGTCCAACCAACAATAGTAAAATGGTTACATTAGCATAAGAAATACCTTCCAATCGCGTGATAGACCAACAGCAGTTTTTCCATATGCAATAGAAAAATTCAGCATTTTGGCTTTTCTTCTTTCTGCACCAAAAGCATCCTGTAACCAAAGCAATTTAGGGAAAGATAATCAGCTTGCATCTTCCAACTTGGTGGTTCCAACAAGAAATTTGAACCTTTTAACACAATATTAAGCTTAAGAATTTCTTGGATTTTTCTATGAATGAAAGGTTCTTCATGCTGCAAATTGGTAAAAACGTTGAAGGACTGCTAAATCTTTTAAGGCCCAAAATCCTGAAAGTCCACAATCCAATGAAATTATCGTGAATTGATGAAGCATAATCACAATGAATCAGCACAAACTGCCTGAAGAAATAAGACAAATTTAACAATCAAAAGCAATAACACCTGCATATAACTAGTTGTCATTTCTAAATCAGTCTAATCGTCAAATTCATAACGACAGTGCTGTTTGGACTTTTAATTTTTTTTGTATAAGAAAGATACATTCTATTATTTACTTATATTTGAAGCCTAGCTAGATGAGAATTTATTCGCAAACGCATTTCTGCTAATGCAATCTAGGCTATGTCGATCATACAATTATCTATCTATAGAGGGCAGAAAAGTTGTTAACATTTTCCCGACAGCCCTTTATTCCATGAAAGGCTATGTTAGTATGGATTCTTATATATTGAAACCTTTTGTGTCAGAAAACTTCTCGTTTATGTGCATGTTTTAGAGTATGTCACCATCGATGTATTGTATTGTGTCCACGTCAGCATGTCCATCATTGCTCATCATACCATACAAAGTAAATCTTACTATTTTATAGGACAAGAAGAATGAAAGAGTGAGTTGATAATGAGTTGCACATAATTCATAAACTTCATAAGGAAACTTGGTTTCAATTATCTCGGCATATTAGGAAGCAGCACTTGTTAGGCTTGTCCTCAATTTTATCACATATTTTAACTCGAGGCACAAGCTTGGCATTTCTCCGACATTTTCTCAGCACCTATTTGATAGTCACATGCTAAATTAAATTTTCATTTATTTTTCATATTATACTTAATTAGTTTAATGAAAAGATACCACAATACTATTCTATAAAATGTACCAATTTAGGGCATTTTCCAATACGAAGAAGTGTTACACACTAAGTTGCTGGGGGCAGTGGAAGAAGTGAAGAAAACAATTGCTAGCAAAGTCATAAAAATGGACAAAAGGTCAACATTTAACAAACATTAAGTTGTTGTCAAGGTTTAAAAAAATATTTTTATGATAAAAATATCTATCCTTCATGCGTCCTTCATGCGTCCTTGTAGTATGAATGTGGCAAAGATGCGAATGTTACGATAAATGTATGGAAACACTATAAAAGATATGATGAGAAATGAGGAAATCAGAGCGAAGATATGTGTGATTCATATAGAAGATAAGATGAGAGAAAATCGCTTGAAGTGATTTAATCATATACATCGAAAATCTATTGATGCACCCGTTAGAAAGACTAAACATATGAATATTGAGATGAAAAGAAAAGGAGATAGATCGAAGAAACATGGAAAGAAGTGACAAGAGTGAATATAAAATATCTTGATTTGACGGAAGAGAGTTTTAAATCGTAATGCGTGGAAAACAAGTATCCAACATCATATATTTTATTATTATTATTTCTCTTTATTATTATTTATTTATTTTATTTTTTATTATTACATTTTTTTATTATTATTTGTTATTATTATTTTCTCCAATTGAGTACATGAAACCGACCCTAAATTTCTGGAATGGATGCTAATATGACGATGATGTGTCCTTGTAGTGTCCTATTCTACTATTTTGCACTTAGTGTCGGAGTGTGTTCATGTGCCATAGTCATGTAGTGTATTTGCACCACTGATTCACATTTCATAAGCAATAGCATAGCATCAAACAAAATCTGAAAGCCAGTGAAGATGGATACAACACTCGGTATTCCATAGATTCTCACATCTTAGATAAGAATTGATAAGATAAACAACAAATCATGCCAGCTTAAAATAGATTAGAAAGAGATGGTCAAACAACACTTAGGAACATATACAAATGCGTATTGATCAGCATTTGTATATGTTAGCCCACAGACCATACTCATAAGATTACTAGTTAAGTCCTTCACCAAGAAGACCTTGGTGAGTACTAGCAGTCCACTGCATCCTATTAGTAGTATAACAGCACAGACATGGTTCCAGTGAGATGATGATACAATGCAAATGATTAACCTATTAACTTATAGTCCAAAAGTAAAAATGATGCCAGATCCACAATAATTCAACAGCTACTTGTTATATTTCTTTGACTTCATAATCTAAGCTTTGAGAAGAAAAAGGTTCAGTCCATGCATACCTTTAATAATGGAACTGGAGGCTTATCCTCACCAGGTTGGGGATGCCACTCAAGAAGTACCTCCTTTTCTTCTACAGCCTTCCGGACATGCTCATACATATTCATTGCAGTACGAGAATGGAAATCTCCACCAGCTTTGAAGGCCTCTAACATGCTTTTGCAGTTTGCTAAATGAGCTAAGATCCTAAGCTCAAGCTATGTAAAATATATTTCAAGACAGAAAAACAAATTGCATATATTAGACATCATTAGTACGAGAAAGTAAATCAAAGGTACCCGTCGGCTTACTGACCTGCCCATAATCGGCAACAATGAGAGAGTTTCCAGGAGCAGCAATGAAAGCCTGACGAATTTTATATCGATCTTTCTCAAGAGCAGGTTGATTCTAGACAGAGGAAAAGATATAAACAACCGCATTAACATTAACAAGAGTAATTACAGAACAAAAGGCAGAAAGAAGAGATATAATCATAGGAAAAAATACAACTGAAGTTTTACAAAATAAATTTAACTACAGATGACCTAGGTTTAAGCATGTAACTAGCAATTGTTGGAAATGGGTTTAAAACCTCCAAAGTGCTTAAACATTTAAACATTAAGAGGGTATGTAAATCTTATACTTGTTGTAAGTGTGTTCTCTCTCACATAAGACAGTGTACTCTAAGTGTTGGACTCAACAGTTAACAAAAAGGATTCGAAAATATGCCACCTTTTGAAAATCACAATCACACAAAAATATCCTCTTAGTTTTGGATACAGGATAAAAATAGCCAGGTCCAACCCCACCAAAAGAGCTACTGGTCCATCAGAAACTATAGAATTAGAAGGCAAGAAAAAAAAAGGTCAGAGACTAACCAAAGTCCTTCAAATTTTCTTTCATATTGGCATAAACATGAGCCAATTTCACAGTTACATCACCATGACACCAACAAACCCAATATATAAAACCATGACGGACATTATATGGGCTACTTAACTCCTTGTTCACCCATATGCTATCACAATTGTTAAAGATGGAAGCAATATAGAACCCAGCTATTGCTTGGCATAGACGAAGCGTACTAGATGTTGGAAGACCATCATACCTGATATTTACTCCATGAGGCTCATAAACCTAGTACTACATATCGCGTCAAAATATTGCCTTTTGATACTGAAGAATAAAGAAAGAATGCCCGAGGAAAAATATGTTCTCAAGTAAAGTGTAATCAAAAATCCATGTCATATCAAAATTACCTTTATATCTGATTAACAATAGAAAGCTACAGAAGATAAAAAATTCTTTGAAATCATATAAGGCTAATCTAAATGCCAAGAATAACCATGGTTTTTTTGTTTTGGTGGGGGGGGGAGCCCCAGTCAATAATCAATTATAATTTCTGCCATATCAAAATTTCCATTTGATTTTTCAATTTTTTTTGTTGTTGTATGGCATTTGAGGGCAACTGTAGGTTAGCGTTGATCTGTACATCAAGTTAAGTAGTTTGATCAATAAAATTACTGATATTAGAAACTATTATTTACTAAAACAAGCACTAATAGAATAGACTGCTGAACCTGCAAATTTGGTCTCCGTGCTGATAATCGCCCGGTTTCAGTGTTTATGTTTAAAGAACAGTGAATGCGCCCATTGCTACCGGATATATGACCTCCCTGTTGTCACCGGAAAAAAGTAGAGTTACAAAGAAAACCCACAATTTAGAACAGAGACTCTCTTCAAATCAATACGTCTGTACAATAAAGAAATTCATGCTAGAAATTTAGAATAAGGCATGAACATATAAGTTTCTTTGTGTCTGTGCGCATATTGAAAGAGGGAGGCAAGGCCTTTGGATTTGTCGACTTTGCTCACAATGACAAGTAAACAACAAGGGCAATGATCTTATTGTAATTTTAGTCGTGTACATGCCTCTTAAATGGAGAATCCTCTGAGAACTCTCAAGATAGTTCCTAATGCTGAGAATCCTTGTGGAGGTAAAAGCAGATGCAGAATTCCTTTTGACCAAGCTGTAGAAACATGTCATTAACCTTTTATTTCTTCTTGAAACACTTAACTAGATCCCAGATTTCTAATATCAGTAAGTCTAGTTATGTTAACCTAAACATGTTTGCAGACCACAACTTTTAAGGAACTAAGCTAAGATGGGGCTGACTATTTTTGCTGATCTCATGGGATCCAAGTGGCATCCAGCTTTATTGTGTAATATCTACTTCGAGCCAGGCTACTACTATGACAACATCCAATGCATGCTAAAATCAGATTGTAGATTCTCCCACAAACCTGATTTGAATGGCAATAAAATTACATATGTCAAATCATATCATACATCTGCTTTGCACATTTTAGAAGCTACGACACAGATGAAGAAATTTTTTTTGTTGACATAGCAATATGACCAGCTATGCTTAGTTATAATTCAGCATAATGTGATAACTATAATCTACATGAACAAAGCTAATATTAGGTGAGAGAGAATTTAATATGTGGAATAGCCTCTCACCAGGTTTACCATTTTATTAGATTCATGTCAAAACCATCTCTTGGTCAACCTGTTTATTATATTCATGAATGCCAAAATCATGTATTGGTCCAAACATGAATGTAGGATCACCACCTGATACATCGGTGCCTGCAGATATATATGTGGGATCCAGACATGTTCTCAAATAATCTTCAGGATCTAGTTCTAATATCATTTTCGGATATCTTAATTAGATGTATGCCAAAAATATATCCATTATAACCGAAGTTTAGATAATCCCATAAAAACATATTAATGACTAATCTAAACACTATTGTACTTAATGAAATTAAGATAGAAGTTTTTAGCTAAAAGTAGTTTTCTTTTATTTTAAATACAAGAAATATACTACAAAAGCCCAATGTAATTAGTTATATGAACACTAGAAACATGACCTCTCCATAGTTCTGCATGCACTGTACTTGCCAATCGACCAGAATGAGCAGTTTATTTTCACACAAATATGCACACTAATGTTATGCAAAGCAACAATTTTTCAACTCCAAACTCAAAAAAAAAACAAATATGGAAATAAATAGCTTACACGTCAATGTAATTCATGGACGACCAAGTAAAGACCAAATCATAGTATCAGTTCACCTGGAGAGGAAGAATGAAGTTGGAAATCAAGGAATCGATGGAGCAGATTTCACAAAGAGCTGCAATGGCATGGCAAGCCTCCATCCCTGCATTACCTCCTCCAAATGCCTTATAAGCAGTTCCATATGCAGATACGTCTACATCATCTGAAACTTTGTCTGTATTTACATTGTCCACGTCATCTTGGGAACTCTGAGTAAGAGAAGTTTCTGCACTGCAGTTGGATGGAGATCCAAATTCATCATCCATTAAATAAACATGATCTAAGGAGACATTTCCAGCAAATGCTTTCAAAGCATCACCACTAACTGAAGGCCACCCACTAGCTGTATACATCTCAGTTTCCATTTTTTCACCAAGTCTACATAATGTAATATTGCGATATTTTGAAGGAGTTTTTTTTCCCTCTTCAATCACATTCTCAGTGTTAGGCACTTTAAAAGTCTTCGTCTCAGGTAGAGTTTCATTTTCATCTTTCCTGAGACACATATTAAATACAAGCAAAGTGAACAAAGTTGTATAAAGATCTGCAGGCAGAAGCCAAAAGACTATACTGGACTAATTACCACACTAGAAGTACAAATAACAATAATTCACAGACACATGCAGAACGTTAGGATATAAAAGAATGTCCCCAAATTATTTGTGAATTAAAATGTGTGACCTGTACAGTTTAAGCATTTGAACCTCCGCCAAGAAAAATGGATATGCAATAGTTTCAAATCAAAAGCAGCCTTTTATGAACTTCTGTATAAGTTGAACATTTACAAGATCGGAAAAACCAGCTGCACATGCTGCTCTCTAAAATCAACAGTAGTATGATAAGTTGGATTGATGGTATACAGCATCACTAACAAGCAGTGCAGTATTCATCAACATAGTAGACTGACTAAAGAGTTTGTGTAGACAAATGGATGGGAAGGATAATGGTAAGGAATCAATCTTGTTGGGAGAAACAGTCATAATGCCTCGTACCTCCTGTGAACCGTTCAAGGATTAAATTTGAGGGGAAGTTACGAGGTCATGACTGTACCCAGAGCCAAGTTAAAATGGAGAAACCATGACATGAAATCAAGTTATGTTATATCTAGGAACGATGCCAAACTCTACGTAAAATGGAAAGAAATCTAACGCAAATGGAACATATTAGATGTGATCTGTTCCAATTAGACATAGTTGGATCCAAATGATCAGGATATATATGAAACATGAAACATTTAAGGCTGACCCAATCAAAATCAAGAAGGGGATGGCATGTTCACCCAAGCTACTCATTTGAACAACAAATTAGTAAAATACTATTATAATCTAATTGGCAGCTTACAGATGAAAAGACTAAGCATATTAGCCATGAAATTTGTAGCATACACACATTAGATAAGCCAAAACTAAAGGGGAAACTATAAAATTTCAAACAGCACACACATAAATTTGGATGCTCAACTGGCCAAACTTATTTATCAAACATTTATGTGGTTCCATGATGAAGTATATTGGTACCAAGCTAGGCTGTGTGCTCCAGCTTAAGGAAAAATGTAAGAGTTATATTAAAATTAAAAATGGCATATTTTTAATTTCATATTTTCTGACCAACATATATGCACTCAGAGAAAGACTATGTTGAAGAGCTTCTAAATAATTTTTTTGTTTACATTTGTTACGTATGAGATTTGTTCCATCCATTTATGGTGGGGGAAGCTGTTAAACCACCCTGACTCTGCCGGGAGTAAATCCCACCCTCCCAACATATGTTTCATGTGCCACCCTTAAGTAAGGGGATTATTCCTGAGATACCCAAGAACATTTAGACCCACCTTGACTGCAAAAAGATACATGGCCGACAAGATCAACAAACTTTGTTTACAGAGAGAGAGAGAGAGAGAGAGAGAGAGAGAGAGAGAGAGAGAGAGAGAGAGAGAGAGCCTTGACTGCAAAAAGATACATGGCCGACAAGATCAACAAACTTTGTTTACAGAGAGAGAGAGAGAGAGAGAGAGAGAGAGAGAGAGAGAGTGTGTGTGTGTGTGTGTGTCCCCTTAATAGATCATCTATTATTCGCATAATGAACAGATGCTTAAGCAATAATGATAGAAGCATAGCATTCAGTTTTAATATGACGTGGATCAACAATTCAGAATAATATTAAATGATGACACAAGAGAACTGAAAGCATGATCACATGATTATAAATCAAATATATAAAAATATCAGAAGACTTTACAAATTTTGGCAAGTTAACATGAAAGCTAATTCATTTAGAAATACACAAACACTTTACCAATACCATGAAAAATACCTATTCGATATACCACCAAAAAATAGCTGTCGAATTTGTGTATCACTTCCTACATTCATGTATTTAGCATCTGGACAGTATCCAGAAGCCCACTTGCGGAATCTGTCTGCAGCTTTTTGTTGTTCTGCTTTAGCAACTTCTTCAATCTTTGAAAGATAAACTCGATCAACAAGCATTCCCTCAGATTCCATTTGAACTAAAAGAAAACCAAATGGACGCCAGTATTTTTCATAGAAATCATACATATCTCCTTTACGATGGCCATTCAGAAACCACTCCATTCTCTGAAGCTTCATTTTCAGGCTTTGGAAAAGCTTTAAAGTGTCTATTGAATCTAAGGCAGAATAGCAAATCCAAGGTATGCGTTCTTCTCTTTGAAGCACTTCTACGGGATCAATAGTGACAAGTTTACCTTCAGAACCATCTTTTTTCAACTTCTTCTTGCCAAAGACACACTTCAGTGATATCTTCCCAATATTGAAGTCATCGACGAGAGATGATTTTTTTGTAGGTATTACATTTGGATCATTTGTAAGTGCTTCAAGTGAATACCCCCCATCAGCTCGTCTTGAAGAGTCCCAAAGCCGAGCAAGATGCATTGTATCCGCATGGAACCCAGAAAGCTTGATCCCATAGTTTTCTATGACATGACTATCAAAGCTATAATTATGCCATACCTACAAAAGGAACCCAGAATTTCTTCATTAATTCCAATGTTCTGGACAAGCACATTGCATTGTTGATGAGAAGAGATGAATTAAGTCTGTAACAGGTACAATGTCCTGATAGTCGGTTGATATAAAATCAGACTGATCCCATAAACAATTCCAGTAAGGTACATGACTGCATATCAACGATGCCAGATATGTTAGCCTTAATATTTGGTGCAACATGCAGACAATCCCAAAACAACAACTGTGGACCAGACAGATTCCCAAGTTATGAAAAATAGTCAATGTTATAATTTAAAGTCATAATTTAAGAATGTGATCATGACCATAAACACGACTGTCATTACCATGGACCTTACTTCTCATTGTTCCTACCAGAAGCCAACTCTACATAGGAAAGAAAATCTTTTCTATGCTGGATAAAAATATATCTCAAATGAAATAAATATACAATGGATTGGAAACTAAAAGGAAACCATAAATGCCAGTATACCTTGAACTTCTTCTAAAGTAATGGTTTTCTATGACTATATCAACTTAAACTTTTACCTTTAGTTTTTCATATGTTACGGTATTTATGGGTTTTACATAAAAATAGTGAAAAAATTTAAGTGCCTTACACATCACACAACAAAAGAATGCAATGCTTCATCTTATCAAGTAATGCTGATAAAGTAGAGCACCAGTCAGACAATTACGAAGATATAATCAATCACGGAAACTCAAAATAACTCACCTTCTTAATGGATGGATCTTCAAAGAATGGAGCAAACTCCATTAAAACATTTACCCCGCCATCAAGAACATCCACCCAAATACAAGTCTTTCCGCCACCAAAATCTGCCTGCGAACCACAATAGATGCTAAAGCATATGACCTCGCCATGACCAACAGGGGTTTCCTGTTTCACATCAATCTTGGCTACCTGTAAAAAAAGTACAGTCCCCATTTAAATGTGCTGAAACCAAAGCAAGAGTGCTATGTTATACAATAGCAGAGCACGAAAGCTCTGCAGCTATGATTTAGGTGAAAAGGACAGTGTCCTAAGACTTATAAGTGCAGGAATCAAGATAGTTTCCCAATTGTTCTCGTAGGCAATTTTTTTTGTATGGGGGAAGCATAATTAGTTAATCAGGTATAATGGCTTCTATTCCATGATCTGCAAAGGGTCAGACCTACACAATCTCATCCCCACATAGCAGAGGAGCAGTTTGTGTATACATTATGAGATAGTCACGTGTAAGGCAAATATTCATACTACAAAAGAACCACTGAATCCAACTCAGGTGCAACTTGTGAGGACATTACAGGAATATACAATTATAAACAGTGATCCAAATGGTTTCCCAAAAAAGCTTGAATTCTTTCTCAATTATTACTCGTCTAGTTAAAAGGGTGTATCATCATCATCACCACAATGTCCATAACCGTTATCATTTAAGCCTTTTCCCATCAAAATGGGGTCAGAAATGAGGAAATACCGCTATATGAAATATTTTAAAAGACTTATGGCAAGCAGTCAATTTGATACGGGATGTCCAATTCCAAAAAGGAAACTACCACAAGAGAGTGCATTGCCATAAATTATAGAAAGCAAGTTGGCAGGTGTGCAAACCTATCTAATCGATCATGCACTCTGAAAACTCATCAACCAATCAAAATTACTCTAGACCAAGCTAGGAGTTCAGACAAAGGGAAAGATGATAACTTTGCTATAGAGAACTTCAATCAAAATCTAAAGAACGTATAAAGTGCAAGTGCTAAATGCAACGTGAAAATTAAAGAAGAATTAAAGACTTATGGCAAGCAGTCAATTTGATGCCACCACCTACGGGATGTCCAATTCCAAAAAGGAAACTACCACAAGAGAGTGCATTGCCATAAATTATAGAAAGCAAGTTGGCAGGTGTGCAAACCTATCTAATCGATCATGCACTCTGAAACTCATCAACCAATCAAAATTACTCTAGACCAAGCTAGGAGTTCAGACAAAGGGAAAGATGATAACTTTGCTATAGAGAACTTCAATCAAAATCTAAAGAACGTATAAAGTGCAAGTGCTAAATGCAACGTGAAAATTAAAGAAGAATTAAAGAGCACAGTCAATTTGATGCCACCACCTACGGGATGTCCAATTCCAAAAAGGAAACTACCACAAGAGAGTGCATTGCCATAAATTATAGAAAGCAAGTTGGCAGGTGTGCAAACCTATCTAATCGATCATGCACTCTGAAACTCATCAACCAATCAAAATTACTCTAGACCAAGCTAGGAGTTCAGACAAAGGGAAAGATGATAACTTTGCTATAGAGAACTTCAATCAAAATCTAAAGAACGTATAAAGTGCAAGTGCTAAATGCAACGTGAAAATTAAAGAAGAATTAAAGAGCACTGGGAAAGCCATAACACATTATCGGCTTCTAGAAAGTAGCTTGTGTTAGTTTCTTCTGCATGATAAAACACATTTGTTCCTCATTTTAATTTCATGTAGATATTTTAACGTCCATTCCTGTTAAGGCCAAAAATGACCGAAACGGTATTTGGGCCGACGAGAACGCTTCCGCTGGATTGTTCCTTTGTCGGCTGAGAGGGGATCCGTGAACGAGGTATTTCGGGTCGAGGTAGCTAGGATCGGACTCCACGGATGGACGTTGACCTAGCTTCGCGATGTATTCCAATACTCTGCATCATGAGAAGATCATTAGGGGGTCGGGATTGGGGCCCGACTGATTCCCTCTGACGGTCAAGTTAGTCTCCATTAGATGAAAACGTATAGAGCAAGGTGAAGAGGAAAATAATAGAGAGGGAGATGAGAGTGTATAGTTTGTGTGGTATTTAGCCATAGCCTTCTTGGAAGATCTGGCCCCCTTTTCTCCTTGGTCTTTTGGGATATTTATCCCTCCCCTTTTCTTTGTAACCACCATCTAAATGTGGCCACTAATCCCTCCATTAGTGGGCTTTGAATTAGTCATCAAGGGGTGTAACTCCCCCCATTATTCTGGCCATTCACTCCCCCAATTAAGGCTATGGAAGTGGGCCATAATGAGTTTTGACTTGTTCAACCCAAGAGTAGTAATGGATTATAAGGCATGTTGGGTTGACTCATTCAACCCAAACGATATGGGCCACGGGCCGTCTTCGTCCAGCCGGTAGAATTTATCTACTTGTTTAATGGGCTGGGCCCATATATTTAACAATGGCCCCCATCACTCGAGTTCAACTGATTGTGAAGGTTAAGGTCGGGTGAGTGATTTAATCGAGAGAAAGAATAAACTTTGGTTGATCAGTCGAGTAGCAGAGAAGGAATGTCATTCGGTTGCAAGGGTGTGTGTTCACTCGACTCACGGCCGAGACAAAGGATGGTCGTTCAGTGGCGATGGATTGGCCCCTCGGCTTACGGCTGACGACGAGCGAGAGTCGTTCAGTTGCGAGGAGCATGGCCCCTTCGTCTCATGACCGACGACGGAAGTTAAGTCGTTCAGTGGCGAGGGGTTGGCCACTCGGTTTATGGCTGACGACGAACGAGAGTCGTTCGGTTGCGAGGGGCATAGCCCCTTCGTCTTATGACCGACGACTGAAGTTGAGTCGTTCAGTGACGAGGGGTTGGCCCCTCGGATTAGGGCGGACGACGAGCGAGATTCGTTCGGTTGCGAGGGGCATGGCACCTTCGTCTCATGACCGACAACGAAAATTGAGTCGTTCACTGGCGAAGGATTGGCCCATCGGATTACGGCTGACGACAAGCGAGATTCGTTCGATTGCAAGGCACATGGCCCCTTCGTCTTATGGTCGACAACTAGGTTGGGTCGTTCAGTGGCGAGGGATTGGCCACTCGATTTATGACTGACGACTTAGCAAAAGTCGTTCGGTTGCGAGAGGCATGGCCCTTTCATCTTATGACCAATGACGGAAGTTGAGTCGTTCAGTGACAAGAGGTTGGCCCCTAAGCTTACGACTGACGACGAGCAAGAGTCGTTCAGTTGCGAGGGGCATGGCCCCTTCGTCTTATGTCTGACGACGGAAGTTGAGTCGTTCAGTAACGAGAGATTGGCCCCTCGTCTTACGGATGACGACGAGTGAGAGTCGTTCGGTTGCGAGGGGCATGGCCCCTTCGTCTTATGACCGACGACGGAAGTTGAGTCGTTCAGTGGCAAGGTATTGGTCCATCGGCTTACGGCTAACGACGAGCGAGAGTCGTTCGGTTGCGAGGGGCATGGCCCCTTCGTCTTATGGCCGACGACTAGGTTGGATCGTTCAGTAGCGAGGGGTTGGTCCATCTGCTTACGGCTGACGACGAGCGAAAGTCGTTCGGTTGCGAGGAGCATGGCCCCCTCGTCTTATGACCGACGACGGAAGTTGAGTCGTTCAATGGCGAGTGGTTGGCCCCTTGGCTTACGGCTGACGACGAGCGAGAGTCATTCGGTTGCGAGGGCATGGCCCCCTCGTCTTATGACCGACGACGAAAGTTGAGTCGTTCAATGGCGAGGGGTTGGCCCCTCGGCTTACGGCTGAAGACGAGCGAGAGTCGTGCGGTTACGAGGGGCATGGTCCCCCTCGTCTTATGACCGACGACGGAAGTCGAGTCGTTTAGTGGCGAGGGGTTGGCCCCTCGGCTTACGGCTGACAACGAGCGAGAGTCGTACGGTTGCGAGGAGCATGGCCCCTCGGCTTACGGCTGACGACAAGTTTGGGTCGTTCCGTGGCGAGGGGTTGGCCCCTCAGCTTACCGCTGACGATGAAGTTGGTCGTTCAGTGGCGAGGGGTTGACCCCTCGGCTTACCGCTAACGACGAAGTTGGTCGTTCAGTGGCGAGAGATTGGCCCCTCGGCTTACGGCTAACGACGAATGTTGTCGTTTAGTTGCGAGGTATGTGATCCCTTCGGCTTACGGCCGACGACGAAGTTGGTTATTTAGTAGCGATGGGTTAGCACATCGGCTTACGGCTGACGACAAAGTTGGTCATTCAGTGGCGATGGGTTGGCCCATCGGCTTACGGCTGACGACGAATGTTGTCCTTCAGTTGCGAGAGATGTTATCCCTTCGGCTTACGGTCGACGACGAAGTTGGTCATTCAGTGACGAGGGGTTGGCCCTTCGGCTTACGGTTGACGACGGATATTGTCGTTCGGTTGCGAGGGATGTGATCCCTTCGGCTCACGACCGACGACGAAGTTGGTCGTTCAATGGCGAGAGGTTGGGCCCTTGGCTTACGGCTGACAACGAATGTTGTCGTTCGCTTGCGAGGGATGTGATCCCTTTGGCTTACGACCGACGACAAAGTTGGTCGTTCAGTGGCGATGGGTTGGCCCCTCAGCTTACGGCTAACGACGAATGTTGTTGTTCGGTTGCGAGGGATGTGATCCCTTCGGCTTACGACCGACGACGAAGTTGGTCATTCAGTGGCGAGGAGTTGGCCCTTCGACTTACGTCTGACGACGGATGTTGGTAGTTCTTCCTCAATTTTACCGCTTGCTTGGCCCATAAAGGAATGGCCCCCTGTCGTATAGCCAAGTCAACTGCAAGGGTAGCAAGGTTTATCGTCAAGCGCATAGCAAGGTCAGCCCGCGAGTGAATGGCCCCCAGTCGTATAGCCGAACGGTTCGCCACGCATCTCAATCTAACTTGTGAGCCTGCACACTTTAGTAAAGTGGAGAATATGGCCGACCAAATGTCCTTTTAAGGTGCATCTGCCGACGATGAGCTAGTTCATCGAGCTTTTGTTAGTTTAACAAAAATCGAAAAATGAAGTGTAGAACTTGATTGTGATGGTTGCTTTACCAAAAGGACTCAAGTTTTTGAGACCACTCTTGGTCCGCGAAACATCCTCTATGGCTACCCAACTGCTCTGAACTTTTGGGGATCAGATGATGATTGGCACATTCGGAGCTTACCCGAAGCTCGGAGCTCGGAAAGATAACTCGATGAGGTTGGTTGGCCCCCACAGAGCTCGGAGCTTATGAATCTCAATGAAGAAATCAAACCCAAGCCATCAGATGTGAGCTTCAACATAAATTTGAAGATTTGAAAATGAAAGGAAAGAAATCCCTTGAAAGTCCGAAGCTTGGTCGAATCTGAGTTCTCAATAGTCGGACATCAGCTCGATGTGACGATCTTGGTCGGATCCGCCACTTCGACAGTCGGTTGACCTCGAGAAGGGCCGATGGCAACTGGTTCCAGGTCTTCGACGGTGGCACGATCTGCTAGGTCGATGAGATCCGAAAGTTGACGAGTCGCATATCTAGGTTGAGGAGATCCAGATGTTAACGAGCCTTGATCTGAGACGATGTAGCTAAACTCGGATCTCATTAAGGATGGATCGACGGTTTGCCTGGGTCAAGAAATCAACAGAAGCTGGGTCCCATGTTCGACGTCTCCTCTGGTGGATGCGGCTCTGGAGAGGCCTGGTGCCTGGGGTCGATCTCTGATGAGGCTCAGAGGGGCCGTGAGCTTCGATGAAGGAGGGGCCGTGAGCTTCGATGAAGTGTTGGCAGCTGCCTCGACCTTCGATGAAGCTTTGGCAGGGCTGCGAGATGAAGGGTGGGTAGTAGCATCGACCTTCGATGCGGCCCGGAGGCCAGGGTCAAAGTCCGATGAAGCTCGGAAGGGTCGCAAGCTTCAACGATGCATTGATAGGGGCATTAACCTTCGATGCTCATGGGCTCTGATCGATCTCCGATGAGTTGGTGAGCCCGACGTCAGGGTTGTGCGATGGTTTGGAGTTTTGATATGTGTCGAACGGAGACACGGGGATCTGATCTCCGTCAGACAAGGACTCAGGTGGTCGAACTCCATCAAATCCGAAGCTTCGCTGGGTCCACGAGGCCTCAGGTTCTGCTGGTGGCCGTGTTCAACCGTTGACCGATAAGAGGGTCGGAGAATTCGTCGTTGACCCATAGAAGGGTCAGATGATTGCCTTCGACCCACAAGACGGTCGGAGGTTGCGTCGACGGCCTCTGCACTTGAGCTGGGGTTCAGATCTTTGGGTCGACGAGACTCATAGCTTGAATCGGAACTTCGACAATTTGATGGGGAGTCGAATCAACGAGGCGTGGAGCGCTGGGACGGCTCGGGGCAACTTCGTTTGATTTCAGGCGAGGCAAGGCGAACTTGGTCAAGATTGCCCTGACAAAAAGGAGAAATCGGCATCGTTGAACCATCGAGCGTCGGAGGTTGCCGTCAAGTTTGCACAGAGACCAATAGAGGTGGCCGTCGAGCTTCCACGACATTGAAGATGGATAATCGAAGCTCGGACGGAGCTCGTGCGGTGCTCGAAACTCGGGGCTTCGTCGATCGAGGGATGAATCCTCGTTGCCTCGACGGATTTCGCCCGATCTCTGAGGGGTCTAAGGGTAGTTGAATCTGAGCTTTCGACGACTCTCAGCGACGTTGTTCGAGTCCCGATGAGACGCAGATGAGCCGAATTGAGCTTCGACTATCTCCTGTAGCATTGCTCCTCCTCCGCTGAGCTGAGGGGGAGAGACGAAGGTCGAAGGTGGGTAGAAGTGCCTCATCTACATGTTGTGGTTCAAATAGACCGAGGGTCGAAAGGCAACGATCGAGGATCGTGGGTTGCAGCTTGATTCCTAACCAGATAGTCAGAGATCTTTTCGATGCTAAGTTTTCACCCGAGTTGCCAGATCACAAATAGGGAGTGGAGGCAGATTCGATCGATCGATCGTTGGTGAAGCTCAATCACCAACTTGGCCCAGCGTTGGTCGTTCATGGTTGAGCGAACTCCGACAGGGATCGGGTATTCGGATCGAGCTTGGGCTTGGAGCGTATACTGCTCATTTGGGGGACTTCGGGCGATTCGATGCATCTGAGATGGAGATGGAGATCGGAGCACAATCGAGCTCCGATGTCGAAGAAGAGCCGAGCTCGGAACGTTGTCTAGATGATGGTCGCCATTTGTTGGATCTATTATTCGACGACCCTTCGGCGACCTCCAAGAGAGATTGTTCGAACTTGGTGAAAGCTCTGGTAAAGCTTTGGTAAAGCCGGTGATTTATATGTTCTAGCCCGCAAGACACACCCAGATGCCTCTTTAGAATTAATTGAGCTCGGACGAAGCTCGGAACTTAGGGCAGATCGCTCTCAGAGCAAATATATCAAGCTTGATATCATCCTTTGGAGACACGAGGGAATAACCCAGCCGTCGAATCACCGGATCTGGGTTGTAGAATCAATCATTAAAATCATAGTTGTCGGATCTGGGGATGATCTGACCCAATCGTTGGCCCTTCGCTAATGCTTCTATGGGCCTCGCTTTAAAGTTGTTGACTCTCTCGTTGTCTCTACAATTTATACAGAGTGAGAGAGTTTTTATGTCAATTGTCTGCTCCAAACATAACCAACAATTAGTAAAACAAATGGAATATAGATTCATTTGAGATTAGAGGAAAGAAGAAAATGGTTTCCTTCGACGTTTCCTCGGAATCTGGCCTTTCAGGCCTCTTATTGGTAGGCGAGTCGGCATTGTCAATACTAGATAGTGACGAGGATGTTGACTTTTAACTAATTTTCCACAGATGGCGCCAAACTGTTAAGGCTAAAAAAGACCGAAACGGTATTTGGACCGACGAGGACGCTTCCGTTGGATTGTTCCTTCATCGGCTGAGAGATGGGATCCGTGAACGAGGTATTCCGTGTCGAGATAGCTAGGATCAGACTTCACGGTGGACGTTGACCTAGCTTCGCGATGTACTCCAATTCTCTGCATCATGAGAAGATCGTTAGGTGGTCGCCGTTGTGACCCGACCGATTCCCCTCCTACGCTCAAGTTAGTCTCCATTAGATGAAAACGTATAGAGTAAGGTGAAAAGGAAAATAATAGAGAGGGAGATGAGAGTGTATAGTTTGTGTGGTATTTAGACATAGCATTCTTGGAAGATCTGGCCCCGTTTTCTCCTTGGTCTTTTGGGATATTTATCCCTCTCCTTTTCTTTGTAACCTCCCCCCTCTAAATGTGGCCACTAATTCCTCCATTAGTGGGCTTTAAATTAGTCATCAAGGGGTGTGACTCCTCCATTATTCTGGCCATTCACTCCCCCAATTAAGGCTATGGAAGTGGGCCATAATGAGTTTTGACTTGTTCAACCCAAGAGTAATGTGTTATAAGGGGGGGTTGGGTTGACTCATTCAACCCAAACGCTATGGGCCACGGGCCGTCTTTGAATTTATCTACTTGCTTAATGGGTTGGGCCCATGTATTTAACAATTACTTTTTCCTATTAATTCACATATACTTCAGGCATAACATACAAATAGAGTCTGTTATGTATCCGGATATGGGTGCTTCATAGATACATACAAACCAAATGCTAAATATAAACAAAAACTAAATTCAATCATCAGAACAATAAGCAATTCCAATATCACAAGGATTGCCGCCAACTTACCTCGGTATCACAAGCGAAGATGAGATCCCTGTATTTTGTAGTGATCATCCCAACTACTTCCCTTGCCTTCAATACGTTGTCCACCACAAGAACTTTGTCAAATATCTGGACAAGCTTCTCCTTTGGACTAAGAATATTTGACACACTAGAAGTAGTATTGCCATGTTCTTTAGAATCGGTGCCTCTTTCATCTAATGCATTACCGCGTTTATGTTCACCGAACTTAGTCCTCTGAACCCCATTTGGCTTGCAGTCCTTGGGAACAGTATTTATCAGAACAGATTGAGGATTCGGCCTATGCCCACCTGCGAAATTTGGAAATTGAGGATAACTCAATCTATTATTATCGCCTCCCTCTTCAGGGAATCCGAGGTCGGTCCTTCCTCTCTCTACTGTGGACGGGAAAATAGTCCGGCCATCGGCAATGTTATTCCACACTGAGGTGGCCGATTTCATCATCCTCAACTTCTTAGTTTCCATTAGCCAGACACTGGCCGGCGACGGCAAAGAAGCAAGCCCGGAATCATTCCGGAAGCTCCGAAAACTATGGGAAAATGAGTAAAATTTGACAATTTCGTGAAGGGTTTCCTTAAAAGAAATTGTAGATGAAGCTGCAAAGAGGTGAGAGAATGAATACCGGAATAGGGCCGATGTGGAACCTGACGGCGAGCATCGGGCTGGGCCCGATAAGATGGAAACCCCCATCGAGGTGGCTCCGGCGAACCGTTGAAGCCTCGCACCGCCGAACGCGAAGGCGCAAGACGCCGTCTTGAAGAAGATGAAGCGACAATTTGGTATATATGCGGCCACTGCGGCGGCGGCGGCGGCGGCTGCTGCTGCTCCGTCTCCCTAAAACCCTTTGGCTCCGGATGCCTCTGCCCTAAAACCCTACAGCGGGGAGAGGAGGAGAGAGAAATGAAACAAAAACAGATATTATCCGTTAGGTTAGCGGGTTTGGGTTAAAGTTTGTGAATGTTTAACCCGAATAATTCGGGTCGGGCTGGTGATTTTGGACTACCCATTGTCGGGCCTACTTACCAGACTTAACGGTCCATGTTCCTTTTTTGGGGTTACGTGTGAAATAATGTCAACTTGATACCTGTTATGAATGAGAGAGGCATTTGGCCTCTCATCCTTCATTACACATTCATTAGGTCCCACATTACTTAGGGTAATGGGGACCCTTGGTCTACTAGAGGTTTTTGGCATCCCCACTATGAGATAAATAAATAGAGCATCATGGCTCTTAGCCATGGTTACTCATTCTTAGCAATGAAATGATATATCTCTCTCTTGAGTCCATTATCATCCAACACGTTATCAGCACGTGTTCTCCATTCTTGAGCAAAAATCTTCATCTAAATTCATCCCTACGCGCAAGGAATCTAATGTTGCTGCGGCGGTTCGTTGGAGCGTTGCGGCATCCTCAAAGCGTTCGGGATCTTAGATTATTATTTTTACGGATCATCGTCGTGTTCTTCCCTAGATCATTGATTTAGAGGTAAAACCCTATAATCCTGTAGATAAAATTAGACTAAATAATTTTTATATTGTTTTAATATACAAGTAAAAAAAATTTAGTCTAATAAAAGAAAAAAATTTATCCCTATTACAAAGTTTTTTCTATGAAAAATTTTTCCTTTTGCCATTAAAATTCTTCGGTGGGAAGAAGAACTTAAATGAAATCCTCCCATCCCCCCTGACGGAGAAGGGGGCCTCCCCACAACGCCGATCCCCCCCTGCAGCGGGGGGGCCTTCCGCGCCGCCGCCCCCCGCTGCAGGGGGCCGGCCCGAGGCCGATCCCCCTGCAGCGGGGGGGCCTTCCGCGCCGCCGCCCCCCGCTGCAGGGGGCCGGCCCGAGGCCGATCCCCCTGCAGCGGGGGGGCCTTCCGCGCCGCCGCCCCCCGCTGCAGGGGCCCGAGGCCGAGGCCCGAGGCCGAACCCAAGGCCCGCGGCCGAGGCCAAGCCCGAGGCCCGCGGCCGAGGCTAATAACTTATTTTTGGCCTGAAGCCATAATAATTGCGGCAAACAACTTTGCAGAACTGCTGAACGGGCCACAAGCGCTTATACTAAAAATAATTTTTGGCCCGAAGCCACAAAATTCTACACAAATTCGGCTTCTTCATAATTTTAAAGAAGAATTAAATTTGCAAATTGAAATTTATGAGAAAAACTTTGTAAAATCAATAATTACATTTATTTGTTCCTCTATTTATTTAAACATCTCTCTTGCAAATTATTATGTATGGTTTACTAGAATTTTTAAAAAATATAATCATCTCACAGATCCTGAGACCGCTCTGCCGTTAGTTAACTAACCTAACGGTGTATGACGTTTCCACGTGGTCTACGAGATAATTATATTTTCTAGTTTACTTTTTCCATATTTTTTTGTGCTTGAGATATATGCGTGGTTGTTTAATTTATGCCTGTAGCATATAAACTGCGTGGATGTTTAAAAATAAGTAAAAATGTGTCTTTCGGAATCGGCCATTGCATACCTATTTACATTTCCAGCACTTTTTCTTTTTTTTTTGAGAGAATTTGTAAGTGAGGAAATTGTATAAATAGCCAAGGCTCGGTGCAACAGCATAAGAAGACGGATGCAGAAATAGGGACCCACCAGGGGTTTCCAAAGTTGTATTTTTCATTCTCTTTTCTTTGGACTGTAATCGGACTTTGGACTGTATATTATTTTGGGTATCTAGCCGATCCCCGCATTTTTACTTATTAATTTCTTTATGCATGGATTGTTGAATTTATTTTAATTCATGCTTATCTTTAAATTGCATAGATAAAATGGCTAAATTGGCAAGCGTCGATTTCGAAGTGCTCGATGCAGCTAGCAAGAATTACTTGAGCTGGCGAGTGGACCTGAAGTTCCACTTGCGCTCCATGGCGCTCCTGCACTCCATCCTGGCCCCCGCAGTGGCCCAATCATCGGCTCCCGCAGCATCCGATGCATCTGCTAGCAAAGCCCCAGAAGCGGCCCCTTCAACTGGCAGTACCTCTACCACTGTCTCTGACATGGATAAGGCGAAAGCCATTATCTATATCAGACGACACATAGATCGGACCCTGAAGGCCGAATACTTGACGGTAGAGGACCCTCTGGAGTTATGGACAGCGTTAGAGGCACGCTACAGACATCAAATTGATGTCATACTCCCGCGTGCCAGCTATGAGTGGGAGAACCTCCGACTTCAGGACTACAAGTCCGTTGCTGAGTACAACTCAGCACTTCACAACATCACCTCACGCCTGAAGTTGTGTGGTGAAGAAGTCTCGGAGCACCGCATGTTGGAAAAGACATTTACCTCGTTTCACGAAAAAGATGCTATCCTCATGCAGCAGTATCGTGAACGCAATTTCACGAAGTTCTCTGACCTGCTCTCTTGCCTCCTGAGAGCAGAGCAGAATAGAGACCTTTTACTGGCCACTCATAACCAGCGCCCGGCAGGCTCAGATCCTATTCCCGAAGCCCACAGTCTTCACCCCCGAAGTGGAAGAACAAGAAGAGGGGCAGAAAGAACAAAGGAAATGCCACTATGAAACCAGCCAATGCTCCTCCCCAAAGCAAGAATAACAAAGGGAAGAAAAACTTCACTTGGAAGCGTAAGAACACTGATACAGTGTCAAATCCAAAGAAGACATGGGAAGACAAATGTCATCGTTGTGGCATGACTGGACATTGGTCCAGAAACTGTCGCACACCTCGCCACTTCCAGGAACTGTATAAGGCGAGCCAGAAGCCTCCGCCTGAAACAAACATGGCAAATGTGGAAAATCCGACGAAGTTCACTTCCAAGGATTTCAAAAATGACGACCTGATCGATTGAGCCTCATCTTTATCTATGCTTTTCAAAGAATAAATTGTAGCTTCATCTCTAGTATGCTTAATAAAGACGATCTTTTATTTTGAATGTATGCATTTTACAGTTCCATCAATAAATTATCGTTTTTTGCTTATATAGATGATGTATGAGTGCCTAGTGGACAGTGCCTCGACGCACACTATCCTTCGCGATGAATGCTATTTCAATAGCATAAGTAAATATGACGGTCTTGTCATTACAATTTCAGGACTGTCCAAAATAATCGAAGTATCTGGTGATGCAATATTATTGCTCCCAAATAACACAAGACCCAAAATCAATAATGCACTATTTTATCCAAGATCAAATAGAAATCTCATAAGCTTCAAGGACATCCGTTTAAACGGATATCACTTAGAAACTAGAGATGAAAATAAGGTTGAATATCTGTATGTCACTCTTCGCAAAGATGGCCAGAAGACCATCTGCGAAATATTTAAGAGACTCCCGTCGGGTCTCTACCAAACATACATTCAACCAGTCGAAGCCAATATGACTGAGCACCAGACGTGCCAGCCAATGCCACCATTTCAACTATGGCATAACAGACTTGGTCACCCTGGATCCATTCTGATGCGACGCATCTTATCTGAATCTCGCGGACATGATTTGAAGAACCAGAAGATTCTTCAGAAAGGTGAATTTCCTTGTCCCCCTTGTTTCAAGGGGAAACTAATAACGAGACCATCGCCCCTAAAAGTGGGTTTAGAGTCTCCTGGCTTCCTTGAGAGGATACATGGTGACATTTGCAGGCCTATATCACCCCGCAAGTGGCCCATTTCGGTACTTCATGGTACTAATAGATGCATCCACAAAATGGTCTTATGTGTGCCTCTTGTCCACCCGTAACCTAGCTTTTCCAAAGCTGTTGGCACAGATAATTAGGTTACGTGCTCATTTCCCCGATAACCATATCAAGAAACTACGTCTTGATAATGCGGGAGAATTCACATCTCAAGTCTTCGAAGACTATTGTCAGGCAACGGGTATAGAAGTTGAGCATCCAGTAGCTCATGTTCACACCCAGAATGGATTAGCAGAGTCTCTTATAAAGAGACTCCAATGGATTGCACGTCCATTGCTTATGCAATCCCAATTGCCGGTGGATGCTTGGGGGCATGCTATTCTGCATGCCGCATCTCTTATCAGGATACGCCCCTCTGGAGGCAATACATTATCCTCGATGCAACTAGCATACGGCTCAACTCCAGATATATCTCATTTGAGAATATTTGGTTGTGCGGTCTATGTTCCAATAGCACCACCTCAGAGGACCAAAATGGGTCCTCAACGTCGTCTAGGAATCTATATTGGATTTGATTCACCCTCGATTATTAGATACCTAGAACCCCTAATGGGGGACGCATTTAAGGCACGTCTTGCTGATTGTGAATTCGATGAGAAAACTTTTCCAAAGTTGGGCAAACATTCCAAGAAGCCTGAAGCTTCGGAGACCATTAATTGAGAAAATAAGTCTTTGTCCTTTTATGATCCGCGTACAAATCTGTGTGAAGATGAGATCCTGAAGATCCTTCACATCCAGAATACAGTACACCAATTACCGGATAAATTCACGGACAGCCAGAAGATTGTCCGTTCACATGTCCCTGCTGCTAATACTCCAGCTAGGATTGACATCCCTATAAATGGATGCAATCCACCCGCAGCAGAAATGGCTGTACCTCAATTGAAAAGAGGACGGCCACCAGGTTCAAAAGATAAAGTTCCTCAAAAGAGGAAGATTCCTGGTGAAAATAAGATTATCCCTCCACAGGATACTGAGCTCATGACAGCTACCTCTCCCCTCCCAATTTCCCCACAGAGGAAACATTAGGAGAAACATCATTAAACTTTGTACGTACTGGGGAGGTACTGGACCGACATAGCACAGTCGTCGACGACGATTTTGCATTCACTATTGCCGTTCACGTTGCTGAATACGACGATGACGTCGAACCACTTTCTCTAGCGGATTGTAAACGCAGAGATGATTGGCCAAAGTGGGACGAGGCGATAAGAGTAGAGCTGGACTCACTCTCGAAACGCAAAGTCTTTGGACCTGTAGTCCAAACACCAATAGGTGTTAGACCTGTGGGATATAAGTGGGTTTTCATTAGAAAAAGAAATGAAGAAAATCTGATCATCCGCTACAAGGCGCGTCTTGTAGCAAAGGGTTTTTCCCAAAGACCGGGTATCGATTATGAAGATACATACTCCCCGGTAATGGACGCTAATACATTCAGATTCTTAATAAGCCTATCATCTCTGGCAAGCCTAGAAATGCAGCTCATGGACGTTGTGACTGCATATCTTTATGGCGATTTAGATAAAAAGATCTATATGAAACTACCAGATGGGTTTAACTTACCCACAGAGATGAAAGAGATACCTCGGGACGTATTCTCTATTAGACTACATAGATCCTTGTATGGACTAAAACAGTCAGGCAAAATGTGGTATAACAGACTAAGTGATTTCCTTGCACAACAAGGATTCACTAATAACGAAGTCTGCCCGTGCATCTTTATCAAAAGAACGGGAAAAGGATTCGTCATCATAGCAGTTTACGTTGATGACTTAAATCTCATAGGCTCTCCAGCAGAGATTAATGAGATATCTGCAAGGCTAAAGCACACTTTTGAAATGAAAGACCTAGGCAGAACGAAGTATTGCCTTAGCTTACAGATTGAACACCTACGAGGTGGAATCCTTCTACATCAATCCAATTATACCAGGAAGCTTTTAAATAAGTTCCAAATGGATAAATGTCATCCTTTATGTACCCCTATGGTCGTGAGATCATTAGACGTACAAAAGGACCCCTTCCGGCCTCTGGAAGAGGGGGAGGAGATACTGGGTCCAGAAGTACCCTACCTAAGTGCCATTGGTGCACTTCTCTATTTGGCTAACTGCACGCGTCCCGATATAGTGTCTACAATCAATCTCCTAGCCGGACGCAGTGCAGCGCCTACAAAGTGCCACTGGAATGGAGTAAAGCATCTTCTGCGATACCTCCAGGGTTCCGTAGACCTTGGACTTTACTACCAGAGAGGTGCCTCCTCCCAGTTACTTGGTTATGTCGATGCAGGCTATCTTTCAGACCCGCATACGGCAAAATCACAGACTTGTTTTGTCTTTACCTACGGAGGAACTGCTATCTCCTGGAGATCGGTAAAACAAACCACTACTGCTACATCTTCCAACCATGCAGAGCTCATCGCGATCCATGAAGCGAGCAGAGAATGTTTTTGGCTACGATCCGTCGTCCAACACATCCTCCAATCCACTGGCCTGAAGACCGGTGATCTGGAGCCTACTGCCCTATTCAAAGACAACGCCGCGTGCATTGCTCAGCTTCAGAAGGGCTACATCAAAGGCGACAGGACAAAGCACATTTCTCCCAAGTTTTTCTGGACGCACGAGCAGAAGAACGACAAGCAGATTGAAGTTCGACAGATCCAGTCATGCAACAACTTAGCTGATCTTTTTACTAAGGCATTGCCTAAATGTACTTTTGTAAAGCTTGTAACGAACATTGGTATGCAACAGTTGAAAGACCTGCAAGCCTGAAGCTTGTACGGATCAGGGGGAGTAACCTGTGGGTTGCACTCTTTTTCCTTAAGCTGTTGGGTTTTCCCACTGGGTTTTCCACAGCTAAGGTTTTAACGAGTCAAACACACTTACTCTGGATCCAGAAGTATCCACCCCTTGCCTCAGTAGCTGAGACCGAAGTGATGAATGTGTAAGGGGGAGTGTTATGAATGAGGGAGGCCTTTGGCCTCCCATCCTTCATTACACATTCATTAGGTCCCCCATTACTTAGGGTAATGGGGACACTTGGTCTACTAGAGGCTTTTGGCCTCCCCACTATGAGATAAATAAATAGAGCACCATGGCTCTTAGCCATGGTTACTCATTCTTAGCAATGAAATGATATATATCTCTCTCTTGAGTCCATTATCATCCAACAATACCTTGTTTTGCTACTTAATTTACAAAAATTACTCTAAATTGTCCACGAATTTATTCTATTACTAGTCATAACCCGTGCCCACGGACACGGGTCATTTAAGATTTTTCTCCGCAAAATGTTTATTCTCCAAAAAATTATTTACACAGCCAAAATTACGCGGAACAACAAATTAGCATAAAAATATTTAGCGGCACGAGCGCCTTGGTGCGGAACAACAAATTCGGCGTAGGCGCCTTCGACACGGAACAACAAATTAGCGTAAAAAAATCGGCGCAGGCGCCTTATGCGCGGAAAAACAAATTAGCGTAAAAAATTTTAGCTGGCGCCTTTGGCGTGCATCTTTGCCATATGAGGGAGAGATCATTCGATCTGCAGCAGCATTCGATCTGCAGCAGCATTCGATCTGCAGCAGCATTCGATCTGCAGCAGTAAGTGCAAGTTTATGTTTTTTTTCCAAATGCATTAATTGCGTGCACTCTGCTATTCCCAAGAAACTTTCATTCCCCCATAAAGTTTCATTTCCCAAGAAACTTTCATTTCCCTAGAAATGTTTTTCCATCCAAAACTTTCCACAAAATCTCATCTCAACCATTCATTCCTCAAGATTAAATTCAAGCCGTCTTTCTATCAACCTGTTTGTCCTAGTCAGCTTGTCCTAGTCAGCCCTAGAATTCAAAAATAGTTGTGTTTTAATATATAGAAACAATTGACGGCCTTTTTTGAATTTTGTTCTACGTGTCACCCAAAATATGATTAGGACAAAACCGATGACTGTGCTTGATGACTAGGACATTCTTCATTTTTAACAAACCAAAGAACAAAAACAAAAAACAAATAAACTCACGTTAATTAGAGTGTTATTATTCGCACCCCAATATGTTATGAATATACCACAAAATGAAATATTTTTGAAATACCAAATTTATCCTTAACTGTGTTTAATACCTTACTCTTAAATATCTTACTTAATAACAAAATTGCCATTAGCTTTATCTTGATGCACCACACAACCTTTCATCTTCTCAGGTTTTCTCTCTTTCTTTTTTCTCTACTGCATCTTCTTTTCTCTTTCTTTTCATCTTCTCATGCCCTAATATCTTGCTTAGCATTAGCTCAAAATTTAGAATTTAAAAAGCTTTAAAGTTCTAGTTAATTTGCTAGTGGAGAAGGATGGAGGACAAAGAGGTATAGTAATCAAAACTTAAATTATATATTTGTTTATAAGCTTTCTTTTTAGTTCATGTTTTATCTAAAATTTTCCGCAGTGTATGGAGTTGTAAATCCGATCAGAACTTTTATCGCTCGGACATTTAAGTTTGAGCGGTAAACGAGACATTCGGATATAAAGGTCTGAACCCCTTTCCTTACAGTCGGATTTGAAAGTCCGAACGTCTGGTGCTTGATATGAAATTATTGAATCATATTTTTTTTAAATAACATACTTGAACACTACACGTAAATGATAATAACTACTTGCACCAAACCTTTATAGTTTTATTGTTTTGTTTCTCATTCTCATTTAACTTGCTTCTGCAGGATACTTCTTGCATTGTTGTGGAATCGACTGTTGTAAACTATACAGAGGTTTTTACAGCTGACACTATATTTTCAAGTCGACAAGAAATTCTTGATTAGGTACGAGATGTCGGTAATGCTCATGGACTTGTCATTGTAATTGTGAATTTAGTACGTATGAGTAATCAAATAAGACACAATGATAAAACAAAGACACCAAGTTGACACAAGGAACTTGGTAACGGAGTTCGGTGCGCACACCTACATTTACGGGGCCACGCCCAGAAAAATAAATTACTCCACTAAATATCAATGATTACAATCACTAATATCACGTTTCTACTAGGAGGAACAACCTCCACCTCAATACAAACCGTGTTGGGTGGTATCTAACATACCCATGGATTAATTTGCGCAAGCTCCCCTTGCGTGCAAGATCCCCTTACTGAACTGACAAAGATCAACTCCCTTGATCCTCTACGTGCATAGCCGGCAGCCTCCTCCCGGAGTTCTTTGATCAACTTTCGCAAAAGCTGTGCCCTAGCCGCAAAACCGCACAACCCATATATCCTTCACCCCCCTTAATTGCAGAGTAGATAGGGAAGGAAACTTCAACAATCTGAGCAGATTCGGCAGCCCGTAAGAATCCGAACCAATTCGGGCAATTGGTTCCGCAAAATCCTTTAGCATTAAACAACTGATTTGCGGGCGAGAATCTCTCCAACCGATTCTATAACAAATTCCGAGAGATAGCAACTTCCAATTATATCTCCAACAGATCTTCAATTGCAACAATATATACCAGAGTACTTAGAAGAATCTGAAAGGAGATCTGTGGAATCCACCTTCAATAAACGCTGAAGACCGTCATTCGATTCAAGCCATTTGACACAGCATGTTGGATCTTATGTTGTATCATAACGTTCAACATAACACACAACACGGCCAATAAATAAGATCTGTCACGCCCCGCTTCCCAAAAACATGGAGGCGAAGCGTGAGAAGGTCCGCACGGACTTGAAGCTGCAAAGCCGCAAGTCCGATAAGCGTCAAATAAAACGAAGTAGCAGGTCCCTGTAATGTGACTCAGAACAACAATAACAATAATAGGAAAAAGAGAGACAATAATATAACATTATTCCAACACATAGTCCAACAAAAATCCAACAACCAGAAATGCCACTAGGCAACAAAAGAGTCAAAAGCAAAAGGCCTAGCATGGCCAACAGGGTCTAACAAAACGGTGCTACTCACCGACCACCACAGCTAACAAAGAAAAGTACGGGAGGTCTCTAAGATTGATCACCGGTGTCCTCGTACTCTACGTCACCAACAGGTTCGGGCACGAACTCCACGAACTCGTCACTCTCCGCAACTGTCTCTGGCTCAGCAACTAACATGCGTCACCCAAAGAGAAGGGGCACATGTCAGCAAGTCTAAAAAGACTTGTGCAAGGAAACTATAATAGTAAAGCAACCTAACAGTTCTAAAGTAAAGTATGACATGGATATAAAATGACAAATGACATGGCATGGCAAGTAAACAAGTAAAAGACAAGTACTGGAATTGTAATCACGTCGTGCACAGAGATTCCGTCCTTTGGCTAGAGTGGCTGTACGGGCCAACTCTTACACTCAAGTGACCGTTTATCCCTACCCCTCCACGTGTGTCGAGCCAGGGCATTACCCCCGAACACGGAATGCTCGCTTCTGGATCACGAGCCAGGAAGTGTTTTTAACACGGATGGCGTAGGGTTATGCCCGCATAACGGGTGCCTAGCCGGTAACACGGAAACATTGATTGTACTAGTAGTGTAGCGTGTGCTACGATGCAAGTTTAACTAGGATGACATGTACGATGCAATGCATGGCAGTTAACAATTCAAATGCGTACAGTTAAGGAATTTAAACATGACAGATATCAATGCATAAATGATATGGCAAGGTGTCGGATCTAACTTCGTTGTCAAGCTAGATCACAAAGTTGCGCCTAGATCGCTATCATTTCACGATCTAGTCTCTTTCACGCTAGTACGAGAAATTGGCCTAAAGACATGGCCTAAAGAAAAGTTGGCAAGTTTCACTTGCCTGTTTCCGGTGGTGTCGGTTGTCGTTGGTTTGTCTCGTCGAGCGTTACGCTATGAAATGACTGGTTCTCTGTTTTGATTAAATATAACTGTGAATTAGGTTCACCCCAACTTATTTAAATAATAGTTCATTCTATTAGGTTCTCTAACCTAGGGTGTTGTCCATTTCATAGAACTAAGCCATCTAACACATAACAGGTTACTAGTAATAATTCTTCTCGCATATATCGGATTCTGCTAGTAATAATTAATGTCTTGTTTGTAAATCTATTTGGAGTTAAAATTTATATAAGGTCCATTTCTATACATTCTGTCTCCAGGCATATAAAGGAAGTCACAGTTTCAATTGCATGTGAACTAACATATAACATGTTTGGTATTAACATATGTGTGCACTGTTTCATAACTTCGTACTGTTATCATTAGAATGGGAGGTTCAAACTAATAATTGCACAAGTATCCCAACTTATATATTACAGGGAATAAATATAAGAAAGGTACTTTGCAACTGCAAATGACCATCCATACCTACATACTTGCCTCTCTTTGAACGATTATCTCCTTTCTCCATGAACAACAGAAACACTATAACATAAAGATTAATGCCCCAAATGATTACTTGGTAAGATTTGTTCACCAAAATCAAACATCAGATAAACAGATTATACAACTAGACAAATAATTACAAGTTTCTTAAGATTGATAAGTTAGGGGAAGTTGCTAAAGGATATATAAGTGTGCATGTATGAAATTAGAGGTAATTTCACAGAGGACAAAATGAAGGAGGGAGTGAAAACATACATAAGATCTTTAATTATTGAAGTCTGAGACCCACAGTTTTCATTATGTCCACGGAGGGAAATTCATGTACCCGTCACTGCCCATAAATATTATTTTAAAAACGATACCAAATGATATTAAAGTGATGCTCACTTCCTCTATAATTTATTAATTCATTAAACCCTTTGTCTCTCATACTTCTTATGTTTACAAGGCTGTTCTTAATTTCCTCATCCTTTGTTTACTTACACACCTGTCTCTTTCTGTCTATTTTTAATTTGTTCTCTTTCTTATTTCATTAGCCAAGCTTGCAGCAATAGGGAAACGACAGGGGCATTTCATTCGAAGACAAATGGAGGAGGGGCTCTTACCTCGCACGACGGAAGGAAGGAGGGGCGCCGGTCTCGGCGGCTGGGCGGTGTTGTCCGGCGACCTCGAGGTGGCGGCGTGCGCACTAGGCGATCTCCGGGCGGCGGCACGCTGGAGCGGTGCAAGGGACGACGGTCCGGTGACGGGAGGCGGCGGCGCGGCTGTTAGAGGCGACGTCGCTGATTGGTGGCAGACTGGCTGACGATGGTGGCGAGGTCGGGAGAGGTTCGGTAGATCGAGGGCAAGGAGGAGGAATGAGCCTCTTGCGTGCGCACAGATCGAAGAGGAGGAAAGCCTGGGTGAAATGTTTTTGGGTTCAAAAGTTGTAGGCTACTGTTATTTTTGTAGGGAGAAAAGAGACGTGGGAGAGAGATACGGGGGAAAACATGGGGTGTTGGGATTGTGTGATACGGTTAGGATTTAAACAGATTCGATTTGTTTCAACACTCACAGCATTTTGGCCCTTAGTGCTAAAATTAGGAAATGTTAGTTTAAAATATAAACATATGGTAGTTAAGTTTAAAATCTTTTTTTTAAAGATAAGTTAACAAGGTATATAGTATTATTAAGTTTGTCTTACAACCGTACATACTTATTATTATGAAACTCAGATTTTATAAAGATGTTTTTAATAATTAATGAAGAGTTATTGCAGATCGATCCCTCCACGTCCAAAAATTACAAGGAAAATACCGGGGCGCTCGCGCTTCCAAGAGGATTGCGAAAATAGCGTTCGGTCGCGCGTTCGAACTACGGAAATACAATTATAAAACAAACACACAAAATGCACTCGGAACACAGCTAAGCGCTAAAATACAGACGGCCGGAACGTGACCGTTACATCCTACCCACCTTAAGAAAAGATTCCGTCCTCGGAATCTACATCTACTACGGCTCAGGAAAACAAATGCGGGTAGCGCTCTCTCATCTCTTCCTTGCGCTCCCAGGTGGACTCCCCGGGTGAACCATGATGCCACTGCACTCTAACCAGGTCGACGGTCTTATTCCTCAGCTGCTTCTGTCGTCGATCCAAAATCTCAACTGGCTGCTGATCATAGGTAAGATCCGGACGAACCGTAATTTCTGAGAAATCCACAGCATGAGATGGATCACTGACGTATCGACGTAACTGAGATACGTGAAACACGTCGTGAACTCCCTCCAGTGACGGTGGCAACGCCAAGCGATAAGCCACAGCTCCAACTCTCTCCAGGACGTCAAACGGCCCAATGTACCTCGGACTCAGCTTGCCTCTCTTCCCAAATCGGATAACTCCGCGGTTCGGAGAGATCTTCAGGAAGACGTGATCTCCAGGCTGAAATTCCAAAGGCCTCCGTTTAGCATCTGCCCAATGCTTGAAACGGTCCTGCGCGATCCTCAGCTTCTCTCGAATGTTCCTCACAACATCCACAGCCTCCACGATCATCTCTGGCCCTAACAGCTCCCGGTCTCCAATGTCATCCCAGCTCAGTGGCGATCGACATTTCTTCCCGTATAGTGCAGCGAATGGCGCCATGCCAATACTCGCCTGGTAGCTGTTATTGTAGGCAAACTCCACATGATGGAGATGATCCTCCCAAGATCCCTTGAAATCCAACATGCACGCTCTCAACATGTCCTCCAAGATCTGGATTGTCCTCTCGGATTGGCCATCCGTCTGCGGGTGGTACGCGGTACTGAAATTCAGACTCGTACCCAAGCTCTTCTGCAGACTCTGCCAAAACTGAGATGTAAATCTCGTGTCTCTGTCCGACACGATACTCACAGGGACCCCGTGCAATCGAACGATCTCCTGCACGAACACGTTACATCACTAACTATTCTAGGGAAGGAAATAAAAATGGAAAGTAAAAGGATTTACCTCCATATATCTCCTCGCCAGTGCCTCAGTGGACTGTCCTACTCGGAATGGAATAAAGTGCGCAGATTTAGTCAATCGGTCAACGATCACCCAAATCGCGTCATTCTGCTTCGGACTCCGAGGTAGTCCAGTCACGAAGTCCATAGTGATGTGTTGCCACTTCCACTCCGGAATCGGAAGCGGTTGTAGCAACCCTGCCGTACGCTGATGCTCTGCCTTTACCTGCTGGCAAACCAGACACTTGGCCACACTCCGAGCCACGCTCCTCTTCATTCCATGCCACCAGAAATTCAAACGAAGATCCTTGTACATCTTGGTCCCACCAGGATGCACAGAATACGGCGAACTGTGTGCCTCCACCAACAGCTCCTCTCTGATATCTCCAGCTGGCACACACAACCTGGCTCCATACCTCAGCGAGCCATCCTCATGAATCAAGAAGTCTGTCCGCAGACCGGCTTCTACCTGCTCACGGATCCTCTTCAGCTTCGAATCTCCAGCCTGCCCTGCCTTGATCCGATCCACGATCGTCGACTGTATCTGCATACACATCAACGACGAAGCCTCTCCAGGAAGTATAATCTCGATTCCAGACTCACAGAAATCCTGCTGCAACCTCCACTGTGCAGTCAACATCATCACCGCTGGAAGCCTACTCAACGCATCAGGAACCACATTCACTTTTCCCGGGTGATACTGCAACTCGATCTCGTAATCTGCCATGAGCTCCAACCATCGACGCTGTCGCATATTGAGCTCCTTCTGTGTAAAGATATACTTCAAGCTTTTGTGATCGGTGAAGATCTTCACCTTCTCACTCAGCAAAAAGTGCCTCCAAATCTTCAGCGCAAACACGACAGCAGCCAACTCCAAATCGTGCGTCGGGTAATTCTTCTCATGAGCCTTAAGCTGACGAGAAGCATACGCAACCACATGCCCATGCTGATGCAACACACACCCAAGACCTTTGCCAGAAGCATCGCAAAAGATCTCGAATCCTCCACTACGATCAGGCACTGCAAGAACAGGTGCAGTCGTCAATCTCTCCTTCAGAACAGAAAAAGCCTCCTCACAAGCATCGGACCAAACATACGGTATATCCTTCCTCGTCAGTTTAGTCATCGGTTCGGCAATCCGGGAGAAATCCTTAATGAAACGCCGATAATATCCTGCTAGCCCAAGAAAACTCCGGATCTCAGACGCTGACTGCGGAACAGGCCATTCTCTGATGGCCTTGATCTTCTCCGGATCCACAGCTATACCATCTCCTGACACCACATGCCCAAGAAAAGCCACTCTATCCAGCCAGAACTCGCACTTGGAATACTTCGCATACAAGCGATGCTTCCTCAAAATCTCCAGAACAGTCCTCAAGTGCTCTGCGTGCTCCTCCTCCGACTTGGAATAGATCAAGATGTCATCAATGAAGATAACGACAAACTTGTCTAGAAAGTCGTAGAAGATCAGATTCATTAGGTTCATAAAAACTGCGGGTGCGTTGGTTACACCGAAAGGCATAACCACGAACTCGTAGTGACCATACTTCGTCATGAATGCTGTCTTCGGAATGTCCTCCTTCCTCACCTTCAGCTGGTGATATCCGCTCCTCAGGTCCAATTTGGAAAATACTCTCGATCCTCCCAGCTGATCAAAAATATCATCAATCCGCGGCAATGGGTACTTATTCTTTACAGTCACTGCATTCAGCCCTCGATAATCCACGCACATGCGACGCGAACCGTCCTTCTTCTTCACCAGCAGGACCGGTGCTCCCCACGGAGACACACTGGGATTTATGTAACCCTTCTGCAAAAGCTCGTCCAGTTGCTTCCGCAACTCCTCCAATTCCGCTGGAGCCATACGATAAGGTGCCTTCGAAATGGGCTGCGCTCCCGGAATCAGGTCAATCGAAAACTCTAGAGCTCGATCGGGCGGCAGACCAGACATCTCCTCGGGGAAGACATCATCAAATTCACGCACCACAGCAGGCCTACCCTGCTCCATCAGCATAGCCACCGCCTCCACCGGCTTGGCCCGAAACCTGACCGGACCAAGCGAACTGCTACCACGGCTAAACTCAAACACCGGATGTCCGGGAATCTCGAACACCACCTTCTTCCGCCGACAGTCGATCGTAGCGTAGAAGCTCGCAAGCCAATCCATCCCAAGCACAGCATCGTAGTTGATGATGTCGTGGACAATAAAGTCAGCATACAGCTCGTGTCCACAGACCACCAACGGGCAGGAATTGCACCCACGATGCACCGAAATCACACCATTCCCTGTGACGATGTTCCAACTCTGGGGAAGAGAGGAAGTCGACAAGGAATGCCTCTCCACGAAGCTCCGAGAAATGATGCACATGGATGCACCAGAGTCAAAGAGAACTCGAGCAGGAAAAGCGCAAACCAAAATCACACCTAACAGACAGTCTAACAATCAAATTCTATTCTAGCAATCAAACATATGCAAATAACTAATCATATCTAACAACCAAACTAACTAAGAAAGAAACAGCTAGATAGAAAGTTACCTGCGATAACCTCATCTAGAGTCTCGGTCTCAGCAGCAGTCATCAGAAACGCCTGTCGTCTCGGCTGGACAGCCTGCTGAAACGCCTGCCTCTGCGGAACGAGAGGCGCTCCACGACCAATAGGAACAGGTGCCCTCTGCTGCAATGGCTGAGCTGCAACAGGTGCCCTCCACGGCTGCTTCGACCTCGGGCAATCCTTCATGGTGTGCGCAGGATCACCACAAACCAAACACTGCCCCAGCATCTTCCGGCACTGATCCTTGATATGCCCAGTCTTGCCACAGAAGTTGCAAGTCTTCAAAGTAGAAGGTCCTCCAGGCCTCTTGAACTGCACAGGCTGGTTGGGCCCGTGCCCCGGTCTCACCACTGCTCTGGCCTGCTCCATAGGCCTCTTCCCAGCGCCAGAAATTTGTCCCCTCTTCTGATTCACAATCCTTTCCTGCCTCTTTGCCGCAATCAGAACCTTCTGGTAAGTCTCCGCATCAGAAGAAGTGACATAGCTCTGCAGATCCAACAAAAGCCCCTGCAGAAACCTCTGGGCTCTCTCCTCAGCATCCTGCACCATCTTCGGTGCAAAACGACTCAGCCTTGTGAATTCCTGGTGATACTGATCCACCGTCAAATTTCCCTGCTTCAAGTCAATGAAGCGCTGAGCCATTTCCCTCCTGGCGGCCTTAGGAAAATACTCCTCATTAAATCTGGACTTGAAGGTAGCCCAAGAAATAGGCTCCTCTAGCAACTCCTCCTCGGCATCCCACCAGTTCCGCGCGTTGTCCTTCAGCTGCCGCTTTGCCAGATCAACCCATCCAGTCGGGTCGACCTTCGACATCTTCAGATTGTCTTCCATGTTCCTGGTCCACTCATCTGCAGCCAGGGGTCCCTCGGTCCCATCGAAGTAAGCGGGACCCAGCTCCCGAAATTGCTTCGCTCCGGGCTCGAAGCGAGGGGCAGCCTGAACAACCGGCGCTGCACGAGCAGGCGGATCATTCCGGACAGTCTGCAGAATTCCTTGTTGCACCTGCATCATTTGATGCATCATCCTCATCATCTCCCCGGTGGTGGGCTCTCGGTCCGGCTCCTGGTCGCGAGGGGGCACACCACGACCACCACGGGCATTCCGTCTCCCAGCCATCTATTGACACAGGAACAAAACAGATCAGACTCTTAGCCCAAGGCACGGCGTTGAATTTTGTTTATTGGACTTTCTATAATTCTTATTGTTATTCTGATTAAGTCACAGTTACAGAAAAACGGGACCCTGCATGGGCCACCAAAGAAACCTGTCACGCCCCGCTTCCCAAAAACATGGAGGCGAAGCGTGAGAAGGTCCGCACGGACTTGAAGCTGCAAAGCCGCAAGTCCGATAAGCGTCAAATAAAACGAAGTAGCAGGTCCCTGTAATGTGACTCAGAACAACAATAACAATAATAGGAAAAAGAGAGACAATAATATAACATTATTCCAACACATAGTCCAACAAAAATCCAACAACCAGAAATGCCACTAGGCAACAAAAGAGTCAAAAGCAAAAGGCCTAGCATGGCCAACAGGGTCTAACAAAACGGTGCTACTCACCGACCACCACAGCTAACAAAGAAAAGTACGGGAGGTCTCTAAGATTGATCACCGGTGTCCTCGTACTCTACGTCACCAACAGGTTCGGGCACGAACTCCACGAACTCGTCACTCTCCGCAACTGTCTCTGGCTCAGCAACTAACATGCGTCACCCAAAGAGAAGGGGCACATGTCAGCAAGTCTAAAAAGACTTGTGCAAGGAAACTATAATAGTAAAGCAACCTAACAGTTCTAAAGTAAAGTATGACATGGATATAAAATGACAAATGACATGGCATGGCAAGTAAACAAGTAAAAGACAAGTACTGGAATTGTAATCACGTCGTGCACAGAGATTCCGTCCTTTGGCTAGAGTGGCTGTACGGGCCAACTCTTACACTCAAGTGACCGTTTATCCCTACCCCTCCACGTGTGTCGAGCCAGGGCATTACCCCCGAACACGGAATGCTCGCTTCTGGATCACGAGCCAGGAAGTGTTTTTAACACGGATGGCGTAGGGTTATGCCCGCATAACGGGTGCCTAGCCGGTAACACGGAAACATTGATTGTACTAGTAGTGTAGCGTGTGCTACGATGCAAGTTTAACTAGGATGACATGTACGATGCAATGCATGGCAGTTAACAATTCAAATGCGTACAGTTAAGGAATTTAAACATGACAGATATCAATGCATAAATGATATGGCAAGGTGTCGGATCTAACTTCGTTGTCAAGCTAGATCACAAAGTTGCGCCTAGATCGCTATCATTTCACGATCTAGTCTCTTTCACGCTAGTACGAGAAATTGGCCTAAAGACATGGCCTAAAGAAAAGTTGGCAAGTTTCACTTGCCTGTTTCCGGTGGTGTCGGTTGTCGTTGGTTTGTCTCGTCGAGCGTTACGCTATGAAATGACTGGTTCTCTGTTTTGATTAAATATAACTGTGAATTAGGTTCACCCCAACTTATTTAAATAATAGTTCATTCTATTAGGTTCTCTAACCTAGGGTGTTGTCCATTTCATAGAACTAAGCCATCTAACACATAACAGGTTACTAGTAATAATTCTTCTCGCATATATCGGATTCTGCTAGTAATAATTAATGTCTTGTTTGTAAATCTATTTGGAGTTAAAATTTATATAAGGTCCATTTCTATACATTCTGTCTCCAGGCATATAAAGGAAGTCACAGTTTCAATTGCATGTGAACTAACATATAACATGTTTGGTATTAACATATGTGTGCACTGTTTCATAACTTCGTACTGTTATCATTAGAATGGGAGGTTCAAACTAATAATTGCACAAGTATCCCAACTTATATATTACAGGGAATAAATATAAGAAAGGTACTTTGCAACTGCAAATGACCATCCATACCTACATACTTGCCTCTCTTTGAACGATTATCTCCTTTCTCCATGAACAACAGAAACACTATAACATAAAGATTAATGCCCCAAATGATTACTTGGTAAGATTTGTTCACCAAAATCAAACATCAGATAAACAGATTATACAACTAGACAAATAATTACAAGTTTCTTAAGATTGATAAGTTAGGGGAAGTTGCTAAAGGATATATAAGTGTGCATGTATGAAATTAGAGGTAATTTCACAGAGGACAAAATGAAGGAGGGAGTGAAAACATACATAAGATCTTTAATTATTGAAGTCTGAGACCCACAGTTTTCATTATGTCCACGGAGGGAAATTCATGTACCCGTCACTGCCCATAAATATTATTTTAAAAACGATACCAAATGATATTAAAGTGATGCTCACTTCCTCTATAATTTATTAATTCATTAAACCCTTTGTCTCTCATACTTCTTATGTTTACAAGGCTGTTCTTAATTTCCTCATCCTTTGTTTACTTACACACCTGTCTCTTTCTGTCTATTTTTAATTTGTTCTCTTTCTTATTTCATTAGCCAAGCTTGCAGCAATAGGGAAACGACAGGGGCATTTCATTCGAAGACAAATGGAGGAGGGGCTCTTACCTCGCACGACGGAAGGAAGGAGGGGCGCCGGTCTCGGCGGCTGGGCGGTGTTGTCCGGCGACCTCGAGGTGGCGGCGTGCGCACTAGGCGATCTCCGGGCGGCGGCACGCTGGAGCGGTGCAAGGGACGACGGTCCGGTGACGGGAGGCGGCGGCGCGGCTGTTAGAGGCGACGTCGCTGATTGGTGGCAGACTGGCTGACGATGGTGGCGAGGTCGGGAGAGGTTCGGTAGATCGAGGGCAAGGAGGAGGAATGAGCCTCTTGCGTGCGCACAGATCGAAGAGGAGGAAAGCCTGGGTGAAATGTTTTTGGGTTCAAAAGTTGTAGGCTACTGTTATTTTTGTAGGGAGAAAAGAGACGTGGGAGAGAGATACGGGGAAAAACATGGGGTGTTGGGATTGTGTGATACGGTTAGGATTTAAACAGATTCGATTTGTTTCAACACTCACAGCATTTTGGCCCTTAGTGCTAAAATTAGGAAATGTTAGTTTAAAATATAAACATATGGTAGTTAAGTTTAAAATCTTTTTTTTAAAGATAAGTTAACAAGGTATATAGTATTATTAAGTTTGTCTTACAACCGTACATACTTATTATTATGAAACTCAGATTTTATAAAGATGTTTTTAATAATTAATGAAGAGTTATTGCAGATCGATCCCTCCACGTCCAAAAATTACAAGGAAAATACCGGGGCGCTCGCGCTTCCAAGAGGATTGCGAAAATAGCGTTCGGTCGCGCGTTCGAACTACGGAAATACAATTATAAAACAAACACACAAAATGCACTCGGAACACAGCTAAGCGCTAAAATACAGACGGCCGGAACGTGACCGTTACAAGATCTTACATACCATCGTCAGCAAATCTTATGCATACCAGCATATAACCGAATATCTGGAGAAGATCTAAATAAGCAAGATCTGAAACCATCAGAGATAGAATCTTCAACCGCACAAATCTTCTGCAGATCTTGTTGGCGTGCGTTTATATTTCATATATTTACGCACGTTTACTTCCGTGTTTTTCCGTATTTTACCGCCGTCTTTTATTCGTTTTCTCGTGTTTTCTTGTGTTTTCTTGTTTTCTTTCACTTTTCCGTGTTTTTCGTGTTTTGCAGGAGTTTACTGGCATTTGGGGCATAAAACGATGATATCATGTGTCCCCGGAGCAACGGGAGGAGTCACGCGTGATCCAGGGGGTCAAACGACGAAGATTGCATCTTTCAGCCCCTCACCCGGTCGGTTGATCATCACCAACCGATCGGGTGATGCACGCGTGCACCACCCGAACGCAGCTTGGAGCTCACGAGAAGTCACCCGGTCGGTTCAGTGACCGGGTCAAAAGCTCAAAGTCTCTGGAATTCGGAGCTGAATTGCCAATCGATCGGGTGACCTTCACCCGATCGGTTCACCTGTAGCTGAATTTCAACAGCCCAAACTCGAAGATCCAACCGGTCTCTTCACCCGGTCCGCACCAAGATCCAACCGGTCGGCACCAAGATCCAACCGACCGCACCAAGTTCCAACCGACCGGTTCATACTGACCGGGTGAAACCCCGCTTTGCGCTGTAATTTTGTGAAGCGGCTCACCCGACCGGTTAACTTGTCAACCGGTCGGGTGATGTCGTTTTCTATAAATAGAACCCTAGGTTTCCCAGATTCGGGAGTTGGTTATTTTTTGTTTTTTTATTCATTTTGTGACGGCTGTAATTTTCCAGTTTTTGTAAGTTTTCGGATCTTTGTAAAACTTTAGTATTATCTTAATTGCTTTACTACCATTGCATTTCTATTGTCTGATTATGATTTTAACGGTTTATTTTCTTTTAGATCGCTTTTTAATGAATATTTGTGAGTAGTTCCCAAATCTGAGATTTTGGCGGAAACCCCTTCGGGGGCTCTTCCCGATGCGTCCATAGGGTTAGGAAATCGATAGGGATTAGGAATCTAACGGTTACACGGGGTGTTTTATTGTCATCGGTGGGAAAAAGACCACCTTTGACCGTCGGGCCAAGGGGGAATAAACTTGGCGGTTGACTCCCTAGCCATAGCTCACGCCCTTAGCGTAGACGCCGAATCCTAGCGCGCGGGAGCGGCATGATGAGACGTTGGGAGTTATCATTGCGAGCTTAGTGCTCCCGGAGTTGATCAGTGTTAATGGACACGGGAGTGCCCACTGATCGAACCCGAGAAGTCCGGCGTATCATCCTGGCACCGACCGGAATATCGGACCCATGGGATGCCAGTACCACTTTCAGAGGCAACGTCTCACCATTAGACCCTAATTCCGATCGACATCCTACCTGTAGGCCGTATCAGCGAGAGTCGCTCGTTGGGGTCGAACCCAAAGTCCCGGGTTTTTCCTTCATATTGTCTATACCTTGCATTCCTTTACCGTGACAACCCATCATCGGATCTGGGCTAGCTCGCCCATGGGGTGATTTTGACCCTCTTTGACACAAGCACATCCTCGCCTCCCTGTGTTCGACCCCCAAGCCACACTACAACACCGTGCGCTTGCGGTTACAAATATTTAGATTTCCCGTGCCCCCGTTCGCACCGTTCCGGGGCGCCGACCAAGTTTATGGCGCCGTTGCCGGGGAGGCAACGTGCTTGTTATTTTAGGATCTCATGAACCCTAGTGTCTAGCTCTCATCCCTACCTCGCGATAATTTTCGCATTCTTCTTTTTTCCTTTTTATTTTCTTATTTTTATTTTTATTTTTATTTTTATTTTTATTTTTATTTCTTATCTTATCTGTTTCTTTCCCACTTGTCGCTTCACGGGTGTTTGTTGTTTTTCATGCGCAGGAGTTCAAGAAGTCTCGACGACTTGATCCCCGTTGATCCAGAGATAAACTCCACCCTTAGGCATTTGGCCACCGAGAAGCCGAGAAGAGAGGATCCTGAAGCCATGGGGGATAACACCCCGCCTCATAAGTCCCTGTTGGAGTACTCGATGCCTTCCATCGAGTCCACCTCCGCCATCCGTCCTCCAGCTATTACAGCCCAAAGCTTCGAGCTTAAGCCATCTTTGGTGACGTGGATCCAGCAGGATCAATTTTCGGGTGCACCCATGGAGAGCCCGATCGAGCATCTAGACTCCTTCTTGGAGAAATGTGATACCTTCCGGATTAACGGTGTCACAACTGAGGCGATCCGACTGAAGCTGTTCCCCTTCTCCTTGTGAGATAAAGCCAAGCTGTGGCTTAGGGGGAAGGACCCAAATACGTTCAACACCTGGGAGAAGCTCTCAAATGCTTTCTTGACGAAGTTCTTTCCCCCGGGAAAGACCATGAAGCTGAGGAGTGAGATCTCCTCCTTCTCCCAGGCCAGCCACGAGTCCTTGCATGAGGCTTGGACAAGATACAAGGAGATGCAGAGAAGATGTCCCCACCATGAGCTCCCCAAGTGGCAGATCATAAATCTGTTTTATAATGGGTTGAGGGACGATTTAAAATCTTCCATGGACGCCGCGGCTGGAGGGTCCTTCATGTCGAGAAGCGAAGAAGATGTCGGACAGATTCTTGAAAATATGGCATCCAACAATGAACGGTGGCGTGACGAGAGAGCCACACCAAGATCTGGGGGCATCCATAGAGTGGAAGACGTCGACAAATTGTCAAGCAAGTTTGACTTGCTGTCAACCCAGTCTCCGTATTGATGGTAGGCGTCGGTGGCGCCGGTACACAACAGATTGCTGCGGTAGAATCCGAAGTTTTTGGAGAGTTCGACGGTGGTGACATCTCACCACCGTTGGATCAGGCGAGCGCATTATTTTACAATCCTACGGGGAATGTGCCATTTCCACCATGAACCAACTCAAACCCGGCTCCACACTTCTCCCGTTGCACGGCATTGGGTCATTTACAAGCGAGGAGCTCTAATTTCTACGGGGTAACTTCGCTCCACTTCGCGAATTTCAATTTTTACCCTAATATTTGTTTTGCTTGGTTTTCGTGTGTGTGCACTTTGATAGTATTTTGCACCCATTTGCATCACCCACACACACATGGCCCGGGAGAGAGATAAAGGAAAGGGTATTTTGCGGGAGGAGGAACCGTCTCGAAAGAGACGTAAACAAACACGTCCTCCTCCCCACACACGCGAACTGACACTTGCCCCTCCCCCGCCTATCATTCTTCCTGTGGACCCCATGTTGGGTCCGCATGGATACATATTTAGGAACCAAGAGCAGAAAGACTTCTACCACAGACTTGACACTCGGGGGCATTTATCAACCAAGTTTGCCCACACCCAATCACTCGTCGACCTCGGTGTCTTCACCGAGGTCGAGACTCTTTTCGCTAACCTTGGTTGGTTGGGCTTCCTGAATGCATCTGCGGTATCCTACCCGTCACTCACCCTAGAATTCCTTTCCTCCCTCGTTTGTGAGTCGTGGTCGACTGTCACTTTCCGGGTGCGTAACCAAACCATACGCACCAACCTGGATACCATCAATCGTATATTTGGTTTCCCTGTTCTAGGGAATGACGCTATCTGGCACGGATACCCCCCGGAATTTGACGTCGATAACTTTTGGTTCGCCCTCACCCTACTAGGTCGCTATCCCCGGGGTAAGGCCAAGGCCTCCTCCATCATCCATCCTATATTCTGTCTGGCCCATAGGATCATATCCTCCACATTTTTTCCGCGGGATGAGTCAGGCACGGTGACTATCCCTGATCTTTTCATTCTTTGGGCCATGACTTTCCCTTTTGTGCTTGACGATGATGGGATTAGCTTTAGGGCCCCGACTGTCCCTGTCCATGCCGGTGATTGGCTTGTTTACAAGCTTCTCGAGATTAGCAGGGCCGGGAAGGGCAAGATCTACTGTGGGGGCATTATCACTATTATTGCTTCTTACCCCCCGTTTAATATCCATATCCCCTGTGGTCTTCCCATCGCCGCAGGACCCTCACGTCTAGATCTTGACGTCCTGCGGCACATTCATATGATTAAGCCCCGCCCTGACGGTCGCTTCGAATTCAATTACGGCCATCCCCCTCGCCCCTACACCATTCTCCCCAACCCTGCTCGCATGACTATTGCTCTTAGGGGAGATTGGACTTTTCCGCCCGACCTTGAGTTCTTTGAGGGGTTGCGCCTTCCTTTCCTTCCCGCAGACGCACGTAGACCACCTTCCCCTACCGCCCACTTAGGCGTGCAGGATATTCCTGCGTTCCGGGGAGATATTGGGGCTGGCCCGAGTCACCCTGTTTCTGCTCCTGGCCCCATCACTTCTGAGCACCTTTTTGCGGCCATCTCTGGCCTCGTGTCCAGTGCCGGCATGACCACTGCTGCCGGTACTACTTCCACATCACCTGCCGGCACCACTTCTGCCTCACGTCAGTCCACTTCCTTTGGTCGCCGCCAGGTCTCTGCCCGTCTTGCTCTAGAGAGGGAGGTCGCAGCCCTCCGTGATCTTGCCATGTCCTCTGCCCCCTCAGACCCATCACCGTCCTCCTTTCTCACTCACCCACGTTTCCTCGCACTTGAGAAGAACGTGGCCGCCATTCTTCGCCTTCTCACTCACATCCACAGACCACCTCCACCTTCACTACCTAGACGATCTTCCCCTCCACCCTCCCACACATCCCCACCTCCATCACCTCCCCCATCACATTCTTCTCCTCCACCATCCCACCCATCCCCACCTCCCCCACCCCCACCTAGGCGATCATCTCCCCCTCCCACATCTATTCCCATCTCGATATCCACTTCTCCTCTCACGACCACTTCCATCGCACCCACACCACCTTCTACCTCCTCCACCGTCACATCATATGTGCACCGCAAGAAATTGCAGGTGCGCTCCAAATCCCTCCCACCTCCACCCACTACTGTCACCATCACGTCTTCTCCCCCCACTTCTATTCCTTTCACCACCGCCTTGATCGCCGTCCTTCCACCACCACCCACCTCCACCGACACCCCTCCCATCGTTCACACCACCACTACACCTACTCCCACACCACTGTCCCCACTTCTCCGCACACCCCCTGTCTCCCCCGCCCACCCATCCACACCCTCTTCCGAGGAGGGCGAGGATTCGCCTTCTCCTGATTTTTGATTTCTCTCGGTTTTTTTTCTGACCCCCCCTTGCATATTTCTGCACTTCCACGTTCATATTTCATTGCTAGCACTGTCATGTCTAGCTTGGGGGATGTCTATTTTGCTGTGTTATCGTGTTTTATTTTCTCTTTGTTTGTGTGTGCTTGTTTTACTTTTAGTCGTGTCGTGTCGTGTGGTTTGATCATGTCGTGTCGTGTCTCGTAGTTTGTTCATTTTCCTTCTTTCTTTTTCTTTTTTCGTGTCGTGTGGTTTGATCGTGATTTTTCTTTATTTTCAGTTTCGTATCTGTGTTTTCCATATTTTTCATTTCTTTTTGTGTCGGTGCGTATTTCCCCCCATTTTCATTGCCCTCCTGTACTCACTCTTATTGCATTGAGGGCAATGCAAGCTTCAGCTTGGGGGAGTCGCACCTTGTGCGTCATTTGAGTCTTTCTTTTTTGTTTTTGTGTCGTTTTCATCGTGTTTTTAATTTTTCTTTTCTTTCTTTTTTATCTCTTTCTCCTAGAGATGAACCCTATGATGAATTGCCACGAAAATCACACACACACCTAGCATGGCATCGATAATCACACTCACTAACCCTAGGATATCGAGTCCTCTTGCATTTCACGCATCGTGGGCCCACTTAGCTTTTTGTGAGTCGTGTGTCGTGCCTAGCCGTGTGGTGTGCTTCTACTTTGTGATTTACTTTATATACCTGTCCAGGAATGACCCCTAGATTATCACGCTTCGATATGAATAATGTGGTATTTGCTTCTACTGTCTGCTTCTTCTGCATGATATATATATATATCGTATACTTCATTTCGCATGTGTCGGGATTCCACAATTAAGGACTAGGATAACCCATTTGGCCCATGCTTTAATTAGTGAGAATAGTTTCCTTTGCCCAAGTGTTTAGATTCCGATTTCCTTTTTGTTTTACTTGATGCAAATCCCCTCGTCGTGTACCGTTCTCCCACTTGGGAGAGTACACATGTGTATAGCCAAAAACCCAAAAATCCAAAAAAAAAGAGAAAAGAAAAGAAAAACCCAAAAAGAAAAGAAAAAAAATTTGTATAGCCAAAAATCCAAAAAAATACAAATACCCAAAACCCAAAAAAATTCCCGTGTGAATATTTTCCTACTTGTTGAGAATAAAGGGAAGGCGAGAATTTGCACCGAGTGTTCTTCTCCACATCATCTCAACCCCCATCGGTTTTGAAAACACTTGGCTTAGGAACTTTTTAGCTAGTATCTAGGCTATAGTGGTGTGATTTCCCTAACCCTAGTTGTGGAGTCCTCGACGCATGATATGTTTCGATTCTCTCTATTCTTATGCATGCTTGAACTATAAATTCACCGCTTTATTCAATTCGAATCGGTATTTGGGTCGTTTCCTGGATTTGTGTATATCGAGCTTTATTGCACATCGTAGATAGTGACACCGTCTGCTAGCGCACGACCACACTCACTCGCGCTTCACCGCGTGGGCCCACGGCACTTGTTTGGACTCGTATTCCTAGGTTTAGTGATGTGATTTGGCGTTTGCTTGCTTGGTGTGTCGTTTTTGATTTTGTTGGCCCTGACGGGCGATCTAGGATATAGAGTTTTCTTTTTCTCTCTTTCTCTGTATTTTCTCCCTCCGAGCTCCTACTCTCGCTCGTCTTCCTCGAGGACGAGGAAGAGTTCAGCTTGGGGGATTTTGACGTGCGTTTATATTTCATATATTTACGCTCGTTTTCTTCTGTGTTTCCCGTATTTTACCGTCGTCTTTTATTCGTTTTCTCGTGTTTTCTTGTGTTTTCTTGTTTTCTTTCACTTTTCCGTGTTTTTCGTGTTTTGCAGGAGTTTACTGGCATTTGGGGCATAAAACGATGATATTATGTGTCCCCGGAGCAACGGGAGGAGTCACGCGTGATCCAGGGGGTCAAACGACGAAGATTGCATCTTTCAGCCCCTCACCCGGTCGGTTGGTCATCACCAACTGATCGGGTGATGCACGCGTGCACCACCCGGACGCAGCTTGGGGCTCACAAGAAGTCACCCGGTCGGTTCAGTGACCGGGTCAAAAGCTCAAAGTCTCTGGAATTCGGAGCTGAATTGCCAACCGATCGGGTGAACTTCACCTGATCAGTTCACCTATAGCTGAATTTCAACAGCCCAAACTCGAAGATCCAACCGGTCTCTTCACCCGGTCCGCACCAAGATCCAACCGGTCCGCACCAAGATCCAACCGACCGTACCAAGTTCCAACCGACCAGTTCATACTGACCGGGTGAAACCCCGCTTTGCGTTGTAATTTTGTGAAGCGGCTCACCCGACCGGTTGACTTGTCAACCGGTCGGGTGATGTCGTTTTCTATAAATAGAACCCTAGGTTTCCCAGATTCGGGAGATGGTTATTTTTTGCTGTTTTCTTCATTTTGTGACGGTTGTAATTTTTCAGTTTTTGTAAGTTTTCGGATCTTTGTAAAACTTTAGTATTATCTTAATTGCTTTACTACCATTGCATTTCTATTATCTGATTATGATTTTAACGGTTCATTTTCGTTTAGATAGCTTTTTAATGAATATTTGTGAGTAGTTCCCAAATCTGGGATTTTGGCGGAAACCCCTTCGGGTGCTCTTCCCGATGCGTCCATAGGGTTAGGAAATCGATAGGGATTAGGAATCTAACGGTTACGCGGGGTGTTTTATTGTCATCGGCGGGAAAAAGACCACCTTTGACCGTCGGGCCAAGGGGGAATAAACTTGGCGGTTGACTCCCTAGCCATAGCTCACGCCCTTAGCGTAGACGCCGAATCCTAGCGCGCGGGAGCAGCAGGATGAGACGTTGGGAGTTATCGTTGCGAGCTTAGTGCTCCCAGAGTCGATCAGTGTTAATGGACACGGGAGTGCCCACTGATCGAACCCGGGAAGTCCGGCGTATCATCCTGGCACCGACCGGAATATCGGGCCCATGGGATGCCGGTACCACTTTCAGAGGCAACGTCTCACCATTAGACCCTAATTCCGATCGACATCCTACCTGTAGGCCGTATCGGCGAGAGTCGCTCGTTGGGGTCGAAACCAAAGTCCCGGGTTTTTTCTTCATATTGTCTATACCTTGCATTCCTTTACCGTGACAACCCATCATCGGATCCGGGCTAGCTCGCCCATGGGGCGATTTTGACCCTCTTTGACACAAGCACATCCTCGCCTCCCTGTGTTCGACCCCCAAGCCACACTACAACACCGTGCGCTTGCGGTTACAAATATTTAGATTTTCCGCGCCCCCGTTCGCACCGTTCCGGGGCGCCGGCCATTTGTAACCACTATTTTCGAGTAAATAACTTCCTCTTTAATGCAGATATTCCACCAATATATTTAGGATCACTTTAGGTAAGAAATCCCATAGATCAAGGAGTCATTTAACCATTCGGGTAAAATGATATAATTAAATCTCCTTTCATCAATTAAGGAACTGATTCGGGCAACAAGGAATAGAAAAATCTCACCAAGATATTTCATCGACCAATTCAGAAACCGCCGAGATCCTAGGCTACAAATCAGATCTGAGATCACCACAACAGATCTGCAAACCAAAGCAGCATTTCTGCAAACGAACCAATATTCCAGATCCCGAATGTTGAACATTATGTTGCACCATAAGATACAACATTATGCTCAAACTGCTGAAAAACAATCCTGATTCCAAAAACTGAGCTCTCCAGAACTAGTGCCACTAATGCCAACGTATATCAATAGAATATCAACCTAACAATCTCCCCTTTGGCATTATGTGGCACAACCCAAAATCACGGGCACTAACCAAGCACAATTCTCCCCCTTTGAGCCACCATAAGCCAAAGCACACTCTCCCCCTTACTAGTAATAAACCGAGCAAAGATCACCTCAAACAAGACATCCACTACATACGGTTTCTGAAGCGATAGTTGCTAAGAGATAAGACATGGATGTGGAGGATTTGAATGCACACCTGGATTACGGGTCTCCAACAGATCTCACATCTGATAGTAGGCTGTCAAAATTTGGAGACGTGGATGTGGTGGAAACGGCTAAGAAGTGTACAACCTTTGGGAAAGTCAGCCGGTATAGGTGAAGAGGCCGTAAAAGATGGAACATCGGTGGATTGCCATGCTGGAGAGGGTACATGTGAAGATCCGATGGCACTGGTGGAGGATGAGCAATGAGCAGAGCGGCGAGATAACACTCTGATAATTCTGGAGGAAGATTCATGAGAATTTGGCGCAGGTTGCTCACATTGATGGTCAAGGGGAGATGTCGAGTCTGGTGTCATAACATCTGTAGCAACATCGTTCTGTGTTGTCTCTAATGTTGCAACATTAGTCACAACATGAAGTGTTTTCTCTGAAGCTGTAGTGTTCTTGCTGTATAATTCAGACTTTCTGACACATTGCTTCTTCATCTTCATATCAGGGTGTCTAACATTTTTTCCTTCTGACCAATGTCACATGCGACTGAAGCGGTTTCTCTCAGTATGGTCTATGAACTTGCAGTAAGCACACACAGGACGACCACATTTTATGCCTCTAGTCAGTTTCTTCTTCTGATCATTGCTATTGCGCTGACCCATTCTCTCAAGTTCTTTAGTAACTTGACTTCTTCTTACAGCAGACACATTAAATAAAGCTCCTCTATTGTATCTCACTCAGGTGCGATCTCCTGAAATCTTACCAATGTTCAAGATATCATCCACCTTTGCTTTTCCAGAATTCCACTTATCCAATGTGCACTCAGCTTTCTCAGCCCTGAGAGGAACATTTCTGAAGTTGCTTTCCAGCTCTCTAAAGTTTTCCTCAACTTTCAGACATTTGATTTTGACTTCATCCTTCTCTTTCTTCAGTCTTTCATTCTCCTCTTTTAGCACTTTGTTAATATTGCAAATTTGCATCCACTTCTCATACATCATCTGGTATGCTGTTCGGATATCATCGTCACTAACTTCCTCATCGCCGTTAGCTTTAGAATCTGATTCGGTTGTGGATGTTATACCTGATGTTTTACTTGATGTTCCAACATTCTGTCTGATATTGGCTAGTTTGTTGCCAGATGTTGTTCCTGATATTGCAACATCTGATCCAACATGACTATGAGTGTTGTAATCAGGTCGCTTCTTCTGAGAGGCCGCAAGGGCAATGTAATTACCGATGATGTCCTCATCTTTAACACTCCCATCAGAATCATCTTCACTCCAGGTACTAGTTGAGGACGTTGTGGGATCCTGACAAAACAAGGACGTTAGGATCGAATAATAAAGTCGAGACTTGCGCTTGCGTACGCGACACCGTAATCTCGAAACTTCGCCCTCGGATTCGCCACAACGGTCAATACTTCGTCACGGAGGATCGAAGCAGAGTTTCACCGCCTAAATCTCTAACTAGAAGAGGATTTTAATGGAAGGGAGAAGAAGAACATAAGATGCCTTATGCAAACTTATGGCATGGAAAGTGTAGTTTGAATGCCTTACCCTTGGGTCCTATTTATAGGCTTTAGGGGTGGTTATTGTAGGAAATAACCAATTATAAGCTTATTAGCCTATATTAGCACATTCATTTATCCTCTTCTTCATTCACTTATCAAGTGCCTTTATGCACTTATAAAGTGACTTTTTCCACTTATCGAGTGGCTTTTTCCACTTATCGAGTGGTCCTTTTCACACGAGAAAAGGTTCCCTTCGTGCACGCCTTCGTGCACGCGACATCTGAGGTCCGTATACCCTCATACATCCCCTCATGGGTGTATTCATGTCATCCATATCCAACATCTCCCACTCACACTTGAGGGGATTGTAAGGAAACATCTTTTCCTTTAACTCTTCTGTTTGTCATACCGAGAAATAGGCCGTGTGACCGTCATGCGCATATAGTCCGCTGTTGTGCACTTGTTAGAGATACACAACACTCCTCGAGGTGCAAAGTTGAGTAGATCAACGCATGCTTTACCCTAGATTATTTCTTCACATTTCTTATACTTTATATTCAACAATTGAATCCCATCTGGATTACAATTGGCTGGCCAGCTTTGAATCTCTAAAGTCCAAATGTGAATATGAAATTAATCTTCCTCTTCTTGCGATCCTTTTGATCTTGACTTGACTCGCTTTTCTAACATGCCCCGCCGGACCGAATTAACCATAGTCCATAAGTAACATGCTAAGATAGCAATCACCCAGTCAAATCTTAAGGAACCAATTAGAGTCCATAAGGGTAACGAGTTAAGACCCATGTGGTCTTTGGGTCTCACATAATAGTAAACACAATTACTATTCTAACCCAATGGTCAAAATGCATACGTAGTATGAATACGTATTACAACATCACTCCTTTCCCAGGGAGCGTATGTCTTAATGATGTTGTAAAGATGATAACCAGACACCACAATGTCTGACTTTGAGTCCCTTTTACTACTCAAATAATCTTCTGGACTCACATCCCGCATAAGACAGATAGGATTTCAAAATCCTCTTAGATCTTTTGAAAGCATCCATATGATGTAGATCTTTCATACGACCATTTTGTTTAAGTCATGACTCTAAATCGTTCGTCTGACGATTTTGACTTTAAACAGGTCTCATCTTTATTTTACCCGTCTGATAAAATAAAGGCGGTTGCTCATGTGAGAGAGCCAACCTTAATCTGTCCGACATACTAAAATTCAGCTGAGATTTCAAAAAATGTACACAAACATTTCTTAAGAAATTCATATGCAATGTTGAAAAGATCTTATTCTTTTATTAAATTTGATCATTTACAGACATGTGAATTTACATTGGTACAACTCAGCTCTTACGCAATCCTTGAGATGATAAGTGTGTGTAAAACACATCTCTGGGGATCGCCTTCGTAAGCGGATCCGCTATCATCTCATGCGTAGATATGTACCTTATGTCCACCTTCTTGGTCTTATCACAGTCTTTTGCAAATTTGTAGCGGATATCAATATGTTTGGTCTTATAATGGAATTTAGGATCTTTGACATAGGCTATAGATGCTTGACTGTCGCTGTGTATAGGTACAGCACTTGAGCCACTTGCATCAATTAGCCTGTCTAAGAACTTCCTAAGCCAAACAACCTCTTGGACTGCCATGCTAAATGCTACAAACTCGGCTTCCATAGTTGAAAGTGCGATGCAGGATTGTTTCTTGCTACTCCAGGATATTGCACCAGATCCGAGTAGAAAACCATATCCTGAGGTCGATCGTCGCTCATCGAGATCACCCGCCCAATCAGCATCAGTGTAGCCTTCGAGCCTCAAGGCATCTCCTTGATAGCATAAAGCATAGTCTGCAGTTCCTTTGAGATACCGCAATATCCTCTTAACCGCTTTCCAGTGTACTTGACCTGGGTTGGATTGGTAACGACTTACCATTCCAACGGCAAAACAGATGTCCGGTCTTGTACACATCATAGCGTACATAAGACTACCAACTGCACTGGAATATGGAACTTTTTCCATAATATCCTTTTCCTTTTGGTTCTTTGGACATGATTTCAGACATAAATTGTCGCACTTGCTTATAGGAGTATCAATGGACTTGCAGTCCTGCATATTAAACCGTTCTAGAACCTTCTTTATATAAGTCTCTTGTGAAAGAGAAAGAAGTTTCTTCGAACGATTCCTTGAAATCTTAACTCCAAGGATATATGCTGCTTCTCCCATGTCTTTCATCTCAAAAACTGATGAAAGCCAAGCCTTGATATCCATCACAAAGACCTTGTCATTTCCGGCTATTAAAATGTCATCTACATATAGAGACATAATAATGTACTTGCTACTAATCCTCTTGATATATACGCAGTTATCTTCATCAAGCATGGAAAAATCATTTGATAAGACAACTTCTTGAAATCGTATATACCATTGCCTCGAGGATTATTTAAGACCATATATGGATTTACGAAGTTTACAAACCTTATGTTCGTTTCCTTCTTTTACAAACCCTGTTGGTTGTTCCATATAGATCTCCTCGTCCAATTCTCCATTGAGAAAGGCAGTCTTTACATCCATCTGATGTAATTCGAGGTCTAAGAAAGCTACCATGTCCAGAATCAGGCGAATCGAGGTAAAACGGACAACAGGTGAGAAGGTCTCTTCGTAGTCTATCCCTTCCTGTTACGTAAAACCTTTCGCGACAAGGCGAGCTTTATATCTGTCAATAGAGCCATTAGCCTTATGCTTGATCTTGAGAACCCATTTGTTCCCAATAGCTCTACTTCTTGAAGCAAATCAAGAGTATGCATAGCTACACCCTGAAGTAGCTCGCAGACATAGTGACGACTGGGTCAGAGACTAGAGACGTGGATCTATCTATCGAGTCTGCAGACCATGCCACTTTCATAGCTCATCCTTGAGAAGGCTCCATCAAAGGCGATGAGACAGAGCACACCTCTTCAGAAGAGCTCCCTTGGATTCAGTAGCTGCCATATATGAGTGATACTTGTATAGATGAGCGCTGCTTATATTTTGTATTTTTTTTCGAAATGTTGTAGATGAGATTGATGTATAGATGCCTAGTAGATCTGTAAGCCTGAAGCTTGTACAGATCAGGGGGTAAATGTTGTGTTGTACTCTTTTCCCTTTACTTTGGATTTTTCCACCGGGTTTTGCATAGCCAAAGTTTCTAACGAGGCAATCTCATTAACTCTGATCCAGAAGTATCCACCTCTAATGATATCCACAGAACAGGGGAAGTTAAAGATACTTGTACTCTCTAACTTAGGATTCAGAAGTATCCACCCCTTATGATACTCATAAATACTATAAATCCTGACGTATTCATATGTCATGTTTACAAAGATGGTGGATAAGGGGAAGTGTTATGAATAGGCTCTTTGAGACCTTTCATATATCCATCCCTTCGTATTCAACCCGAATATATTAATATATATGTGAGGCTAGGAAACCCCTAGCCATCACTCTTTCTTGGAGATTCTTCATCTCTCAGCAAGTCCTCTAATTTCCAACGAGATTTCAAGTGCTGGATTTAAAGTCACTGGAAAAAAATAAGAAATTATAAGAAATTATAATCATAAATATTTTTTCTTATTTGAAGAAAGTTGTTGTCTTATCAAAGGATTTGAAGAATCATGATCTAATTTGGGCCCGAATTTTCGGCATAAAACTTGATTTTTTTCTCTTCAATATGAAATTCATGGTGAAATGTATGAATAATTACTTCAGTTGGTATCTCATAAATTTTCCCACTTTGCCAGGTAATGTGAAGTTTTCATCAAGATCAAAATCTACCTCGAAAACTTCAAAAATGATATATCTTAGTGCTGAAAGAAGTTCCAGCGGTAGCTCAAGACCTGTAAAGCTTGACGTTCCATGCTTACAAGCAACTTGTGGATATGGAAAAAAGTCAAGTGAAAATTTCTACCAGCATTAGAAACATATGTAAAACATATTTCAACCGCCCAGACTTCCCAAGAGGGTGCATGTATTTCATATGGGTTGAATTAAATGGAGAATGAGAGCAACCCCAATTCAAATACTACTAAGCTAAACAAATTGCGCTAAAAGCTGATGATGCAAATAGAAGAAACAAGAGAACAAAGCACAACTATTTATAAGAAGAGTTTTTTTCTTTTTGGGTTTTTAATGGGTGTGCTTGTCACATTGATTGTAATAGAACTACTCAAGTATTAGTAGGTTCTGGGAAGCTATTTAGATTTAGTGTTATGGTTTTAATGCAATTGTAGTTTAGGCTATAGATTAAGTGTTTAGTTGCAATGCATATTTCTAAGCTTTGCATTACTAAATTTGAGTTTACATTACTACATCATGTTAAACTTATTGTTATGTGAAATGTGGTATATGTTAATTATGATGAAGATATTATGAATCAAACAAAATGTTACTATGATTTGGAGGTGCCTTATAGATTGTATGATATTATGAATTGAATTATTTGGAGATGACTAAAATCTTGGCCAAATTTTCCAATATTTATTAAGTTGGTTAATATATTTTCTCCACATAACCAACAAGTGCATTTCTACCAATTTAGCAAAAAACATTTCTAGCACATTACCAATAAGCGCATTGCTAGGAGGCACATAACCAACAAGTGCATTACACACCAAAATTTTTAGCTGCACACCAAAAGGTTCAATTACTAAGGTCCAGTTGAAATATCTGCTGTAAAACAAGATTAGTAGTACATAACCAACAAGATAAGTTGCAATGTTGGATGATGTTGACTGCTTGTTCCTATCTGTTGGTTGATGAGGTAGTTGTCCACCTTTATTCAATGGCTACAATACAATGGAAAAAAGTTGTAACTGTTATGTATATGTTATCTTGTAGAGGTGATAAGTTTGTATTCATCTCACATAAGCATCCCACTCTAATGATAGTCCTGAAGTACTATCTTGGGATGTCTGACTTGAGGATCAAGCATTATGAGCATGAAAGCTCCGAAACAAATAAGGAGGATGCCTAGTACTCTAAAAAATTATGGAAAAAGAAAAGTTTCATGGATATTCATCGATATGAAATCCATATTAAAACTAATGAAATAAATAAATACCAAATATTCGTATATAACGACTCAATATAATTAATGGCCTGAAGACCATACTTGAGCGTTTAAATGTGCCTTCAAAAGGTCCATACTAGACAAAATTCGAAGAATGGAGCAAAATTAACGAAGCACACATATGTGCCCGATTTCATAAAATTTTATACTTTGATACGAGTGGTTTAGACACCCTGGATCGGTGACAATGCACTCATCAGATCCTAATCCCCTGGATTGGTGATGATGCACTCCATCATATCCTAATCCCATAAAATAATCCGCAGAACACAAAGATTTTTCAAAAGGATGAATTTCCATTTTATGGAGTGAAAACCAATCTCCATTAAAATAATAAGACTTTTTCCTTGAGATTACTTGAGGGATATTTATCCACTTCCCGTGACGAGCTGATATCATTTTCCAAATGGTCATAAGTGGGCCGATTATCCAACTATAGTCCAACTTTTCTAAAGCTACTCGGACAAATTATCATAATTGCGGGCACAATGGATATAAAAAATAAATTGCAACTGGAATAAAAGTTGAACACTCTGAAGTATGTGTTCACACTCAAAATGGGTTTTGAAAATACGATTATTAAAAACGACTCTAATGGATTACACATCCATTGATTCCAGTTGTTGGTGACTGCATGGGGAAACACAATCTTGCATGCTGCTTCATAAATAAGACTCGGACCCTCTGGGAATCAGAGTTATTCTTCAATGCAACTAACATACGAAACACCACCAAATATCTCTCATTTGAGGATTTTGGATGTGCAGTATACATCCTCACAGCACCACACAGAATAAAATGAGGACCTCAACGCCGTCTTAGAATCCATATAGCTAAGGTTTGATACACCCTGTATACCTTGCACCCTAAACGGGGGAGGCGTTAAAAGCACATCTCAAAGACTATGTATAGATGTGTCCACATTCCCAATGCTAGGCTCTACTCGTTTGATGCATAAAGCCCTACTAATCATTCAAAATAAATAAACAAAAATCTATGATCCAAAAAATAAAATGTGATAATGAGATCCTGAAAATCAATCACATTTAAGAAAACTGTTCAACAGTTAGCAGACATAGTTACTGACAACAACAGTTTATCAAGGCAATCTTAAAACCACTCTATGTAAGGAATACGGCTAATTAGGACCAACACATTGCTGTGCAATCTCAAGCTCGAAGTTTATAGTCAAATGTATATTCCAATTAGACGAATTCCAGGTCAACACCAAGTTACCACATAACAGAATTTCAGACTAACACTACAATTCTAATTTGACATGAATTCCAAAGTAGCCAGAAGTTTAAAATTGTCAACTAATAATTCCAGAACATAAGAAATAAGAATATAGACTAACACTCAAGGCATGTCTAACAGTAACCACAAGATATGTTTGATATTCAGTATGCAGTTACTAATTTATATGTTTAATATGTTAAAGCACATGATTAATTTATATCTTCGTGCTTGTGATGCAGCTATGGCACATGACAGATCACACGAGCATACCTATGAGCAGGTGGCCTACAGAAGAAGAAGCATAATTATAACCAACTATAAATTTTATGCAGTTAATTCGCATGATATGATATAGCCTCATGCATCACCTACGAGGTTGAGAAGTTTGAATCATCAGTAAACCTTGATCGTAGTATTGTTGTATCCTCCACGAAACAAACTAGTCTGCCTTCTCTGACTAAGTTGAGTCTATAATATATTCATACCAATCAAAGGGTAGCTTGTCAATCAAAAACTTGAACATCTCACTAATCATAGAATAATTGATTACGAAATCCACTCTTATATACGTAAAGAGTATTTTAAGATGATTAGTTCTTGACATAACCATATGGGCATCAAAACGAGATGATCAGGATCATAACCATATATCGCAGAAGAGAGCAACATCTAACATAATCAAGAACTAGTTGAAAAGAGAAGTATTAGCAAAAAGATGCTTCTCCTCATGCATGTACCTTTTCATTGTCGACTACTCCGCCAGCCGTGTCTATTAACCAAGAATGGTCATTTCCAACATCCGGTATCCACCGGAATGCAATGTAAGCCTTAAAACATACTCGCAGCTGACCCTTGAACCATAAGCCCCAGAGAAGGTTTATACAGAGTCACTTGGGCAATAACTTTATCAAAACATGGCATTTCTCTAGCAGTCAGTAAATAGGAAAAATGTCGGGCAGCTTGGTATGAGAAGAGACCTCAGAGCCCTCGCTTATCGAAACCCCCCGACGAGGTAGTTATGGTAATGAAGTTGTTGTGCTTATACGCAATCGAGGATCACGAACCCAAAGCCCATCATGACCTTGCCCTTCATGTCCTGCCTGAAGGACCTCTTCTCCTCAGAGGTCTATTTTTCTCTGCACAGAACCGATGAAGAAAGATCGCTTTCAGGTGGCCAACGCTGACCGTGGCCCTCGCGAAGGGAGGTGAAAGACTGAAAGAGGAGCGTTATGGGGAACGGACGGCTAGCGTTGGATCGCACGTGATGCGTGACTTTCCCGTGTTCTTATTGAGACAACAGTTTCGATAAGATAGCTAACTCTGTTTAGTGTACAATGAGCGGCTCCAATCAATTTCAAAGGTAACAATCACACTCAAGTGTAGATGTATCTTCAAGTAACAGACATACAAAGGCAATATTTTGATCTTACCATGGAAAAAAGTTGCGGTATACAACTTTCAAGGAAAGGTGCAAGAAAATTTGTCAGATCACACATCCATGCTGCTAATACTCTAGCTAGAATTGACATCACCGAGAATGGATGCAATCTACCAGTAGCAGAAGTGGTTGTTCCTCAAAGAGGCAAACCACCAGGCTCTAAGGATAAAAATTTCCAGAAGAGGAAAACATCTGGATGCCTTAAGTAAATACTACCACATGATAATGAGTTCATATCCATACTCTTACCCCTCTCAGAATCACATGAAGTGGAAAATCTAGGAGAAACTAAAATGAAATGTTGTACGAACTTGGGAGGTATTGGACAAAGAGAACATAATTGTTGACAATATAATCATGTATCATATTGACACTTACATCGCAAAAATGATGATAATTATATAATATCATTCCACACTCCGTTGCTAAAATGCAAACGTAGAGATTGGCCAAATGTGGAACGAGGCAATAAAAGCTAAGCTGGACTCGCTTATGAAACGTGAAGTGTTCGGACCTGAAGTCCATACACGAAAAGGTGTCAAACCTATGGGCATCATAAGTATAACACAAATAAAAATATAAGTTCAAAATCATATGCCATAGGGTACAGCCTATAGCTCAAGGATTTTTTTCGCTGAAACTGGGGGAATAAATAATTAAAATGAGTTTGACTCACCTATATAAATGATGCATCAGACTCCTCGGTTATAAATTGTGAATACCTTACGATTTGATAAAGGAAATTTTGGATATGTTGCTATTGGATGTTGTGACAACATATCAATATGGATATCTTGATAAAGATACATTCCTCATTTTCTAAAATGCCTGAATAGACTTCAGGACGTCTATTCTATTGAAGAAATAATATAATACAACCAAGTTAATCCATTGACAACGTAAGGATTTCTACTAATGGTAGTCTTTGCATATTTTCTAGAGAGCAAAGAACATGATTTGAGGTCATAGTTGTAAACAACTTAAATCTTATCTGATATCCTGAAGAGAAAACCGAAATATTTTTTCAAGCATGACTATCAAATATGATATGAAAGACCTAGGCAAAATAAAGATAAGTCATGGCTCATAGATTTATTATCTAAAAAGATAAAATCCTGTTACTTTAACTTCATACAACTAGAGTTTGTTGAAGAATTAATATAAAGACCATTGTTATCTAAAAAGTACACTTATTGTGGTACGTGCATTGGATGTACAAAAAGACCCTTTTCTTCAGCTGGAAGAGTGGGATGATATTCTAAGTCATGAATTCCCTTATCTAAGTACAATTAGAGCACTTCTGGTAAACTGCATGCGTCCCGATATAGCAGTTGTAGTAAATCCACTAGCCAGATATAATGAGACCCCAAAAAATGCCACTGGACCATAATTAAGCATCTTCTGCGCTACCTCCAAGGGTCGATGGATTTGAGCTTACATTTTAAAGAATTATCCTCAATGCTTATGAATATGCATGTAACATGTCTGATCCTCATAATGAGAAGTCACAAACTGGGTAACTACGGTAGGACGGCCATCTACTATAGATCTGCAAAGCAAACTATGAAAGCAACATCATCTTGTCATTCTGAGATCTTCACTATTCCAGAAACAAACCAAGGGTTCGTTTGGTTGCGCCTAGAGGCACAATACATCCCAGTGACGACTGGGTAAAAGGCTGTTAATTTGGAGCTGACCACATAGTCTTAAGACCAAACAACATACTTACCTCAACTTTGAGGAGACCACATCTGAGGCAACAAAAACAAAGCACACCTCTCCAGAGTTTTGGATTTAGCAGTTGCTTAATGTTGGTGATTATTTGTAATTTGTATATATTTTCAGAACGTTGTAAATATGAGTGATGAAAAATGCCTAAGATGTCTGAAAGCCTAAAGTCTTGTACAGATCAGGAGAGTAATATGAGAATTTCTCTTTTTCCTTAGTTATGGTTTTATCCCACAATGTTTTTCATAGCCAATGGTTTTAACGAGACAAATCACATTAACTCAGGATCTCGAAGTATCCCCCCTTGTAATACTCATATGATGCTCAGAATCCCGAATTATTCATGAGCAGCGTTCACACTTATGGTGGGATAAGGGGGACTGTTATGAATATGTTATCTTGTTGAGATGATGAGTTTGTATTCATCTCAAATATTGTATCGTACCATTGTTGTAATGCCCTGATAGCTACTGCACAAGTACTAGAGGGTGGTGAATAGTACTTTAAAATAATTAAGAAGATAATTCCTAATTATCTTGCAAACACAACCAACAATGTGGAAATGAAAATAGACAACAAAGAAAGACAATCGCAAACAAACGAATTAACGGGTTCGGATCCACCCAAGTCTCCCCGACTTGTTCCCGGTGATCCTACGTCCCAAACTCCCGGATCCCCTCCGGATACTTGAGTTAGAAACCTCTAACTCAAATTTGCACTGTGAAATTCTTGTAGAAAACCTCTACAAGATCAAATCATACACAAATGAAAATGTGACTCCCACAAACCGGGATCACAAACAACTCTCACAACCGAGAGTAAAACTTGCAATATCAAATTAACTGAAATAAGAAATGCTTACAAACAAAATCCTATGCCTTGAGTAAACTTAAGATTTTAGGGCAAGGAGGATTTTGGAGGAGAAGAAGTCACCAAACCCTAGCTCCAAGATGATGAACAACAATAGAAGCCTAGGGTGGAGTTGGTGACCTAGAATCAAGCTCTTGGCTTGAATGGCTCACAATCAATGACTCTCTCTTGAGGAATGAGAGTGAGGGAGAGATTCTTGTGAGAAATGAAAGCTTGGAAATGAGAAATAAATTCTTCTCTTTGATTCTCTAAAATGCAATTAATATCAGTCTTGAATTCTTAGCAAGAAGCCCTTCAAGTATATATAGGATAGAGGAAAGAGAGAGCAAAAATCGTGGCATTTAATGCTCCAACGGCTCTATTCTGAAGCAGTCTAGTCGGTCAAAGAAGGATCACTGACCGACTAGTTTCTCAACCAGTTGGTTGGTGATTCAACATGAACCGACTAACTGGAGAACAGCTAAAAGAGAAAGTTCAAACAATAAAGAACTAGTCGGTCTAAGAAGACTTGCCAACCAACTAGTTTGACAACTAGTCGGTCGGTGAGTGTTCTTTGACCGACTAAGAGTTGAAACATGATATACTGAAATCAAGGAGCACTAGTCGGTCTAAGAACAAATTCCAACCGACTAGTTTCTCAACTAGTCGGTCGACGGTTGTTCTTTGACCGACTAACGATAAACAGTAGCTCAGGCTATGAAATGAAAGACACAACTAGTCGGTCTAAGAAGGATTCCTAACCGACTAGTTTGACAACTAGTCGGTCGATGAACCTTCTTGGACCGACTAACTGTAAACAGTGAATGAGCTGAAAATGAACAAGGCATTCTAGTCGGCTCAAGAAGGATTGCCGACCGACTAGATTGCCATCTAGTCGGTTGGTTCTTCTTCTTGAACCAACTAAGATGCACAAGAAGCCGTGATAAGAAGCATTAAGCTTCGGAAAAGATTCTATGAGCTTCTAAGATAATCCTAGCTCTAAGATATGAGCGTTATGAAGATAAAGACGTAAGACATACTCAAGGCTTAACATTCTACGAAAAGAAGCTAGAAGACAATAAATAAAACTTGACGAACCGTCTTCAAAAGCTTCAATCGAATCTTCTTGACTTCAATAATGGTCCTTGAGCTTCAACGAAGCTTCAAGCACACGATCACGCGCTTTGAGAAGTCTTGAGACGTCGCTTTTGATGTACATAGAAATTTGGCGACGATCTCCATAACTGCGCTCACAACGAGTTAGTTCACGATATTTATGTTTGTTCATCATCAAAACCAAATCCGGGGAATCAGTACTCAACATTCTCCCCCTTTTTGGTGATGACAAACCAACATAAATAATAATCAAAAATAATGATTCAAATGAAATTTACTTACTCCCCCTGCATTGATGGCACGTTAGTTCCATATTAAATAATAATCATACACATCAAGCAGACGAGGAAAGTATAACATGTGAATCCAATTATTGAAATATAGGATTTGAAATCCATTTTTATATCTTAACTCCCCCTAAATCTAACATATCAAATTAGATTCATGGTAAATTGCTTTGAATTATCATGTAGCACATCGTCATTATTAATTCTCTCCCCCTTTGGCATCAGCAAAAAAAGTGGGAGGAGATCAACGACAACAACAATGGCTACAAATAAAAGCACGGGAGTCTTAGAATATGACCACGGTCCAAATGACACCAAAGTAAAATCACGAAGAAAATCAAAGTGTGCCAACGAATCCATAGTCGAAAATCGAAAAAAGAAATCATCAAAACTCAAATCAATTGCACATATTGAGTTATGGAACATACTCTCCAATATCAACATTCTTAATTAGTGCATGGAAAACAATTCTATGCTTTCATAGAAATAATTTCTATTAAATCAAATGTAATCGTCGACGACGAAGTCAACATCAGAGACAAAAAGAATATAATACGCACAATGAAGTAAATGTCAACACGATGTATATATATATATATATAAGAACATGGATACATCAAAAGTATACATCTGCTAACAATAATATAAACGATCCTCAGATCGGGGCACATCATACAACATATCTCACAGCATACATCAAAGTATCACAAAACATGTACACATCAAAATACATCATAAAAACATTCAAAAATATTAAAAATCCATAACCACCAACTATCCTACCCCACTCTCTCACGACTAAATATATCATCCAAAGTGCACAAGGGAGAGTCCTCCAACGCAAGCTCAGGAGGCGGAGAGAGGATCGGCAGAAGCAGCAGGCTCTGCAGAAGGGGTGGTGGTCATTGGGTCGACTGGAGTGTCCACAGAAGGGAGAGTCGCAGCAGGAGTGGTCTCGGGAGCACCAGAAGAAACATCCACCGAAGGAATGGTGGTAGCAGGTGTGCTCTCGGGAGCACCAGCAGAAGTAGCAGCAGCAGACGTACCCTCTGGGGTACAGACAGGAGATCCAACAAGCTCCTGGAGCTCAGCCTCGTCCATCTCCTCATAGTCAGAAACTGACAGAGGAACCTCAATGCCCAAGTGAGAGCAGATGCGAGCTAGCATCTCCTCAGAACGAGAAACACAAGACTCCACACGTCTTAAGGAAACGGAAAACTCAGCGAGTGAGGGAGGATGTGGAGGAGCAGCTGAAGAGGTACCCTCGGTGGTAGAAGGGGTAGTCCTCTGAATGTAACGAAGCGTCGCAAGAGACATCTTGACGGCCGTCGCATTCAGAGGAGGACCCAACGGACGCTGGTCATCGGGAGGGAGAGGGACCCCGAAGTGACGAAAGACGAGGGTCAAAAGGCAAGGATATGGGATGTGAGCTGATTTGGTGGACTTTTGGATGCATTCAAAAGAGTCCATCTTATCAAGGATGATACGAGCCCAATTGATCTCGCTCCCCATGAAAAGAGCGTAGATCAGCTTGAGGAACGGCTGAGAGGTCAAGCTAGATGAGCTGTACTTCGGAAGGAGGCACGACTTCAGGATAAGATTCAAGACCCAAGCATTCGGCTTAAACGATTTTGAGGGGACGCCAATCACGGCGGGAGGGATAACATGAAACATCTCGGCAAGCATGGTCTGGTCCAGATCGTGGATATTATCCACGGAGATATCAGCTGGAAGAAGAGCAGAGGATGACACACCTATCAACTCCCCTAAGATTTCTGCCATGAGGACAATAGGTGTCCCCAAGACAGTCGTCTCAATGGAGTGAGTGTCGTCATACTGACCCCGAACACGATTCGCGTAGAATAATTTGACAAGACAGGGTACAGGTGAGGGTTCGCCTTGGGGTCATGGCAAAGATAGTCAAATAGGCCGCTGTAGGAAAGAAGATCGGTGAGATGTGGAAAATCGGAGAACTGAATGAAGTGCTCCAATATCAATGGACAGTGCTCAATACGGTTGTAAGCTGCGAGACACACCGGTTCATCGCGACACAACGATATATCGACACCGCCTAAAGGCATGGGAGCCTTCCCCTTAGACGGACGAGTGCTAGAACGAGGAGGAGTAGGAGCCCTAGCAGTATGCTCGGTCTCCGGAATATACTCGTCGTCAGATTCAGAAGCGGGAGGAGTGGGTGCACGAAATGAGGCTGGAGACACAGTCTTCTTCCTAGGCTTGGGCTTGGGCTGAGATGTGGCTCTAGGCTTCGCAGTCGCCTTCCTCTTCTTCTTAAGAGGAGGCGAAGAGGAAGATGGGTGGGTCGATTTGGCACGGCGTTTGGATTGAGGGGGGTCCGTAGGAGGAGACACTACGGTCATGGGAGACGGACGCGAGGGATCGATGGGGATACGTGTCTTCGCCATGATCGAGACGAGACAACGCACAATCGAATGAGAACTCGAAATCTAGGTCGAAAAACAAACCTAGAACAAACCCTAACACGAACGGAAATCGAATGAAACCTAACCCTAGGAGCAGAGAGAGAGAGAGAGAGTGATACCTAGTCGACTGGAGGTAGGGAGATGAATGGCGATGATGTACGACGGCCGGAGACGGCGGTGCACAGGGGAGGAAGTCGAAAAGACACAGGGGGGTCGCGGGGTTTAGGGGCTGGGAGAGGAGGGATGCACCGATTAGAGTGAGATCTAATCGGTGCCAAGGAGTTTAAATCGACTGGGAGACCAAAAGACACAACAGCCCCTGACGCATTTAGTCGGTCACAGTTCAAGCGCTGACCGACTAGATTGCAATCTAGTCGGTCGGCCAATGAACATGAACCGACTAAGTGCAAATAGTAACTGAAGCCAAATTTATAGCATGAGTTAGTCAGTCTGAGTTCATTCACTGACCGACTAGAACGCAATCTAGTCGGTCGGCCAATGAACTTGGACCGACTAAGAGAGTCCAAAAATTTGAAATTTAGAAATTTTGAGTTCTCTCCTAATCGCACTTGGACGAAACATCGAACTACTCTCATACATCATTAATCTACCCCATAAAGCATCGAAAGATATAAATACGACGTTCATGAATATTTCGAGCATAAATTCCGAAAATTCAACCAAAAATCCAGAAAATCTCAACACATCTAGCATGAGCAAATATAACAAAAATATTATCATGCAAGATTATTGAAATATGAATCCTAAATCTCGGATTCACCCATAATCCCTAATTCTCGACGTAACCGCACAAAGGAGTCTTCCTTGAGTGGTTTCATGAAAATATCGGCGATTTGCTTCTAGGTTTCAACGTACACTAAAATGATGTCCTTTTTAGCAACATGATCAATTAGGAAATGGTGACAGACATCTATGTGTTTAGAACGGGAATGGTGTACCAGATTCTTAGAGAGACATTGCACTTTGGTTGTCCACCATGATAGGGCAAGTATCACAGTTTATACCAAAGTCTTTAAGAGTGTGTCTCATCCAAAGAACCTGAGCACACGCAGCACCGACGGCAATATATTCCACCTCGGTTGTTGAAAGTGATACGGAATTCTGCTTCTTGGAAAACCAAGAGACAAGATAATTTCCTATAAAATTGCAAGTGCCACTAGTACTTTTCATGTCGGATTTGCATCCCGCATAATCTGCATCACTATATGAGATTAACTCATTTGTGCTAGACTTTGGATAAAGTAATCCGAAGTCGAGTGTGTAACTTAAGTAACGGAAAATACGTTTTACCGCTACTAAGTGAGATTCCTTAGGTTGATATTGATAACGAGCATATACACACACGGCAAACATAATATCGGGCCTACTAGCAGTGAGATATAATAAACTACCTATCATACCTCGATATAGATGAATGTCTACATCTTTGCCACCCGTATCTTTATCAAGATGTGTAGTAGTGCTCATTGGAGTCTTCTTGCCTGAGACATTCTCCATTCCAAATCGCTTTAGCAACTCCACCGTGTACTTGGTTTGGTGGATGAAGATTGCATCGTTCATTTGGCGAATTTGGAGACCTAAGAAATACTTGAGCTCACCCATGTGGCTCATCTCAAATTGATTCTTCATAACATTAGAAAACTCTTCACAAAGAGTGAAGTTAGTAGCATCGAAAATGGTATCATCAACATAAATTTGAACTAAAATAATATCATTATTCGAATACTTAACAAATAATGTAGAATCAACTTCACCCATTTGAAAACCCAAATCCAAAAGAAAATTCTTTTGACGGTCATACCAAGCTCGATGAGCTTGTCTCAAACCGTAAAGTGCTTTCTTAAGTTTGAAAACATGATTTGGAAATTTTTCATTTATAAAACCCGGAGGTTGAGAAACATAAACTTCCTCAACGACATCTCCGTTTAAAAACGCACTTTTTACATCCATTTGAAAGAGTTTAAAATCTTTATGGCATGCAAAATATAACAATAATCTAATAGATTCTAATCTAGCTACCGGAGCAAAGGATTCTTCGAAATCTATACCTTCCTCTTGCCGGTAGCCTTGAGCTACTAACCGAGCTTTGTTCCGGATGACAATTTGGTTCTCGTCGGTCTTGTTCTTGAAAATCCAATTCGTTCCTATAACGGTGTGGTTCTTCGATGGCAATGGAACAAGCTCCCAACCCTCATTCCTCTCAAATTGAATGAGTTCCTCCTCCATGGCTAGGATCCAAGCACTATCTTTGCATGCTTCGTTAATATTCTTTGGCTCAATTGAGGAGGCAAAGGCACAATGAGCGAAGTAGTTGACTTGAGATCTCGTCTTGACACTATCAAGGATGTTGCCAATGACTTGCTCATGGGGATGGTCACGAACTGTATGAAGCCGTTTGGGAACTCCCTGATCAATAGGAACATTATCAAAAGATTCATCAGTAGGGTTAGTATCAATAGAATCAATAGACTTAGAATTACCAATAGAATCACATAAAACATCCATGGAGTTATCATCATTAGTAATTCTAGTAGGGACAAAATTTTTATTAAATGAAATATGAAGAGATTCCTCAATCGTTGAGGTTCGTTTGTTGTATATCCGGTAGGCTTTGCTACGGGAGGAATATCCAACAAATATCCCCTCATCGGATCTTGGATCAAATTTGTCCAAACTACCATACGTGTTTTTAATAAAACATTTTGCGCCGAAAACTCGAAAATGTTTAACTTGAGGCAATCTACCAAACAACAATTCATAACAAGTTTGTTTGGTGCCGGGCCTCAAAAGTATTCTATTAAACACATAGCAAGCAGTATGTACCGCTTCCGCCCAAAATTTATAGCCAAGTTGGCTATCATCAAGCATAGTGCGAGCACACTCCACTAACGTCCTATTCTTTCTCTCAACAACACCATTTTGAGGGGGTGCGCGAGGGAAAGAAAAGGTGTGAGTAATACCAACTTCATCACAAAAATTTGAGAAAGACTCATTCTCAAATTCCCCTCCATGATCACTACGAATAGTGACAATGGTGGTTCCAAGGAGATTTTGTACTTTCTTAACAAATATTGTGAAGTTTTCGAAATCATCATTTTTATTACTTAAGGAAAATACCCAAGTAAATCTAGAAAAGTCATCAACGATGACAAGTCCATATCGTGCATTTTCTAATGAAGCAACTCTAGTTGGCCCTTAAAGATCTAGATGTAATAGCTCTAGAGGCCGCTTAGATGAAATGCTTTTCTTAGGTTTAAATGATGATTTAGGAAGCTTGTCTCGTTGACACGAGTCACAAAAGCTTTTCTTTTGGAAGACAAGCTTAGGAAATCCTTTAATAGAATTTAACTTGAAAAGCTTAAAAAGTGTTCCAAAGTTCACATGACCAAAACGTCGATGCCATAAGTGTTGTTCACTTGTGTTGGCAATGAGACAGTGTTCATGTGATTTTGGGATATCTAAGATATATATATCCTTATGGCGTGTGCCAGAAAATAATAAATCATTATTATCTTTTCTCAAAATATGCCACATTCCTTTCGCAAAGCTAACTTTGTAACCTTTGTCACAAAGTTGGCTTATTGAAATAAGATTGTGGTTTAATCCTTTAACAAGGTAAACATCACTTATTAGTGGTTTAGAAGGATTACCAACTTTACCAACACCAATGATGGTTCCGCTCTCGTTGCCTCCAAAGACTACCCGGTTCCCATTTGCAATGGGCACCACTCCGGAGAGCAATTGAGTATCACCCGTCATGTGTTTTGAACACCCGCTATTGAGTATCAAATTATTCTTGGAGCTAAATTTGGATTTGTTGCTCCGTTTCTTTTTCTTGAGTACCTAAAGATAGAAATATCATTCCATGGTACCCAAGGTCATTGGGTCCTAAAAGATTAGACATTTGGAAGTCAAGTCCAATTGGACTTAGACTTCCCAATGTAATCATCATTATGCACGACATCTATAAAATAAGAATTCATGTATGCTTGTTTTTCATGCATGTTAGTGTTCTTCGGGCCCCAAATAGTGAACATTTTGGGAGCCCTATTCCTATTGGGAGCATGCATACGTTGTTGATTTCTACATGATGCATGTCGTGGATAGGCATATGACACATGATGAAATGGTGCATGATGATAATTGTTCATATGATGGTGTGGACGAACATATGCATGTGGAGGAACACGTGCGTGAGTGTGTCTCACATGGTGTGCACGTGCCCGTAGATGTGGTGCATAAAAATCATCATATGTGTGAACATGTGGAGTAGGATGTGTGTTCCTACGTGGCATAGTATTGGTTTACATAAAAGCATGAACCTTCTTTGGAGGTCCACCTAAAGTGGGGTTCTTTCCAAATGAGGATGTGTACGAAGTAGAAGCACCATTGGTAGATGAACTACCAATGAGGTGTTTGCCCCTACTCGTTGAGGCATCGGAAGTTGGCCTAACAAAGGTGGTATACGATTTGGATGAATTTCCCATCTTATACCCCAAGCCAATGCGAAGATGACCGGAAGTAAGTCATTTAGGATATTATCCAAATGGTTCTTACCTTTATTGAATTTATTAATCCGGCCTAATGTGGACTCATACTTCTCGGTGAGAGAAAGTATAGAAGCATCCAAAGTGGACACTTGAGTGGTGAGTACACAAACATGAGACTTGAGATTATCATTCTCAATACTCAAAGTTGAGTTTCGAGAAATCAAATCTGACATCTCTCGTTCATCTGATTCCTCAATATGAACATGCTCAAGTTGAGATTTGAGATTTACAATCTCATTTCTCAAAACTTCAACAACGGTGTCGTTGATGATGATGATAGGCTTAGGTGAGGTTTGGAGACTAGTTAACTCATCTTTAGTCTTAGTATATCTATTTACTAGTTTAGAATACTTAGACCAAATTTGCTCGTTAGCTAATCTAAGGTCATCCATAGTTACCTCATAGCCTTCATCCTCGCTATCATCGGAGGAGGATTCTTGATCATGTTCCTCTCTTTCCATGAAGCACATGTGTGCTTGCTCCACTTGTTCATCGTCCGACTCTCCACTTGAGGAATCCTCGTCGGAGTCGGTGAATGTGCCGACAAGCCCTTTCTTGTAACCTTTCTTGTACTTCTTTGACTTGTCGAACTTTGGCGCCTTCCATTTCTCCTTTTGCTTGTTTTGAGGACAATCCGCTTTCATGTGTCCTGGCTTATTGCATTTAAAACATAAAGGAGCGGAGGCGTTAGAAGAACTAAATTTAGATTTGTTCTTGAAATTACCTTTCCGGAAGAATCGGTTGAACTTCTTTGCCACGAGGGCAACAGATTTCAAGTCCAACTCGTCTTTCGAGTCTTCATCATCGGTAGATGTAGATGGAGCGACCTTGAACGCAATCACCTTTTTCTTTGGCTCGTCTTGCTTCAAGTAAGACTTCATCTTGTCCTGCAGCTTTAGTTTACTGTCCTTGCGTACCTCATAAGACATCAAGGTACCCATTAGTTGAATGACAGTATATTTACTCATATCGTTACCTTCCTCGATGGCGAAGGTACGCTTTTCCCAACAAGAAGGAAGTCTGTCAATGATCTTTGAGACTTTCTCCTTTTGGGTATAGTTCTTTTCAAGAGCCTCCAACTCATTGGTGATGTCAACGAAGCGATCATAGTACTCCTTCATCTTCTCACCCTGTTGCATATGAAATAATTCGAAATCTTTATTTACAACAACGAGTTTGGAGTCTCTTACCCTACTTGTTCCTTCATGCAAGATGATGAGTGAGTTCCAGATTTGATATGCACTCTTACATGTGCATATCTTGTTGAAGTCTTCGGGCTCCAAAGCACATTGCAAGGCATTCATTGCCTTGGCATTGTTTACCTCCGCGGCGACCTCCGCGGTAGTCCACTTCGTAAAGTCTGGTTCGGTGGGCTCGACATACTCCGTCAACGTAGCTCTCCAAAGTGAAGCGCTCCGGAGGAACGTTTCCATCCGGCATTTCCAGTACCCGTAATTGGTACCGTTGAAGAAAGGAGGCCTAGTCGAGGAGTGTCCTTCCATCACCGAAGAAGCTCCTTTACGGTTCCTGAAGGTGCTATAGTCTGAAGGTGGACGAACGTTCTTGTTATCGTTGGTAGACATAGCTATGAACTTGGCTCTGATACCAAATGTAATGTCCTAATAGCTACTTCACAAGTACTAGATGGGGGTGAATAGTACTTTAAAATAATTAAGAAGATAATTCCTAATTATCTTGCAAATACAACCAACAATGTGGAAATGAAAATAGACAACAAAGAAAGACAATCGCAAACAAACGAATTAATGGGTTCGGATCCACCCAAGTCTCCCCAACTTGTTCTCGGTGATCCTACGTCCCAAACACCCGGATCCCTTCTGGATACTTGAGTTAGAAACCTCTAACTTAAATTTGCACTATGAAATTCTTGTAGAAAACCTCCACAAGATCAAATCATACACAAATAAAAATGTGACTCCCACAAAACGGGATCACAAACAACTCTCACAACCGAGAGTAAAACTTGCAATATCAAATTAAATGAAATAAGAAATGCTTACCAACAAAATCCTATGCCTTGAGTAAACTTACGATTTTAGGGCAAGGAGGATTTTGGAGGAGAAGAAGTCACCAAACCCTAGCTCCAAGACGATGAACAGCAATAGAAGCCTAGGGTGGAGTTGGTGACCTAGAATTAAGCTCTTGGCTTGAATGGCTCACAATCAATGAATCTCTCTTGAGGAATAAGAGTAAGGGATGCTTGTGAGAAATGAAAGCTTGGAAATGAGAAATAAATGCTTCTCTTTGATTCTCTAAAATGCAATTAATATCAGCCTTGAATGCTTAGCAAGAAGCCATTCAAGTATATATAGGATAGAGGAAAGAGAGAGCAAAAATCGTGGCATTTAATGCTCCAATGGCTCTATTTTGAAGCAGTCTAGTCGGTCAAAGAAGGATCACCGACCGACTAGTTTCTCAACTAGTCGGTCGGTGATTCAACATGAACCGACTAACTAGAGAACAGCCAAAAGAGAAAGTTCAGACAATAAAGAACCAGTCTATCTCAGAAGACTTGCCAACCGACTAGTTTGACAACTAGTCGGTCGGTGAGTGTTCTTTGACCGACTAAGAGTTGAAACATGATAGGCTGAAATCAAGGAGCACTACTCGGTCTAAGAACAAATTCCAACTGACTAGTTTCTCAACTAGTCGGTCGACGGTTGTTCTTTGAACGACTAACGATATACAGTAGCTCAGGCTGTGAAATGAAAGACACAACTAGTCGGTCTAAGAAGGATTCCTAACCGACTAGTTTGACAACTAGTCGGTCGGTGAATCTTCTTGGACCGACTAACTGTAAACAGTGAATGAGCTGAAAATGAACAAGGCATTCTAGTCGGTTCAAGAAGGATTGCCGACTGACTAGATTGCCATCTAGTCGGTTGGTTCTTCTTCTTGAACCAACTAAGATGCACAAGAAGCCGCGATAAGAAGCGTTAAGCTTCGGGAAAGATTCTATGGGCTTTTAAGATAATCCTAGCTCTAAGATATGAGCGTTATGAATATAAAAATGTAAGACATACTCAAGGCTTAACATTCTACGAAAAGAAGCTAGAAGACAATAAATAAAACTTGATGAACCGTCTTCAAAAGCTTCAATCGAATCTTCTTGACTTCAATAATGGTCCTTGAGCTTCAACGAAGCTTCAAGCACACGATCACACACTTTGAGAAGTCTTGAGACGTCGCTTTTGATGTACATAGAAATTTGGCGACGATCTCCATAACTGCGCTCACAACGAGTTAGTTCACGATATTTATGTTTGTTCATCATCAAAACCAAATCCGGGGAATCAATACTCAACAATTGTATAAACTCTTTCTATCCCCTACAAATAAATGCATGTGGTCTCCTCCAGAAAAAACATACACAATAAATGCATTGTTATAATTACAAATGTGCAATTATACCATCTATTGCAATTGGATTATAATATGATGACGTGGGTATAGTAAATAGTGAAGAGCTTAAATTCTTCCTAACATGTTGCAACTTCGAGATTGAATGATGAGTTGGGTGGGTTGGAATCCAGGTTTTCTTCTTGTGACGTTACTACCATGTACACCATCATCTTTAATTGTATGCAATTCAGCTTAAATCAATTTGAAAACAAAGTGAATAATCAATATCATCAAATTGAAATGTTAACGTACTTTTCAAATAGCGAATGGTTGATCCACAACTAGTGCTTTAGGGGAAGCTATGTTACTTGTTCTTGTTCAATTTGGGGTTCTGCGGCTTTTACCTGAGTTATATGACATAAAGATATTAAATGATCAGATGAGAGGGCTAGTTGCATTTAACACTTACCTAATGAAAGGGGGGTTTGACAACAACATATTAAAGAGGATATGGATAAAACCGATTCTTATATTAGCAAGCCTTGGATTTCTTCTGTGTGATGTCTGAGGAGATGTAGTAAATTGAGTGGGTGCAGCTCTATGCAGAGCTGGACTCGCAATTGGAGGTGGTGTGGGTACTTGAGTTTGAGATTGAATGTCTTCTAGGCTGGGTACTTGAGACCCAGTCTAAATGACAAATTCTTGATGAAATTGCATTGATTGCTTATATGATCCATTATAGAGCCCAATACGTTGGAACAACCGCTTACCGGAGCAATGGTGTCCAAATTAACTGAAGGCTAAGGGGGAATGTGATGAAACTGATCCCTTGGATTAGCAAGCATTGTACTTTTCCTATGTGATGTCTGAGGTGACTCATGAAATTGGGTAGCCAAAACAATAGCTTGATTGGCCACTAAAGGTTCACTAGTTGGAAACCACAAGTGTACATGGTCAATGTTTATTGCACTCTACATATGGAGGCATTCCCTAAAAAATGTTGAGGTAGATAAGATAAGGAGGTTTAAATTCAAAAATAGCAAATTTCCTATGAAACCAATATTTACAACATAGTAGGAATCAAGATTACTCCCAGTTAACCTCCATATTTGTTTCTTACTACGCAAAGAATAAGTTACCCTTCTGCTTATTTGGTTGCCTCTACTATGCATACTTCATCTAGGCCAATTTGCAATATCAAATACCAATCTTGAATTAACTGTATTAGTCTCTTTACCTCTAGATTGAGATGTCATACCCCTCTCTTCTTTGTGATCTTCTTCTCCCTTATATTGGCTTAAGCCAAATCCTTCTCTCTGCTTATTATTTATGGAGGATTCTAAGGGGCAGGTCTGGTGGGCATGAAGACAGCCTAATCCCTAACTAAGGTCAACACTGTAACTTGTAGCTCTTATTGATGGCTCCACACTCTGAGGTGTTGATCTTGATGATGGTCACGTGCTCATGTGTTGGTGTTGGTGTCCATATCTTGATAAACAAATTCATCTTGAACTTTAGGTTTACCTCATGAACTTGAGGTAGGCTGGGAGTCCAATTATGTCACTGAAGGATTATTACTGTTTCTTTTATTATGTTCTTCTTGTTGTTAATTTTTGCATCTGTGAATTTATCATATTCTTGATACACATTGTCTAAGAACAGCTTCATATGCTCGTTTCCTTCTCTTCTTGCTTTCCTACCAGGCTGCACTATATGTGTGAGGGGAAGTGAGTTTGTTATATGCTGTCTAAAACCTAGAATTGGGCACTGAATAAATCACTCCCTCATATGCTCTAAGGTGTGTCTCCTCCTTGAAATTGCTTGATATATAATTCTCATAAATTTCATTGTTGAATATTATCGCTGCCAATGCATTAGCACATGCATGGCATACCAGTTTGTATCCAGTAACTACAATCACATCTCATTGCCATCAAGTTTACAATGTATTATCCATATTCATCAATAACTTGAAACCAACTAGAGAACCACCATGATATGTCCTACACTGCTTGCTTTTTTTGCAATTTTTTTATAACTTCATAATATTTTAGCATTTCCACTTTGCTACCACTTCCTTCTTCCTTTGAAACATCTTCTAGCTACCTTCTGATCATTTGTAGGCAAGAAATTATTGTCTTGTCCCTAGCCTTCAAAATAAAACTATTGAAACTCTCACTTATATTATTATGTAGCAAATCATATTAGCTATTATTTGTGAAATTACACATAGTCCAAAATTACACAGGCATTCCAAATACCCAACTATGAGCTTCTAGACATGCCTTCTCCATCTTAGCTATTGCAACTATCCATTCATCATAAGTCCTAGACGTGGTAATCTTCCAAAAAAAAATTTAAGGGTTAATCGTTTGAATTGCAAAAAGAAATTAGGAGACAAGTGTATTACATAGTACCTATGATATTAATTTGGTAGAATTTGCTTGAATGTATCATTTACACCCTACAAGAAATCGAGATAATTCATTTCCACCTTATTGTTAAATTGTTCATATAATAGAAACCCATATTAGTAACACTTACCTTCCACCTATCATTGATGAAAGTATACTCTTCTTCATGTGTGACTCCTAATGCTGCAAGCATGCATTCAAGAAACCATCTCCAAGTTGAGGTTGCTTCTTTTGTTACAATTACAACTGCCAAGGGATACATTTGGTCATTTGCATCCATGCTTTGGGTGCTTATTAAAACTTCACATTATCCTATCTTTAGAAATATCCCATCTAGTCCTATGAAGAGCCCACATGCACTTTTGAAACCCCTCAGCTGGCACTCATATACTACAGATATCCCCATCAAACATTAGAGGTTCATCAGGGGTATTCCCTTTAGCTATCTTGATCCTGCAGTATGCCCATGGGTTCTTCTGAAGAAAATATAGGTATAATTCTACAACTCTTCAAACTGCTTCTTGTAGCAACCTTACTTTCTTGATATAGTCTTCTTATTCTCCATATCTTCTGGTCCTTCAAGTGTAGACCCAAATCATCCATTAGGGTGCTGTATTCTGCAAATTTTGTCCAGTTAAGTTGGTCTCTAAATTGCTCTGTATACCATCTAGCCAAGTATTTAGACTTAGATCGTATTTTTGTCTCGCCTTGGGACAAACATGCTCTGCATTCTCAGGCATCTTTATAATCCGTTTCTCCATATATCTATCCCAAGAACCATAACACCTTATCCACATTTTCTCATGCATAAAACATTGATCGATCCTTTATCCTTCATTCTTAAATCAATTTGTGTCCCTTTAATATGGCCCACTACCTAACTAATGTCATAAAATATGAAGGAGTATCAAACTTGTTGAACCATTGGGCCGTCACTCGAGACAAATCGACTGACGGAGGTTAAGGCCCACAAGAGAAGCCCGACATCGACTCGGTCAAAGCCCACCAGCCAGTCGCCCGTTGCACTCCCATCGCTCGAACGTGGGATTGAAGGCGGCCTCATAAATAGTGGAAATGTGGGGCAACGTTTGCTCCTATTAAAGAGAAAAGATCATGGCACCATAATGGGTGACCGTTATCTACCCAATGTCACTGAAAGGAGCCAAGGGGTCTATAAATACCAAAAGGTTCAAATTCCCATGGTACGAGATCTAATATATTGACTCTGCTCTTTCAGCTTATAATTCTTCCACTATAGAGCTTGGACGTTAGATCTGAGTCGAACCTCCGTGGGTCGATCTCAGCTACTCCAAGCTCCCTCTTTTCCTTAAGTTCCCATTCTAAGTTAAGCATCGGAGGGGATTTGGGTCGAAACCCAGATCCGATCCCCCTGATGTTTTCTTGTGGTGCAGATCGCCATGTCTCGACCTTCTGCAAATGTTGTTCCAGAGTGTCCCAGCCTCGATCCGTCGACACACAAGCCGCTCGAAGGTCAATCGAGCATCGCAAGACATTCACCATCCATCAACCGACCCTCGTTCTTTCAACCTAGGGTCCCAGTCAACTTCCTGACGAGGCTCCGACTTAGCACGAAGGGTCCACGTTAGCTACTCAGTTGTTTTGGTCAATTTTGGCCTTAACAGTTTGGTGCCGTCTACGGGAATATCATTAACCAGCTTGACATTCCAAAGCGATCAAAAAGCTATGTCAGCTGGACCCAGCAATATCAGACCGATCCAAGGTCCGAAGGAGAAACAAAAAGCAAACAGTATCCTGGTGGATGATGCTACAGACTCCACGTCCCCATCGAAGTGACCTGTGAAGGCCACCAAAGAACCGAAGGTGACCCAAAAGCAATTCGACCAATTCATGGAGCTTATCGACAAAAGTCTCGGCGTTCTGGCAACTCTGATACGCCAAAGTATCTGGAATCCATCGCTCACAAATGAGCAACTACTGCCTCCAAACCCGACCCTAACACCGACTAGAGGTACTGCCTTGCTCATAGATCAAGGAGATCCGAGAGTAGATCGACGGGAGATCATCCCGCACAGTACAACCCCCACGTCTCACCAATACGGCGAAAGAGGGATTGACAATCGCGCCTTCGTTCTCCAGGGAGAGCCCGGTCCCTCCAACTATATGGAAGCGATCACAACATCCTGGATCAGGCAATATATGGGGCTCCCCCAGGTTATAATCCTCTCAATCTTGTAGGTGGATAGGGAGGTGAGAGGAGATCCCAAACCGATCTTCGGGGGCTAATTACATGCAAGGCGAAGAAGTGAGATACCTGATCATCCAATCTGCACTTCGGTAAACCCCATTGAAGGAGAACATCACCAGTGCTGCTTCACTTCCAAAGTTCAAACCCCATGGTCCCACATACACAAATATCTAAATGCGATGCTGCTTCATGGGGCCGATGAGCCGTACCTCTGTCGAGCTTTCCATTCTACCCTTTTAAGAGGGCGGGAGGTGGGTACGACAGGCTACCTAATGGCTGTATCAGATCATTCGACGAATTGCCGATTTATTCTGCAAGAAATTCGTCGCAGGACATCGATCCAAGAAGAAGTCTTCCCACCTCTTTACACTCAAGCAGAATGAGAAGGAGTCAATCCGAGCTTTCGTCCAACGATTCACGAAAGACTCGAGGTAGAGGAGATGCCAGATGTAACTGTCATCGAGGTTCTCACTCAAGCGGTGCAAAACAAGCACTTTCAAAGGGCACTCCACCAGTTCCCGCCCAACAACCTCACATAGATGTTCAATATAACGGATTTGTTTATCATCTCTGAGGAAGCGAAAGAACCGACTGATGGGAATGAATTCCTGTGCGTCGTGGAGACACCAGACGGGAAAAGCCGATCTAAGGAACCCCTCGCCAAGAATCTTGGGACAAGAGGTCAAGGGAAAGAAGCACTTGAACCAAGGAGCGCCCTACTTATGCAAAGCCAAGCGCTTCCAAGACGGAGGTCCTCGCTTATGCCCCATGAGAAGAGCCGGTCCAAGAATCAGCCAAGAAGGACAAATATGAGAAGAGAGACGACCTCAAATTCTGCAAGTACCACAATGACTACATGCACGATACCAACAACTGTTGGACTCTCAAAAAAGAGATCGATATATTGGTCAAGCATGGACATCCCAAAAACCTGGCCAGCGATCAACCTAGGAAGGAGGGACCCTCGAAGCAGAAGGGCAAGATGACAGGGTCGCTTGTCACCAAGGTGGTCGACTAGCAAGCCTCCGAGCTTAGGATCGAATAAAAAAGGCATGGGATGAAAGCAACTCCGACGAAGTTTGAAAACACCTGTACGCTTTTTTTATTGTTTATTCCTTTAAATAAAGCATGTTTTCTCATCAAATAAAGTTTTACATCCTTTTCAAAACCAAGCATTCATGAATGTTACAAGAGCTATCCCATCACGCTCCCTACTAAAAGGATCCGACCCCCGAGGAAGCCTGGATAAGCCAAATCCCTATTGATAAGACTTGTGCGAACGGCCCTCTTGTGTCATCAGCAATAATTCGAAGGGGCCACCCCTTCACTACCAAACGACCCTCTCGTGTCGTCAGCTGTAAGTTGTAGGGGCCACCCTTTCGCTATTGAACGACTCTCATAATGCGTCATCAGTCGTAAGTCGAAGGGCCACCCCTTCGCCACTTAACGGCTCTCCTAATGCGTCGTCAGCCGTAAGTCGAAGGGGCCATCCCTTCGCCACTGAACGACTCTCCTAGTGCGTCGTCAGCCGTAAGTCGAAGGGGCCACCCCTTCGCCACTAAACGATCCTACCGTGTCGTTAGCCGTAAGTCGAAGGGACACCCTTTTGCCACTGAACAACCCTCTCCCGTCGTCAGCTGTAAGTCGAAGGGCCACCCATTCTCCACTGAACGACCCTAACGTGTCGACAGCCGTAAATCGAAGGGCACCCCTTCACCACTGAACGACCCAAACGTGTCGACAGCCGTAAGACGAAGGGCCACCCCTTCGCCACTAATCGACCCTAACATGTCGTCAGTCATAAGTTGAAGGGGCCAACCCTTCGCCACTGAACGGCCCTCTTGTGTCGTTAGCAGTAAGTCGAAGGGGCCACCCCTTCGCTATGAAACGACCCTTTCGTGTCGTCAGCTGTAAGTCGAAGGGACCACTCCTTCGCCACTGAACAACGCTCCTAATGCGTCGTCAGCCGTAAGTCGAAGGGGCCACACCTTCGCCACTAAACGACCCTCATAATGCGTCGTGATTTGTAAGTCGAAGGGGCCATCCCTTTGCCACCGAACGACTCTCCTAATGCGTCGTCAGCCATAAGTCGAAGGGGCCACCCCCTTTGCCACTGAACGACTCTCCTCTTGCATCGTCAGCAGTAAGTCGATGGGGCCACCCCTTCCCCACTAAACGACCCTAACGTGTCGACAGCCGTAAGACGAAGGGTCATCCATTTGCCACGGAACGACCCTAATGTGTCGTCAGTCATAAGTTGAAGGGGCCAACCCTTCGCTACTGAACTACCCTCTCCTATCATCAGCTGTAAGTCGAAGGGCCACTGTTGAGTATTGGACTCCCCGGATTTGGTTTTGGATGATGAACAAACATAAATATATCGTGAACTAACTATTTGTGAGCGCAGTTATGGAGATCGTCGCCAAATTCATATGAACATCCAAAGCGACGTCTCAAGACTTCTCAAAGCGCGTGATCGTATGCCTAAAGCTTCATTGAAGCTTTTGGACCATTATTGAAGTCATGAAGATTCGGATCGAAGCTTTTGAAGCCGGTTCATCAAGTTTTATTTATAGTCTTCTAGCTTCGTATCGTAGAATGTTAAGCCTTGAGTAGGTCTTATGTTTTAATCTTCATAACGCTCATGTCTTAGATCTAAGATCTAAGTAGAAGTCCATACGAACTTTTTTAAAGCTTCGCGCTTCGATTCACGACTCCTAGTGCATGTTAGTTGGTTCAAGAATAAGAACCAACCGACTAGATGGTGATCTAGTCGGTCGGCAATGCTTCTTGGACCGACTAGTTTGCCTTCTCAATTCTAAGCTCTTTATTGTTTACAGTTAGTCGGTCTACGTTGACTCACCGACCGACTAGTTGGTGAACTAGTCGGTCAGTGATCCTTCTTAGACCGACTAGTTGAGCTTTCCCTGTACATGTCAAGTTACTGTTTATCGTTAGTCGGTCTATGTACATTTGGCGACCGACTAGTTGATGAACTAGTCGGTCAACATTTGTTCTTGGACCGACTAAATCAATTTGTACTCAGACTATTTGTTTTATCTCTTAGTCGGTCTAAGTTCACTCACCGACCGACTAGTTGTGAAACTAGTCGGTTGGCAAGTCTTCTTGGACCGACTAGTTCTTTAAGTCTGAAACTTCATCTATTCACTGTTCACCACTTATTCGGTTCATGTTGATTGACCGACCGACTAGTTGATGAACTAGTCGGTCAGTGGTTGTTCTTTGACCGACTAGTTTGGTTCAGAATAGAGCCGTTGGAGCTTTAATTGAAACGTTTTTCTCTCTCTCTTTCCTCTAACCTATAAATACTTGGTGTGCTGCATTCATTGCACTCAAGGCTGATATTAAGAGAAGTTTAGAGATCAAAGAGAAATCATTCAATCTCATTAAAGCTCATTCATTTCCTTTCAAGAATCTCTCCCTCACTCTTATTTCAAAAGAGAGATTCATTGATTGTGAGCCTTCCAAGCCAAGTGCTTGATTCTAGGTCACCAACATCCACCTAGGACTCCATTGCTGGTCATCTACTTGAAGCTAGGGTTTGGTGCCTCTTCATCTTCCCCAAAATCCGTTTTGCCCTAATTTGTAAGTTTACTCAAGGCATAGGTATTTTGTGGTAAGAACTTCTATTTCAATTTACTTTGTTATTACAAGTGTTTCACTCTCGGTTGTGAGAGTTTGTTTGTGATCCCGGTTTGTGGGAGTCACAATTTCTTTTGTGTATGATTTGACTTTGTGAAGGTTTTTCACAAGTATTTCATAGTGTAAATCTTGAGTTAGGGTTTCTAACTCAAGTATCCGGAGGGGATCCAGGTGGTTGGGACGTAGGATCACCGGAAACAAGTCGGGGAGACTTGGGTAGATCCGAACCCATTAACATCGTGTGTTTGCGATTGTTTCTTTGTTGTCATTATTTACATTTTCGCATTTCCGCATTAATTGGTAGAGTTTGCAAGATAATTAGGAATTATCCTCTTAATTATTTTAAAGTACTATTCACCTCCCTCTAGTACTTGTGCAGTAGCTTAGCAGGGCATTACATTTGGTATCAGAGCCAAGTCTATAGCTATGTCTGCCAACGAAAACAAGACCGTTCGTCCACCTTCCGACTATAGCACCTTCAAGAATCGTGAAGGAGCTTCTTCGGTGATGGAAGGACACTCCTCAACGAGGCCTCCCTTCATCAACGGTACTAACTACGTGTACTGGAATGTCGGATGGAAACTTTCCTCCGGAGTGCTTCACTATGGAGGGTCATGATGAAGGAGTATGTCGAGCCCGCCGAAGAAGATTTCGAGAAATGGACTACCGCAGAGGTCACCGCAGAGGTAAGCAATGCCAAGGCAATGAACGCCTTGAAATGTGCTTTGGAGCTCGGGACTTCAATACGATATGCACATGTAAGAGTGCATATCAAATATGGAACTCCCTCCTCATCTTGCCTGAAGGAACGAGTAGGATAAGAGACTCTAAACTCGTTGTAGTTAATAAAGATTACGAGTTATTTCATATGCTACAGGGTGAGAAGATGAAGGAGTACTATGCTCGCTTCGTCGACATCACAAACGAGTTGGAGGCTCTCGGTAAGACCTACACCCAAAAGGAGAAAGTCTCGAAGATCATCGATGGACTTTCTTCTTGTTGGGATAAACGTACCTTCGCCATCGAGGAAGGTAATGACATGAAAACATATACCGTTGTTCAACTAATAGGTACCTTGATGTCTTATGAGGTACGCAAGGATATAAAGTTGAAGTTGCAGGACAAGATGAAGTCCTACCTAAAGCAAGACGAGTCAAAGAAGAAGGCGATTGCTTTCAAGGCCGCTCCATCAACTTCCACATCGACCGATAATGAAAACTCGGAAGACGAGTTGGACTTGGAGTCTATGGCACTCATGGCGAAGAAGTCCAACCGGTTCTTCCGGAAAGGTAACTTCAAAAACAAATCGAAGTTTAATTCTTCTAACGCATCCTCTCCTTTGTGTTTCAAATGCAACAAGCCAGGACACATGAAAGCGGATTGTCCTCAAAATAAGCAAAAGGAGAAGTGGAAGGCGCCGAAGTTCGACAAGTCGAAGAAGTACAAGAAAGGGTACAAAAGGGGGCTTGTCCGTACATTCACCGACTCCGATGATTCCTCAAGCGGAGAGTCGGACGATGAGCAAGTGGAGCAAGCACACATGTGCTTCATGGCTAGAGAGGAGCAAGATAAAGATTCCTCCTCCGATGATAGCGATAACGAAGGCGATGAGGTAACCATGGATGACCTTAGAAATGCTAATGAGCAATTATGGTCTAAATACACTAAATTAGTAAATAGGTATACTAAAGTAAAAGATGATTTAGCTAGCATCCAAACCTCGCCTAAAACTATCATCACCAACAACGACACCGTTGTTGAAGAGTTGAAAAATGAGATTGTAAATCTCAAGTCTCAACTTGAACATGTTAGCATTGAGGATCCGGAGGAACACACGATAGCGGATTTGACTTCTCAAAACTCGACTTTGAGTATTGAGAATGAAAATCTCAAATCTCGTGTTTATGTGCTCACATCGCAAGTATCCACTTTGGATGCTTCTATGCGTTCTCTCACCGAGAAATATGAGTGCACATTAGGCCGAATTAATAAATTCAATAAGGGTAAGGACCATTTGGATAACATCCTAAATGACTTACTTCCGGCCAATCACCACATTGGCTTGGGGTATACGATGGGAAGTTCATCCAAATCGGCCACTACTTTTGTTAGGCCAATTTCCGACGACTCAACGAGTGGGAGCAAACACTCTATTGGTAGTTCATCTACCAATGGTGCTTCCACCTCGTACACACCCTCATTTGGAAAGAAACCCACTTTGGGTGGACCTCCAAAGAAGGGTCATGCCTACATGTACACCAAGACCATGCCACGTAGGAACACACGTCCTACTCCATATGCTCACTCATATGATGATTTTTATGCACCACATTCACAGGCACGTACACACCATGTGAGACACCCTCACGCACGTGTTCTCCCACATGCATATGTTCACCCACATCATCGTATGAATAATTATCCACATGCACCATTTCATCATGTTCCTTATGCCTATCCACGACATGCATCACGTAGAAATCAACAACGTATGCATGCTTGATCGCTCCGGAATGTAACCCAAAGAACGGTTGTAGTTTTACCGCAAGCGCACGGCAAAGTGGCAAGCGGGTATCGAACACGAGGAGGTAGTGTTGGTTCCAATCTATCCTAGGTTGGTTTGACTACGAATGTTTTATTGGTGGAGATGGCTATGGTATGATATAATGGAGATGGTGGTGGATGTCGGTGTCGATGATAAAGAAATCGGTCAAATATCGATTCAAATACAATATAATAAAAGAGGGAATTTGCCTTGCGGCGATCCTGTCACAATCGTCGGGCAAGGTACGGGGATATAAAATCGAATAAAGACGTCTAGGGCTAGGGAATTCCCACTGCGGATCGTCATACATCATCGTAAATAGTGAATCTCAATATTACTAGACTTGTGTTGAGTTGAACTAGTCACAACTTAATGTAGAACCAAGCTCACACTCTCGCGCTATTTCCGGTCTATAGCAAACCTAGGTTAGGGCCCAATCTCTTGCAAACCCTAACCTAAGCCACTAGCAAGAGGATCGACATCATCGTTCAATCGCCCCTCGAGCCCACTCTCGTACAAACTCTAGTTACGATCTAGGTTGTGATAGTTCGTATTCGTCCAATCTCTTGCAAACGAATATGTGTATAGATTTACAATTAAAAATACTAGCTTTGGTCCAATATCTTGCAAACCAAATCTAGAGAAACCCAATTGTAAACCTAAATCGAATATCTAGGCCTTCCCATCGATTAGAATCCAATCTCTTGCAAATCCCAAATCGATGGAAATCCCTAGCTATCCGTAGGAAATCAATCACAACCTAACCTCCTAGCAATTCTAGCAATTTAGAATTCATTCATCACAAATATGAAATTAGATCCATAGGGTTCATCCACAAACCCTAGAACAACAAATCTACTCTAGCATAGCAATAAGGATATGTGAATCAATAAAAACCATTGCTTGCATATAAAAATATAGAAAATCAAAGATTCAAATAAGAAGAGTAAAAATACTTAGCTTTAATGAAGATCTTCAATCCAAAATACAAGCTTTTAGATCCAAGAGGGGGCCTAGGGCATGGCCTAACCTCTAAAAAAAATATCCCTCCTAAAACATCTTGGAACCCCCCTAATGGTGGCTACAAACCCCCTTAAATAGCCCCCAAAAAACCCTAGCAAAGAGCCCTAGAAATCCCCTCCAACTCACGCACGAAACGGAGTCCGCGTACAACTTCAATTCTGGGCAAGTTACGACTCGGCCGAGTGGGGAAAGCTCACTCGGCCGAGTGAGAATTCTAGCACTGCAGCGTCGACTTGCAGAAATTCCCCAGATTTCATCCGACCTCCGATTTGCGTGTTCTTGGCGGCGTTGGAATCGTCATGAGTCTACTATCCATAAAAAATATGAGAAAAATAATTTGATGGCTGGAATGATAGCAGATTTGAAAAGAGTAGGAGGATGTCTGAAAATCTGGGCGCCGTGTGTCCTCGGCATCACTCGGTCGAGTGGCAAATGTCACTCGGCCGAGTGGCATTTGGTACTCGGGCGGACGGCTTTCGTCACTCGACCGAGTCGGGCTTCTGGGGCAGACTGACGGATTACAGTAAGTTGGACCTTTTGGCTTGCCGTCGTCTGGGTGCCACTCGGGCGGACGGAGTCTCCGCACTCGGCCGAGTGGGCGTGCGATGCTCAGCCGAGTGCACGCTGATACATCTCTGCTGCGTGTCTGATCTGGCCGGCCGAGCGGGGTCTCAATGCTCGGCCGAGTGACTCCTTCACTCGGCCGAGTGGCATGCTGAAAATGCCCAATCTCCATCTTTTCGTTTCCTCGTCGCTCCTACGACGTTCTTTCTTCTTCCACTCGTCTTCCATTGCAGAATAACCCTCAAAAGGGCCATGGTTGACACTTCGGAGTGGGTGCAAATCCTTTAAGCTCATTTTTGCTCCCGATCGCTCCATATTTCCTGAAATCCGACAAAAACAAGAAATAGTGAAAAGTATCGCAATATTGTCGAATAATCGTGAAAAACATGATTTGGGCGATCTAAATGGCATGCAAACATGCGGGAAAAAAGTGTAAAATAAGGAGCGATCAAAATCCCCCAAGCTTACCTCTTACTCGTCCTTGAGGAAGATAAGTAAAGAGACGAACTCGGGAGATGAAAAATAAGGGAAATGAAATAAAAGAATACGAAGTGGAAGGGGTCGCTAGATTATACTCTCAGATCTCAAGCCATAAGCTACACATCACGATGACTTGGAAAATACAAATCACATGCTTTAAGGATTTCATATCTTTCATAAACATGGTACTTGCAAGCTTTTAAGAACAATAAGAGGGACTCTCTAAATTCATACAATCAATTCATATCCACATCACACATTTCATAGAATTTAATATACAAATGTTGGCGATGCACTTTTCAATCAAAAGTTATAAATGAAGCATATAAGATACACACCAAGCGTGCAATAGAGAATAGAATAAAAGTCATGGCATTCACATATTTATTTCAAATCATGAAAAATCTCCATATCTAATATATTTTGCAAAGTCTAAGCATTATCGAATATTCCCATTCATGCACGTCTCCACTCTAATGTCATACTCACTCATATGGTCAAATGAATTCACCCCCCAAAGCTTAGCTTGAGGCGTCGCATCCAAAGGAATATAATAATGGAAAATGGGATTTTTGCCTTGGTTTTCCTAAGTATTTTGTGGCTCCAATAATGAGATAGAGAAATATTTTTTTTTTTTTTTGTACTTTGTTTCTCATTTTTCTTTTTGGATTTTTGTAGGAGCTATATGATTTGTATTTTTGGATTTTTGGCTCCTTTTTGGCTTTTTGGAATTTTTGGAGCAACTTTTTCTTTTGTGGTGATTTTTGGGAAATAGATGCGATATAAGTAGCTTTAGGAGGTGAACTCAAGTGACATGTGGAGAATAAAAAGATATATGTGGAGAAAGAAATAATGTAACACTCGGTTCACTCTAAGATGTGCACGAACGGTTCAATAAAATAATACTTCAACTAAAACTCATATGTAAGCATGGATATTCTCAATCATTTCAATAAATAGTGAAGTCAAGCAGTAAGTTTACAATCATATCAGGCATGTAACAGAAGGTGAATAAGACAATAAAACTGATGCTTCAGATATACTAATGATGCGTGAATCTTGGTGCATTTCCAACAAAAGCATACTAAACACTAATCCATACATTCAGCTTCAATTAATATCATGCATTCATATAGAGGAATCATCAAGAGAAATAGATTTGCAAGCACATGTGAATAGCAAGACTATGGAATACGCTAAGTAGCATGGCAAGGAATAATAAGCATCGTGATGGTTGCTAAAGCAATAAGAGATATCATCATAAGGAACGCATCTAGCAAAAGAAGAGAAAGGAAAATAAAGAAATAAGAAAAGATAAAAGAGGGGAAAGAAAAGAAAAACAAGCACACAATATGATGCATGAACACACATAAAAGGAAAATAAGATGGAAAATTCAAAATTTTGAAATTTTTTTTAAAAAACCTAAAATAAAGTAAAAATGCAACTAATGCATCTAAATGGCATGGAAATGCACTCCCCTAAGCTTAAACTTCACATTGTCCTCAATGTGATCATAATGGAAGAATATGAGGAACACCGATAATAACAAGGGGGGTGAATGAAAAATGATGAAATGAATGACATGAAATCCTAATGCAACTACATGCACATACAATGATGCATGAGAGCGCTTTCCCCCAAGCTTATACCAAACAATCCTATTCAAATGACTCGATCAATAAAATCACGATTTTGCTAAGCGTGATCAAGTCAAATAAATAAGAAAGTGAGGTTTCACTTGAACGAAATGCTCGGGGTGGTGAGCAAAAAGGATGTGACACATCAAAATATGAAGAGGGCAATTAATATATATAATGGGTTTGGGATGTAAAAATTTTTGTTGCCATCATATGAGGTGATATTTATTCAATCAAATCTATACGGTCCTCTCGCTGTCGAGAGGATTCGAGTTTATTTAAAGCATAAAATTTCTACACTACTAGATTGATATCACCTATAGCAAAAGGCGGATCCAGTATCTTTGCCGGTGCAGGCAACTGCTCTAACTGCTCTTTCCGTGGCTCCTCCAGATGCGTGTGTCCACGGACTCCAACGAACTCCAGCAATGCATCCTCCAGCATTCCCACAAGGACTCCACCTGTACCCTGCAGATAATAGGATGCATCAGTTCGCTGCAAAATATTCACCCTCGTAATAAAAGTATCCCAAAGAGGATCGTCTATAGAAATATATGAAATAAATAATGGTAGACGATACTTCCCTGGAAATAATCCAATATCCTCCTGTGCTGTGATAGCTGTCTCCATGATGTCCTCTCTAAGCTGCTCATGTAAATCTAGATCATAGGTGTGGACCTCCTCGATAGGCTCGTCGAACTGTGACACGTCCAAGCATACCTCCGGTCCATAATCGTATGTGTGCTGCAAAAGGTATGACGTGTCAAAAATATCTGAATCAAAATAAATATCAAATGGAATGCATGATTCAGAAATGGAGTGGGTAAAAATATCTCCCTGAGTGGGAGCAGTAAGCTCTGTGGGATAGTCCTCGACGTCAGTGGGAGGATGATGTGGCTGCGGGAGCTCCAATGGAGGAGAATAGTGCTCGGGATCCTCATGCATGGCTATGTCCTCGTCCCGATGTATGACCTCCTCGATGATAAGCTCTGGCTCCGTATGTAAGGCCTCCTCAAAAGCATGCTCGGGCTCCGCATGTGAAGCCTCCTCGTCAATATGCTCTGACTCGATAGTGTGCTTCTTTACCTTCTCATCGACTATCAATGTGGGCGCTCTCTGGAATGGTGATGTTGGCTGCTCAAGTGTGTCAGCTTGTGGGGATGTATCATGTGGAGGGGAATGCCCGCAAGCAATCCGAAAATATAGTCTATCCCCCTCAAGACTGACATGGATGTCCTCCTCAATTGTTCCTGCAGCTGAAACACGGTTCATAACAAAATCTGCAAATCTTAGCTCAAATGCATCACCTGCTGTAATGCTCTCTGAACTGGTGAACCTCACTGACTCCAAGAGGCCATCCAATAATCTCTGAAATGCGTCCTCCTCTGGCTGCGCATATGACTCAATTTCTGCTTCCTTCACTGCCTCTTCGTCCATCCACTCTTCATATGCAATAGCTGTATCGTAGGAAGTGGGATTGACGACGGCACATTCTGGCTCTGGTAGTAAGTCTGGCGATGCTTCTTGCCCATAAGATGAAGAAACAGAATTGATATCTTTGGGAATCATCACAACCTTAAACATGAGTGCATTCATTTCAAGTTGCCTCTTCACACGTTCCAATAGAAGGTTACCCTTTTCAAGCCCGGCTTGCATTTCAACCTGGTGTGCATGCATCTCATCAAAAAAGATCCTTTGTCTCTCATCAAGCTCAGGCCAGTGCGTCTCCTCAAAAAAGTATTCTCCCATCTGAGCACTCTGATCAAAATAGTATTCTCCCGTCTGAGCACTCTGATCATAATAGTATTCTCCCATCTGAACACTCTGATCAAAATAGTAATCTCCCATCTGAGCACTCTGATCAAAATCTGTGGTCCATGTAGTATAATCCATAGCACCTGATCAACAAAGATAAATACCTGGAGAAAAGATATCAGTGGCAAAAAAGAATATAGAAATGATAATAATGGTGGCGGGGTGAAAATTTCCCTTTTTTTTAAAATTAATTTTTTTTTCGTAGTCTAATCAATCTAATTGTGACAAATTGGCACCCAACGGAAAACACCTCCCCGGCAACGGCGCCAAAAACTTGATCGCTCCGGAATGTAACCCAAAGAACGGTTGTAGTTTTACCGCAAGCGCACGACAAAGTGGCGAGCGGGTATCGAACACGAGGAGGTGGTGTTGGTTCCAATCTATCCTAGGTTGGTTTGACTACGAATGTTTTATTGGTGGAGATGGCTATGGTATGATATAATGTAAATGGTGGTGGATGTCGGTGTCGATGATAAAGAAATCGGTCAAATATCGATTCAAATACAATATAATAAAAGAGGGAATTTGCCTTGCGGCGATCCTGTCACAATCGTCGGGCAAGGTATGGGGATATAAAATCGAATAAAGACGTCTAGGGCTAGGGAATTCCCACTGCGGATCGTCATACATCATCGTAAATAGTGAATCTCAATATTACTAGACTTGTGTTGAGGTGAACTAGTCACAACTTAATGTAGAACCAAGCTCACGCTCTCGCGCTATTGCCGGTCTATAGCAAACCTAGGTTAGGGCCCAATCTCTTGCAAACCCTAACCTAAGCCACTAGCAAGAGGATCGACATCATCGTTCAATCGCCCCTCGAGCCCACTCTCGTGCAAACTCGAGTTACGATCTAGGTTGTGATAGTTCGTATTCGTCCAATCTCTTGCAAACGAATATGTGTATAGATTTACAATTAAAAATCCTAGCTTTGGTCCAATCTCTTGCAAACCAAATCTAGAGAAACCCAATTGTAAACCTAAATCGAATATCTAGGCCTTCCCATCGATTAGAATCCAATCTCTTGCAAATCCCAAATCGATGGAAATCCCTAGCTATCCGTAGGAAATCAATCACAACCTAACCTCCTAGCAATTCTAGCAATTTAGAATTCATTCATCACAAATATGAAATTAGATCCATAGGGTTCATCCACAAACCCTAGAACAACAAATCTACTCTAGCATAGCAATAAGGATATGTGAATCAATAAAAACCATTGCTTGCATATAAAAATATAGAAAATCAAAGATTCAAATAAGAAGAGTAAAAATACTTAGCTTTAATGAAGATCTTCAATCCAAAATACAAGCTTTTAGATCCAAGAGGGGGCCTAGGGCATGGCCTAACCTCTAAAAAATATCCCTCCTAAAACATCTTGGAACCCCCCTAATGGTGGCTACAAACCCCCTTAAATAGCCCCCAAAAAACCCTAGCAAAGAGCCCTAGAAATCCCCTCCAACTCACGCACGAAACGGAGTCCGCGTACAACTTCAATTCTGGGCAAGTTATGACTCGGCTGAGTGGGGAAAGCTCACTAGGCCGAGTGAGAATTCCAGCACTGCAGCGTCGACTTGCAGAAATTCCCCAGATTTCATCCGACCTCCGATTTGCGCGTTCTTGGTGGCGTTGGAATCGTCATGAGTCTACTATCCATAAAAAATATGAGAAAAATAATTTGATGGCTGGAATGATAGCAGATTTGAAAAGAGTAGGAGGATGTCTGAAAATCTGGGCGCCGTGTGTCCTCGGCATCACTCGGTCGAGTGGCAAATGTCACTCGGCCGAGGGGCATTGGTACTTGGGCGGACGGCTTTCGTCACTCGGCCGAGTCGGGCTTCTGGGGCAGACTGACGGATTACAGTAAGTTGGACCTTTTGGCTTGCTGTCGTCTGGGTGCCACTCGGGCGGACGGAGTCTCCGCACTCGGCCGAGTGGGCGTGCGATGCTCGGCTGAGTGCACGCTGATACATCTCTGCTGCGTGTCTGATCTGGCCGGCCGAGCGGGGTCTCAATGCTCGGCCGAGTGACTCCTTCACTCGGCCGAGTGGCATGCTGAAAATGCCCAATCTCCATCTTTTCGCTTCCTCGTCGCTCCTACGACGTTCTTTCTTCTTCCACTCGTCTTCCATTGCAGAATAACCCTCAAAAGGGCCATGGTTGACACTCCGGAGTGGGTGCAAATCCTTTAAGCTCATTTTTGCTCCCGATCGCTCCATATTTCCTGAAATCCGACAAAAACAAGAAATAGTGAAAAGTATCGCAATATTGTCGAATAATCGTGAAAAACATGATTTGGGCGATCTAAATGGCATGCAAACATGCGGGAAAAAAGTGTAAAATAAGGAGTGATCAATGCTCCCAATATGGTTAATGCTCCCAAAATATTCACTATTTGGAGCCCAAAGGACACAAGCATAGATGAAAAACAAGTTTACATGAATGATTATTTTATGAATGTAGTAGATAATGATAATTATGTGGGGAAGTCTAAGTCCAATTGGACTTGGCTTCCAAAGGTCTAATCTTTTGGACCCAATGACCTTGGGTACTGTTACGACTATTTTGACCGGGTCCGGAGGAGCCAAGTCAACCACGACCAGTCAACCAGCCAAACTACGGCCTCGGGCTCCGGCCCAAGGATCTTACGGGCGGGTCGCGTTTCTCCACCCACAACGAAGGCCCAAGAGATTGCCCGCTTCTGTAGCGGAGGAAATCGGGGCCCAAATCAAGGAAGCCTTCGCCATTTATGGCAGCCGCCCCGTGCCATCATGATCCGCCAATTATGGCAGCCACCTTCATGGCTCGCCAAATATGGCAACCGACTTCATGGCCAGGCTTGATGGCCATCATTCCCCCGCCATTATGGCCCGCCAATTATGGCAACCGCAATGCCCATTACTCCAGCCTTCATGGCCCGCCAATTATGGCAATCACTCATGGCCATGACTCCACCTTCATGGCGTCATCAAGTGGGCGCAATTAGAGGGGGTCAACCCTTCCCCATTTGCACGACCCCATGAATGGCGGCCATGATGTCACATCATGGCACATGATGAGCATGGTTCATCTATATAAGGAGGGGGCGGGCGTCATTTGGAGGGGCCGGGATCTTCACCACCTACAACGGAGGTACCTCATTCTCCCTTCTTACACCTTCTTCCACCTTGAATATTTCTCCTCCAAAGCTCGGCCCGAGGACTCGAGTATCGGTCTCTCCGCAAGCCATACTCGATCCCACCGAGCACTTATCAGACCAGATCTGACTTTGGCATCGGAGGGGCTTCGGTCGGAACCAAGGTCCGACCCCCCTGACGAGCTCTCTCGTCTATTCAGGTCCAGGAGTTCCAGCGACGCCGAGGCTACCCCTCGGCGTCCTTCCAGCTGGAGCCAAGCGCCCTCGTCCCTGACCTCGTTCGTCTCCTCCGTCACGAGGACGTCGCTCTGCCGAGGCTACCTCTCGCCGAGCCGACGCGAGGATCCGCGCGCCCCGCTGCGAGCGACTCTGCCTTCAACCGATCCCGGAGGCTGTCATCTCGCCGAGGCTACCCCTCGTCCCGCCAAAGAACGGAGCCGCGCCTTTCCGCTCGAGCGAACACGCCGTCGGTCGACCCCACCGGTCATTTCCGTCTCGAGCGACAGCCACGACAACTCGGGGGTCCCGCGCGTCCCCTCTTTGACCGCGTTGACCACGCACCCTCCATACTATTAATGTGTTCTGCAAAAAATAGCAGAAACATTTGGCGCCGTCTGTGGGAACCGAGTCGACACCTACGACGTCAACCGCATCGGTAGCGACTCATTCCATGATCTAAAACCCGTCTCCCCGTAAAGACTAGATGGGATTCCCCCTCCCGCGATCCAAGATTGATGCTGTGGGCGGAGCAGAAGACTAGCGTTGGGCTGGAGAATTCGCACCAGATCGTTTCCCTTTTCCTCTCAAAAGTGATCAGACTCAACTGAACTCGAGATCGACCGCTCTGCTTCTCTCTTCTTCCCAACATTCGAACTTCAGACTCCTGAAGAAGACCGAGGCCGTGCGACGGCGGGAGCAAGCGTTCTGTCTCAGATAGAACCCGAGCTCGAGCAGAAGCTGGTGCCCTCAATCCAAGGTCGAACTTGGTTGACAGGAAGCTTCGATCATCCAGACGCATCAGGGTTCAACCGGAAGAACCCATCAATTCTACAAAGCTCTGATCAGAGCCTCTCGGCCTCATACGAGCTTCGCCTCGAATGGGGACTCCGACGAAGCACCGGCATCCCGGGAGAAGCGTCAACCTTCGGCATCACCGACCGCGCCTCGACAGGGCCCGATCTGGGCCTTCGATCCACGTCCATCGCCCTGAGGGAGAAATCGACATTCGACCCGAGGGGACATCAGATCCGACGAGTTGTCCGGCTCAGCACAACTCCTGACAGATATCGGTCCGTCCCCGCCTCGTTCCAACTGAGAACGAGGTGCCCCTTCCATGTTCGACGATGAACGAGCTCCTCTTGCCTCGTTTCGACTGAGATCTACCAACACTCGGATCTAAAGCGAGTTGGGGGAAAGAGCCGGTGCCTATCTCCATCTTCGGCCACTCTTCCCTCGTCTCCCCTCACCGCTGACGGGATTGCCACCCAATTGTCCCGAGCACGGGCGCTAGGTCCGATCTGATCCGCCCCAGCCGATGTGGGCATCCTCCGTTATCACGGCTGCTCGGGCATTTCTCGTGTCTGGATCTCGATGGAATCTCGATCCATCGATCAGGTAGGAGGATGCGCTCTGTCGGACGACAGGTCGAACATCCGGTGATCTCGGAGCTGCAAGTTTGATGAGGAAAGGGGTTGCAAGTCGACAGCTCGCCGACAGATCTTCGCCCAGTTCAGGGTTGCAAGGGGGCATGGGTTCTTCCCGCTGTCGAGTTCGGGGTCAGATCCGGTGGCGATGACGAGAATCAACTCGAGCGAGGTAAAGGGCAAGGGTCTGATCCCGAGCGATACGTCGAACATTGCTCCTCTTCCGACCTTGATCCCTTCGTCCGTTTTTCCTCCATCTCCATGAAAGAGGAGAGCCGAATCTGAGCCCGCCTCTCCTCAAAGAAGCCGAACATCGCTTCGACATCTGCACCTCAACATGCATCCTAATGTTCGTGACCGTCTCATCGCCAAAAGGAGGCCGACCAGTCCAGGCCGAGGCCGAGGCTGACCAGTCCAGGCCGAGGCCGAAGCCGACCCAGCAAAAAGGTCAAACTGTCCTCTTCCCCCTTGCTAATTAATTGTGTGCTCTCAGACAACTACAAGAGCTTCCCTAACAATTCTCCTCTCTTAAACTTCTTGCGAGATGGTGATAAAAAGCCACATCCTCCGGTTTCAACAAATGTCTCACAAAAAGCTTGAAGATAAGGCTGCCATGGTCGCGACAACGCCGGAGCACACGACGACCGGCATTGCGGCCTTGGCCAACTTGAGGGAGAGGCGTAAGGAGTGCGTCTAGATCCGGGGACAGGCCAGACGCGGGGCTACGGGTGGCCTGGCAAGGTCGCCAAGGAGAATGAGATCTCGATCGAGTTCAGACAAGAGATAGCACCGACGACCCTCGCAGGCATCAGGCCTAGCCCTGACTCGGCCTTCATCGATGGCCCTACCACCATCTCTGGCCATTGTCTCGACGTCCACCATACCAACACCGTGCTGCCATCGCCAAACATATGGGCTGAGCTCCCATCACTGTGCCGCCCTTGCCGAGCTACCTTGGTCGTACCGCCAAACAGACAAAAGCGGGAGCCGGAGCGAGAGCAGGAGCTGGAGCAGAAGCTAGGATCCAGACAAAAGCTGGAGCCGGAGCTGGAGCAGAAGCTAGGATCCAGACAAAGCTGGAGCCAGAGCGGGAGATGCGGTCCAGACAAAGGCTATAGCTGGAGCTGGAGCCGGAGCTGAATTTGGAAATAGAACTAGAGCTGTGTCTAGACGAGGCCGACCCATCCAAGAGGAGGCCGACCACACCAGTTCAACCGACCCAGGAGAAGGCCGACCAGACAAGTCCGACCGCCTTGCCAAGTATCTGAGTTTCAATGCCAAGCCACCTCGTCGAGCTTACAAAGTTATCCCCACTGCGACGGAGCTGTTGAACCAGTCGAGCATCCAGACCGCCCCTCCGACCGTGGCCGAGCCGTTTGGCCGAAGCACCACCGTCTGAGTTCGAGCAACCAAGCAGCTCCTCCGATCGAGGCCGACCAGTTCAGGCTGAGACCGAGGCCGACCCCAGAGGAGGCCGACCGGTCCAGACGAGTCAGACCACCCTTCCAAGCCTCCGAGCCACCTTGTCTCAAAGTCATCCTCATCCTGGCCAAGCCGATCTGGCCGAAGCACCCCCGTCCGAGTTCGAGCACCCAGATCGCTCCTCCGACCGTGCTGCTGGGTCCCCGCTTGCCGAACAACTCCTGCATCCACCGATCTGGATGAAGCAATGGCAGATCGCCACCATGGAATCTTCAAAAGGCTTCACAAGGTCCTCACCCTTTTTCGCCGGCCGTAAGCCGAGGGGCAACCCCCCTCGCCACCGGGCGGATCTCCTTCGCCGGCCGTAAGCCGAGGGGCAACTCCCCTCGCCATCGGGTGGATCTCCTTCGCCGGTCGTAAGCCGAGGGGCAACTCCCCTCGCCACCGGGCGGATCTCCTTCGCTGGCCGTAAGCCGAGGGGCAACTCCCCTCGCCACCGGGCGGATCTCCTTCGTCGGCCATAAGCCGAGGGGCAACTCCCCTCGCCACCGAGCGGATCTCCTTCGTCGGCCGTAAGCCGAGGGGCAACTCCCCTCGCCACCGAACGAACGGATCGGTCAAAGAGCTAGGGGCAACCCCCTAGTAGGCCGAGCACTCCTTCGTCGGCCGTAAGCCGAGGGGCAACTCCCCTCGCCACCGAACAAATCTCCTTCGTCGGCCGTAAGCCGAGGGGCAACTCCCCTCGCCACCGAACGAATCTCCTTCGTCGGCCGTAAGCCGAGGGGCAACTCCCCTCGCCACCGAATGGATCTCCTTCGTCGGCCGTAAGCCGAGGGGCAACTCCCCTCGCAACCGAACGAATCTCGGACCGACGATCTATCGTCACTAGCCAACTTCAAAGGACGGACCAAATTCTACAGAAAGAGCAACTTCTTCCCTATTATACTACATCTCCCAACCTCCACCTCAACAATGGTAGAGCTCAGAAGATGGGGGCAATTGTTACGACTATTTTGACCGGGTCCGGAGGAGCCAAGTCAACCACGACCAGTCAACCAGCCAAACTACGGCCTCGGGCTCCGGCCCAAGGATCTTACGGGCGGGTCGCGTTTCTCCACCCACAACGAAGGCCCAAGAGATTGCCCGCTTCTGTAGCGGAGGAAATCGGGGCCCAAATCAAGGAAGCCTTCGCCATTTATGGCAGCCGCCCCGTGCCATCATGATCCGCCAATTATGGCAGCCACCTTCATGGCTCGCCAAATATGGCAACCGACTTCATGGCCAGGCTTGATGGCCATCATTCCCCCGCCATTATGGCCCGCCAATTATGGCAACCGCAATGCCCATTACTCCAGCCTTCATGGCCCGCCAATTATGGCAATCACTCATGGCCATGACTCCACCTTCATGGCGTCATCAAGTGGGCGCAATTAGAGGGGGTCAACCCTTCCCCATTTGCACGACCCCATGAATGGCGGCCATGATGTCACATCATGGCACATGATGAGCATGGTTCATCTATATAAGGAGGGGGCGGGCGTCATTTGGAGGGGCCGGGATCTTCACCACCTACAACGGAGGTACCTCATTCTCCCTTCTTACACCTTCTTCCACCTTGAATATTTCTCCTCCAAAGCTCGGCCCGAGGACTCGAGTATCGGTCTCTCCGCAAGCCATACTCGATCCCACCGAGCACTTATCAGATCAGATCTGACTTTGGCATCGGAGGGGCTTCGGTCGGAACCAAGGTCCGACCCCCCTGACGAGCTCTCTCGTCTATTCAGGTCCAGGAGTTCCAGCGACGCCGAGGCTACCCCTCGGCGTCCTTCCAGCTGGAGCCGAGCGCCCTCGTCCCCAACCTCGTTCGTCTCCTCCGTCACGAGGACGTCGCTCTGCCGAGGCTACCCCTCACCGAGCCGACGCGAGGATCCGCGCGCCCCGTTGCGAGCGACTCTGCCTTCAACCGATCCCGGAGGCTGTCATCTCGCCGAGGCTACCCCTCGTCCCGCCAAAGAACGGAGCCGCGCCTTTTCGCTCGAGCGAACGTGCCGTCGGTCGACCCCACCGGTCATCTCCGTCTCGAGCGACAGCCACGACAACTCGGGGGTCCCGCGCGTCCCCTCTTTGACCGCGTTGACCACGCACCCTCCATACTATTATTGTGTTCTGCAAAAAATAGCAGAAACAGGTACCATGATACGATATTTTCTATCTTAAGGTACTCAAGAAAAAGAAACGGAGCAACAAATTTAAATTTAGCTCCAAGAGGAATTGGATACTCGATAGAGGGTGTTCAAAACACATGACGGGTGACGCTCAATTGCTCTCCGGAGTGGTTCCCATTGCAAATGGAAACCGGGTAGACTTTGGAGGCAACGAGAGCGGAACCATCATATGTGTTGGTAAAGTGGGTAATCCTTCTAAACCTCTTATAAATGATGTTTACCTTGTTAAAGGATTAAACCACAATCTTATTTCAATAAGCCAACTTTGTGACAAAGGTTACAAAGTTAGCTTTGCGAAAGGAATGTGCCATATTTTAAGAAAAGATAATAATGAATTATTGTTTTCCGGCACACGCCATAAGGATATATACATCCTAGATCTTCCAAGATCACATGAACAATGTCTCATTGCCAACACAAGTGAACAACACGTATGGCATCGACGTTTTGGTCATGTGAACTTGGAACACTATTTAAACTTTCCAAGTTAAATTCTATTAGAGGCTTCCCTAAGCTTGTCTTTCAAAAGAAAAGCTTTTGTGACTCGTGTCAACGAGGCAAGCTTCCAAAATCGTCTTTTAAACCTAAGAAAAGCATTTCTTCTAAGCGGCCTCTAGAGCTATTACATCTAGATTTATTTGGGCCAACTAGAGTTGCTTCATTAGGTAATGCACGATATGGACTTGTCATCGTTGATGACTTCTCTAGGTTTACTTGGGTATTTTCATTGAGTAATAAAAATGATGCTTTTGAAAACTTCACATTTTTTGTTAAGAAAGTACAAAATCTCATTGGAACCACCATTGTCACTATTTGTAGTGATCATGGAGGGGAATTTGAGAATGAGTCTTTTGAGCACTTTTTGTAATGCCCTACAAGCTACTGCACAAGTACTAGAGGGGGGGGGGTGAATAGTACTTTAAAAATAACAAGGAGTATAATTCCTAATTATAGTGCAAACAATTACCAAATCAATTTGCGGAAGCTTAAGTTGAATAACAACAACAAAATTAACAATGCTAACAAAAGATGTTACTGGGTTCGGATCCACCCAAGTCTCCCCGACTTGTTCCCGGTGATCCTACGTCCCAACCACCCGGATCCCCTCCGGATACTTAGGTTAGAAACCCTAACCCAAGATTTCCACTATAAATATCTTGTGAAAAACCTTCACAAGATCAAATCATACATGCAATGGCAAAAGTGAATCCCACAACCCGGGATCACAACCTTCTCTCACAACCGAGAGAATCAATAACCAATATAAACAAGTTTATAATGAAATAAACAATCTTACCACAAAATCCTATACCTTGAGTTTTCTTACCAAATAGGTGCAAGGAGGGATTTGAGGAAGATGAAGTCACCAAGACCTAGCACCAAAGAAATGACCAGCAATGGGTGCCTAGGAGTGATTTGGAGACTTGAATCAAGCTAAAGCTTGAAGGGCTCACCAAGAACAAACTTCTCTCAAGATGGATTCTAGATCTAGAAAGTGAGAGAATGGATTTCTTGTGAGGAAGAGAGCTTTGGAAATGAGTGAGAATGGATATCTCTTTCAATCTCAATGAATCTCTTAATGGCAGCTCTAACCTAGAGAGAAATGACCTAGGTTCGTATTTATAAGGTCTCATAAAAACAAGTTAGGTCAAGTCCTAACGGATAGAAATCTGAGGCAACTAGTCGGTCAAAGAACAACCACTGACCGACTAGTTCATCAACTAGTCGGTCAGCCAATAAACATGGACCGACTAAGTGAAGAACTGAGAAGAGATAGAAATTCAGACCTAGAATTCTAGTCGGTCCAAGAAGACATTCTGACCGACTAGTTTCACAACTAGTCGGTCAGTCAGTAAACGTAGACCGACTAAGAGGCAAAAACAAATAGGCTGAATACAAATTGATTTAGTCGGTCCAAGAACAAATGTTGACCGACTAGATTATCAACTAGTCGGTCACCAAACGTTCTTAGACCGACTACCGATAAACAGTAGCTTAGGAGAAATTTGGCATGTACAGTAAATCGCAACTAGTCGGTCAAAGAAGCATCACTGACCGACTAGTTCACAAACTAGTCGGTCGGTGAGTCAACGTGGACCGACTAACTGTAAACAGTACTGAACAAGAGAAGATTAACTCAAACTAGTCGGTCCAAGAAGCTCTGCTGACCGACTAGATCACCATCTAGTCGGTCAGTACTTCTTCTTGTACCAACTAACATGCACGAATAAGTCCGAATCGAAGCGCGATGCTTCGAGGAAGTTAGAATGGACTTTAACTAAGATCCTAGAGCTACGATATGAGCGTTATGAAGATAGAATCGTAAGATATACTCAAGGCTTAACATTCTATAGATCAAAGCTAAAAGACTATAAATAAAACCTTAATGAACGGTCTTCGAGAGCTTCGATCAATTCTTCATGACTTCCAAAACGGTCCTAGAGCTTCAACGAAGCTTTAGGTAAGAATACGAGCTTTGAGAAGTCTTGAGATGTCGCTTTGATTGTTCTCTTGAATTTGGCGACGATCTCCAATACTGCGCTCACAAATTGTTAGTTCAAGAATTATTTATGTTTGCTCATCATCAAAACCAAATCCGGGGAGTCCAATATTCAACATTCTCCCCCTTTTTGATGATGACAAACCAACATAAATAATAATAAAAAATAATGATTCAAATGTAAAATACTTACTCCCCCTGCATTGATGACACGTTAATTCCAAAAAGAATATATATAAATTGCATCAATCAGACGAGTAAGATATATAACGAGAATCGATTTTTGAAATATCGGATTTTGAAAAATCCTTATATATATCTTAACTCCCCCTGAATCTAACACATCAAATTAGATTCGTGGAAATTGAGTTAAATTTTCATTTGTCCTATTTATTATCATTATCTCTCCCCCTTTGGCATTATCCCAAAAATGGGGGGCATACAACGACAACAACTAGGAAATGGAAAATCCAACATCGGGAGTCGTAGATATTGACGATGGACCAAATTGACACCAAGGGAAAAGTGATGAAATCAAATCAAGGTGTGCCAAATTGTCCATTATCAAAAAGCGATAATTAAAATCATCAAAATACCAAATATTTATTCATTTATTGAATAAAGAAACATACTCTCCAATATTCAATATTCTTGGTTAAATTTGTGCATGGAAAACAATTCTATACATTCATAGAAATATAATCTATTTAACCAAGTTCTTAAGCGACGAGCGACGAATTCACATGTCAAAGGCATTGAATGAATATAAAATGAGCACGACAAAGTAGAACAAAGAGAACATCGATGTATATATATATATATGAATACAATGAGTACATCCAAAAATCACATCGAATACATCATATCAAGTGCAACATACCATCTATATCAACATCAAAAAGATAATACATCATACATCATCGATACACCATCATCAACACCCAAAAACATCAAAATACAACACCGACATCCATAAAACCAAAATACATCAAAACAACCCCACCACTCCATCCTAATCCAAAAACACTCTCAATAAGATGCATCATCCAAAGATCATAGGAGAGGCCTCGAAACAGACGATCACGAGGAAGTGGCAGGATCTGCAGTCTCCGGGGGTCCAGTCGAGGGAGTGGACTCAGGCTTTGCAGGGAGGAGAGGCGTGTGAACAGAAGGGATCGTCGGGGCAGGGGTGGAGACGTCGACGACAGGCTCAATGGCAGAAGTGTCAACAGGAATATCAGTAGACAAAACAGGAGCAGGGTCGTCAGCAGGAGCAGCAGCAGAAGAAGTCTGATCCACTGGGGCAGAAGTCTCTGGAGCACCGGAAGAGGTGCCAGCTCCAGGAGCAGATGTGGTAGCAACAGCAGCAGTGGCCTCATCGCCACGAGCCAAGGAGGTGACAAGCTCATCAATATCCTCATCGTCCATCTCCTCATCCTCAGAAACGGAAGGAGGAAGATCAATGCCCATCAAACGAGCCATACGGCAAACTACCTCCTCGGTACGAGCCAAATGAGACTCGTGCCGACGAAGCAACCGAACGACATCGTCAAGAGAGGCGGAGGGAGGAGGGACAGAAGCAGCTGAAGGGGTGGCCTGGGATGCAGAAGGTGTCGACCGCTGCACGTGACGGAGTGCCGCAAGAGATTTCTTGACGGCCGTCGCGTTCAGAGGTGGACCAAGGGGACGCTTATCATCAGGAGGCAAGGGAACACCGAATCGACGGAAAACCAGGGTCAGAAGACATGGATATGAGATATGCGCAAATTTAGTGGTCTTGCGAATACACTCGAAAGAATCCATCTTATCGAGTATAATGCGAGCCCAATTAATCTCGCTACCCATAAAAAGAGCGTAAATCAATTTCAGACACGGCTGAGATGGAAGAGAAGAAGATCCATACTTGGGAAGGAGGCAGGATTTCAAGATCAAGTTAATCACCCAAGCATTCGGCTTGAATGATTTCGAAGGGACTCCTATGAATGCAGGGGGGATAACCTGGAAGATTTTGCCTAGGGTCCGCTGATCGAGGGAGGAGATATCGTCGACAGAGATGTCAGATGGGAGGAGGCCACACGACGAGCAACCTATCAACTCCCCCAAGATTTCTGCCGTGAGGACTATAGGAGTCCCCAAAACAGAAGTCTCGATGGAGTGAGACTCACCGTACTGGCCCCGGACACGATTGGCATAGAATAGCTTGACCAGGCGAGGATAGGGTCGGGGGTTCGCCTTAGGGTCAAATCTAAGGTAGTCCAATAGGCCGCTATAGGAGAGAAGATCCGCAAGGCCAAGAAAATCAGAAAACTGAACGTAATGCTCCAACAGCAGTGGGCAGTGCTCTATACGGTTGTACGCCGCTAGACACTGAGGGTCGTCCCGACACAACGATATATCCACACCGCCGACTGGCATCAGACCTTTACCCTTAGCCTTACGGGTCTTAGGAGGAGGTGGAGGAGGGGGTGGAGTAGGAGCCTTCTCGGGATGTTCAGGAGTGTATTCTTCATCGGAATCATCCTCGGAATCACTATCTGAACGCTCACCGGGAGGGGTAGGAGCACGGAACGATTTGGCTTTAGCTTTGGGCTTGGAAAAATTGGCCGGTAGATTTAAGCTTGGACGTCCTCTTCCTCTTCAACGGTGCTGAAGACGAAGAGAGGGGACGAGTGGTCTTGGCCCTACGCTTAGGAGGGGTCGAAGCGGTCGCAGGCTCTACGGTCATGGGGGATGCCCCAGAAGAGGTAATCGGGATTCTCGTTCGTGCCATGATCGCGGCACAACGAGTACAATCAAGCGACGTAAGAAGATCAAACACCTTAAGATCAAACCCTAGAACCTAACACAACAAGCCCTAATAGAGAATCCGAAACCCTAGAAGAGAAAACACGTTTTAGAACAAACCCTAGGGATGCAAAACGAGATCTAGGAAGGAGGGAGATACCTAGGGGAGTGATCGACGGCGACGGGCGACGGAGTTGGCCGGAAAAGCTGGCCGGAGATCGAAGGGAAGACGAAGGGTTTCGATCGGGTTTAGGGGGTTTTTCGAGCTGGGGAACGAAAACAACCGACTAGACTTAGAAAAAATCGGTAAGAATGAGTATTAGTCGGTCGAGAATGCGAAAAGACGCGAATGCCCTAGAGCACTTAGTCGGTCACAGTTCAAGCACTGACCGACTAGATTACGATCTAGTCGGTCGGTCAATGAGCTTAAACCGACTAAGTCGAAACAGAGGCCAAAACGAAAATTCTAGGGCTAGTGTTAGTCGGTCACAGTGTAATCACTGACCGACTAGTTTTCAATCTAGTCAGTCTGTAAGTGAACTGTGACCGACTAAAAGAAGTCAATGACAAGGGAAAGATAAAGCTTGAACTAGTCGGTCTGAGTTCACTAGCTGACCGACTAGATGAGCATCTAGTCGGTTGGCTGATGAACTGAAACCGACTAGAAGAGTCCAAAAGTTGATAAATGAGTTCTCTTCAAAAAACACTTGGATGAAACATCTTAACCCTCTCATTAGTCATCTAATCTACCCCATAAACATCGAAATCTTAAATACGACATTCAAATAAGAATTCGAGCAAAAAATTCAAACATATCACATAAAATCCCAAAAATTCAATAAATCTAGCATGAACGAAATATCGCGAAATATAATAGCATGCAAGATAATTGAATGAAACATGAATCCTATATCTCGGATTCACCCATAATCCCCAATTCTCGACGCAACCGCACAAAGGAGTCCTCCTTTAGGGGTTTCGTGAAAATATCGGCGATTTGCTTTTGGGTTTTAACGTACACTAAAATGATGTCCTTTTTAGCAACATGATCATCTAAAAAATGGTGTCGGACATCTATGTGTTTAGATCGGGAATGGTGCACCAGATTCTTTGAAAGACAAATAGCACTTTGGTTATCCACCATGATAGGGCTAGTATCACAATGAATACCAAAATCCTTCAGTGTGTGTCTCATCCAAAGAACCTGGGCACAAGCGGCACCGACGGCAATGTATTCCGCATCGGTGGTTGAAAGTGATACCGAATTTTGCTTCTTGGAAAACCAAGAGACAAGGGAATTTCCTAGAAAATGGCAAGTGCCATTAGTACTCTTCCTGTCGGATTTGCATCCCGCATAATCAGAGTCACTATATGAGACTAACTCATATGTGCTAGATTTCGGATAAAGTAATCCAAAATCTAAAGTGTAACTTAGATAGCGAAAAATACGTTTAACCGCTACTAAGTGAGAATCCTTAGGTTGAGACTGATAACGAGCACAAATACAAACGGCAAACATAATATCGGGCCTACTTGCGGTAAGATAAAGTAAACTACCTATCATACCTTGATATAGACGAATGTCTACATCTTTTCCGCCCGTATCTTTATCAAGATGCGTTGTAGTGCTCATAGGAGTCTTTTTCCCGGAGGCATTCTCCATTCCAAATCGCTTTAGCAACTCCACCGTGTACTTCGTTTGGTGGATGAAGATTGCATCGTTCAATTGGCGAATTTGGAGACCTAAGAAATATTTGAGTTCGCCAATGTGGCTCATCTCAAATTGTTCCTTCATAACATTAGAAAACTCTTCGCAAAGAGTGAAGTTAGTAGCACCGAAAATGATATCATCAACATAAATTTGAACTAATAGAATATCATTATTCGCATGCTTAACAAAAAGTGTAGAATCGGCTTCGCCCATTTTAAAATTCAAATCCAAAAGAAAATTCATTAGGCGATCATACCAAGCTCGAGGAGCTTGTCTCAAACCATAAAGAGCTTTCTTTAGTTTAAAAACATGATTTGGAAATTTTTCATTTATAAAGCCCGGAGGTTGAGAAACGTAAACTTCCTCAACGACATCTCCGTTTAAAAATGCACTTTTAACATCCATTTGAAATAATTTAAAATTTTTATGGCATGAAAAAGACAATAATAGTCTAATTGATTCTAATCTAGCTACCGGAGCGAAGGATTCTTCGAAATCAATACCTTCCTCTTGTCGATAGCCTTGAGCTACTAACCGAGCTTTGTTCCGGACGACGACTTGGTTTTCGTCGGTTTTGTTCTTGAAGATCCACTTTGTCCCTATGACGGTGTGGTTCTTCGATGGCAAAGGAACAAGCTCCCATACCTCATTCCTCTCGAATTGAATGAGTTCCTCCTCCATGGCAAGGATCCAAGCACTATCTTCGCACGCTTCAACTATATTCTTTGGCTCTATCGATGAGGCAAATGCACAATTGGCGCAGTGGTGGACTTGCGACCTCGTCTTGACACTATCATGAATATTGCCAATGACTTGCTCATGGGGATGGTCGCGAACGGTATGAAGCCGCTTGGGAATACCTTGATCACTAGGCACATTCTCAACAACTTCATTAGTCGGATTAGTATCAATAGAGTCAATTGAATCAATAGACTTAGAATTTTCAAACGAATCACATAAAACATCCATAGAATCATCATCATTTGAAATTCTAGAAGTAGTAAAATTCTCATTAAAAGAGACATGAAGTGATTTCTCGATCGTAGAGGATCTTTTGTTGTATATCCGGTAGGCTTTGCTACGTGAGGAATACCCAACAAATATCCCCTCATCCGATCTCGGATCAAACTTGTCCAAATTATCATATGTGTTTTTAATAAAACATTTTGCGCCGAAAACACGAAAATGTTTAACTTGAGGCAATCTACCAAACAACAATTCATAGCAAGTTTGTTTGGTGCCGGGCCTCAAAAGTATTCTATTAAACACATAACAAGCGGTGTGTACCGCTTCCGCCCAAAATTGATAACCAAGTTGACTATCTTCGAGCATAGTGCGAGCACACTCCACAAGCGTTCTATTCTTTCTCTCAGCAACACCATTTTGAGGAGGTGCGCGAGGGAAAGAAAACGTGTGAGTAATTCCAAGATCATCACAAAAATTTGAGAAAGACTCATTCTCAAATTCACCCCCATGATCACTACGAATAGTGACAATGGTGGTTCCTATGAGATTTTGTACTTTCTTCACAAATATTGTGAAGTTTTCAAAAGCTTCATTTTTATTACATAAGAAAAATACCCATGTAAATCTAGAATAATCATCGACGATGACAAGTCCATATCTTGCATTTCCTAAGGAAGCAACTCTAGTTGGCCCAAATAAATCTAGATGTAATAGCTCTAGTGACCGTTTAGTAGAAATGCTTTTCTTAGGTTTAAATGAAGATTTAGGAAGCTTGCCACGTTGACAAGAATCACAAAAACTTTTCTTTTCAAAAACGAGCTTCGGAAAACCTTTAATGGAATTTAATTTTGAAAGCTTATAAAGTGTTCCAAAGTTCACATGTCCAAAGCGTCGATGCCATAAGTGTTGTTCACTTGTGTTGGCAACGAGACATTGTTCATATGACTTAGGAAGATCCAAAATATAAATATCTTTATGGCGTGTGCCGGAAAATAATAACTTATTATTATCATTTGAAATATGACATAATCCTTTCGCAAATCTAACTTTGTAACCTTTGTCACAAAGTTGGCTTATTGAAATAAGATTATGATTTAAACCATTAACTAGATAAACATCACTAATTAAGGGTTTAGACGGGTTACCCACTTTACCAACACCGACGATGGTTCCGCTCTCGTTGCCTCCAAATACGACGCGGTTTCCATTTGCAATGGGAACTACTCCGGAGAGCAATTGAGCGTCACCCGTCATGTGTTTTGAACACCCGCTATCGAGTATCCAATTCCCTTTGGAGCTAAATTTGAATTTGTTGCTACTTTTCTTTTTCTTTTCCTTGAGTACCTAAAGATAGAACATTTCATATCATGGTACCCAAGGTCATTGGGTCCTCAAAGGTTAGACCTTTGGAAGCCAAGTCCAATTGGACTTAGACTTCCCCACATAATTTCTACTATGCACAACATTCGAGAAATAAGCATTCATATACACTTGTTTTTCATCCATGCTTGTGTCCTTTGGGCTCCAAATAGTGAAAATCTTGGGACCCTCATCCTATTGGGTGCATGCATGCGACGTTGATTTCTACGTGATGCATGTTGTGGATAGGCATACGGAACATGATGGAATGGTGCATGACGAGAATTATTCATATTATGAGGTAGGTGAACATATGCATGTGTGAGAACACGTGTGTGAGGGTGTCTCATATGGTGTGCACGTGCCCGAGAATGTGTTGCATAAAAATCATCATATGTGTGAGACGGTGGAGTAGGACGTGTGTTCCTACGTGGCATGGTATTGGTGTACATATAAGCATGCCCCTTCTTTGGAGGTCCACCCAAAGTGGGTTTCTTTCCGAAAGAGGGTGTGGACGAGGTGGAAGCACCATTGGTAGATGAACTACCAATAGAGTGTTTGCTACCACTCGTAGAGTCACCGGAAGTTGGCCTAACAAAAGTAGTGGCCGCTTTGGATGAACATCCCATCGTATACCCTAAACCAATGTGGTGATTGGCCGGAAGTAAGTCACTTAGGATTTTATCCAAATGGTCCTTACCCTTATTGAATTTATTAATTTGGCCTAATGTGTTCTCATATTTCTCTTTGAGAGAATGCATAGAAGTATCCAAGTTGGATACTTGCGATGTGAGCACATAAACACGAGATTTAAGATTCTCGTTCTCAATACTCAAAGTCGAGTTTTGAGAAGTTACATCCGCTATCTTATGTTCTTCCGGATCTTCAATGCAAACATGTTTAAGTTTAGATTTGAGATTAACAATCTCATTTCTTAACTCTTCAACAACGGTGTCGTTGTTGGTGATGATAGTCTTAGGCGAGGTTTGAATGCTAGCTAGGTCATCTTTTACTTTAGTATATCTATTTACTAATTTAGTGTATTTAGACCATAAATGAGAGTTAGCATCCCTAAGATCATCCATAGTTACCTCATCGCCTTCGTCGTCGCTATCATCGGAGGAGGAAGATCCTTGATCATGCTCCTCTCTTGCCATGAAGCACATGTGCGCTTGCTCCACTTTCTCATCGTCCGACTCTCCGCTTGAGGAATCCTCGGAGTCGGTGAATGTTGCTCCGACAAGTCCCTTTTTGTACCCCTTTTTGTACATCTTGGACTTGTCAAACTTCGGCGCCTTCCACTTCTCCTTTTGCTTGTTTTGAGGACAATCCGCTTTGATGTGTCCTGGCTTATTACATTTAAAGCACAAAGGTGGAGAGGCGTTAGTAGAAGTAAATTTAGATTTTTGTTTGAAGTTACCCTTTCGGAAGAAGCGATTGAACTTCTTTGCCATGAGTGCAATGGATTCCATGTCCATTTCTTCTTCCGAGTCCTCATCATCGGTAGAGGTGGATGAAGCCGCCTTGAATGCAATCGCCTTTTTCTTAGGCACGTAATGGTTCAAATAGGACTTCATCTTTTCTTGTAACTTCACCTTGCTATCTTTGTGTACCTTGTATGACATCAAAGTACCCATCAATTGAACTACGGTATACTTATTCATGTCATTACCTTCCTCGATGGCGAAGGTACGTTTCTCCCAAGAAGAAGGAAGTCCTTCGATAAGCTTCGAGCACTTCTCCTTTTGGGTGTAGGATTTGCCGAGGGCCTCTAACTCGTTTATTATGTCAACGAAACGAGCGTAATATTCCTTCATCTTCTCGCCCTGTTGCATATGAAACATTTCGTAATCTTTGTTTACAACTACGAGTTTAGAGTCTCTTACCCTACTCGTCCCTTCATGTAGAATGAGGAGGGAGTTTCAAATTTGATATGCACTCTTACATGTGCATATCTTATTGAAGTCCTCGGGCTCCAATGCGCATTGCAAGGCGTTCATTGCCTTGGCATTGCTTACCTCCGCGGCGACCTCCGCGGTTGTCCATTTCTCAAAGTCTTCTTCTTCGGGCTCGATGTATTCCTTCATTGTGGTCCTCCATAGAGATGCACTCCGGAGGAAGGTTTCCATCCGGCATTTCCAGTACCCGTAGTTGGTACCGTTGAAGAATGGAGGCCTCGTAGAGGAATGTCCTTCCATCACCGAAGACGCTCCTTCACGGTTCTTGAAGGTGCCATAGTCGGAAGGTGGACGCACGGTCTTGTTGTCGTTGGCAGACATAGCTAAGTATCTGGCTCTGATACCAAATGTAATGCCCTACAAGCTACTGCACAAGTACTAGAGGGGGGGGGGTGAATAGTACTTTAAAAATAACAAGGAGTATAATTCCTAATTATAGTGCAAACAACTACCAAATCAATTTGCGGAAGCTTAAGTTGAATGACAACTACAAAATTAACAATGCTAACAAAAGATGTTACTGGGTTCGGATCCACCCAAGTCTCCCCGACTTGTTCCCGGTGATCCTACGTCCCAACCACCCGGATCCCCTCCGGATACTTAGGTTAGAAACCCTAACCCAAGATTTTCACTATGAATATCTTGTGAAAAACCTTCACAAGATCAAATCATACATGCAATGGCAAAAGTGAATCCCACAACCCGGGATCACAACCTTCTCTCACAACCGAGAGAATCAATAACCAATATAAACAAGTTTATAATGAAATAAACAATCTTACCACAAAATCCTATACCTTGAGTTTTCTTACCAAATAGGTGCAAGGAGGGATTTGAGGAAGATGAAGTCACCAAGACCTAGCACCAAAGAAATGACCAGCAATGGGTGCCTAGGAGTGATTTGGAGACTTGAATCAAGCTAGAGCTTGAAGGGCTCACCAAGAACAAACTTCTCTCAAGATGGATTCTAGATCTAGAAAGTGAGAGAATGGATTTCTTGTGAGGAAGAGAGCTTTGGAAATGAGTGAGAATGGCTATCTCTTTCAATCTCAATGAATCTCTTAATGGCAGCTCTAACCTAGAGAGAAATGACCTAGGTTCGTATTTATAGGGTCCCATAAAAACAAGTTAGGTCAAGTCCCAACGGATAGAAATCTGAGGCAACTAGTCGGTCAAAGAACAACCACTGACAGACTAGTTCATCAACTAGTCGGTCAGCCAATAAACATGGACCGACTAAGTGAAGAACTGAGAAGAGATAGAAATTCAGACCTAGAATTCTAGTCGGTCCAAGAAGACATTCTGACCGACTAGTTTCACAACTAGTCGGTCAGTCAGTAAACGTAGACCGACTAAGAGGCAAAAACAAATAGGCTGAATACAAATTGATTTAGTCGGTCCAAGAACAAATGTTGACCGACTAGATTATCAACTAGTCGGTCACCAAATGTTCTTAGACCGACTAACGATAAACAGTAGCTTAGGAGAAATTTGGCATGTACAGTAAATCACAACTAGTCGGTCAAAGAAGCATCACTGACCGACTAGTTCACAAACTAGTCGGTCGGTGAGTCAACGTGGACCGACTAACTGTAAACAGTACTGAACAAGAGAAGATTAACTCAAACTAGTCGGTCCAAGAAGCTCTGCTGACCGACTAGATCACCATCTAGTCGGTCAGTACTTCTTCTTGTACCAACTAACATGCACGAATAAGTCCGAATCGAAGCGCGATGCTTCGAGGAAGTTAGAATGGACTTTAACTAAGATCCTAGAGCTACGATATGAGCGTTATGAAGATAGAATCGTAAGATATACTCAAGGCTTAACATTCTATAGATTAAAGCTAAAAGACTATAAATAAAACCTTAATGAACGGTCTTCGAGAGCTTCGATCAATTCTTCATGACTTCCAAAACGGTCCTAGAGCTTCAACGAAGCTTTAGGCAAGAATACGAGCTTTAAGAAGTCTTGAGATGTCGCTTTGATTGTTCTCTTGAATTTGGCGACGATCTCCAATACTGCGCTCACAAATTGTTAGTTCAAGAATTATTTATGTTTGCTCATCATCAAAACCAAATCCGGGGAGTCCAATATTCAACACTTTTGTGATGAAGTTGGTATTACACACATCTTCTCATTCCCTCGCGCACCTCCTCAAAATGGTGTTGTTGAGAGAAAGAATAGGACGCTAGTAGAGTGTGCTCGCACTATGCTTGATGATAGCCAACTTGGCCATCAATTTTGGGCGGAAGCGGTACACACCGCTTGCTATGTGTTTAATAGGATACTTTTGAGGCCCGGCACTAAACAAACTTGTTATGAATTGTTGTTTGGTAGATTGCCTCAAGTTAAACATTTTTGTGTTTTTGGTTCAAAATGTTTTATTAAAAACACGTATGGTAGTTTGTACAAATTTGATCCAAGATCCGATGAGGGGATTTTTGTTGGATATTCCTCACATAGCAAAGCCTACCGGATATACAACAAACGAACCTCAACGATCGAGGAATCACTTCATGTTTCATTTAATGAAGGATTTGTTCCAACTAGAATTACTAATGATGATGACTCCATAGATGTCTTATGTGATTCAATTGGTAATTCTAATTCTATTGATTCTATTGATACTAACCCTACTAATGAAGTTTTTAAGAATGTTCCTAGTGATCAGGGAATTTCCAAACGGCTTCATACCGTTCGTGACCATCCTCATGAGCAAGTCATTGGCAATATCCATGATAGTGTCAAGACGAGATATCAAGTCAACTACTTCGCTCATTGTGCCTTTGCCTCCTCGATAGAGCCAAAGAATGTTAATGAAGCATGCGAAGATGGTGCTTGGATCCTTGCCATAGAGGAGGAACTCATTCAATTCGAGAGGAATGAGGTTTGTGAGCTTGTTCCATTGCCATCGAAGAACCACACCGTCATAGGGACAAAGTGGATCTTCAAGAACAAGACCGACGAAAACCAAATCGTCGTCCGGAACAAAGCTCGGTTAGTAGCTCAAGGCTATCGGCAAGAGGATGGTATCGATTTCGAAGAATCCTTTGCTCCGGTAGCTAGATTAGAATCAATTAGATTATTGTTATCTTTTGCATGCCATAAAGATTTTAAACGTTACCAAATGGATGTTAAAATTGCATTTTTAAATGGAGATGTTGTTGAGGAAGTTTATGTTTCTCAACCTCCGGGTTTTATAAATGAAAAATTTCCAAATAATGTTTTTAAACTTAAGAAAGCACTTTACGGTTAGAGACAAGCTCCTCGAGCTTGGTGTCACGACCCGCTTCCCTAAAATGGAGGCGAGACGTGAGAAGGTCCGCTCAAGCGTGGAGCTGTGAAGCTGCACGCCTGATAAGCGTAAATTTAGTATAAGCAGGTCCCTGTAATTGCAAACGAAACAACAATAACAATAATAATAAGATGAGACGGATATGGAATACCAATCCCACAGTTTGTCCACCAAATATTCAACATCACAGAAAAGCCACCAGGCTAAAAGAAAGAGTCTAACGGCCCAGAACAAGGCCAAACAAAAGACGAATATAATAGAGTATCAAACTAGGTGCCACGCACCGACAGCCCAAAAGATCTAACAAAACTAGACGTAGACACTAAGACTGATCTCTAGTGTCTACGAAGTCCTCGTCCAACACGGGCGCAAGCTCGGCGTCCGCAAACACCTCACCCTCAGCAAGTAACTCAGGCTCAAGGTCTAACATGTGTCACCCAAAAGAGAAAGGGGCACATGTCAGCAAGTTTAAAAGACTTGAGCAAGGAAACTGAAAGTAACTAACAACCTAGCACTTATAATATTAAGCAATGACATGGCAGTTAAGTATGATGCAACAGTTTAAAAAAAGAGAGACAAACACACACTATGTAGCCAAAGCTACCAATTCACCAATCACTATTCACTTATCACTGTTTATCACTTAGTGCATAGAGAGTCCACATGCTGGCCAGCTCGTGGCTCAGGCCGCTTATCTCTATCAATATTAATCACTTGTACACTAGAGATTTCGCCTGCTGGCCGGAGTGGCGGATCAGGCCAACTCGGGGCTCAGGTGGCCGCTTATCTCTTACCCCACCCATATGTGTCGAGCGTTGGGGTTTCCAACTACAGGGCTCGCTTCTGGAACACGAGCCAGGAAAATAATAGTATTGTAGCGTGTGCTACACAATCATGATGACAAGTCAATATGCAATGCCAGGAACAGATATTTGCGTACCGTTAATTGAATTTAAACGTGACAGGCAAAATGCAATGACATGAACATATTCGCGTACCGTTAATTTAAAGTAAATGTGACATACAAGCATGATGAGGGTGACGGACCAAGCTTCGTTGTCAAGCTAGGTCAAAGGCGTCTAGACGGCTATCCTTTCACCGTCTAGTCTCTTTTACGCTAAATCAAGGGAAATGGCCTAAGACATGGCCCAATTCAAGAGATGCAAGTTTCACTTGCCTGATACCGGAGTTGACGAGCAATGAAGATCGTCACAAGCTAACTACGGAATAGATCGCTGTTATGGCAAAACAATCATTAGAACAATGATTCTAAATCGATTTCTTATTAGAATCCTAACTTTCTAATAATCCATTTTATTAGGGTTTCACACATGTCAATGGGGGTTATGCTAAAACTAAAGGAATCGAGTATTACCGTGAAGAGGCGGAGGAGCGATGCCGAGCAACCACTGCAAATGGAAGAACGATCCGGCTCAGATCTGGAAATGAGGGAAAAATCTGGAGAAATGGGTTTGGAGGTGGATTTTGGGGGTTTGATGAAGGTTTGGGGAAGATGAGAGATGAGTTGTGACAAGGGAGGGTTTGGATGATGGAGGATGATCTTGGGATGAAGGATTAATGGCTTGAGGAAGATGGGGGCTCAATGGGGGAGAAATTAGGGTTTTAGGTCGTGAGGGAGAAGAGGAAAACGTTTGGAGGGGTATTTATAGAGTTTGGTGGCGGCTAGGGCAAAATTAGGGTTTCCTGCACTGCTTAGTCGGTCAAAGAACAACTGTTGACCGACTAGTTTGAGAACTAGTCGGTCGGTTGACCAACGCAGACCGACTAAGCGTAAACAGTAGCTCCAATCGAAAACCTGAACTAAGAGTTAGTCGGTCAAAGAACAACTACTGACCGACTAGTTTGACATCTAGTCGGTCGATGAACGTTCTTGGACCGACTAAGAGTGAACATTACTGATACTAAAATTTTAGATGATGTGTTAGTCGGTTAAAGAAGCATTGCCGACCGACTAGTTTGCAACCTAGTCGGTCAACCAACGTTCTTAGACCGACTAACGATAAACAGTAACTTCTAAGAAATTTAGAAAGCCAACTAGTCGGTTCAAGAAGGATTGCCGACCGACTGGATCGTCATCTAGTCGGTCGGTGCCCCTTCTTACCCCGGCTAATTAGCACCAAAAGTTCTGATATGGAGCGCGGAGAATCCGGGATCGATTCCTAAGACTCCTAGGCTTGATCTAACAGTAAGATACGACCGTTATGAAGCCCGTCACGAATGACATACTCCGAAATCGACGATCCTAAGGAAGAAACGAGAAAACACGACGAAACGATCGAAAATGAAAGTTACGGAGACGATACCCACACATGAGGAGAAAATCCACCAAAACATATATTATAATATAATAAATCCGGATACAAGAAACCAGTCGTTACATCCTCCCCAACTTAAGAAAAATTCCGTCCTCGGAATTCCCAACACTCACGTGTCCGGGAACAAAAGTGGGTAGCGCTCTCGCATCTCATCTTCTCTCTCCCAAGTAGACTCTCCAGGTGAGCCGTGTCGCCACATCACCCTCACAAGATTGACAACCTTGTTCCGAAGTGACTTCTGACGCCTGTCCAGAATCTGCACTGGATGCTGGTCATACGTCAAATCTGGGCGAACGACGATCTCCGAGAAATCCACGGCATGAGACGGATCGCTGATGTATCGACGAAGCTGCGACACATGGAAAACATCATGGACTCCTTCCAAAGATGACGGCAAGGCTAAGCGGTAAGCTACCTCGCCAACCCTCTCCAAAACGTCAAACGGTCCAATGTATCGCGGGCTCAACTTCCCTCGCTTCCCAAATGAATCACTCCACGATTCGGGGAAATCCTCAGAAACGCATGGTCGCCCGGCTGAAACTCCAAAGAACGACGTTTAACATCCGCCCAATGCTTAAAACGGTCCTGAGCAATCCTCAACCTCTCCCGAATGTTCCTGACAATATCCACGGCCTCCATGATCATCTCAGGTCCCAATAGCTCCCGATCACCAACGTCATCCCAACTCAATGGCGATCGACATTTCCTCCCATAAAGAGCGGCGAAAGGCGCCATGCCAATAGACACCTGGTAGTTGTTGTTGTAAGAGAACTCCACCAGATGTAGATGGTCCTCCCACGAACCCTTGAAATCCAACATGCACGCCCTCAGCATGTCTTCCAAAATCTGAATCGTCCTCTCGGACTGGCCATCCGTCTGCGGATGGTATGCCGTGCTGAAACTCAGACGCGTACCCAAACTCTTCTGCAAACTCTGCCAGAACTGAGATGTGAACCTCGTGTCCCTGTCCGACACGATACTCACGGGGACTCCGTGAAGTCGCACGACCTCCTGCACGATTCACGTTACATCACTATCCAAACTAGGAAAAGGAAATAGAACGGAGAGTAAAAGAATTTACCTCCATATATCTCCTTGCTAGCGCCTCAGTGGACTGTCCCACTCGGAACGGAATAAAGTGCGCAGATTTGGTCAATCGATCCACGATCACCCAAATCGCTTCATTCTGCTTCGGACTCCGAGGTAGTCCAGTCACGAAATCCATAGTGATGTGTTGCCACTTCCACTCCGGAATCGGAAGCGGTTGTAGCAACCCGGCCGCACGCTGATGCTCCGCCTTCACTTGTTGGCAAACCAAGCACTTGGCTACACTCCGAGCCACACTCCTCTTCATACCATGCCACCAATAATTCAGACGAAGATCCTGATACATCTTGGTCCCACCAGGATGCACAGAATACGGCGAACTGTGTGCCTCCACCATCAACTCCTCTCTAATATCCCCAGCTGGCACACACAACCTGGCTCCAAACCTCAGCGAGCCATCCTCATGAACCAAAAAGTCAGTCCGCAGACCGACTTCCACCTACTCCCGAATCTTCACCAGCTTCAGATCCTCAGCCTGGCCAGCCTTAATCCGATCCACGATCGTCGACTGTACCTGCATGTACATCAACGACGAATCCTCCCCAGGAAGGACAATCTCCACACCAGACTCGCAAAAATCCTGCTGCAATCTCCACTGCGAGGTCAACATCATTACCGCGGAAAGCCTACTCAAAGCATCTGGAACCACATTCACCTTGCCAGGGTGATACTGCAAATCAATCTCATAATCCGCCATAAGCTCCAACCATCGACGCTGTCGCATGTTGAGCTCCTTCTGAGTAAAAATATACTTCAAGCTTTTGTGATCGGTGAAGATTTTCACTTTCTCACTCAGCAAGAAGTGCCTCCAAATCTTAAGAGCAAACACAACGGCAGCCAACTCCAAATCATGCGTCGGGTAATTCTTCTCATGAACCTTAAGCTGACGAGACGCATACGCCACAACGTGCCCGTGCTGATGCAACACAAAACCGAGACCCTTGCCAGAAGCATCGCAAAAGATCTCAAATCCACCGCTGCGATCAGGCACAACGAGAATAGGGGCAGTCGTCAAACGCTCTCTCAGAACATCAAAAGCACTCTCACAATCACCCGACCAAACAAAAGGTACATCCTTCCGCGTCAACCTGGTCATCGGCTCGGCGATACGAGAAAAGTCCTTAATGAAACGACGATAATAACCAACAAGACCAAGAAAACTCCGAATCTCAGACGCAGACGACAGAACATGCCACTCCCTGATGGCCCTAATCTTCTCGGGATCCACAGAAATACCATCTCCAGTCACCACATGCCCGAGAAAAGCAACTCTATCCAGCCAGAACTCGCACTTCGAAAACTTAGCATACAAACGATGCTTCCTCAAAATCTCCAATACCATCCTCAAGTGCGAGGCATGCTCTTCCTCCGACTTCGAATATACCAGAATGTCGTCAATAAAGATAACGACAAACTTATCCAAAAAGTCGTAGAAAATCAGGTTCATCAGATTCATGAAAACTGCGGGTGCGTTAGTTACGCCGAAAGGCATAACCACAAAGTCATAGTGTCCATACTTCGTCCTGAACGCTGTCTTCGGAACACCACCCTTCTTCACCTTCAACTGATGGTAACCACTCCTCAAATCCAATTTAGAAAACACCATCGAACCTCCCAGCTGATCAAAAATATCATCGATGCGAGGCAACGGGTATTTATTCTTAATGGTCACCGCATTCAGCTCCCGATAGTCCACGCACATGCGACGTGAACCATCCTTCTTCTTCACCAACAACACCGGTGCTCCCTACGGAGACACACTAGGATTTATGTAACCCTTCTGTATAAGCTCATCCAACTGCTTCGGCAACTCTTCCAATTCTGCAGGCGCCATACGATACGGCGCCTTCGAAATCGGCTGCGCACCTGGAATAAGATCAATAGAAAATTCTAGAGCTCGATCAGGTGGCAAACCAGACATCTCCTCGGGGAAGACGTCAGCGAAATCACGCACCACAGCTGGCCTCTCTAACTCCATCTGCAAAGCCACAACCTCCATCGGTCTGGCCCGAAATCTGACAGGACCAAGCGAACTGCTACCACGGCTGAACTCAAATACTGGATGTCCAGGAATCTCGAACACCACCCTCTTTCTCCGACAGTCAATCGTAGCATAGAAGCTCGCAAGCCAATCCATCCCAAAGACCTCATCGTAGTTGGTGATATTGTGGACAATAAAATCAGCATAAAGCTTATGTCCACAAACCACCACAGAGCAAGGACTGCACCCACGATGCACCGTGACTACTCCATTCCCTGTAACGATGTTCCAACTCTTGGAGAGAGGGGACGTCGACAAGAAATTCTTCTCCACGAAGCTCTGGGCCAAAATGCACATCGACGCACCTGAGTCAAAGAGGACTCGGGCAGGGAACGTGCAAACCAAAACCACACCTAACAAACAGTCTAATCAATCAAATCTTACTCTAGCAACATTCATACACAAGCAACCAACATAATTTTAACAATCAACTAATTAGGGAAGGAACAACTAGATTGAAAGTTACCTGCAATGACCTCATCCATGGCCATAACCTCCTCCTCGGTCATCAGAAATGCCTGCCTCCTCGGCGGAACAGTCTGCCGAAAGGCATGCCCTTGTGGAACAAGGGGTACCCCACGACCAGCGGGCACCAGGGCTCTCTGCTGCAATGGCGGGGCAGCAATAGGTGCCCTCCAAGGCTGCTTTAACCTCGGGCACTCCCTGAGAGCATGGGCGGGATCTCAACAGGCAATACATTGCCCCAAGAACTTCCTACACGATTCCTTGATATGGCCCTCCTTGCCACAGAAATGGCAAGTCCTCCGAACAGGCCCTCATGGCCTCTTAAACTGAACAGGCTGGTTCGGCCTGAATCCAGGTCTAACCACAGCTCTCGCCTGTTCCACAGGCCTCTTCCCAGCACCAACAATAGACCCTTTCCTCTGGTTCACGAGCAGCTCCTGCCTCTTGGCTGCTACTAAAACCTTCTGATAAGATTCCCAGTCAGAAGAGGTCACAAAACTCTGGAGCTCTGAAGCAAGTCCCTGCAGGAACCTCTGAGCTCTCTCCTCAGCGTCCTGCACCATCTTCGGTGCAAACCGACTCAGTCTCATGAACTCTTGGTGATATCGGTCCACCGACGAGCTTCCTTGCTTCAGATCGATAAAACGCTGCAGCATCTCTTCCCAGGCAGCCTTCGGGAAGAACTCACCATCAAATCTGGCCTTGAAGGTAGCCCAGACGATCGGCTCCTCCAACATCTTATCTTCAGCATCTCACCAATTTCTGGCGTTATCCCTCAGCTGGCGCTTCGCCAAGTCAACCCAACTAACTTCGTTGACCTTGGACATCTTCAGATTGTCCTCGATATTCCTCATCCATTCATCAGCAGCTAGTGGACCTTCGGTTCCATCAAAATATGTAGGACCCAGCTCCCTGAACTGCTTCGCCCCATGCTCAGGGCGAGGGGCTTCCACCACCCGAGCAGCTCGAGTCACCGGAGCATTCTGTACCTGCAGAAGCACAACCTGCTGAACTTGCATCATCTGCAACATCATCCGCATCATCTCTCCGTTAGTGGGCTCCCGCTCAGGCTCCTCATCATGAGGGGGCGCACCACTACCACCACCACAGGTGATTCGCCTTCCTGCCATCTAATGACACAGAAAACGAAACAATTAGACTCATAGCTTAGGGCTCAGATGTCGAACTTATTTGTTGGACAATCTTGTATTATTATCGTTATCTCGATAATTGCAGTTACAGAAGGACCTGCATGGGCCACCACTAAAACCTGTCACAACCCGCTTCCCTAAAATGGAGGCGAGACGTGAGAAGGTCCGCTAAAGGTGGAGCTATGAAGCTGCATGCCTGATAAGCATAAATTTAGTATAAGCAGGTCCCTGTAATTGCAAACGAAACAACAATAACAATAATAATAAGATGAGACGGATATGGAATACCAATCCCACAGTTTGTCCACCAAATATTCAACATCACAGAAAAGCCACCAGGCTAAAAGAAAGAGTCTAACGGCCCAGAACAAGGCCAAACAAAAGACGAATATAACAGAGTATCAAACTAGGTGCCACGCACCGACAGCCCAAAAGATCTAACAAAACTAGACGTAGACACTAAGACTGATCTCCAGTGTCTACGAAGTCCTCGTCCAACACGGGCGCAAGCTCGGCGTCCGCAAACACCTCACCCTCAGCAAGTAACTCGGGCTCAAGGTCTAACATGCGTCACCCAAAAGAGAAAGGGGCACATGTCAGCAAGTCTAAAAGACTTGAGCAAGGAAACTGAAAGTAACTAACAACCTAGCACTTATAATATTAAGCAATGACATGGCAGTTAAGTATGATGCAACAGTTTAAAAAAAGAGAGACAAACACACACTATGTAGCCAAAGCTACCAATTCACCAATCACTATTCACTTATCACTGTTTATCACTTAGTGCATAGAGAGTCCACCTGCTGGCCAGCTCGTGGCTCAGGCCGCTTATCTCTATCAATATTAATCACTTGTACACTAGAGATTTCGCCTGCTGGCCGGAGTGGCGGATCAGGCCAACTCGGGGCTCAGGTGGCCGCTTATCTCTTACCCCACCCATATGTGTCGAGCGTTGGGGTTTCCAACTACAGGGCTCGCTTCTGGAACACGAGCCAGGAAAATAATAGTATTGTAGCGTGTGCTACGCAATCACGATGACAAGTCAATATGCAATGCCAGGAACAGATATTTGCGTACCGTTAATTGAATTTAAACGTGACAGGCAAAATGCAATGACATGAACATATTCGCGTACCGTTAATTTAAAGTAAATGTGACATACAAGCATGATGAGGGTGACGGACCAAGCTTCGTTGTCAAGCTAGGTCAAAGGCGTCTAGACGGCTATCCTTTCACCGTCTAGTCTCTTTTATGCTAAAGCAAGGGAAATGGCCTAAGACATGGCCCAATTCAAGAGATGCAAGTTTCACTTGCCTGATACCGGAGTTGACGAGCAATGAAGATCGTCACAAGCTAACTACGGAATAGATCGCTGTTATGGCAAAACAATCATTAGAACAATGATTCTAAATCGATTTCTTATTAGAATCCTAACTTTCTAATAATCCATTTTATTAGGGTTTCACACATGTCAATGGGGGTTATGCTAAAACTAAAGGAATCGAGTATTACCGTGAAGAGGCGGAGGAGCGATGCCGAGCAACCACGACAAATGGAAGAACGATCCGGATCAGATCTGGAAATGAGGGAAAAATCTGGAGAAATGGGTTTGGAGGTGGGTTTTGGGGGTTTGATGAAGGTTTGGGGAAGATGAGAGATGGGTTGTGACAAGGGAGGGTTTGGATGATGGAGGATGAGCTTGGGATGAAGGATTAATGGCTTGAGGAAGATGGGGGCTCAATGGGGGAGAAATTAGGGTTTTAGGTCGTGAGGGAGAAGAGGAAAACGTTTGGAGGGGTATTTATAGAGTTTGGTGGCGGCTAGGGCAAAACTAGGGTTTCCTGCACTGCTTAGTCAGTCAAAGAACAACTGTTGACCGACTAGTTTGAGAACTAGTCGGTCGGTTGACCAACGCAGACCGACTAAGTGTAAACAGTAGCTCCAGTCGAAAACCTGAACTAAGAGTTAGTCGGTCAAAGAACAACTACTGACCGACTAGTTTGACATCTAGTCGGTCGATGAACGTTCTTGGACCGACTAAGAGTGAACAGTACTGATACTAAAATTTTAGATGATGTGTTAGTCGGTTAAAGAAGCATTGCCGACCGACTAGTTTGCAACCTAGTCGGTCAACCAACGTTCTTAGACCGACTAACGATAAACAGTAACTTCTAAGAAATTTAGAAAGCCAACTAGTCGGTTCAAGAAGGATTGCCGACCGACTGGATCGTCATCTAGTCGGTCGGTGCCCCTTCTTACACCGGCTAATTAACACCAAAAGTTCCGATATGGAGCGTGGAGCTCCGGGATCGATTCCTAAGACTCCTAGGCTTGATCTAACAGTAAGATACGACCGTTATGAAGCCCGTCACGAATGACATACTCCGAAATCGACGATCCTAAGGAAGAAACGAGAAAACACGACGAAACGATAGAAAATGAAAGTTACGGAGACGATACCCACACATGAGGAGAAAATCCACCAAAACATATATTATAATATAATAAATCCGGATACATGAAAACCAGTCGTTACACTTGGTATGACCGTTTAAAGAATTTTCTATTGGATTTGGGTTTTAAAATGGGAGAAGTTGATTCCACATTATTTGTTAAGTATTCGAATAATGATATAATTTTAGTTCAAATTTATGTTGATGATATCATTTTCGGTGCTACTAACTATGCTCTTTGCGAAGAGTTTTCTAATGTGATGAAGGATCAATTTGAGATGAGCCACATGGGTGAGCTCAAATATTTCTTAGGTCTCCAAATTCGCCAAATGAACGATGCAATCTTCATCCACCAAACGAAGTACACGGTGGAGTTGCTAAAGCGATTTGGAATGGAGAATCCTCCTGGAAGAAGACTCCAATGAGCACGACTACACATCTTGATAAAGATGCGGGCGGAAAAGATATAGACATTCGTCTATATCGAGGTATGATAGGTAGTTTACTATATCTTACCGCAAGTAGGCCCGATATTATGTTTGCTGTATGTGTATGTGCTCGTTATCAGTCTCAACCTAAGGAATCTCACTTAGTAGCGGTAAAACGTATTTTCCGTTATTTAAGTTACACACTTGATTTTGGATTACTTTATCCAAAATCTAGCACGTATGAGTTAATCTCATATAGTGACGTAGATTATGCGGGATGCAAATCCGAAAGGAAAAGTACTAGTGGCACTTGCCATTTTATAGGAAATTCTCTTGTCTCTTGGTTTTCCAAGAAGCAGAATTCCGTATCACTTTCAACCACCGAGGCGGAATATATTGCCGTCGGTGCCGCGTGTGCTCAAGTTCTTTAGATGAGACACACACTTAAAGACTTTGGTATAAACTGTGATACTTGCCCTATCATGGTGGACAACCAAAGTGCAATATGTCTCTCCAAGAATCCGGTACACCATTCCCGTTCTAAACACATAGATGTCCGACACCATTTCTTAGATGATCATGTTGCTAAAAAGAACATCATTTTAGTGTACGTTGAAACCCAGAAGCAAATCACCGATATTTTCATGAAACCCCTAAAGGAAGACTCCTTTGTGCGGTTGCGTCGAGAATTGGGGATTATGGGTGAATCCGAGATTTAGGATTCATTTTTATTCAATAATCTTGCATGCTATTCAATTTCATTATATTTGCACATGCTAGATTTATTGGAATTTTCTGGATTTTTCGTTGAATTTTCGGAATTTTCGATCGATTTGTTCATGAACGTCAAATTTAAGATTTTCGATGTTTAATGGGGTAGTATAATGATTAATGAGAGTTGTATGATGTTTCGTCCAAGTGCGATTAGGAGAGAACTAAAAATTTCTAATTCTAAGATTTTTGAACTCTGTTAGTCGGTTCATGTTCATTGACCGACCGACTAGATCATCATCTAGTCGGTCAGTGAATGAACTCAGACCGACTAACTCAAGCCCTAAAATTTGGCTTCAGTTACTGTTTGAAATTAGTCAGTTCAAGCTCATTTACCGACCGACTAGATCATCATCTAGTCGGTCAGTGCTTGAACTGTGACCGACTAATTGCAACGGGGACTGTTGCGTATTTTCGACTTCCAATCGACTTAATCGACCCCGACCGACTTGTTTTCACTCCAGTCGATCGAAATTTCTTCTCCAGCTCAAAACCCCCGAAAACCCCTTCGTCTTCCAACTCTTCTCCGTCATTTTCCGACCAAAACTCCGGCCATCTCCAACCTAGGGTTCCGTCGATCCTTCCTAGGTGATCTCTCCCCCCTCTCCTAGCTGTCTAGGGTTAGGTTTTCAGCTCTTAAGGTTAGGGCTTCTAGTTCATTCGGCTAGGGTTTGTATTTAGGGTTCTAGAACTCAATTTCTAGTGTTGATTCGTGCGTGTCTTGTCGCGCTTATGGCACGAACACGTATCCCGATCGATCCCTCTTGCCCGTCCCCTATGACCGTAGAGTCACCCCCTAGGGAACCCTCGTAACCCAAACGCCGATCGAAATCCACCCATCCCTCTGTAGTGCCCTGGGAAGCTACTGCACATGTACTAGAGGGGGGGTGAATAGTACTTTTAAATAATAAGGAGTGTTATTCCTAATTATCGTGCAATTAACAATAACGATGCGGAATAATACAACAATCAAGAAATAATGCAAACGCAAACACAATGGTTTAATGGGTTCGGATCCACCCAAGTCTCCCCGACTTGTTCCCGGTGATCCTACGTCCCAACCACCCGGATCCCTTCCGGATACTTGAGTTAGAAACCCTAACTCAAGATTTCCAATAAGAACACTTGCGAAAACCTCACAAGTACAATCGACCTACAATCGATGACCGTGACTCCCACAACCCGGGATCACGCAAACCTCTCACAACCGAGAGTATACAATTCAAATATAACTGAAATGAAATGCTTACCAACAAAATACCTATGCCTTGAGATTTCTTACCAAATTAGGGCAAAGAGGATTTTGATGGAGGAAGATGGCACCAAACCCTAGCTTCAAGAAGATGACCAGCAATGGAAGCCTAGGGTGGAGATGGTGACCTAGAATCAAGCTTCTAGCTTGAATGTCTCACAATGGAGAGAATCTCTCTTGAGGATTTAGGACTCAAGAACTTGAGGGAGAGATTCTTGTGAGAAGAGAGAGCTTGGAAATAGAGTTGATAGCTCTTCTCTTTTGATCTGAAAATATCTCCAATATGTTGCTTAACCCCTTCAAGAAATGAATCAGGATTCTATTTATAGGGGCAAGGAAAAACGAGTTCAAAAAGATCCCAACGGCTCTTTTCTGAACCAGACTAGTCGGTCAAAGAAGGATCACTGACCGACTAGTTCATCAACTAGTCGGTCGGTGATACAACGTAGACCGACTAAGAGGTGAACAGCCAAAAGGTGAAGTTCCAGGCAAAGACAACTAGTCGGTCTAAGAAGACTTGCCGACCGACTAGTTCCTAAACTAGTCGGTCGGTGAATGTTCTTGGACCGACTAACGTGGAAAAGGAATAGGTTGACTTCAAGATGACTTAGTCGGTTTAAGAACAAATGCTGACCGACTAGTTTCTCAACTAGTCGGTCGGTAAACGTTCTTTGACCGACTAACTCGAAACAGTAGCTCAGGCTGAAAATGAGTGAACACAACTAGTCGGTCTAAGAAGGATTACTGACCGACTAGATCGTCATCTAGTCGGTCGGTGATTCTTCTTTGACCGACTAACTGTATACATAGAAAGAGCTGAATTAGAGAATGCAAACTAGTCGGTTTAAGTAGAGTTTCCGACCGACTGGATCGTCATCTAGTCGGTTGGTGACTCTTCATGAACCAACTAACATGCACTCGAAGCCGAGGGAAAGAGCGTTAGGCTTCGGGAAAGTTTCTAATGGCTTCTATGATAATCCTAGCTCTAAGATATAAGCGAAATGAAGGTTATAAGGTAAGTCCTACTCAAGGCTTAACATTCTAATCTATGAAGCTAGAAGACTATAAAATAAACCTTACGAGCCGTCTTCAATGCTTCAATCTTCATTCCTCTTGACTTCAATATTGCTCCTCGAGCTTCACCGAAGCTCCAGGCATACGATCACGCGTATTGAGAAGTCTTGAGACGTCGCTTTTGTTGTACGTGGTATTTTGGCGACGATCTCCAAAACTGCGCTCACAAACTGTTAGTTCACGATTTATTTATGTTTGCTCATCATCCAAAACCAAATCCGGGGAGTCCAATACTCAACACCCTCTTCGTCGTCGCCTCCTCTTAAGAAGAAGAGGACGGCGATAGCAAAACCCCGAGCCCGATCTCAACCTAGGAAGCAACCCGTTTCACCTGCTTCATTCCATGCCCCCACTCCTCCATCTGATTCCGACACGGAATACAGACCTGAGACTGAGCCTGGCCATAGGGAACCTACGCCTTCACCCCGTTCTTCCACATGTCAGCCTAAGGTAAAGGGTCCGATGCCAGTTGGCGGTGTCGATATCTCTTTATGTCGTGACGACCCATTGTGTCTCGTAGCATATAACCGTATCAAACACTGTCCGCTGCTGTTGGAGCATTTCGTACAGTTTTCAGACTTCCCAGGCCTTGCTGATCTTCTGTCGTCTTCCGGTCTTATCGATTATCTTCGATATGACCCTAAGGCGAATCCTCATCCGTACCCCCGTCTGGTCAAACTCTTCTCTGCGAACCGTGTCCGGGGTCAGTACGACAAGACCCACTCTATTGAGACGACTGTCTTGGGGACACCGATTATTCTCACGGCAGAAATATTAGGAGAGTTGATTGGTTGCTCCTCGTCTGGCCTCCTCCCTTCCGATATCTCCGTCGATGACATCTCTTCCCTTGACTAGGTCATCCTTTCCGAGATTTTTCACGAGATTCCTCCTGCCATGATTGGCGTGCCCTCGAAGTCTTTTAAGCCGAATGGCTGGGTCCTAAACTTGATTCTGAAGTCGTGCCTCCTTCCGAAGTACGGCTCCTCTTCTTTGACATCCCAGCCATTCCTCAAACTCATCTACGCCATCTTCATGGGGAGAGAGATTAACTGGGCTTGGATCATACTCGATAAGATGGATTCTTTCGAGTGTATCCGTAAGTCCACGAAGTCTGCTCATATCCCATATCCGTGCCTTCTGACACTCGTATTTCGTCACTTTCATGTCCCTTTGCCTCGTGATGATGAGCGTCTCCTCGGTCCCCCTCTGAATGCGACGGCCGTCAAGAAGTCTCTTGCGCCACTTCGTCATGTTCAGAGGACAACCCCCTTTGCTTCAGCATCTGCTTCAGCCTCAGCTGCTCATGCTCCCTCTACCACTCTTGATGAGCTCGCACGTTCAGTGAGACGTATGGAGTCTCGTTATGCTCGTACTGAGGAGATACTTGCTTGTATCGCCTCTCGTTTGGGTATTGAGATCCCTCTGTCAGTTTCTGACGAGGAGGAGTTGGATGAGGAGGATATCAAGGAGCTTGTTCGTGTTGCTGCTCGTGCCGCTGAGGGCACTTCTGGTGCTGCTGCTTCGTCTACCGGTGACCCCGAGAGCACACCTGTTGCCACCGTTCATGCGGTGGATACTACGTCTGGTGCTCCCGAGGACCCTCCCGTCGCTCCCGTGGACACTACTGCTGATCCGGTGACCACCTCCACTCCTGCAGAGCCTGCTGCTGCTGGAGCTCCTCCCACTGCCTCCTGAGCTTCTCTGAGGACTCTCTTAGTGCACTTTGGATAATAGATCTAGTTTGAGAGAGTTTGGGTAGGATAGTGTGAGTGGTTATGATATTTTGATGGTTTGATGTATTTTTGGTGTTATGATGCTACATTTGTGATGTATGATCATTTTGATGTTCGGTGTGACATGTGTTGTATGGTGTGATATATATGTATTTTGTGCTTCGATCGTTGGATCGCTCTTATGTATGTCGGTGATGTATATTTTTGATGTACTCATGGTTCATATTTATATATATATACATCGATGTTGACATTTCATTCTCTTGTGCACATTATATATTCTTTTTATGTCTCTGATGTTCGATTTCGTCGCTCGACGATAATAACTTGGTTAAATAGAAATTAATTCTATGAAAACATAGAATTATTTTCCATGCACTAAATTAACCAAGAATGTTGATATTGGAGAGTATATTCCATAACGCAATTCGTAAAATTAATTTGAGTTTTGATGATTCTATTTATCGATTTTCGACTTTGGTCTCATTGACACGCTTTGATTTAATTCGTATTTTCCTTTGGTGTCATTTGGACCGTGGTCGTATTCTACGACTCCCGTGCTTTTATTTGAAGCCATTGTTGTTGTCGTTGATCTCCTCCCGCTCTTTTTGCTAATACCAAAGGGGGAGAGATATAATAATGACGATGAGCTAAATGATAATTTAAGCATTTTGCCAAGAATCTAATTTGATATGTTAGATTCAGGGGGAGTTAAGATATATAAATGGATTTTCAAATCTGATATTTCAATAATCGATTCTCATTTTATATACTTTACTCGTCTGCTTGATGCGTATTATTATTATTCATTTTGAAATTAACGTGTCATCAATGCAGGGAGAGTAAGTAAATTACATTTGAATCATTATTTTTGATTATTATTTATGTTGGTTTGTCATCACCAAAAAGGGGGAGAATGTTGAGTATTGGACTCCCCGGATTTGGTTTTGGATGATGAACAAACATAAATATATCGTGAACTAACTATTTGTGAGCGCAATTATGGAGATCGTCGCCAAATTCATATGAACATCCAAAGCGACGTCTTAAGACTTCTCAAAGCACGTGATCGTATGCCTAAAGCTTCGTTGAAGCTTTTGGACCATTATTGAAGTCATGAAGATTCGGATCGAAGATTTCGAAGACGGTTCGTCAAGTTTTATTTATAGTCTTCTATCTTCGTATCGTAGAATATTAAGCCTTGAGTAGGTCTTACGTTTTAATCTTCATAACGCTCATGTCTAAGATCTAGGATCTTAGTAGAAGTCCATACGAACTTTCCCGAAGCTTTGCGCTTCGATTCGCGACTTCTAGTGCATGTTAGTTTGTTCAAGAAGAAGAACCAACCGACTAGATGGTGATCTAGTCGGTCGGCAATGCTTCTTGGACCGACTAGTTTGCCTTCTCAATTCTAAGCTCTTTACTGTTTACAGTTAGTTGGTCTACGTTGACTCACCGACCGACTAGTTGGTGAACTAGTCGGTCAGTGATCCTTCTTAGACCGACTAGTTGAGCTTCCCCTGTACATGCCAAGTTACTGTTTATTGTTAGTCGGTCTATGTACATTTGGAGACCGACTAGTTGATGAACTAGTCGGTCAACATTTGTTCTTGAACCGACTAAATCAATTTGTACTCAGACTATTTGTTTTATCTCTTAGTCGGTCTAAGTTCACTCACCGATCGACTAGTTGTGAAACTAGTCGGTTGGCAAGTCTTCTTGGACCGACTAGTTCTTTAAGTCTGAAACTTCATCTATTCATTGTTCACCACTTATTCGGTTCATGTTGATTGACCGACCGACTAGTTGATGAACTAGTCGGTCAGTGGTTGTTCTTTGACCGACTAGTTTGGTTCAGAATAGAGCCATTGGAGCTTTAATTGAAACGTTTTTCTCTCTCTCTTTCCTCTAACCTATAAATACTTGGTGTGCTGCATTCATTGCACTCAAGGCTGATATTAAGAGAAGTTTAGAGATCAAAGAGAAATCATTCAATCTCATTAAAGCTCATTCATTTCCTTTCAAGAATCTCTCCCTCACTCTTATTTCAAAAGAGAGATTCATTGATTGTGAGCCTTCCAAGCCAAGTGCTTGATTTTAGGTCACCAACATCCACCTAGGACTCCATTGCTGGTCATCTACTTGGAGCTAGGGTTTGGTGCCTCTTCATCTTCCCCAAAATCCGTTTTGCCCTAATTTGTAAGTTTACTCAAGGCATATGTATTTTGTGGTAAGAACTTCTATTTCAATTTACTTTGTTATTACAAGTGTTTCACTCTCGGTTGTGAGAGTTTGTTTGTGATCCCGGTTTGTGGGAGTCACAATTTCTTTTGTGTATGATTTGACTTTGTGAAGGTTTTTCACAAGTATTTCATAGTGCAAATCTTGAGTTAGGGTTTCTAACTCAAGTATCCGGAGGAGATCCGGGTGGTTGGGACGTAGGATCACCTGGAATAAGTCGGAGAGACTTGGGTGGATCCGAACCCATTAACATCGTGTGTTTGCGATTGTTTCTTTGTTGTCATTATTTACATTTCCGTATTTCCGCATTAATTGGTAGAGTTTGCAAGATAATTAGGAATTATCCTTTTAATTATTTTAAAGTACTATTCACCCCCCTCTAGTACTTGTGCAGTAGCTTAGCAGGGCATTACAGCCACCCCTTCGCCACTGAACGATCCTAACGTGTTGACAGTCGTAAGTCAAAGGGTCCACCCCTTCGCCACTGAACGACTCTCATAATGCGTCCTCAGCTGTAATTCGAAGGGGCCAACCCTTCGCCACTGAAAGATCCTATTGTGTCGTCGGCCGTAAGCGAAGGGCCACCCCTATGGCACTGAACGACCCTCTCCCGTCGTCAGCCGTAAGTCGAAGGGCCACCCCTTCGCTATTGAACGCCCCTAACATGTCAACCACCATAAGACGAAGGGCCACCCCTTCGCCACTGATCGATCCTAACGTGTCGTCAGCCATAAGTTGAAGGTGCCAACCCTTCTCCATTGAACGACCATACCGTGTCGTCAGCCGTAAGTCGAAGGGACACCACTTCACCACTGGATGACCCTAACGTGTCGAAAGCCGTAAGATGAAGGGCCACTCCTTTTCCACTGGTCGACCCTAACGTATCGTCTGCCATAGGTCGATGGAGCCACCCCTTCGCCACTAAACGACTCCCGTGTCGTGAGTCAAGAGAATTGATCCCTCGCCACTAAATGTAGCGGTCTATTTCTAACATGGTTCGATGGCTTGCCCTCGATCATCTTGAGGCAGGTTCTAACCCATCGAAGGGGCCATCAGGCACTACGACCATATGGCATAAGCGAAGACAAATAAATAGATGCAACGACAAACAAAGATATACAAGCCAACTCTTCTGGAACTTTTAATACAAAATTGTTTTCATTTACATCTAAATTACCCCTTATACATTCAAAAATTAAAGCAGGAGTAAAAGGAGTGCCAAGATTCTACAACGGCAGGCTTGTCCCTTGTTCTCCCTCTAGCATGACCATGAGCTATTGGTCTCCCGAAGCACCAACCCCTGCATTGTCAGCCATCCTGGTGACAACTTCACCGATGGGAGCAGCCTCCTCCGTGCCTTGACTCAATTCCGTGTCACCAAGATCCGAAAATACCACCGGGATTCGATCGATCTCAGCGAAGAGGTCAGGAAAACGGTCCTTCACTTTCGATCACATCGCTCATAGCCTTCTGTGTATAGCTCGTCAAAATCAGGCAGAGAATCCTTGAATTCTCGGATTGCCCTCTCCGCTATGACCTCGGAATTGGCTCTCTCTTCCAACGGAGCCTTCTCCGATCGCTCGCTTAAAATGACTTGTTCTGCCTCCCTCTTGCCAGACTCGTGCAACTCACGATTGAGCCACCGAAGGTGACCTATTCTCGATTTGCTAAGAAGGTGAATCCTGGTCAGCTCGACTTGAGACTTCTCCACGACCGACCTAACAGCCTCCAGGGTGATCTCGTGATTGGCCACCACTGGGGCACATCGACACAATGCTGCAGTGGCCACGAGAGCCTGCAAACAATGCATGATAGTAAACATCCATGCTTGCATCACCTACAATGGAGGCTGTGGAAATAATTACCTAGACTTTAGCATGGACAGCAATCGATGCAAGCCTCTAGTAATTGATCCACTCCACGACAGCCCTGTCCTGTAGAAGGGTTGCATTTTCAGCAATCCGGAAGGCAGTCCCGCAATCCAGAAGAGCAGAATCTTCTCGCCTCATCAGAAACTCCGTTCGAACGAGTTTCTCCGTGGAGAAATCAAATGGAGTCTGAGGAGATCGACTCTCCAGCAAAATCTGCCTGAATTCATCAGGAATGTCTTCAGACAATGGTATAGGATAGAACATGCCTCCCTAAGGCCAAGAATTCTCGTGCAGAAGGAGCTCCGAAGGGACCCAGGTCTCCCCCGAGTCTCCCTCTTTGGGAGTTCCCCTCTCCTGCTGAATGACCTGATCCGTAGCTTCGATCGATCCAAACGGATGTTGAGTATAGGTGTCTCATACCAATGTTATTTTGATGATGATCACAACATTATGTTGTTGCTAATGACTCTCTTGTTTTAGTCTCATAGTTACATTTCAAGAATATCATTTTTGGAGACTAAACACTTGGTGCAAGGATGGACATCAAGTGGAGAAGGGCCAAAGCTTGGACTCAAGGGGTGCCAAAGCTTGGAGATGATGGAGAGCATCAAGGCATCAAGATTGAAACATAGACTCTAAGGAAAGCAATGTAATCCATGTAATATTTCCTTTATTGCTTTCCCTCTCATTTGAGTCTAGGTTAATGTAATGCATTGATAGATGGTCTACTCATTCATACATATACATTTAACCATCTTGGTGAGCCTTAGGATTATCATAGAATCCAACCCAATAGGCTCATTTTGACCAAAGACTCATTTGGAGTCTCTGGTTCTCATACAGTCACATGCTGAAGGATTCACAGTCGATTGGGTGATTTCTAGTTGCCTATCAAGCCTTCTACAGTCGACTGTGATGCATTACTCAAGTCAACATTTCTATTGACTATACTTGAGATTTTTGCATCAGTCGACTGATGATCAGTTTACAGTCGCCTGTATATTTCAGTCGCCTGTGAAATGGTCAACAGTCGTCTGTGCAGCTTTAGTGCATATACTGCTTCTCTCTGTTTTTCTCCATCTCCTGCTGCAGTCGACTAATGAAGGATTTTCAGTCGCCTGTGTATTTTACAGTCGACTGTATTCTTGTCATTAGTTTCCTGTATGCTTTTTGGAAGAAAGAGTGCAGCTCTCTGTTTTATTCCATCCCCTGCAGCAGTCGCCTGCTGAAGATTTTACAGGCGCCTGTCCAGTTTACAGTCGATTGTATTGTCTTCTTCAGTCGACTGTCAAGGCTTAGATTATAGCCGTTGGATTTTTTATAGACGTTGGACAGTCGACTGTCATTTGTTCAACAGTTGACTGTCAGTGTCGTTTCTGTCCAGAAACTAGCCGTTGCAGCTTTTTGTTTTTGGCTGTTTACTTAGGGTTTGAGAGTTGATATAGGGTTCCTATATATATGAGAGGCTGATTTCATAGGAACTTCTTGATGCTATTGAAAATCCTTAGATATTAATTAAGCCACTCTCAAACTCTCTCATTTCCCTCTTTGAGCTCTCATTCTTCTTCATGCATTGATGTCCAGCTCAAGGAAAATCATCCAAGTGCTTTCAAGCAAATCACAACACTTGGAGATCCTCTTCATGCCTTGCATTCATCTATGAATAAGCATCTCAAGGCATATGTAAGAGTATTTGTTTTACTTGGTATTTCTTTGTAACACTAATTCTCTATGTGGGAATTAGTCTTTCTCTCTTTATGGGAGTAACTCTCTGTGTGGGAGTTTGGTGTCCTAGTGTAGGGCTAACCCTAATTCTCTGAGTGGGAGTTAGTAATTCTCTATGTGGGAGTTGACCCTTGTGTAGGATTGGTTGGGTCCTTGTGTAGGGCAAAATCCTCTTGGTGAGGTATCTCTTTGTGGGATTTGTATTCACTTCTCCGTGTGGAAAATATATTGAATATTGGTGTAGCTGGACGTACCCAAGTTTTGGGGAACCAGGGTAAAATCTTGTGTTTGCGTTTGATTTGATTGTGTCGATTAATTCCTCTTATTTATTATTCCGCATTTGCAAGTTAAAATTTAATTGGACAATTTATTGCCATTACACTATTCACCCCCCTCTAGTGTGTTGTTATTAGTATTGCAAGGGTAAGGCGATCTTTACAATTGGTATCAAAGCGAGGTTATAGCATACTACAATGGTGGAATTCAACGGTACATCCGCGTTTCATGAAGAAGGTCATTCTACCGTTCGACCCTCGCTCTTCAACGGAAGCAACTACCCATGTTGGAAGATCATGATGATGATCTACATGGAGGGTCACGACTTATGGGACATTACGGAGGTGCCATTTGAGAAGCCCACTACACCTACGGCTTCAAGGACAAAGGCGGAGAAGGACTCGATCAAATTTAATACGAGGGCTATGAATGCATTCTATTGTGCCCTCACTACAAATGAGTTCAACCGCATCTCCATGTGCAAAACGGCCAACGAAATTTGGCATACTTTGGAGATATGTCATGAAAGGACTTCAAAGGTAAAGAAATCTAAAAAACTGTGTTTAGATCTAAATATGAAATGTTTAAGATGCATGAAGGAGAAAGCATTTCAGAGATGTTCACAAGGTTCACAGATATCATGAACGCTTTGGAGGGAATTGGAAAGATAATTTCCCAAGAGGATCGTGTAGAGAAGATCCTTGACTCTCTCACACCTCATTGGGAGTCAAAGGCCAACAGAATTTTGGAGTCATATGACATGTCCAAATACACCGTTGAGGAGTACATTGAAAATCTCATGGCGTACGAAGTGAAGCTTCAACACAAGAAGGAGATTCAACCATCCAAGACCGAGAAGCCAGAAAAGCAAAAGGGGGTTGCATTCCATGCCAAGGAGGAGCCAATCAAATGGAGGAAGAAATTCCATCGAGAAGCTCCTAGTGAAGAATATGAGCTAGAAGAAGCGAGTGGAGAAGAAATTGAGGATCTTGCCGAGCAATTCAAGGCATTCATCAAGTGCAAGCTAGGTAAATCTTTGTCAAAGTTTGCCTCCAATTCTAACAAGGTTCCTACTTGTTACACTTGCAGTGGAAAAGGTCACCTATCCACCGAATGCCCTTCCAAACCCAACAAAGAGACTTACAAGGGTAAACGAAAGAAGCATTGGAAAGGGAAGTCTAAGTCCAAAAACCACAAGAAGGGGCTTGTCGGGACATTTGATGATTCGAGTGAGGATACATCAAGTGACGAAGAAGAGGATGACAAAGAGGAAGCTCACGTGTGCTTTGTAGCAATTGATGTTCCTACACCAATCCCCTCTGGCTCAAATGAAGATGAGTCGGATGCATGGTTCAACTCCTATGAGGAATCGTGCCTCATGACAATCGAGGAGGAGTCATCGTCAAGCTCTAGCGAGGAAGAAGACGATGATGAGATTGAGGAGAAGATCTCATATGAGGAGCTTGAATATCATTTCGGTATGGTCTCTGAAAAAGCTAGTAAGTGCATCAACTCTTACAATAAATTAAAAGCAAAATAAAAGATTGCTAAGAGTAGATTGCATGAACTAGAAATTGCTAGTGTAATCAATGATGAAATGCATGATTGTGACACTAGTGAGAGAGACACACTTCTCTCTCAAGTTAAGGAATTGAGTTTGTCTAATGATAATATTATTACTCAAACCTTAGCTTAGAAACTCGCATTCAACAGCTTACGTTGAAAAGTGAAGAGGAATCCCGTAAGCTCAAAAGCTTTGTGTATTCTAGGGATTCACTCCACAGTTTGCTTGAAAAACAACATCTGGCAAACCATAGAGAAGGTTTGGGGTATATTGAAAATGTGGTACCCAAACCCACCTCTAATTCCTCTTATGGTGCAAATACAAGAAATATTGCTAAAGCACCTAAGAAGAATCACCATGCCTTCTTGTATAACAATAACACCAACAAGAAGCATGTAAATCACAAGGTGATGAGGAAGAATGAAAAATCTTCATTTTTTGCTAAGAAGCAAAATCCTCATTCTATGCATGCCAAGAAATTCTTTTCTACACCTAAGCAGGCTACATCCACCCCTCTTGCAAAGGCAAAACTCTTGCCTAGGAAATCCTTGAGTTTATGGATTCCCACTAAGATTAGTGTGCAAGAGAGGGATAGTTACATCAACTCTCTACTTAGGGATGTGATCACCTCATGTGATTACATTAGGAAATCAAACTCCTCTTGGGTTTGATTCCCTAATGTTTAGGTCTTCTCACACATTTGCATATTGCATGGGTATTGTGCTAAAATGTTTATTTTTAGCATACCCATTGTTTGTGTGTGTTTCATGATTTTGAAAATGTTTTCAAACTTATTTTTTATGAAAATGGGGACCTTGGGGAATACATTGACATGCATGCATTTATTGCTCCATATGCATGTCAATGGGGGAGTTAATATGTTGTATGTTTAAAATATTTTAAAACATATTTTGACTCTCATTTCAGGGTGTGTTTGAGATCAGTGTTTACAATTGGTTATTTTTTGATCTCAAACTAAACCCCTTGGATATTGCCAACATGTTTCATGTTGTATTTTCTTTTGGCAATATCATTGTGTATCACTGAAGCTTGGTTTTTCTATATCTATTGCTTTGATACACTTTAGGCCCATGGATCCTATATTTGTATATTAATTGGTAAAGAGGATTATTTTTTAAGATTCCTTTTCTACAATTGGTATTACCTCAATTGTTAGAGATTGTTAATCTCCTACTTTACAATTGGTATTAGATCGTAGAAGTCAACTTGACCATTTCTATGATCTAGGGAGAGCATGGGATAGTGATTGATACCAACTAAATTTTACAAATTTGGTATCATACATTTCTTTACTCTTGCACATTTTCACATCTTTGATTAAGATGTCAATGGGATATTATTGATGTCCACCTTTTTGACGATGTCAAGGGGAGAGATATATGCATTATGTAAATGTAATTCTTGTATTTCATACATGTTACGAGGTGGAACTCGCGTACAATGAATTTGTATTATGGGGAACCAAGGGCACGGTGGTTATATGGAAATGAGGGGTTAGGTAGGCTGTTTTACAAGTGATTAGTGGGGTGAAGAAGTCGGATCCATCGCCGGTGATGCCCACGGGGTCGAATCTCGCCGGAAGTAGTTGGGGAAGGTCGGATGGTAGGGGGCTGACGCTGACTCCGGTCAAGGGACGAGATCTTCTGCGGCATGAACAACTCGTCAGAAGGGCAGGGTTGGGGTTCAACCCTTAGCCCCTCCGATGCCTAAGTCAGTAATAGGACTTGAAATGGGGGCTAGACACACCGGTCGGACTCTCTGTGTGTCCGCCGCGCGTGACGAGCTATAGGTGGGAGAGCAAAGATATGGAAGACCTTAGCTCTCGTGTGTGAGTAAATGGAATGAGAGAGAATTCTTCAACCCCCTTTCCGTAAGAGGAGAGGGGGTATTTATACCTGACGGGTGATGACTAGGCGGGCTGAGCTGGCTCGGGTGTCAGCGGAAGCTTCGGACAAGGACATCGGGAACAGGAGTTCCCGACATGCTCCTGTCAGGCGGCGCAACGGCCAAGGGGTGCTTTTGTCGGGATGTCAGGGCCGAAAGCACTAATCGTCGGATGGGTCAGCCGCCTGGGGATGCTTTGTCAGGCGGTCGGGTGACGTATGTGTCAGTTGTGTCCTTAACCTAGGCTGTTTGTCGTTAGCGACGAACCAAAGGCCGGACCGTGTTACTCTAGGCGCCGCGGTTCGCGGGAGTCGGGCGGGCCGTTCCGATCGGGGGTTGTCCGGCCCGGCCGCGCCCGTCAATAGGCCGGGCCTAGCTACCCAAGCGTCCCCCAGCGCGCCACCCCGGGGGGTCGGGCGGCTGTGGTTGTGCGCCTCGGCCGGCGGCGGTTATCCGCCTCGGCCGGCTGTGGTTGTTCGCCTCGACCGGTTCGGGGAGCGCTACAAGGCGCGCCTGTCTCCATGGTGCCCCGGATTTTCGGGGCAGCGGCCCTTTTGTGAAATGGTAAGTTAATGGGGTATGTTAGCGGATCCGGGCGGGTGTCGGGCTACTACGATCTTTAGGTCGTAACAATACATATGCTTTTGGGGAGAGATATACGGGATTTTATAAACCATTCATGTATGCATGTTACTTTCTATTGCAATTGGTTTATGAATCCATGCCTATTATATGTCACCATCTTGTCTCATTATTTCATTTGGAATAATGAGTGTTTACTTTTGTGTATCTCATTTTTACAATTGGTGCATATAAGTAGGGGAAGCTCATTGGCATTGTGCTTTATTTCTTTATGTTTTACATAATGTGTGTCATCATCAAAAAGGGGAGATTGTTGAGTATTGGTGTCTCATGCCAATGTAATTTTGATGATGATCACAACATTATGTTGTTTCTAATGACTCTCTTGTTTTAGTCTCATAGTTACATTTCAAGAATATCATTTTTGGAGACTAAACACTTGGTGCAAGGATGAACATCAAGTGGAGAAGGGCTAAAGCTTAGACTCAAGGGGTGCCAAAGCTTGGAGATGATGGGGAGCATCAAGGCATCAAGATTGAAGACATAGACTCTAAGGAAAGCAATGCAATCCATGTAATATTTCCTTTATTGCTTTATCTCTCATTTGAGTCTAGGTTAATGTAATGCATTGATAGATGGTCTACACATTCATGCATATACATTTAACCATCTTAGTGAGCCTTAGGATTATCATAGAATCAAACCCAATAGGCTCATCTTGACCAAAGACTCATTTGGAGTCTCAGGTTCTCCTACAGTCGCCTGCTGAAGGATTCACAGTCAACTGGGTGATTTCCAGTCGCCTGTCGAGCCTTCTACAGTCGACTGTGATGTATTGCTCAAGTCAACATTTCTATTGACTATACTTGAGCTTTTCGCATCAGTCGACTGATGATCAGTTTACAGTCGCCTGTATATTTACAGTCGCCTGTGAAATGGTCAACAGTCGTCTGTGCAGCTTTAGTGCATATACTGTTTCTCTCTGTTTTTCTCCATCTCCTGCAGCAGTCGACTAATGAAGGATTTTCAGTAGCCTGTGTATTTTACAGTCGACTGTATTCTTGTCATCAGTTTCCTGTATGCTTTTTGGAAGAAAGAGTGCAGCTCTCTGTTTTATTCCATCTCCTGCAGCAGTCGCCTGCTGAAGATTTTACAAGCGCCTGTCCTATTTACAGTCGACTGTATTGTCTTCTTCAGTCGACTGTCAAGGCTCAGATTATATCCGTTGGATATTTTCTAGCCGTTGTACAGTCGACTGTCATTTGTTCAACAGTCGACTGTCAGTGTCGTTTCTGCCCAGAAACTATTCAACAGTCGACTGTCAGTGTCGTTTCTGCCCAGAAACTAGCCGTTGCAGCTTTTTGTTTTTAGCTGTTTACTTGGGGTTTGAGAGTTGATATAGGGTTCCTATATATATGAGAGGGTTGAGTTCATAGGAACTTCTTGATGCTATTGAAAATCCTTAGAGATTAATTAAGCCACTCTAAAACTCTCTCGTTTTCCTCTTTGAGCTCTCATTCCTCTTCATGCATTGAAGTCCATCTCAAGGAAAATCATCCAAGTGCTTTCAAGAAAATCACAACACTTGGAGATCCTCTTCCATGCCTTACATTCATATATGAGTAAGCATCTCAAGGCATATGTAAGAGTATTTGTTTTACTTGGTGTTTCTTTGTAACACTAATTCTCTTTGGGGGAATTAGTCTTTCTCTCTTTGTGGGAGTAACTCTCTGTGTGGGAGTTTGGTGTCCTAGTGTAGGGCTAACCCTAATTCTCTGAGTGGGAGTTAGTAATTCTCTAGGTGGGAGTTTGACCCTTGTATAGGGTTGGTTGGGTCCTTGTGTTGGGCAAAATCCTCTTGGTGAGGTATCTCTTTGTGGGATTTGTATTCACTTCTCTGTGTAGGAAATATATTGAATATTGGTGTGGATGGACGTACCCAACTTTTGGGGAACTAGGGTAAAATCTTGTGTTTGCGTTTGACTTGATTGTGTCGATTAATTCCTCTTGCATTTATTATTCCGCATTTGCAAGTTAAATTTTAATTGGACAATTTATTGCCATTACACTATTCACCTCCCTCTAGTGTGTTGTTGTTAGTATTGCAAGGGTAAGGTGATCCTTACAACGGCTCCGAGTCGCTAAGAAGAATTTGTCGCCTCCCCTGACTCCCCTCAATTGCAACCACCTCGAATTCAAAGGTGCGCCTATCATTTTTCTTCTACTGGAGACGTGCCGCCTGAGTAGCCCTCTCAACGACAACGGGTCGATCCTCCGATGGTTAAGCCATCCTTTCTCCCATAGACGACACCCGAGGAGATAACATGCTCACCTCCGCCTCTCTAATAGAAGCTTCAACTGCATCCCTCAACGTAGGGTCCACCTGGTATTCCAGACTGGACATGCCTGCAGAAGAAACAAACAAATTAAGTCAGAGAACGAGGGTCGAACATCTGACATGCACGATCGAATCAACCTTTCGTCCACCCGGGCTGACACAACATGTCATTGGACCACAACCACTTCGTCTTCCTCACACTCTCTGGCAGACTCGTCAATGCGTCGACATCTTCTTTCTCCACTCTAGTCAAAGGCTTATTCTCGACAGGGCCTAAATCAGAGGTACCCCAGCCGGTGCAGAAGCTCGCCTCTCCTTGAAAGACCACAAACACGAACTCCTCTTTACATTTGAGATTAGAAGTCGGGAGGTTGAAAAATAGTTTCTTACCTCGATGAGCCATTATCGTATACCAGCCCAGTGTCTTGAGAGGAGGAATCGAGAAGAAGTGATTGAACAATCTTGCCGATGGTTCAATCCCTTTCATCACACACAGAGTTATAAAGCCCATTAGTGCACCTATGGCGTTTGACATCAACTGGCAGAGAGAAATGTTCAGGGTGCACAAGAAGTAGCGCATGAAGGGGTGCGTAGGGAATCGAAGCCCTCGTTGAAAGGCTTTGACGTATACCCCGACTTTCCGGTGACCAGGACGATGGACTCTCTCATCCCTCACCGACACCCAGATCTGATAATCGAGGCGAACGTAATTTATCTGAAACTTGGGGATCTGATCGGCCCCAACTTTAGACCGCAGATTTGCATTCAGACCAGGCTCCATAGCCCCCTCCTTGTTCTTCTGCATGACGGTAACCAAGATCCTCTCAGAGTCAGGGACAGAAGGCGAAACTATTTCTTTCAAAGGGAGAAAATTTATATCAAGAAAGATGAAGAAGGTATCTCTGAATTTTGTCACTGAAACCGTCTTATATCAACAAGGCGGCAGCCGCATGATGAGACACGTGTTGAAGATCCAAGGGTCTATGTATCTTGGGTTTCGAACCGGCGGCTCATCCAAATTGGCGAGGCAGATGTTTGGCGCCTAGAACTCGAGTGCTATTTCCTCTACTGTCGTACCCCATAATGCGATGTAATGTCGCTTGACTTCAACAGGCGGACCCTTTGAGGTCGTGCGACGGGGGTATTATTGAACCATTGGGTCGGCACGGGAGACGAATCGACCAAAGTAGATTAAGGCCTACAAGAGAAGCCTGACATCGACTCAGTCAAAGTCCACCAGCCAGTCGCCCGTTGAACTCCCATCACTCGAACATGTGATTGAAGGCGGCCTCACAAATATCGGAAACATGGGCAACGTTCGCTCCTATTAAAGAGGGAAGATCATGGCACCATAATGGGTGACCGTTATCTCCCCAACATCACTGAAAGGACCCAATAGGTCTATAAATACAAAAAAGTTCCAATTCCCAAGGTATGAGATTTAATACATAGACTCTACTCTTTCAGATTATAATTCTTCCACTATAGAGCTTGCGACATTAGATCTGAGACTAACCTCCGTGGGTCGATCTCAGCTGCTCCAAGATCACTTTCTTAACTTCCCATTCTAACTTAAGCATAGGAGGGGATTTGGATTGGAACCCAGATTTGACCCCCCCCTGACGTTTCATTGTGGTGCAGATCGCCAAGTTTCGACCTTCCGCGAAAGTCGTTCCCGAGTGTACCAGCCTCGATCCGTCGACACACAAGCCGCTCGAAGGTCGATCGAGCTTCGCAAGACATTCACCGTCTATCAACCGACCCTGGTTCTTCCAACCTAGGGTCCCATCCAACTTGCTGACGAGGCTCTGACTCAGCGCAAAGGGTCCACGTCAGCTACTCAATTGTTTTGGTCAATTTTGACCTTAACAAAACTCGATTCCCAATTCCAATGACGGCTACTCCAAATCTTTATTCTCTCTATCGATGGTCCTCTTCGACACGGTCCATCATAAGAACAAGTGGGCGGGTCATAAGAACTTCTGAGCCACCATCTGAATCTAGTACAAATTCATTTAGAGGCTCACATTCCGGCAATCCCCATACATGGAACGAGCAACTTTCTTCCACATTCTATGTTATGGTTCTTCATCCACCTCATCTCCACTAAACCGATCCTCGTCACTTTCAGTAAACAAGTCTATTTAGAGTCATCAGAAGGAACACAATTTGAATCTTGTTCGTCATCAGATCCTCCATTATCAACATTTACATTGTGAAATTCTCCATTACCATCCGTTGCATTCACACTGCCCACCCCCTGGGCATTTTCACTGTCACAATTCATATTGACATCTACATCATCAATGTCATTATTTTGTTCTAATTCAGATGCACTTCTATGATTATGATCACCCATATATACACTGCCCATAAAGTTTGCTATGCTGTCATTCCCCTCAATAGCATCAGCTTCTACATCTTCCTCAATCACAATAGGATTTCCTGCTTCATTGCTCTCTTATATTTGTTTAATATAAAACTAAATTGTTCTTCTTCTGTCACTTTCCATTATACTCCTTAATTTCTCATTAGAATCTAACAGCCAACAAGGCCCAACATACCTCCTCCAATGCCAATGATGTACTTTTAAACTGAGTCATAACCTTCTAAAATTTTCCCCAAAATGAATCTTTATGCTCACCATTGTTCTACACAAACACAAATACATATGCATTATTATTCCATGGAAGGCCACTTCTATGTTATAGTAACCCTTAATCGGTATGTTACCTGCAATTTTGATTACAATTTTACATATGCACAATTATTATATAATGGGCCAATTATATGTCAGTGACCACACAACTACATTATGATAAAATCAAAAATTGTAAGTAAAAACTTATGTATTGAGGGAACCACATGTTGAAACTCTGTGATACAAAACACCCCATGTGATTGCCAACATTGCTAATGGATGCATTAAGTTGTGATATTGAAAGCTAACCAAACTTTGGTCGACATGAAGCAAAGTTTGACACGGAATGATGCTGCATTTCGAACAGTATTTGGAACACGTCTTATCGACACATTCCCTTCCTATAAATGAAGGTGTTCCGCTTGGAGTTCAATGAGGCAGAGCAATTCCAAAAGCATCTCTAAAGCAATTAGAGAGTTCTCTATCGGGTGTTTAGAGTGCTGAGTATTGTAAGGTTCGTGGCTCCCTGTAGTATAATCAGGAGACGAACCAGGGGTTGTTTGGGGCTTGGGTTGTGAGGTATTCTCCACTATATTTTTCCGTTACATAGTGGGTTTGGTTGGTTCCCTTCAACCAAATGCCATATGTTGTAATCCAAAAATTACTGAAGCAGCAGTGATCTCTCCAAACTAGACGTACACCAATATTTGGGTGGAACCAGTATAAATCTCCAGTGTGCAAGGTGTGTTGCTCGCTTTTGTGATATTTGCTTTCGGTTTACTTGGTTTGCGTATTTTGTCGCGAACAGCTCTCTGACTTGTTCGTTGTCCCAACGATCTTGGAATTACCGCGTGATTGGTATCACTCAAAAGGTGACAACGATCCCAACAAGTGGTATCAGAGCATCTAGGTTCGTGGGAAAAGTCCAAGGCGATGGCGGGAGATTCGTCTACAAAAGGAGACACAACCAGTTCAGATTCGTATGCAGGACGCCCGCATGCGACGGTGGGAGGCACACACTGCAAAATTGAAAGATTCAACGGCAAGGGAAACTTCGAGATATGGCAGTACAAGATGAAGGCCTTCTTGCGAAAGGACCGCGTAAACAGGTTGGTGTACGACACGACGGCTCTACCGACGGATATTTCGGAAAGGGAGAAGATAGAGATGGAGGACTCGACAGTGACTACCATCCAGCTCAGCTTATCGGACGAGGTGATCTACCAAGTGTCCGAAGTGACTACCGCCAAGGGACTATGCGAGAAGCTCGAGAAGTTGTACCTGAAAAGTCGCTCACCAACCGGTTTATCTTGCTAAAGACGTTCTTTACTTTCAAGATGCGAGAAGGGACCTCATTGAAGGATCACATGGGTACATTCAACGGTTTAGTGATGAAGATGAGGTCGATTGGTTTGACTGTGGAGGCGGAGCACGAGGCTATGATTCTGCTCTTGTCGTTACCAGAGCGGTACGCGATGTTCATCAACACCATGATCTACAGTCGTGATACTCTTATTCTTGAAGATGTGAAAGCGGGGCTCTACAGCGAAGAGTTGAGAGATCGCATGGCGGGAGTTGGCTTGAGCGAAGGAGTTTCAGACAGCCATGCTATGTTTGCTTCAGGTGGAAGCAACAGAAGAGGCAACCACAACGGGATATCAAGATCGAGATCGAAGACCAGAGACACAAGGAGTCGTTTTTGCAAGAAGCATGTACATTAGAAAAGAGAATGCCCAGAGAGAAGGAACAATGACAAGAAGGTGCAAGCATCATCATCAGTTGCAATTGTGGAGAAGAACGACGTGCAAAGCGAGGAGACCTACAATCTCTTCACAGCAACTTCGTTAGAGGTTGCGAACCATGTTTGGATCATGAATTCAGGTGCGTTGTTTCACATGACTCCAAATAGAGATTGTTTTCATACCTTCAACACTAAGCATGATGGATCAGTCTTTATGGGCAACGATGAAGAGTGTAAAGCTGTTGGAGTTGGTTCGGTGAGAATCAAGATGTTCGATGGCGTGGTGCGCACACTCACCAATGTGTGGCATGTTCCAGCTTTGAGAAAGTCACTAATTTCCGTGGGGCGCTGAATTCCATGGGTTGCAAGGTCACGATTGAGAAGAACACGCTGAAGATATCGAAGGGTTCAATAGTTGTGATGAGAGGTGAAAAAGAAGGGAATCTAAAGGGGACGACGATCATTAGCGATTCCAGTATTGGTGTTGAGAGTTCACAGGAGATTGATTCAACCAGGCTGTGGCATCTCAGACTAGGACATGTCGCGGTGAAAAGCTTTGAAGCTTTAAAGAAGCGTGGTTTGATCAATGGTGTGAACTTCAAGGAGCTGGAGTTCTGTGAGGTTTGTGTCTATGGCAAGCAGACGAAGGTTAGTTTCGGTGAAGGAAAGCATGACACGAGAGGAATTCTCGAGTATGTTCACACCGATGTTTGGGGTCCTGCACCAATTCACTCTCTAGGTATTGCGCGTTATTTCATATTATTTATTGATGATTTCTCTAGAAAAGTATGGGTGTATGTGATGAAGGAAAAGTCGGAGGCGTTTGAAAAATTCAAGGCGTGGAAGGCCTTTGTGGAGACTCAAACGGAAAAGAAGCTGAAAGTGCTGAGGTCCGACAATGGTGGCGAGTTTACTTCTGCAATATTCACAAGATTCTACCATGAGCAATGAGTAAGGCGACACTTCACTACACCAGGAGATCCGCAGTCAAATGGAGTTGCCGAGCGGATAAATAGGACACTTCTTGAGAAGGCGAGTGTCTCAAGTTTACTTCGGGATTGTCAAAGGGATTTTGGGCCGAAGCTATATCAACTACAGCGTATTTGGTGAACAGAATTCCATCTTTAGATGTCGGCAATAAAATCCCAGAGGAGATTTGGAAAGGTAAACCAGTTGAGTTAGATCATATTCGAGTGTTTGGATGTTCAGTCCAGGTTCTTGATGGAAGTGACAAGGTCGGCGCAAATGGAAAGAAATGTATCATGCTAGGATACATGGATGGCGTCGAAGGTTACAAACTGTGGAGTCCAGAAGGGAAGAAGATTTTGGTTAGTCGACATGTTACTTTTGATGAGTCGACGATGCTGCAAAAGAAGTCTCCAGAAAGTACCGAAAATGCCCCGAATGAGGTGGATGTACTTTTTCCAAATCCCAGGATCGACAAGATAAAGGTATAGGCGTGGCGGTTGATGTGGAGAGTTCACATGTGGATACTACTACAGGCACCGACAGTAGTGGGAGTTCTAGTTGAGGTGTAGATCCTAGAGCTAATGTGGACGAGTCTATTGCTAGCAGAGTGGGACAGCGCACCGTAAAGGCCCCAGCTCATTTTGATGATTATGTGAATTTAGCCTATGCATTGCATGCGTGTGTAGATCCTATGACAGATAGGTTTGCGATGGATGCATTGATTTTGGACGCAAACTCAGGGTGGCGATGTGCAAGGGACGTCAAAGCACATCCCAAGGAGATTCACAAGAAGGAGAATCTGACGAGAGAAAGGTCGATGGCGAAGTTTGAGCCGCGCTCAAACTTGTTTTCCTTGAAGAGACGTTAGGTGTCACGAGGTGGCATGTGAAGAGATCACTACAGGTTTTGCTTCAGGTATGGATTCATGGAGATTCGACGGTGTTCGGAGGCTCACCTTTGAAAATGGGTTCGTTGGACACTCGGTTAGTTGATGATGCTTAGAGCGAAGCTCACTAGCCAAGTGCCCTGACCTAATGGCGAGATGGTTCGTTTAAAGATAGAGTTCTGGAGATTGGTTCGGTTTGGGGCTATGTGGTGTGTTTGTATCAAGGTGGAGTGTTGAAACTCTGTGATACAAAACACCCCATGTGATTGCCAACATTGCTAATGGATGCATTAAGTTGTGATGTTGAAAGCTAACCAAACTTTGGTCGACATGAAGCAAAGTTTGAAACGGAATGATGCCGCATTTCGAACAATATTTGGAACACGTCTTATCGACGCATTTCCTTCCTATTAATGAAGGTGTTCCGCATGGAGTTCAATGAGGCAGAGCAATTACAGAAGCATCTCTAAAGCAATTAGAGAGTTCTCTATCGGGTGTTTAGAGTACTGAGTATTGTAAGGTTCGTGGCTCCCTGTAGTATAATCAGGAGGCGAACCAGGAGTTGTTTGGGGCTTGGGTTGTGTGGTCTTCTCCAGTATATTTCTCCGTTACATAGTGGGTTTGGTTGGTTCCCTTCAACCAAATGCCATAGGTTGTAATCCAAAAATTACTGAAGCAGCAATGATCTCTCCAAAGTGAACGTATACCAATATTTGGATGGAACCAGTATAAATCTCCAGTGTGCAAGGTGTGTTGCTTGCTTTTGTGATATTTGCTTTCGGTTTAATTATTTGGTTTGCGTATTTTGTAGCGAACAGCTCTCTACCTTGTTCGTTGTCCCAGCGATCTTGGAATTTCCGCGTGGATTGGTATCACTCAAAAGGTGACACCGATCCCAACACCACACAATTGCATGCATGCATGCCTTTAAATTTTCAGTAAACTATAATTTTAAGTGCATTAGAGTTGATCGCTACCGTGCCTAATACTTCACGCTCAACCATGAGAAAATAACAGTTCTAATGTGACTTTGAATAAAATTTACACGTTCATACTATCCCATCCAAAATCAACTAAACTGACGAAATTGAAGCAATCTATACATTATTCCCTAGAAATATTATTTCGATGTGCGTCGAGCCCGTCGAACTATTTCCACATTCATCACAATCTCTCCCTTCTTGGGCATGAACTCAAAAAAACATCTATCGTCCCGTCTCAATCTGTTGCCCAGAACAAACTGCGGCCAGCCGGTTGCCAAATGGGTTCCTGGGAACACGCCCTTGCGAATCATTTTCCTGTGAAAGAGAGTAACACGCCACGACCGCCCCGCTGGGTCGACGAGCGTCACCTCCTTCAGACGCTTCAGTTCCCCGCACTGCCGCATTACTCCAATCGGAATATACTGCATCGATACACACTACATAGTTGTTACACTTGAACACGAGCAATGGGCAATGCAACATACATGGTCAAAATACTAACCAGATAAGGCCTGGTGACATTATACTCTGTCAGTATGCTCACGAAGGTCAGGGCTTTACTTCTTGAAGGGAGCCCTGTAACACGATTGCAAGCAAATTAGAGATGGCATATTATTTTACACGCGCAGAAAAAATTGAGGACATACTTGGATTCTGATATTGCGGTTGCCTGCAGGTCTCGACGAGCCTCCCCTTTTTAAGGGCAGTTGAACAGGCGAGTTCTGGAACAAGATCGCAGTCGCCATTAGCCCAGAAACGATTATTTTTGATAAATTTAATTTTAAAAAAGATCAAGAAACATACCTCCTGAATTTCGATCTTCTTCTGGCTGTTTGCATGTTTTTGAGCGCCTCCCCCGCTTTGTGGCGGCAAAGACGGGAGTCTCTGGAACAGGATCGAAAACGTCCAACTGTTTACAAATTTCATCCATCGTCCTCGTCTTCTGACCGGTAGAAGAAGCGGGTTCTGCAACATAATTGTATCATGAGTTTTGATACAGTGGTAAGGAATTCAACACAATCAACGCCAACAGATGATCATCTCGTGAGACGTCAAAAATTCGCAAACATACCTTGCGGCTGCTGTTGGGTCTCCGTGTGGGCTGCGGGGTACAAAATCTCGCATGTGCTATGATCGAACGCTCGGAAATCAAAGGCCATGTTTCCTCTGTAAGTGAAGACCAGGAAATAACCCAGAGCTAGTCTATGTGCACGCAGGAAGTGCGTCCAAGTGTCGCCTCCAAAGAGCAGGTAGCCGTCTTCTTCGACGACGTCGACGCGCCATGATTTGCCCTTCGGGTTCGCCAAGGCTGCCCTTGTGGTCGACCTCTCGTCTGTTAGATGTTTCGTGAACGCTCGGGGCAATGGCTGCATGCAAAAGTAGTGAACACACTACAAGACACAAAGGTCAATAGAGAGAGAGAGAGAGAGCAAGAAGATACCAGTTTTTTGGAGAAGTCGGATGACATAAGAATCCTGAAGAACCTTGGATTCTGAGATCCATCGTCACCGCCGTTAGGCATATCTGGCAGCCGCCTTTGAGAGAGGAGAATAGAGAGAGGAGATAATAAAGAAAGGCGGCTGGGTTTTAAACCCTAGGAACCCGTAAACCCTAAAAAGTTTGATCCAATCCGTAAACCCTATATAGTTCTTTTTTCTTGATCGATTTCGAGCAGGAAACCGAATCCAACGCGTAAACGCTATATAGAATTTTTTTTTTTCCTTGATTTGGAACAGGAAAACGATTGGCTTAGTGATGGGCTTGTGATTATTTGGAAAAGAGAAGAATCTGTCAATAGCAATTGCTCATGTAGCATTCTCTTCCGAGGTATCAAAAAAAATTATTTGTTGTCTATGTATAAAATTACGAAATTTGGTGTTAATTATACACTATGCATATCATTCGTAATAACTATATCTATCTATGTCTATAGTGCTCTTAAAAACAAATAATGTTGCATCTATTATGAATGAGGGAGGCCTTTGGCCTCCCCTCCTTCATTACCCACTTCATTGGTCCCCATTACTATGAGTAATGGGGACCCTTGGTCTCCTTGAGGCCCTCCATCTCCCCTCTCTACATGAATATATAGAGAACCATGGCCTAGTGCCATAGTTACTCATTCTTTTTTGCTAAGAAAGTTTGCCTCTCTCTCTTGAGTCCTATTACTTTCCAACACGTTATCAGCACGTGTTCTTCCTTGAGCAAGAATCCAAGCCTAAAATCCCCACCAAATTGATCCCCTACACGCAAAGAATCTTTGGTTGCTGCAGCGATTCGTTGGAGCGTTGCGGCATTCCCGAAGCGTTCGGGAGCTCGGATCTTTATTTCTACGGATCTTTTCTACGGTCGTCCCTAAATCATCG